>CAXIVR010000010.1:40317615-41517615 GCA_964035755.1 Teleogryllus oceanicus
TTTCCTAAAATTGTGACTTACCTCTTCATATTTCTCTTCAATGCGAATTGGGCAACCAACAGGAACTGGGAAACTGTCTGATAACACCTCTTCATTCTGCATCTGTGCCAAAGAACAAAATCATTCAAGATTCTAACTCAAAACTTCAAGTTTCCCCAACAAAATATTTGTTTATAGTGAAGAGATATGAAACAAAAAGAAAATGAAGTAATATATGCACAAAGAAATTAATAAACATAAGTTTTAAATTTAGAATTAAGTTTAAATAATATTAAAACAACAACGGATAAAAATCTGTATTACATCCAATATCATAAATTACAAGTTATTGATATATTCAACCCTCGATCTAGAGCTTTCATGACTTAATTACGGGGAAAAGTGGACTTTTAATGAACATATAAGATTAAGAACATAAGATTAATGAACATACAAGATTTTACTACTATTTGCAATGTTCTAGAACATAAGCATTAAAATTAATCGATTAATCCATTTACAATATAGTACATTTCTTTCTGCATGTTGGTGCCACTGCCGCTGTGACGTGGTTGCATTACACAGTTGATGGTTGCGTTACACAGTTGATGTGCCACCTTTTGAAGGTTATTTTGTAGTGTATTGTAGGCTTTCTCCTGCCATGGTGAACACAAGTGACCGGAGAAAAATGTGCTTCCTATAGACAAGCAAGGGGGAGATTCAGTTATGATTTGGGTGGCTATATCATGGTATTCAGCTATCCTATCATTACCCTCCCTGAGCAGATTTCTGCAAATGAATATCTCGACATCCTCAACAATGTAGTGCTTATGACTACCATATTGTTGCCCAACACTGCCATATTCCAAAACGATAATGTGCCCATACACACAACAAAAAAGGTTCAGGCATGGTTTGTGGAGCATCAGAATTTCATTAAACATCTTTCCTGGCCAGCACAATCACCAAACCTCAACATAATTGAACTGTTATAGGCAGTTTAGATCAGAGAAGGAGCAGATTTCCAGCTCAAACATCATTGAAGCAATTGACAGATGTTTTGGTACACAAATGGAAGAACATTCTGTTGGAAACTATTCAGACACACTACAAATCTATTCCGCAACAAATTGCAGCTGTTCTAAAAGCAAATGGAGGCCCAACACCTTATTAATAAATAAATGAACATGTGTGTCAGGTGTATATCCCCAACGGGTAAACAGAAAGTTCCTTTTGAAAGAAAAATATTTGGGCCAGACCTGCAGCACCTAAATATAGCTTTGTATTTGAATATCCCTGTATTACATTATTGTTCAATTTTTTCATCTGAAGATCATTTTTGTGTTTATGGTAGTAATTAATATATATATTTTACTCTCAGTAAGAACCAGGAAAATTTTTTTGGAATTTTCAGAATTGGGTTAAAGAATTGGATATTAACAAAGAACCAAACATTAATAAGACTGATTTCAGATTTGTACACTGTTTGCTTCTTATTACTTTGCAATTTTGCATCAACTCTTTAAAACACAAAAGGAAGTTAATGAATTACGAGTTATAAATTACACCAGATAAGTTTTAATTGGATGACTGAATTAGCTACATGATTTTCTTTCAAAAACATTATGTCAACTTTCTTGGATCAAAACCTGGATGAAAATTTGTATTACCAGAAACGTCTGAACAACAGAAAGTAGTAGTTTGTTAAAATAAAATTCAAGATATTATGTGATCTAATTTTTTCCAATTAGAACCCCAAAAAATTTTCCTTTTTTTCAAATGCATTAATGTATAAAAAATTCCCATAATGTAAATCTCAACAACATTAGCAATATTTCAAAAAAATGTGTAATTTTTTAAAATTTGAATTTTTTTTAAAAAAAAAAAAATAAGTAAAGTGAATTTTCAAAGCATATGTTATAAAGAGGTTACAAGAGTAAATAATGTCAGAAGTGATATGGAATGTGCAGCATGACAGGTGCTGAAAACAAAGAACTGTACAGAAAAAGAGGAATATATCTGTAGAATTTGCACAAAGCTAGTGTACAGTGGATACTTTAAATGCATGGGAACAGATCATTTCACACAATATTTATACAAAATGCAATAAAAGCAATACAGAAACAAGAGTCAGTTCTGGGTTTCACAAGAATGCCAAAAATATTTGTGGATAATTAAACACCTTAAACAAAATTTTGGAACAACAAAAACCATTACATACTTTCAAGTAAACATAAAATGCTGGGTACATCAGGAAATAAAAATTCTAATAAAAAATAAATAGAAGAGAGAAGAAAATAATGAGAAAAGAAATTCAAGGAATACTATCATTATTTTACACCATTAATGGTTGGACCCTAAGAACTACGGATAAAAGAAAAACACTGCCTTCAAAACATGGTGTAAGAGGAAATAATTGCTCTTGGATTGGAAATATGAGTGAAATGTCCAGAGTACAAGAGGTCACAGGAAATCACTCCATTAAATACTCAATGGATATCCCATATTGCTCTGGATGATCCCAGGTAAATTTAACCTACCTCTCCATAAGCAACACAATCATCATCCACACCATCTTCCATCTCTTCCTTTTTAATAACGGAACACAGTTCAACGTACATTTCATTATCCTTGTCCTGCAAAACACAATGGACATATCATGAAATTAACTAATGTGAAATTGCTCACTCTCCACTAAACTGATTCACTTCAATACACACACACACATCATCTCAAAAGTTTCAAGCCAACAGGAACATGTTCTAATACTTTGAAACAAAGAGTATGTCCATTATATCATCATTAATGAACATAATTATGCAATAGCATTTGAATTTAAATACCTTAAAACATATGTGACCTGATGTTCATTTTTTAACGTTCACATAATGAGATTTGTTCCAAATTAACAATATTAAGATACAATCAGATAAAAATACTTCTATATTCTCTTAACAAATCATGTACTCAGCAATTTTTTTAATTTTCTGGTACATTGGGATCCTAACATCTATCAATTTTCTTCACATCCCACTTGATGTTCAAGCATTACATGTTTTCATAATGTTGTAGTAATTTTCTCCCTGCAGCAATGAGGCGAATTGTCAAGCCTCTTTAATTATTATGTGGGACATCAATTTGGCCTAGGATTTATTGGAGTGAGAGGAGAAAGTAGTAGGGATAGAGGTAGGGGGCAGGGGGTAGGGTTTTAGGTAGAAGAAATAGGGTAGCGGAGACAGGGATAGGAAGACAGGTAAGATAGGGAGAAGGAAGGGGAAGGGGGTAGGTGGGAAGAGTAAGAATAGGAGTAAAAATAGATTTAGGAATAGGAATAGACGTGTTGGAGTAGTAGGCAAAAGTGAAGGTGTAGGAGTGGGTGTACATGTACTCATAGATGTAGGAGGAGTACAAGTAAAAGTAGAATCAGGTACTTATGTACTTATAGGTGTAGGGGGAGTATGAGTAAAAGTGGTGTATTTTGATCATGGAAAGGGAGGAGAGAAGAAAAGAGAAGAGAGGGGGGGGGGGGAGGAGGAGGAGGAAGAGGAGAAAGAAGGAAGAGAGAAGAAGGAGAAGGAGGAGAAGAAGAAGGAGGAGGAGGAGAAGGAGAAGGAGGAGGAGGAGGAGAAGGAGGAGGAAGAGAAGAAGAAGAAAATGAAAGGAAAAAAAATAAAATACAATTCAAACGTTTATTTCTACAACTATATAAAAATGACAGTGAAAAAAATTGTAATCTCAATGCTTATAAGAATTTGATATCGCAGGAAATAACAGTGTAATGCCTAGGGCTGTGAAGGGGGAAGTGCACGGATACAAAATACACTGTTTATTTGGATATATTTCCTTCAAAAGTGAACAACTTACTCTCCAATTATATATATTAGAGAATAGTAAAGAAGACAGAGGTATTTCACAAATCAGCAAGTGAAATACATGGCTCAGACACTCTTTTGAGATTTCTTCTCTCTTTCAATATTTTTACGTCTAGTTTAGTACCATCAACTAGATTAACTAGAGAACTAATTTACAAGCATTAATCTTTATTGTATTCTCAGTTAATTTTAAATAAAAATGTATTCTGATAATCTCAATTAAATTATTATGTTTTTGCCAACTTTCTATAGCAGAGTCCAACCATGAAAAAAATAACTTCTGTAGCCAAGCATGAAATACTTTTCACAATAACACGGTAGCTGTGTCCTGATCATCTTTTCTTTATGAATATTAAAAAACTGACTAACTCAATGAGCGACTACAGATGCACATCACCTCCCACGGTTGTAGAAAAAATAGTTTACATTAACTAAACTACACTTAATTAACTAAATATTATTTAATTTATAATGGTTTTTAAATTTCAAAGTGCTAATGGGAAAACTTACATTGTCCACTTCGTCTTCTGGTTCCTGCTTCACCTGTAGGGGAGAGTGGGGGAAAATATATCTTCAATTAGAAATTCATGAAATAAATTCATTTTAATTACAAACTACCAAAACATCCCTTTCCCCTTTCATTACTTAGGATTTTCACTTACAATATTCTGGAATTTGAGGTCATCAACTTAATAAAGTGAAATTCCTCAAAGTTTACACAAAGAAATTTAGTAGTGTCACAACAGTACACCTGCTCATTAAATGGGCAGTGTTTCTTCTCCCCTCTGTGGAACTCATTCAGTTTGCCTATGAAAGTATGAAAACTTTTACTAATTTCAGAAACTAAGAACTCCCATGAAAAGCAAACACCTCCTTTTAGATATATACTGAAGAAGAACCTACTTGTGAACGATTGAATAAATCACTTCTAATGAGTCTCGGAAATATAATTGAAATTCAATTCCAGTACATTTATTTACAATTAGGTAAACCCTCTTGTTATATAAATTTAAACACTTGTAACATTATCAAAATCTTTTTATACACAATATTACAAGGTATGGTTCTGTAAGAGGAAGTGTGAAGTTTGCTTGTGTTTTGCTTTTCACATAAATATTTTTGTCACACAATTTTTGAAAACACTGAAAAATAATTAAATTGAATTATTATCACCTTGTATACCTTTGATGGGAATACTGTATTATTCAATTCTCCTTGAATTATGTTAAGAGGATTTTTACTATGGTATCATCCATAACTTTACCAAAGAAAAACAGATACATATGACCATCTGTGAACACTGGTGCACAAAGATACAGTCCTATCCTATCGAATGTTTGGCCTTGTGATTTAATTAACTGTTATGGTAAAAGGCAAATGTATTTTGGAAATTGATATCTTTTCTATTGTGAAAGGCTTTGTATGGTCTGAAGTTATTTATTCTTGGTATTGGTATGCTTTGGATTAATTGATTGTTAGTGCTTCTTGGCACATCAATTGCTAAGGCCATTAGTCTCCTAAGTGCAGTGAATGGTTTTTTCCTCGGTAGGTGGCAGTGATATTCCTGCCTCGATGGAGAGGTCTGGCACTCTTACCATCAGCTAATGGGGGTTTCTCCAACCAGATATCTCTCATCAACAGGACATGGCCCCAGCCGAGACAAGTTTTAAGATCCCAACCAGTCTCCCGGCATGTGCAACAGTGTAAAGCATGTTAGTGTGCAAGTAACGCTTGAAGAGAGGACAAGAAAAAGAAAGGAACGATTGTACACAGTCCCTGGCCCGTTTGTTAGGGTACTACTCCAGTATTCACCTGGTGTTTATCAGAGAAACCATGGAAAAATACCAATCAGAGCAGCCTGCCACTAGCATTCTTCTCTAGACAATGACTGAATAGACCGCAGGCTCAGAAGAAAACTATCGTGTGTGTGGGTCTGTGTGTGTGTGTGTGTGTGTGTGCGGGTGTGTGCGCGCACGTGCGTGTGTGTGTGTGTGTGCGCGCGTGTGTGTGTGTGCGCGCGTGCGTGTGTGTGTGGTGTGCGTTGAGTGCGTGAGTGTGACAGTGTGAGTGTGTGTGCAAGACGGACCTGACAACCAAGGCTAGAAGCTTCCGTTTCTCCTGACATGCCCCTATGTTGGGCATTAGCCTCCATAGAGCTGCATTAGCTACCACCGCCTATATTGCTGGCGTACTTCAGGTGGACAGCAAATGTCAGACGAGCGTCAATCATGAGACCAAGGTATTTGAACGACGGCTGTGGTGTAACACGGTGGTCTCCAACTTTGAGAGTGATGGCCTCTCTCTTCTTCCTGCTAGTGACCAGGATAACCTCAGTCTTGTGCTCAGCTAACTGCTCAGCCGACTAACAATACTGATCGCTTTTTATTTATTTATTTATTTATTTATTAGCGATCGCTTTGTTGCAAATGTACACAATTTCCTCAATGTATTTCGCAGCGGCGACGATAGCAAGTGTCGTCCGCAAAACTAACAATACTGGTGCCTTCTGGGAGGGGAAGCCGAAGGACCTCGTCATACATCATATTCCATTATGGTGGACCCAATACCGGCCCTCGCGGGATACCAGCGGTGATATTGTGTACCTTCGACCCATTATTTGTATTGTAAATCAGGGCTCTATTACTCAGATATTCGGCCACAATCTTCCCCAAGTACGTTGGCACCATAAATCTGCGGAAAGCTTGGTGAATATTACTCCACCTGGCCGAGTTGAATGCATTTTTAATATCCAACGTAACGACAGGACAGTACTGTTTTGGGCCTCCCTTCCATATACATCCTCCAATTGCTTGTCGGGCGGTGTTAATGACAATCTGGACTGCGTCAACAGTCGAGCGGGCTCTGCGGAAACCATACTGATTTTCCGAAAGGCCTCCACCCTCCTCTTCAGCTTTCTGCAGTCTGGTACTAATAATTCTCTCCAGAACCTTGCCAGCTGTGTCAAGCATATACAGTGGCCGGTATGACGATGGATCTTCGGGAGATCTATTCCCCTTAGGGAGGAGCACCATGTGCTGTTTTTTTCCATCTTTCTGGGTACACCCCTTCTCTCAAGCAAGAATAATAGAGATCCACAAGGATGTCGGTGTGAGCGAGTATCGCAGTCTTGAGGGCAATATTGGGAATGTTATCCGGTGCAGGAGCCTTTGTGTTGCCGATTCTGCTGATTGCGTGCAGAATTTATTCTTGCGTGACTGGAGGAATTATTTCTAGCTCAGATAACGCTATATTAACTGGTTCACCGGGATGGTTCAGGAATAGGGCTGTCACAATTCTGAGCAGCATATTGGGGCAAGTTGGAGAACGTAGGTGCCACTGTCTTAACCTACTCATGACCGTCTTGTACAGCCTATCCCATGGATCCTTTTCCACCTCGTCACATAGGGGCTTTTGGCGCATACACGTTTGCTCTTGCGGAATTTATATCTTTAACTGGCTTCGAGCGAGATTGTATTGCTCTTGCAATAGAAGAAAGTTGTCTCCACCACGAGCTCTCTGGTACTGTCTTCTGGCTCGAAATCACTTCCGACGTAATTGGGCGACTTCCTTATTCCACCAGTAAACTGGTGAACGTCGAGTGATTGCGCCCCGTCTAGACATAGCCGCACCACAGGTTTTGGTTACCCATTTCATAACCTGCCCAGTTTTGTCATCTGCTGTACCTGTTGGTTCTCTCGTCTCCAAACATAGTCGGAAAACTTCTTCGTCAAAGGTGTTTGCTTTCCACCCAGCTGGCTGATATTTCGGTGCAAAATTATCCCTCCGCTGATTTTTCACCTCGTACAAAAGTGCCTGGTGGTCACTATGGGTATAGTGTTCACTAACTCTCCAGGACACTCCCATTCTCAATAGATTATCTGACATCAGATCCACAACAGAGCCCACGCCCCCTCTGCGGAAGGTGTGTATGGCTCCTGTGTTGGCGAGCTCTACATTCAGAAGGGAGAGGGATGCCAGAACCGCTCAACCTCTCTCATTGGTGGACGAACTACCCCACTCAACCGCCCAGGCGTTGAAGTCTCCCGCTATCACCGAGGGGCTTCGTCCTCTTGCGTCGTACACTAAGTGGTCGAGAAACTGCTCAAACTCGTCCATTGTCGCATTAGGTGAGGCATAATAGCTATAGATGTAAACGTTGATTTTTACCCAGACAAATCCAGCTCCGGGTCTCGTCATTACTTGCTGGAATGTGTTTTCCACAGGCCCAGATTGTGTGTGTGTGTGTGTGTGTGTGTGTGTGTGTGCGTGCGTGCGTGCGTGTGATGTATTTGTGCACGTCTCACATGCTGCTATTAGGTTTTCTTATTTACATAATGTTCTAGCCAGAAGATGAGGAAAAAAATAATCCTCGAAACTGTTGCAAGATAATAATAACAATAATAATAATAATAATAATAATAATAATAATAATAATAATAATAATAATAATAATAATACACTTAAACAAACACCAACACTTAAGGCAGCTCCACAATAGCCCGGGAACGGAAACGCGAACGTAAAGAAAGTTAAAAGATGAAGTTCTCAGGCAGGCGTTTACAGTATGACGGGAACGCGAACGGGAAGGGGAAGGATGGTCAACATTTATCTCAGCCAGGGAACGCGAAGCCTCTCGACCAATGAAAGTGCAGCAAATCGCGGCGAAGCTTTCCAGCTGATCGAGCGCGCGAACTGCGCGCGACAAGCGACATTGGTCTGAAGCGGAATTGAGAGTGTAGGGCGATATTGAGGTTAGACGTAGATTTGCGAGGATGTGGTTTGAGGCGGGTTTTCTTAGTCATTGTTGAGTTTTTTAGTATTTATAGTACAATTGTTTTTCTATTCATATTAATACTAAGAATTAAAATTTCCACATTTTTTTAAAAGGTTTCGTTAAAGTACATTGGAGCTGTTCGTTTATTGACAAACTTTTATTTTCTCGTAGTTGTATTTTTCGTAAGTGCGTAGTAGATTTGGCATTCTTTGTGCTTATAGTTATATTTTTCTAATTAATATTCTTTCATTAAAGTTTTTTTTTTACTTATAGCAGCTCACGCAAACACACCAGACAGATGGCAATACAAATGGCATGGCAACACAGTAGCAGAACCCATCTCGATCAGGTTTTTCGTCCAGTTTCCCTGATCCATTGAGCAAATGCTGAGATGGCCCCTTGTTTTGCTTCTGGACATAAATGTAACTTCATTTTCTGTGCACGTATTCTAGAATTCAGTGGGAAATACAATTATTCAAATTATCGTTTCCATGTTGTCGCGGCAGGAAGTAATAAGAGCCAAAATATATTGCTTATTTATCCTTGAAAAAAGATTTTATTACATGGTAGTTTTTTTGTTTTTTTTTTTCTCCCTTTCAAAATTTATTGCTTGTTTATCCTTGAAAATAGATTTTATTACATGGGAGTTTTTGTTTTTTTTCTCCCTTTCAAAAATTCAAAATTTAAGTTGTATATGACTTAGTGTAGGGATCACAGAATTTTGAAAATGTGCACATAATTCACTTTTCCCCATAGCACGTCATACGCAGTTTTTAACCGTTTTTTGACGTAAAATAAATAAATAAAAAGTGCTTTGGTGTCGGCAACTGTTTCTAGAAGTTCCCTTTTTTGCCGCTTCAGATTCCTACTGTTGCCTCTTCCGGTTGGCGTTTATTGTGAAGCGCACGTACCTCCCGTTTCCCGGGTTTGTGGAGCGGACTTTAAAATCCTTCCATACGTACGTGTTGTCCTGGGGCGTGGAGGGCAGCGTCGGAGGCGGGGTCGGGGAGGATGTACGCCCAAGCTCCTGCCGCCGGGCGCGGGGGCGTGGCGGGGCCGCCCCGCCTCCGCACGCGCGACAGCACCGCGTGCATCTTCCTGAGACGCACGTCGCGCTCCAGGCGGCTCTCGTGCTGCGGCTCCGCGAACGCCGCGCGCACGTCCGCCTCCGTGTGGTACTTCCGCTGGCGCGGCATCGTCACCCTGCGCGCACACACCAATTCCTTGTTATAGAGCGATTTTCCTAAGGATGAGCCAAAGTTACAGCTAGTGCTGGCAACATAACTGAAAGTTTGTGGTCGTTGAGTCTATTAGACTCCCTTCCCGCATTCGTTCGTTTGCAGTTGGCTAACTTGTAAATGGCTTCAACGTTTCCTTTTGTGATGTCCTCGTCCGACAAAAATATAGTGCGCCACGAGAAATAATTGAAATTAAGAAGTGCAGTGATATGTGCTCTTTCTTATTTTTCTTTAAACATTACATTAAATTTACTTTTTGTGTGATAAATATTATGTTTATTTTAAAACCGAGAGTTGAATACGAGATGCGTACCGATGATGCACGTGGTTCCGGCCTTTGTGCTGTTGTGTGGCGAGCTGTGATTGAGAGCTTTCTATTTACATTCGTGGCAGTTTTCTTTTACTGGTTGTGGGAGCATGTTAAGAGATTATTTATTATTATATATTAACTATTTCCCGGACTCGCGTACGTGCATATACATCAGCGAAACTCTTAGACTTCTGGATAGGGATGTCTTCTCAGAAGCCATAACCAAACACTTTACGAAGGGGCTGAACAGCTGTCGCGGCGGAGGGTTACCTCTCTGATATACATGTGATGTTCACTTGTTTTCGCGAACTGTCACTTTGGCTCATCCTTAGGAAAATCGTTCTATACTAGGGAGCGAGCGCATTTTGATGACCAAAAACGTCGCCAAAACTGAGCGATAAAATGCTCGTAATATGCTTTAAAAATGCCCTACAATCAAAGAAAAAAATGACGTAAAAAATGTGATCGAAAACAGTTTGGGATGAACAACTCAAGCTCTTGGATACGTTGCTGAGGTAATCGAGGCTTCTTCCATTCGTTTGAGGGAGCTCAGCTTGCAAACGTTTGCTTTGGACTGTTTTTTACCAGGAAATCTCTGTCCTTAGTTACCCCGAAATCGTCCGAACCGGCAATGGCGGTGATATACGTCAAAAGAATTACATACTTACAACGGCTGCCAAAACAATTTCTGAGCGAACAAATCGAATAGGCTACTGAGTAATTCTGTGAAGAACATTTGTTGCATCTCGTAAATATTATTTGAAGCAAGTACCGTTAAAAACTACATTAAAATCGATGTAATCAACGAAAAAAGAATTAAAAATGACGGACAAGGGCAAAAACTGTCTTATTAGTCGAAATCGACGAAAAAATGCAAAATAATCTATACTAATAAAAGTGAATTCAACGAATATAACCAACATCGATACCACAAAAAGTGAATGAATATGAAAATGAATACAAAAAATGAATACATATGAAATGTTTACAGGCTCGTCTTCAGGATTGTCGTAGTGTCCTAGTAAAGTTTGGTAAAGATTAACACAACCCAAATGCGGAAAATAAATAATTTCAATAATATGATTGTAGATGCACCGCGACCATTTTTCACTTCTCGCTTAGATCACGTGGTTCCTAATATATTCCGCCAGAGCCCAGCAGTGCTGCAGTAAAACCGGTACTAGTACATAATTTATTCCCTACAGCAGACTGTTCCAACTCGGCTCCTCGCGGGCACGGGCGCCCCCGCCCCCTCCTTATCGCCTTTGATTGATTGATTTTTTCGTGTTTCCGGGCACGTCAACTGCTTTGGTCATTAGTCCCGTTAGAGTAGTGCATGTTTTTTCCCGGGAGATGATCTTCCCCCGCTGGATGCCGAGATCCGGCGCCGACCTACCGTCGGCTAGTGGGATTTCCCCCTAACCAGGACTCTCCCACCAGCGGGGCACCGCCCCAATCGGGACAAGCTCTAAGCTCCCGACCGGTCTTCCGGAATATGTGGTAGTGTAGTGCATGTTAGTGTAAGTGTGTGTGTAAGGGGAGAGGACAAGGAAGAGGAAGAACAGATCGCGCGCGGTCCGTGGCCCGTTTGATGGGGTACTGCTCCGGCATTCGCCTGGTGTTGATCGGAGAAACCACGGAAAACTACCGATTAGAGCAGCCGGCCGCTAGAATTCTCCTCCAGACAGCGACTGAATTCGACCTAGCTGAAACGCGTGTCGAAAATCCTGCCGCCGTGGGGAGTGTAACTTAGGACCTCCCGGTCAGAGGCGCTGCAGGGGATCTTGATGCACTGAGCTACCGCTCCCGGTTTATCATCTATGGCCAAGGTAACTCGCTTTTATTTCGCCAGGCGCTGGCAGCGAGTGTTGACACCTATTTGTGCCCACGGAGGGTTGCGGGCGCCCGCGTGCAGCTGAGTTGGAACAGCCTGCGCTAGAGGCCAGTACCAGTGCGTAAGATAACAAAAATTGCATCTAATAGAGATATGTTGTAAAATAAAATGAAAGAAAATGATAGTATTTTATTAAAATTTGAAGAAATTACCTTAAAATAATAACCTTAAACACCGTGGTTTATATAAAATTGATCTTTTCCCTCATTCGCAAGGATTGGATATGAAAAAAAGCCCGAGCAACGCCGGGTATTTTGCTAGTGACCTATAAAACTTGGTCATTTCCTTTTGTTATGACATAAAATTAATTTCTAAACTAAATGGCATTGTTCTAAAGTGAAAAAAAATTACATTTCATTACAATCCGCCCCCTACTTATTACAGTCGACTCCGGTTATAGTGAACTCGGATTTAGTGAACCCTCGGTTATAGTGGGCTTAACTTAAAGCCTGGAAATGAATTGGATCTCGTGTTATCAAGCCAGTGAAGGGGTCTTCAGAGAATGGGATGGTGTTCTAACAGTGCAAGAGGCATTGCAAGGTGCAAGGTGCCAGGACTGTATTACTGTTGTCCCTCTATATTAATAAAACTAGTGAGAACCTGTGCGATTAAATCGTACGGTTAGTCAAAAAACCAAACTGTTTTCTGCTTAAATTCTTTTACACTAATAATTATTATAAATCAGCTCCAATCATATTCGAAAACAGGCAATCTCTAACACTTTGTAGGCAATGTATGAGATTTCAGTAATAAAAAGAATGAAGGATTTTCAAAATTTGTTTCTTGGTAATACTTTACAAATAAAGAAGAATCACTACAACAATTGAATTGAAGGTTTTATTTGTTTCCCTTTCGGATCACATAAATTCAGGTTACACAAATTTTATTACACATAACCCTCCTTCATTCACATACAGTACTTATTATCTGTCACCATAAAGTCCATGTATATTTCTGCCACCAAGTTATTGACCCTAAAATAGCTATCAATCTAATATTTCATTATAAACAACATTCAATGTAAAAGCTTTAGAACTGTTTTTACATTTTCCTTGATTTGTGCCATCTTCAATTTGTACCCTAACATCAGCAAACGAACTTACTCTAGAGAATGCCACATAAAGTTGCCCATGTGTAAACACAGGAGAGGGAAGATAGATGCCAATTTTTTTGAAAGTCTGCCCTTGCGACTTATTAATTGTCATGGCAAACGACAACCTTACTGGAAATTGCCATCTTTTTAAATTGAAGGGCATGGTGTGGTCTGATGGAGTCAGATCGATTCTAGGTATCAACACCAAAGTAGACTGTGCCTCTCCTGTCAGAACTTTTGATTCAATGGAATTGTTGTGCATTTTGTGCACAACCATTCTAGCGCCATTCACCAATCCCTTCTTGGCATTAAGATTTCTAACCAACATCACTACTGCTCCTTTTTTAAGAGTCAGTTTGTGAGGAGGTAAGCCAGATGGATTCAATGAATTAAGAAATTCTGTCGGGTAAAGTTGCCTGTCTACATCGTTGCCATCCAAGAGCACTGAATCAATGCTATAATATGTTTTTGATTCCCCTTCAATAAAATCGGAAACAATTCGATCATTGATTCGAAAGCAATCTTCATTTTTGGGACAAAGAATGGCACGATTGTAATAATTAGTGTCATTCTCTTCTATTTTTCCATCAAAAATGAAAGAGACGATGTCACCATCGTAAAGGCACTGCTGTGGTATCTCAATGGCAAAAGGTGAAATATTTTTCTGTACATGGATTTGGCCATTTCCCAGCTCCAATAACCATTTACTGAAGAGCGCATCACCTATGGCTCTCATATTTTCACTCAGGACATATGTCTTGATGTGCTGCCACAGTCGTGATTTTTTCACAGTTTGCTCGCAGATTGTAACTCTATTCCCTTCACGAACTACTGGCAAAATTTGGTGAAAATCACCTCCAAACAGTACACATTTTCCACCAAATAGATTTTGCGACTGCATAATGTCTTGCAGCAAAGTATTGAGCACTGAAAGTGCCATCTTTGGCACCATTGATATTTCATCCCAAATGATAAAGCTTGCCTTCCGCAATTGAGTAGCCTCATGTGAACTTGGCCTCATGCTTGACACTGAAGTGTCTGTCATCGCAATAGGAAATTTAAATGCACTGTGTGCTGTGCGCCCACCTTCCAGTAGTGTTGCTGCTATACCTGTCCATGCAACAGGTAAAACAATCTTGCCTTCAGCTCTAAGAAGGTGAGTAATGCATTTATATAGGAAAGTCTTTCCGGTGCCTCCTGGTCCATCAACGTACCATGAAGTACCACAATCTACTTTTATGCATTGCAATACTTCATCAGCAACCATCTTCTGCATGTTATTTAGCATTCCATAATAAGTTTTACCTTTCTGTATTTCTTCTTCTGCGTTGCACAAACTTGTACACTCTATTGGCAAAAGGGGTACAGGAAGATTAAACTTATTGCAGCTTACACCATGCACTCGGAACACTTTCTCAATGTCGTGTAAAGCTGAGTTATAACTTGCATCTTCAGCATGTTGTCAAGAATAGTCCTTGGATAGATGATCCTTAAATTGTTCCCACAGTACTGGTACGCTTGGAGAACCAAAAATGCATATGAATGCAAAAAGGTCTCTCAACTGCTGTGGCATTCTGAATGAAGTAGCCTCTTCGAGGCAGTGCACCCATTCATTATCATCATCTACCAACTTCATTTCCCGAGCTGCAGAAAGAAAGGTGTCAAAACATTGCCCACTTACTGTCCTTAAATCTTCAAAGGAAGTGGCCCCTCTTATATGAAGAAGAAGAAGAAGAAGAAGAATGCAGAAATAAAATCTCTCTCGCTCTATGGGGTTCACTGTGTACATTCTTTCAATGCATTTGCATAACTTCTTTCCTTCTCTGCCACATGTTCCTCACCCATGTATAATTTTCTGGGATATCCTTGTATAACAGCCCCATGGCAAAACTGTCACTTGTATTTAATTTAAACCATGCAGTTAACTTGGTATCCCTTGTAAGCTCTGCGTCAACAGCAGCCTGTTCATTTCTGACCTGAAAGAACATCATTTGTTCCTATGGGAGATGCACAGGTAGCCGTTCTGTGGCATGCGACCTTTTTTGCATGTATCGCTCATGCAGGCGCCAAGCTGCTTCTGGTGGGCTCACATATCTAGCATTAATGTGAGTAGCAAGTTCATCAACATTCAATGTTTCTGCATCAGAGTGCACATCCAGCGCAGCACAGTCATGCCCTTATACCATACTTAAACAAATACTTAATACATTTAATAGATGAACATACTTCCACATTGATATGTGCATTATATTTTAAAATCAGGTATGGGTTGTAAGGTACTATCCATCTATTGTCAATTCTTACGATACGGCAAACTATGTGCTGACCATTATCCCTTACACAGGATATCCATCAACACTTGTCTGCGTTTCTGTGGCAAATTCTTTTGGGTACGCTTTAGTACATACCCCATTTTCCATACATGGAGCTCTAGGATTGTGTGGTCCACATGGCCAATGTATCATGCATTTGCTTACAATGGCATTCAGTATTGGATTCTCTGCAGGACCTGCCAACTCAGCTGTAACTACAGAATCAATATCTGGAGCTTCTCTAAGTTTGCCTTGATCTCGCAATATCACCAAAATATGGGCATGTGGCAAGCCCCTCTTCTGAAACTCTATTACATGAACATGTGCTGTAAGTACTCCAAATATATGATGTTCAGTTAAATCACACACGAGTTCTTGCAATTTCTGGTAAAATACTCTCACAATTAAATCAGGACGATGCTGTACTTGCTGATACTCTGGTACATTTTCCACTATTTCCTTCCCTGTGAGGTTTGCTGTAAGTTATAAATAAATCTGGTTTTCCAAATCGTGCAACAATGGACATGGCATCCTGATAGTTCTGCATCATGTTTCGGGGACTGCAACAAAAGTTGAAGGCAATATCAGAGGAACTCCTGCATGAACATTTCGCTTTGCCGCTTCACTGTGGATGAAATCCATGAGACCTTTGTAACTCTCAGCTCGAATTTCTTTCTGATGGGTCTTAATGTAGGCTATTCTTCCTCCTTCTACTTTCACATAGGCGTCCACAACATATTGTTGAAAGAGCCTCCCAGAGCTACGTAGAAGGCTAAATCCATCTCTCACTGCGAGGCGATAGCAGTAGTACTGCAGCTGAGTAACTGCATTTCGTACAGCAGTCCGATGGATAGTGTTGTGATTAATTCCAGTCCTCCATGAAGATTCTCCATATGGGAACAGCAACGGATAAGATATAGGATCACAATGAGGATTGCGTGCTGATATAATCCTACGCTGCTGGTTTTCCACCTTTGAGTGAATAGCAAACGTAACATTACTTGGCAGAGCACCATCTTCCCCAAGAAATACTGCAGCGATTTCCCCAATTCCGGCACGATTATACCACCTTTTGTCAAAACAATTCTTTTCGGAAAAAGTCAATTGGTATGCTGGTACATGTTTTTCAACATTTATCATATGACGAAATAAACAAGCATATGGATTAATATCATGTAGCAAGTTCATTAGGGTGCCCATAAGCTCTTTCTGTCAATGCCTATTTGCCTCCCTATCCATTCGATATTCTAATGCTTCTTCAGTATCTAAAATAAAAAATCCAGCATACGATGGAAGCTCACCAGTAGCTGGATGCAAACTTCCAACAGAATGATAAATCTGCCCATGGATTTTAAAGCAATAAGGACCTCTACTATTGGAAAATTGTAATAAATTTGTCTGAATTGATGCAAATGCTAAAGCAGTATATAACTTCTAATATGCAACAGATAATTTTTAGATTTTTCATCACCTCGTGTTATCAAATTTTTTAATAGATCAGGCACTTCAATGGTTGATAGGACTTCCTCACTCACTTTCCCTTTATGACAACAACTACTGAATCCCCCACCTGTTTTCTCAGCTGCAAAATGTAAAGCCCCACAAAACTCACACTGCTCATTCATTTCTCCCAAAGAAAATTCATCTACATTACAGTCACTATGGTTTGTTCTACCCAACCAATATCTTGCTCCACACAATCTGTTAACAAACCTGCGTGCAGTTTTTTGGGTTCTACACATACGTAGCTGCCGCTGCCTTTCCGCCTGTTTTTCCTTCTGTCGCAGCTCCCTCTGTCTTTGCCTTTGTTTATCAAGTCTGGTCCTGCGTTGTTGTTCGGTCTCAAGACATTGGCGTTGGGCACGATTCTGATAATGGCGTTCAGAAATTTCTGCTATCTCTTCAGGAGTTCTTTCCGACATAATTTGCTTCCTCTTTCTACGCTCCGAAGCCATCGTCATTTTTCTACCTCGAGGCATACTGACTGTAGAAGAGAACAAAATTTTCAATTTCCAAACACACACATTTATTAATAATGTTATTATAATTATATTATTACCATGCACACTATATAAATTATTAAACTATGTATCTACTAACCTTTCCTTCTTTTCTATAATTCCACAATGTGGCTGAAATTTACTCCACAACCATTTATGGCCATACTGCAGAAGAAAACAAAATTTTCACTTTACCAAACAACACATTTTCATAATGTAGGGTAATTATGTGAATAGTTATTTCATTCAAAGGCTACATATAAATAAGTTGATGGAATCAGATCACTAACCTCTTCAATTTCAAGATTTCTATTTAATGTAGAAGTTCACGTTCACATGCTTATACAACCTAGACTAATACTGAAACAAAAACGCTGTGAATGTGAACATTCTGAATACACGTAATATATGTGAAAAAATAATAATATTGTATTTCTCTAACCTTCATTCAAAGGCTACATATATAAATAAGTTGATGGAATCAGTTAATAAAATAATGTATTGTATGTATGCAAAAATAAAGATTCACTAACTTCTTCTATTTCAAGATTTCTATTCAATGTAGAAAATCACATTTACGTGTACGAAACAACGAAAAGCGCACTGGTTCTGACCATGGTGAAATAACCATGGTTCTGGCAAACCACAACGCTGTGTACTCCCGCCACTGTCCGACAGTATAATTTTCTTCCGAGAGATCGCGCGGCAATCAGAAATTAGATCCCGAAATTAGGTTTTTTTTATATTTACGTATTTTTAACGCACTTTTTCAATACGAATGTCCCATGTGCAGATGAAAAGAAACACGATTTTTCAATCCATTGCTTCTTTATACAGATCGGTTTCGTATGTCGCCCAATTTATTGAAAAGACCAAACAGCCCTTTGAGAAATAATATATAATAAGATAAGATAAGATAAGAAGATCAATCATTGTGGAGAAATTCTATATAATTTTGACGTCATCGGATATAGTGAACCAAATATGTTAGACCCCTGGAGTTCACTATAACCGGAGTCGACTGCATTAGGGGGCGGATTTTGATGACCTAAAACATCGCCAAAAATGATCGATAAAATGGTCTTAAAATGTTTTTAAAAATGCCCTAAAAGAAAAAAGACGTAAAAATGTGATCAAAGCCAATTCAGATTAACAACTTAAGCTGTTGGATATGTTACTGAGGCGATCGAGGCTTCTTCTATTCGTTCAAGTGAACTCAGCCTTCAAACTGTTGGTTTGGACTGTTTGTTACCAGAAAATCTCTTTAGTTATCCCGAAATCGGCTGAACCGCCAATGACGCTGACAGGCGTCACAGGAACCTTCGATTACACTCACAATGGCTGACATTACAACTTCTGAGCGAAGTAATCGAAGAGGCTACTAGGTATAGGTACTCAGAAATTCTGTGGAGAACATTTGTTGCATTTCGTAAATATTCTAACTGACGTTATATAAATTACAAAAGTGACAAAAATAACAACTGACGTTATGAAAAACATTCGGGCGTTGTGTCCTACACCTCAGCTTCATTCTACAGCAGAAGTATCCAACTTGCAAGGTCTCAAGGGCCACAAACCTTTCTTCTTTCTTTCTAGGGTTTTTATCCAGCCGACAACCGGTTACCCTTTACGTCCCGATGGGACGCATATTCGACCATACACTAGACACCAACACACTTGCGGGCTCCTCTGATCTGGGGTCAGCAGAACGCGAGGTCCTCCGCGACAACACATACATACAAAGACAAGGGACAAACAACCATGCCCAAGGCGGGACTCGAACCCGCGAACCTTCCGACCGATGCGCTGAGTCGGTACTCGCTCTTAGCCACCTCGGCCACAAACCTTTAATACCATTAAAACCTTTAATATGGTTGTAGGCCATATTTCCATATCTGCCTTACGAGTAGTGCAATGCCTTATTCGCTCTCTGGCGGACTGCAATGACGAGGCAGGCAAGTTAGAGGATGGGGATTAACGTCATCTATCCCCAGCTAACTGGGTTCAGTACACGTACATTATCTGCTACGCTTCCCGCCTGTCGCTGGCCCGGCGAATAAAATGCCCGCGCAGCTACGCTCCCCAGCGAAGTTTTCACAGCTGGACAGGATGGATGGTTGGTTCGTTCGTTGATCAGTGATCCCGCGCGCGTCAACAGTTTATGTCATTAGTCCCGTAAGTGTAGTGCGTGTTTTTCCTCAGGAGATGGCGGTGATCTTCCCCCGCTGGATGGCGAGATCCCGCGCCGACCAAACCGTCGGATAGCGGGGTTTCCCCCTAACCACCAGCGGGGCACCGCCCCAGCCGGGATAAGCTCTAAGCTCGCGACCCGTCTCCCGGAATATGTAGTAGTGTAGTGAATAGAAGTGTATAGATATGTGTATAGCATGTGTATAGAAGGATTCTCCTAAGAATGAGACAAAGTGACAGTTCGCGTAACAAGTGAACATCACATGTAATTCACAGAAGTATCCCTCCGCCACGACAGCTGTTTAGCCACGCCTCTTCGTAAAGTGTTAGGTTATAGCTCCTGTGAAAACATCCCTTTGCAGAAATCAAAGAGTTTTGCTGAGGTATATGCACGTACGTGAGTCAGGGAAATATAAATTTAATTACGTTTGTGGAAAATCTCTTAACATGCTCTCACAATCAGTAAAAGAAAACTGTCACGAATATAAATAGAAAGCTCTCAAACACAGCTCGCCACACAACAGCACAATAGACGGACACACGTACACCAATACGCATCTCGGTTTTAAAATAAACATAATATATATATCACACAAAAAGTAAATTCAATGCAATGTTAATAGAAAAAAAGAATTTTTACAGAAGAGCACATAACACTACACTTCCTAATTACAATTATTTTTCAAAGTGCACTATATTTTGGTCGGACGAGGACATCACAAAAGGAAGCGTCGAAGCCGTTTACAAGTTAGCCAACTCCAAACGAACGAATGCAGGAAGGGCTAATGGGCTCGAGGGCACAACGACCACAGAAGCTTCAGTTATGCTGCCAGCACTAGCTGTAACTTTGGCTCATCCTTAGGAAAATCGTTCTATAGTGTACGTATGGGGGGTAAGGGGAGAGGATAGGAAAAGGAAGAGGAAGGAAAGATCGCGTGCGGACCGTGGTTCGTTTGGTAGGGTACTGCTCCGGCATTCGCCTGATGTTTATCGGAAAAAACACGGAATACTGCCGATCAGAGCAGCCGGCAGCTAGAATACTCTTCCAGACAGCGACTGGATTCGACCTAGCTTAAAAGCTAGTGTCGAAAATCCTGCCGCCGTCGGGACTCCAACCTAGGACCTCCCGGTCAGAGGCGCTGCAGTGACATCAGTTGATGCACCGCAGCTACCGCTCCCGGTCCGGGGAGAAGTTGCGGGCCGGCGCAAAGATCGCAATAGAATTTACAGTGGATGCAATAATTTTGATCAAGTGACACACGGTTCATCGTAATTTTAAAAACTTTAAATTTTCATTCTTGCTTACCCCAGCAGTGTTGGGATTGAATGCTCGACACTCGTCAAAACTATTGCAACGGTTTCGAGGAAGGAGACCATTGTGAACTGAACGTGTGTTGCTGGGTGATAAGGTTACGAGCCTCTGACAGTTCAGCCCATCCAGTGATCCAATGAGCGACCTAATCGACTTGGGTCAGGCGCGTGGGATCAGTTTTCGAGCCCTACTAGTCAGTTCGTTTTAGAATGTCTGGAAGTGTGGCTGACCCTTCAATAATAAAACACAAATGTGGAAAATTTCTTCGGAATGGCGAAAGGCGCATCGTTTTGAACGTTTCCAATTCGTTATTGCACAAGAACCCGTCGTTACTGGTGAAGCAAATCGCTGGACTTGCAACAGAGTTCACTGGAACATCCGTATCCAAAGTACTGAAACTCAGCTAAGGGCTCGCCGAAGAAGGACATTAAAAACACCAGAAAAGAAAACAAAACGGAAGAAACATGTGACTGAAGCATAGTGTACGATCGATACTGAACTTTGTGGTCAGTGCTGTACGATCGAAAGTGCATTCCATGCATTAAAAGGGTATAAGTGCAGAAACGAATCACAAACGCTTGGGAAATTGTTACAGCTTGTGAATTGTGATCAAGAACTTCCGAATTTTAGGCGAATCAATTTACACAAATTATTGACTACTTCCTGAAGCGAACTGATCGTAAGAAAAGCAATTCATAAACATGACATTTGTGACTTATTCCATTTTGTTTTGACGGGGTATGCTGTAGGATTTCGGTGGGATGTATAGTTACGGAGAGAGATGCAACAACACACACACAAAAAAAGAAGGAAAAACACCTTAAACGGGCACCCTACCCCAGCTCTCCCCCACTACTTCAGGATTTTTAGTATAATATGCGGTATATAGATAACAACAAAATTCATACCAAGTTCAAAACTCCGCGATTTGTGTTTTTTTTTTTTTTTTTAATTCGTTGCGTCTACTTCGACGCAACGCGTCTCCAAGCCCCTTGGGGGGCGTTGAGCGCTTTTGCGCTTTTAGGAGTAATCCTCCCATTACTCCACTTGTTTTATGGAGTAATCCTCCGTTAACATTGTCACGCCTCGTCGTAGTCGGTTGTCAAGAGGACCGCCAGGTAGCATCTCCGCGTACGCGCCTCCTACCGCGCGCTCCTGCGTCACTACCCAGCGGCCAGATTTAGAAAGGAATAAGGATAGGGATAGGGTTTAGGACACTTCACAGGGGTTGGACTAGCCCTTGTGAAGCAGCCGAACTCGTTTTGTTGGAACAAATTTCACATGAGATTCGACGGGAATCGAACCCAGATCTCAGTGGTGAAAGGCTTGCGACTTTGCAATGAGCCACGAGTACAGCTTGTTTCCTTCGATCAGGAGTTTTGGGTGTAATTTGATTGGGCTAAATAGTCTCATCTTATTGACTGTCACTCCGCGTAGCCGTACTTTTCATTTGACGTGACGGTCCGAGACGACTGCAGCTAGTTAAATTACGCATATGAACTTCGATTTTTTTTTTTTTTTTTGTAGTGGCGCTTGACGTTAATCCGCTGATGACGGTCTCATCCAATCGGGAGCTTAGACGTCACCACAGTGACGTCACCAGAAGTTCAAGCTACCGATTGGGTGACATCCTTAAAGCCGATTTACGTCAAGTGCCACTCCCAAAAAGCCGGAGTATGTTTTACTTAAAATTATCATCATTATTATTATTTAACCAGATCAGTGAGATTACCGCTGATTTGCAACATATTTGTGACAGATACATATTATGAAATTGAAATGCAATTTTAATTTTAAATGAATATTCACACCACAGATTCGTTAGGCCCGAATTCAAGTGTGTTGGTTTATTCATTTCTAGCGTTCATGTTTATTTGACAAAAATCAATCTAGACAGTCTTGATTATTTTCTTTCTACGAGTATTAAAGGTTTTATTTACATCTAGATCTCTGACGCCTGATAGAAATATAATATGAGAATAATTTATGAGAGTTTCTGTGGAATAAGTTCATCTCCACTTAGGTTCCGATTTTCATTCCTTTAAGCAAAGAAATATGTTGGCATTACAAGTCGCCTCAAATCTACAAAATATTATTGAAAATTAAAACAGTGCAAATCCCATTACATCTAATCAATAATTCCAATAAAGTAAAATAATTTTTATAAAAAATTAATTGGTATTATTTTTCTAATTATATGGTAATATTTTTGAAAAATTCATCCACTTTTTTTTCAATGTAGACATTTTTGAAAACAAACATAAAAATTAAAAAATTCTCGATTTCGGAAAACATTCCCGGAGATTTCCCGTTTTTTCCCCTAAGACTGTGGAAAATTCCCGGATATTTCCCGGTCACTAGACATCCTGTTCTACACAATTCTACACGTGTCTATGAACTGCATTGCATTTTGAGTACTTTTCAGCCAATGAGAAAACTAGACTTTAACTTCAAAATGCAGGGCTATGAGAAAGTAAGTTCCCTTAGGTCATCAGAAAGAAAACATAATTTTATGGGAAAAAACTTTATTGTAGCAGATACAACATATGCACTATTTTTCCACATAATCACCAAAAAGTTTTGAAATGTTTCTCCTGAAATGACATTTACCATACCTTGGGATCAAAATTTGTATACCTGTGTGATTTGTATTCCTGTGTCATAACCCATTCCTGGGTTAGTTACCAGTTTGAGAGCCACCTGCAACTTTGCAGCACTCTGATGCTGGGGGAGAAATCAGAACTATAGGGTCGATGTCATACAGTCACTAAGTTGGCTCGCAACAGAACTTCTGCAGCAGTTTTCATGGAAAGCATTTGATCATCCATTCTATACCTGGATCTCACTTCCAGTGATATCCATTTTCCTTACATCACAAGAAATTCCTTTCTGGTCAGCATTAGGCACATGACAGTGATGCTGAGTTGCAGGTGACTTGTCAAATAACGGAATCTATCCCACATGGCAACTTCTATGACAAGGATACAAATCTGATTCCATGAGCTGACAATTATCTCAATTCTGGTGGTGAGCAATATGTACTGTATTGGCTACAATAAACTTTTTCCATTAAACTGTGTTTTCTATTTGTTGACAACCTTGAGAAATTTACTCTCTTAATGCAACTTGTAGTAACACCAGTAATTTTATTGTTTTTTCAACAAGAAAGACGAGTAGTAAGCACTGTTTCAAGTTACAAATAGTTGTCATGTAGATGATAAGTACTGAAATAAAAAAAACTCTTGGTTGCCTCTTAATTTTTTTTCTAACAATACATCACGCAAAATTAATTGTACTTGTATATAATAAAGTATAAAATACTTGTATATATAAATATTCCTTCCTCTTACCTTCAAAATTTCAACACTTTATTGTTTTTCATAAAAATGTGTCTCCTGAAAAATTTGAATTTTGCAAAAAGTCTTTTGTTACGTGTATGGAAACATTTCTTATGAAGGCTGAATCATTTGGTGTTGAGGTCAAATTTTTTTGCCCTTCCCTTTAGAATGCTCTCCTTCAGCTACTCTCAGAAATAGTTCTCACAAAATACATTTCAGGTCCCCACATAGAGTTAGTTTTTCTTCATAAAGACATCCTTGATTCCCCCTACTTAGACATTACAAAAAAGCCAATTCTAATTATACTACAATAGTCTACAAAAAATTAACCACAAAACTACACATAAAGAGATGACTTTCAAAAAATATTTAAAAATAAATACCCAACTGAAGAAGATACAGAGGAAGACAGAAAGACATAGAATATAGCAATAGCTGAGACATGGAGAAAAGAGAAATGAAGAAAAAACATGTGGGAATGGACAGTGAAATCAGAAAACAGCCAAGGCTGTACAGCAAATACTAAATAGATAGAACTACACACAAATTATTACACATAACAATGACATAAAGCATAATTTAATAAAAGAAAAGTACAGAGCCTACAAACCAAAAACCAAAGTTGTAATTAAATGTTCACAAATTAATCTTTCAACAACACAAACCCTAATGAGAAATCTCATAGGGTACCAAATCATTTTACAACTTTATAATACTTGTTGATAAAGGATAAGCTTGTATCCAGCTTCATTTTCTTTATTGTTTTGTTTTAGAACTGTCATTAGCTCATAACTCTCATAATAGCAGATTTTTGGCTATTGAGACGAAAATATATCAACAAGTACAACAGTTAATTTTATATTTTTTGGCCTCATTATTGAAACAAATAAACACGTTGATAGAAAACAGATATTGCAGAGGAGCAACAAGTGCAACTTACTTCTTTCTTCAGGATGAAAATGCATGACAGTGTCCAGATCTCACTAACACACCTTAACTCGCAACAACATTGAAACGAGACGAATTTCCTTTTATTGATGAATGATTTTCAAGTTTGTCCCTATTGTTGTAATTGATAAATTTTTGCACAGCAGTTGAGCAGCGATGCCAGCTGGTTTGCGTTTGGTGACAATTCGGGGAAGGGGAGCATATCGAACGTAAGTCGTGTCAGCATCGATCAATATCGATAGTATTTAATCCAAAAGAGAATTAGTTCCAACGCGCCAAAATTCGATATAAAAAACAGCGTACATTATAATCGTATTCCAATTTAAAACGTAAGTGAAGATTACAAATGCCTACTTACTTATTAGGAGTTACGTTAAAAAGTATTCTAAACCTCAAGGAAATATTTAATTCAGCTTGTATGTTTTCTCACCCATTCAATTAATTTATTTTTGTCCAAAAACAGTAAATACTATAAGAGACAAATACACATGTTTCCTTGTGCTCCAGAATATCTACTCCACCTTTTACTAAACAAAGTTAAATAATATGATCTAGAAAGCATGGTTGGCAACATTTTAAAACTATAAATTTTCACTCTATAGTAATGGAAAACTTTATTTGCATCAGAAGCACGCACGCACACACACACAAAATTGGTTGTTATGTCTTTGTACATTATTAATTTCACAGCCTGATAATGACAATATATGAACATTGTCAAAACATTGTCTTTTAAAGAATTAAATAAAAACAAATAAATGTAAAATTTTCTTATGATTGTAAATTAAGCCAACTAACAAAGGAATCGTATATTTTATTTATATAAAGATTAATACACAAGATTGTGCAAGAAGACAAAGTTTAAAACCCTTTTATACCTGTTATTTCCTCTGATAATCATGATCGGAGCATAATTATCAGTGAAAACAAAAATTTTTATCGCCAGGTAAAAGGTTCCTTTCTTTCCTTCCACTAAGGTTCCTTTGTTTCCTTCCAAACTTCAATGAAACACCCTCAGAACAGTTCTTACCCTTGTTCCATCCACATATCATCCTGTTAACATTAAAAATCAAACTTAGAATTGCAAATCTTGTGTGTACCTTAAAATACAAATTCATGTGATTGGACCACCAATCACAACAAAGGGTTACTAAGGGATTACCCGAATACCTCTTTAATGCTCAACAAACAGTTTTTCTGGCCTTGTCCTCTTTTCTGTTTTTTACATGAAAAAGTGAGTCACATCTGTGGCGTGTTTCATACAAGAAAAATGTGATCTAATAATCCAACAAAGTTGTAAGTGATATCTAATGAATGTCTAAAAATTGTTAATAAAAGATCAGAAACATGGGCTTGAATGAATTTTGGGCATGAATCAGAAAGTTAAATGTTAAATGTCATCACGTGGCAAGACAGCAAACTCATTGGTTTTACTCTTAAGAACCCTAGATGAAGGCTGCAAAAGAGAATCCCATCCTCAGAAATATACCCAATCTGTAACAGGTGAAAATTCGCTCCTGCTTTTCTTATGTATGGTTTGGTGGAAGACACTAACAAGTGGTCTCTTTGAAGAGTTAAATCCAGTTTATTGTATTGACATGGACAAAACAGTAGTTGACAAGGCTTGTTGTTGGTTTGTTTGTTTTATTTTATTTATTTTTAATTTTGTCATACAAGCAACTGCCTGATTTTACATTAGGTTTGCAACATAAATTAAGAAAACAAATCAAATTAAATGCTTACATTTTAAATCATTCAGAAAATATAACTTTGCTTTATTAATAAATTGTGCAAGTGTTACATTGAATATATCTATTTTACAATCGTTGCAACTCTAAACATGTGTCTGACTGACGCATTCATCTCACATTAGATTTTACAAATAATACATCAAAAATTGTTTGCTTGATTAATTTTGTGGAATTTGAAACATAATTCTTCAAGTAAGACCCATACAATCAAGTTCTCATTATCAATTTATACAAAAATTGGTAATCATTGTAAACTCTGTAGATTCGAGAGAAACAATGTTCAAAGTATTGCAGTTTCTACGTAGTTATGTGATTATCTAGGTGAGGGCAGTTCAAGTTTTCATGCAAAATAATTAAAAAAAACTTGGGTTGAATACTTTCATTTTTTTATGTATATTCCACAATATAGAGAGGAAACCACTGATACAACTAAAAGATCTGATCTAAGTACAATTAGATAAGTTTTTAAAGTTGCAATAACAGTAAAGTCCTTTGTTGGTCTTCTAATAAAACGAAGTGTATTTTATTTGATGTAATAAATAGTTTGTTTACCAATTTTAAGGATTCTCGTTCAACAAATTGTTTTTCAAGGATTAAAAGGTACATTAATATACAAGACAATTATGATAAGGGCATCTGTAAGCTCTCCTGAGGCTAAAAGGCATGGCCCAAACATTTGGTTTGATTTTTACAATTTTCTACCTAGTAATGATTTAAAATTTCCCTCCACCATACTCCTGTAAAGTGGGAATTTTTTATAAATTTTATTCCAATAATAGTAGATACTACTCACCAGAAGGCAGCATCTTATTTACAAATACTGAAAAATAATCAAGACATTTCTGATGCCTTAAACGGATGGACATTTACTCAAATGCACAGGGCAAAAAGTTTGAGTTTTCTGAGATACACTTTTTTAGGATTAGCACGGCAGAATAAGAGACATCCTCAGATGTCTCTAAAAATGGGTTTCAACTATATGTAGTTTCATTCAGAAACAACTTTGCTGGGAAGACTTAAAAATACATCTGCTGCATTTTTTATTGTACTCAGACTTTCCAAGTAGAAAACTACACATGTGAAAACTAGATGTTAACAGATTGATACAATTTACGCATTCTACCAGTCTTTGGGCTTGACAGTTGGACCCAGCAGAGGCAGTGCTGCGCTTTATGGCTCTTACCACACGCACAATGCATGATCTTTCAGATGCTGATGATGAGCAACCTAAAGCGAATCGTAGATTTCAGTCCTGATATTTTTCAGTTCACTACTTGTACTTTTAATGAGATGAAATTTTGAAGTTTTGATTTTAATGCCTGGCAGAAGAGCTCAGATGATTAAAGCTTTATCTCCTTCGATTATTCATTCTGAGTTACTAACAACAAGCGTACATTAAGTCACTGTAAAAGCTACTATTGGATGTCACTAGGAAACAACTGAAAGGAACATCACATTGACTCTCGGACATCAAGACAAAGAAGTATGGTACAACACACAAATAACCATGGATAATTTAATCATTCGCATTCTTGTTATTTCATAGTAATGTTTATTAACCTTCATTTAATTCAATGACAAGTAGATTTTTAGAAGTTTAAAGCAATGATGTGCGAAGTGTGCGGCCTGTTTCTATTTATGATGCTGATGGGGCCTTTGTCTGCACACCACCTGCTGAAGTTGCTGACATGGCCAGATGCAATCCTTCCAATGTTGCTTGGATTGGGGCAGGTTTTAATACCAGGTGTGTTGGCTTGGGAAATGAGGATAAACTTACCTTGGATTTTGGGAGAAATTAACATTAGGCTTAGTTTTGAATCAGCGCGTTGTTTTCTTGACACATGGGTGATGCCCACAATCACATTGACTTTGTACATTACAATTATGTCTACCCTCAACAACTATGCCACGCCTGGCAAGGAGGAGGTTCGCTGCTCAAGGCAGAGACTAATGGGCTCACTTCTCTGATTGAGGTTTCCACTCAACTTGTAGTTAGTCATTAGTTCCATTAGTGTAGTGTATTGTAGTACGTGGCCGGGATCCTCACCCACTAGCTGGTAAGATCTGGCACTTTCCTATATATTAGCAAGCAAGGGATTTTCCTCTTCAGGTCTCTCCATAGCAGGGCCCCACCCCAGCTGGGACAAGATATAAGATCCCGACTGATCTCCCAGCATGTACAGTAGTGTGTCGTGTATGGGGAGAGGATCAGTCAGGGAAGAGGAAGGAATGATCTCGTGCAATGACCTGTGTCTAATGGTCATGCTCCAGCATTCACCTTGTATTAATCGGAGAAACCACAGAAAATTGCTAATCAGAGCAGCCAGCTGATGTTACAGCTAGTGTTGAAAATCTGCCACTGCCAGAATCTACGCATTATTATCTGAGGGAAGTAACTGGAATGACACCCAAGGTTATGTTACGAGATTCTATGGGATAGATTAAGCATTACCTTCTTCATTTGGTAATAGATTAAACATACAGATGAAACAAGAAAATAGTCTTCAAATGAATGTCTAACATTTCATTATTTAGATCAAATACCACAAATATGATTTTATAGAAAGGGCATTCAAAAAGTTCCCAGAATTGCCTTGCCGTCACCAAACTAGCCATAAGATAGGGTTCACATTCTTGTGGTAACAGGCCGGGCATGTTCGCACATGGGAAATTTGGTCTGAACATGTTTCAGAGTGCAGTGGAGTCACAGCTCTGTGACAGGTGAACATGAGTGGTGGTTTGTCAGCATAAGGTCACAGTTCAAACAGCATATAAACATCAGGTTCATGTGCAAACTGGGAAAATTAGCTTAAAAGAACAGTCTGTTACTGACACTTTCTAGGTGCAAGTTTTGCGCAGTTTTGCTGATGCCGGTAGAAGGATGTCCCGGCCAAATAACAAGGAGAGTGGTGTCTCCATCCTGATAACACACCAAGCCGCACATCGCTTGTTGGGCAGAAATTCCTCTGTGAGAACATTCGTGTCTTTCCTCAACCACCATATTCTCCCAATCTCATGCCTAGAGCTGCTGGCTGTTCCCTACTCTGAAAATTGGCCTCAAAGGGAGACGTTTTACAACTGTGGAGAACATGAAATTGAAAATGATGGCTCAGCTCCAATCGGTGTCAAATGAAGCCTTCCAGCAACAATTCCAACAATGGCAGGAACGAGAGCAAATGTATGGATGTGCATGGGTCTATTCGAAAGGTGATCATTACCATAAGTTATAACAATACCATGCTACTCGACCATTCTGGACACTTTTCAAACACCCCTCATAGATCCCAAAATAAGGATGGTGAAGTTATTTAAAATAGAACAACTACCTTCAAAGCGAATGGTGTGTTAATAAAGATTAATTGGTGATTAAAAATTAAAGCATCTTAAAAAATTAAATTTAAATTTTAGAATAAGGAGTGTTTACAATGTGAAATTTTAATGGTCCACAATCAAAAATACAGCCAACCAATGAAGAGATTCTCGTGTAATAACAGATTCACTGCCTGTAGGTAGATAGAAGTTTGAGTCCTTATACTGGAAAGTATACATTTGGAACTGACAATAACAATTTAAAAAACAGATTTCATCATTTGTAATATTTTATTGCAATTTTTACTCCTACAATGATCAAATATGATAAAATGTTATGTTCAAGACATAAAAAATGCAATGGTAACCATTCTAACTTGAAAATGTTATGTAAATTATAAATTTACTTTGCATTCATTTTTAAATTTTCTTCTCAGGGCATACTTTTCATATCCTTATTCAAAGGACAACAGAATTCTTTTCAGTTTAATTACTCACATAATTCCCAATTCCCATTGAGGTGACAATAATTGAAAATTCATAATAAATATTAATGAGTAGCACCAACCCTGTGGTCCAAGGATTTGGAGCAATGACAAATTCGGCAGAAACAAGGGCTGCAGTTTCATATCCTGAATTAAGCATGAATGTTTTCATTCGGTGTTTGTGACAAACTACAGCTTCGGGATAACAATGAAGTACATAACATATATTTGGCTTTTCTGAACAATAATACAGAGAAGAATTATTACCTGGAAAATTACGTGGGGTAATAGTGGTTTCACTACACCATCGATGCCATAAACACAAGGCAAAAACTCATAGTGTCTTAACCACCATTCAAATTTCAACACTTGAGAAAGGATGGTTACAGACATCTTGACTTTTTACATTTCACTGAACCAAACTGAAGATTGCCTATTCACAAGAGAAAGTAATCTCTTGTGAATAGGCATTATTATCATTGAAAAAACACAATGCTTCTATAGAACCATACACAAAATGTCTGATAGTACCAATTAACCAGCAGAAATGATCACATAATCACAAATCTCTTCTGCTTTAACATCCATTTTGGAAGGTTGCTCAGCTTACACTTCACCCTCTCTCTCGCATTTTGCTTCAACCTCTTTGTCGCCTTTTGCTTCAACCTCTTTGTTGCCTTTTGCTTCAACCTCTTTGTCGCCTTTTGCTTCAACCTCCTTTCGCCTTTTCTTCAACCTCTTTCTCGCCTTTTGCTTCAACCAACTCCTGCTTTTACTTCAACCTCTTTCTCGCCTTTTGCTTCAACAACTCCTGCTTTTAGTTTCCTGCAAGACTTCTTATGATCTCTCAGGTACCTTGGTTTCATGTAACACTTACCACACCATTCACACTTGTAAGATCGCTCCCCAGTATGCTCACGACGATGTTGCGAGGAAGTTTGACCTTGTAAATGTCTTTGAACATTGGTCACATGCAAAGGGTCTCTTACCAGTATGTGACCGCTTGTGTTCACGCAAGTACCTTGCCCTCATGAATGACTTTTGACACACTGGACACGTGAAAGGTTTCTCACCCGTATGTGTTGCCTTATGGGCTTGTAAGGCATCCAGCCGTGTGAACAAGGCATTGCAGACCTTACATGCCACTGGATGCTCCTTGGAGGGAAAGCGGCGTGACTTTTGTTTGGTTGCTGCTACAAACAGAGCATAGAGAAAGCTTTATAAGCAAACAGAGAAAAAATAATTTACAGATAATACTTCAAATATTTAACACAGATGCAAAACTATAACACTGAACAATTAATCACTTACATAAACTCTTCACCAATATCATTTTGCTGACAAATACCTAGTAAAAAGCACTTAGTCAAAGATATATATTCATTTAGAAAAGCTAACAAATGGACAATACCAAGTGGTGAAGGCAAACATCATACCATAATACTTGTTTATAAAGAGAAAAGATTTGTGAGTGGAGCCTTCAGACTACATTAAGTGGTAGTTGAGAGTTCACTTGAAAGCATACATTGGATCCTAACACCTGACAATCCACTGGAAGGGCAGTTTAAAGCCAAGTGCTTTCCATTTCTTTGAAATCTCAATGGCACATCTAAGACAGCACAGAGTCACTCGGATAAGAAGCAATGAATACTGAAATGATGATAAAGAGGAAACGAAGCCTACAGCAAGGCATGCACGTAAATCGTTACAAGGAATTATGGTTTTGCCTCCCAAACTGCAAATACTCACTATCATTGGCCAAGGCATTTGATTCCAAGGAATATGAGCCAGCACCATGAGTAAATGTCAATTTTATGTATGAATTACTTTAATAATAAATAAATAAAATAATTTAATTTCCCCCAGAGTGCATTTTCATTTAAATTAAGGGAAATAAATTCTGGTCAACAGTCATGAAATGGCATTTGTTTCTTAAAGTATTGATTAACAGATGCACCACCCGAAGGCTTACCTTTTTCTCCTGTCCCCTCTGAACTATTTTCAGCAGCATTCTTTGAATCTCTGCCTGCCTCAATCTCCTCATCCTGTTGGTGCACAAAAACAATTATTCTTTTTCAGTGTGTCCAGATAATATGAAAAACAAATCTATGAACACAATAGTTAAACATAACAAAATAGATCTTTAAAAAAAATACATATACCATGATTTTCAGATACAAATTACTCGTATTTACATATAATCCTCGCAATTAGTAAATTTATAAAAGAATGATCACAATAAAATGGTCAATATTTCAAAGCTATTAACTATTTCATATTGTTTCATACATGCATTTCTATTTACTTAATAATACAATCACAGTAAAGTGAAGAAATTTATTATATGTACAAATGAATTGACAATGCTAACACAAATCATGCAAGCTCTGTCACTGTATTGTTAACAAGCATAAATAAATAAACAAAATAAAAATAAATTCATTCTTGGAGGTCAGATTGTACTGCTTATTAATAAATTATGACAGTAAATGTAGGCTTTTCCTTGAAATTTTAGTGGAAACCTTAAACTTCAATTCTTTCACAAATTACAAACCTAAATATTGTTGCAACAAATTTGAAACAGGTTACTTGCAGATTTAAAGATATTAACACATAATTTAGATCTATAAAAAGATCAGAAAATCCTATTCTAGTAGGTGCAATTCTAAAATATGAATGCTTTATTGTCTTCTACCGCATAGCAAGATGATGACATTAAAAATTTCTCGCACACAACTGAAAAACAATCCTCCCTCTTTCTCTTTTTTAATATCTTTATCAAGGAGTTACGATATTCAAATATTTGCTTCATTGGTTGATGGAGGGCAGTGTTGTGACAGATCACAATAAGATAGACCAAGAGATTTATTCGATAAACAGGCCATAAGATAGACAAGAGATTTATTTAGAAAAGGTTTGGAACTATGAAGATTGTGTAGGTATATGATGGCGGCATTGGTTGCAGGTGATAAGTGTATATAGGAGATGGACGGTTTCCACGGTATTAAATATACTATTCAAGAGAAGCAATTAAACAAGCATTCTGAAAGTGACTTGTTCGCTGAGAGCTTAAAAATCATGAGCTCATGGTTTTGGCATAACAGTGCATAAGCGCAGATCATGTGAAATGAACAATTTAGACATGTTTGGAGTAAATTGTTATAGACAATGGATGGCAGAAGCAAAACAGAACCTATACACAGTAATTATGGGGAATATCATAGTGACGAAGACATTTGACAAGATTTGTGAGTAACATAGTGTCATCAAGTTACTTTTTGAAAATTTATTAAAACATACGAAAGAAAATTAAAGGACAGTAACAATTATTGGAAAAATAGGAAATTTATCTTCTTATTTTTTTATAGTAGATTCGATTTTAAGCTTAATAATTTCTGAGCGATTTTTTTCTTCCCTTCTTTTCTTTTTATCCTCATAATTTCATTTCTTGCATAATTAAAATGTTATTGTAAATATTTGTTCTTTGAAATTCCATGCATGGTTTCTCTTTAAAGAGATTATTTTCAGAGATTTCTTCAAACATACTATTAGCATGTGCTGTGGAGGCCCTGATACTTAGTATAAAACTGGCAAATAATACAAGTAAGTTGTCAGTTCAGTACAGTGTTGAGCACACAGTGTTATCCTTTGTGCCTGAATCAGTGGTGAGATGTGAGTTTTATGTGGTCTTTGCTAGAACTGCCTGGTATCTTTCTGAAGCAATGCACACTCGCCCAACTGCCTAAAACCTGGCCAAAATACAAAGGTTTGGTTTCATTTGCTTGAAAATTTGTTTCTCAAAAAACATAGTTTACATATGTTTAATCAGCAATCCCTGCAGCCCTTGCATAAAAATTTTCAACCAACTCAAACACAACCTTCATTTTTTGGCCAGGTTTTTGGCATTTGGGACCAGAGTTCTTCATTCAGAAAGACACTTGGCAGCTCCAGCGAAGACTAAGGAAAATAGCCATGCCTCACCACTGGTATGAATATCCTTCACAATTGGACAACACAGACTTTCTTAAAACAGCACTTCATGTGAAATTTTTAAGATTTCAGAAAGTCACACTGCTTCCGTTGCTGATAATTTGCAGTTTTGATTCTTGGTATGTAGTCCATACTACAGGATACATAGGTCTCGTCTAGTGATCATTTTCAAGTGAGTGAGAAATTCAGCTTTATTGTTTGAGTATTTTAATATAGTTATCATAGAGGAATATATACTTAGAGGGGAAACTCTCACTATTTGAGAGTGTGGACTACAGGATTTACCAGGGTTGTTTCCATGAGGATAAATTCATTTTAAGGTACATTCATAATTTCAAATGTTACTTCAGTAATTTGCTCGTCAGGCAGCTGTGAAAGCTTATGAAACTCCTTCCATTCACTTCATCCTCAAATTTCATTTCTTCCTGGAGAGGGTGATGCTCATGCAATGTCTGTGTCATTTTGTTAGTGAGCATTGGCAGTGATCATTGTTATCAAGTGTTGCACATCACAAAGGTGAAATGTTGGGTCCAGGATGTGCCAATGCTGTTTTGGCTTGGGTTTGGGTGAACAAAGTTTCCTCAGGTCTCCCACCAAGTCTTTACTGTACTTCGATGGGAAATAAATTACTACTTGTTACTGACAGTTTTATCAAATTCATAAAATAATTGCATATTCCAGTCATATGGTCCATTTGAAATAATTAATTTACTGTCAAGGGATTTGTTTTTAGTTCATAAGCTGATTCATTTCCATCGAGTATTGTGCCATTTTGTGAATTGTTTCGTAAGTTTCAGACAACTTACAAGCTATAAAGTCATTGTTTTATATAATGTATATGTCATATATAAAGCTTCAGAAATTTGTGTGTTGTTTTTGTTCGAGTTTTCAAATGTATGTTTTCATTACAGGTTCCAAAATTTTCCAGTTCTGTGACCTGAAGTACAGAATCCAGTCAGGTGGAGAAGAGATTTGAATTGAGTGAAAATGTCAGCGAATCGGTTTTAATGAATACCACTGACTTGTAACTAAAAAGGCACAACAAGCTGTGATATAACTTAAAAAGTTGGGGGAGATACAATTGTAACTGTATTAATACAGATATGTAGATTTGTATGTCAAGAGCTGTTTAAAGAGTAACGTCATGTGTCAACAATACCAGATTATTCTTCTGTACCTTTATTGTATTGCTCTATGATCATGAAAGATTGTTTTCAGCATATATTTTATGAATACTACATAGAACAAAGTTTGTTTTTAGAGTTGCTAATTGATTCTTCTCTTGCTCAAATTATTTTGTTATCTTTTTTAGATAGGTGCATCCGCACACACATTATTCTGGACAAGTTTCTTACTTCTATTTTGCTATATTTGTTAGTGTTGTCAACTTATTCACATACGTTGTTAATTGCTTTGGGTGTTACCATGTAACTTTATTTTTATCATAGTAATAATTATTTTAAATATTATTATCGAGCTGATATCCGAGGATGGGAATGCATCAAGTTATCAGTGATAGTCTCTAATGAAGGTAAACAACTGATTATCACTAAATATACTCCATCCACATCTAAACCCCTATAACTGAAGCACCAGGTCCTTGGGACCCTGACTTAAAATTAAACTTTCACTGGGATAAAATAAAGAAGAATTTACATTCTTATACTTTATTTTATTGAAATAATTTACAGGTAATGTTTAGAGGCTTCGTGGTTATTTAGAACCTAAATGAAAAATAAAATAGTAAAATGATGGGGAGATGGAAAAACAGGTCACATGGTCAGTCTTGCCACACAATAAAAGTGATTTTATTAATTTATTATAAATGGTGTAAGGCACTTTTTCTAGTCAATTAAGGTTTTCCTGCTAACACATAGGCAACAAAGCAGATTACACTAAGATAAAATACTTGCACTAATGGAGCCCCATGGTCTACTGGACTCTTTACTGTTGCCCACAGACATTATTTTACACCAAGGCACCGGAGCAGAACTTAGTCCAAAATTAGACATGTTAGTCAACATATTAAAGTGAATTCACAGGGAGTTTCTATTCCATAGAATTCAAAATGCAAAGCAAAAGAAACAAAGGGTTCCCAGATCCTTGCTGCACCACTTAAGGGTTAATTATTCCACTAAAGAAACACCGGAGAATTTTTCTATGTACCACAAAAGAAAACTCATTATCAATGACAAGTGATGCTTATGCTTGCACTAGTAACAAACAAAGATTAAAATAATTTGCAATTACTGTAACTCAGTTAAGCATCATCAGTAAAAAAATATACCCCCCCCCTGAGTAGAAACCGTTAACCCGGAAACACTTACGGGATGCGTGAGCACCCCAGACGGCTCTTCATTGGTTTCTAGAAGTATATTCGTGACTGCTAGGTGGTTTTCCTGCTATCTACGTTCCGCATATTTCTTCCCCTGTTTAATACTTTAATTGTTGTGGCCGTGAATGTGGCGGTGTGGAATCAGAGCTAATCAGGAAGTTTTTGGTTGACGTCATGGGGTATCCACGCACCCTGTAAGTGGTAACGTGTGCGTTTTTCTTGTCCATGTGAGCGTTTCACATTAGTGTGGATGTGTAATATTGCGAAAAATCTTCATTTGGCATTGAGATTATGGCAGCAAGAGCAAGTACTTCTACTTTTGCAGAGAAAGTTGGCCGGATGTTGCTTAAATCTGATGATTCGGCTTCTAAAATAAGTGAATTATCTCGGAATATGAGGACAGTATTGAAGTACATTCTGAGGAAGAAAATGAAATTTCTTGCGGCAAAGAAGATAGTGAAATTGGCCACACAGAAAAGAATGATAAGAATAGTGAAATTGGCCACACAGAAGGAAGTGAAACAATTTATGGAAAAAATATGTTAGTTTGGAATAACGAACCATGTGTTAGGCAAGGAAGAAAGGATTGCACATGATACTCCTTACATGAGCAACTCTCTTAGTTTGGATTTAAGATATTTAATTGAGAAAGTTCTGGAACACAGCAAGAAACCCAATTTCCCAGAAATTCCTTCCAATTCACCGCAAAAAATTGCACAATGACGTTGCTGTTATGTCCACATTTACAAGACAGGAAAACACAAACACTCTGTGTTTGATGCATGAAACCAGTGTGTGTAGAACATAAAATCTAGTTGTGCCAAGAATGTGCAGTACAGTAAAATTCTAAAACATTTTCTTTGTGTTATTCTTTTTCCTTATTTTATACTGTTTTACTTTAGTCTTCACAGCTGTCCTGTGTTCAAAATTAACAATATTTCAATAGTGTTTTTCAAGTTTAAAATAAAATAAAATTGCAGAAACATATTTCTGAACCCATGCCTGAACAGATTTTCATCATTTATTGAATATGTTTTTAGATGAATTCAGATTTCATTGCATAAGCTACAGCTGGGGTGCCCAGGCACCCCGTAAGTGTTAGTGGAGGTCGAAATACCGTAAGTGTTAAGTATCGTATACTTCAAATATTTCCCTTGTTACTATGCTTTAATATCAAATTTTATTCTAGGCAACATGTTTAAAAACTATTATGAAATTTCAACAAACGTGCTTAAACATAATGAACGTAAAAATTGGAGCAGTGAAAAAAGTGTTCACAATTCAGAGCTGCACTTGCTGCAACGCGCGACTGGTGCACTGTGTTACAAATTACAGCCTTATCGGTGAAAGTAAAAGAAAGCTTACGCCAGACCCCACATCGTCAACGATTTCATATTCATCACCATCAATGGTCGTCATTTCCGCACACGTATCTTCATCATCAGCCATTCTAATTTTTCAAGTTCCAGCTCTTCCTCCAACAGAAGCAAACACAAACATTAACCGCGCAACTTTTCTTAACCGATGGATGACCACTCATGACCTTGCTCCCCCCTCCCTAGATCAGTGAACAGTTGAAGGCAAAAGCTCGCAGCGAGCACTGATGATAACATTCTAAACACATTGACGCATAATAAAATATATTTGCTGTTGAAACCGAGAACTCCTATTCATATTTTTCAAAACAATATCTAAAGAAATGACCAAAGCAGTTCTAGATCCATCGCAGGAAATACCACGAACTCCTGGGAAAATGAAAACTCAAATTATTGAGAAAATAGGGAAGCCATGACTGATATTCGAAAGATTGGCATTGCTTCATAAAATCTAGCGGCTGTCATAACTAATACCCCCCATTCCACCTGCATGTCTCCAAGCAATCGTGCAAGAAAAGTTGCGCGATTAATAATGATGTACACCTCATGGAATTATTCATGGTGAAAATAACGTTATTTCCACCATTGGAATTATTATACTTCGGTTTTTATAACATTGCGCGTGAGAGCCTACTTCACCATGGAATGTGCGTCCTTCCCGGTCGTGCTGCTAGATGTCGCTTGATCTGCAGCAATGGGTCGCGATCATGTTTATAGCATGGTGGAAATCGATGGAAATGACATTTCCACCATGATTTACGGGATTGTTTTCTTCAGTTTTTTAGCAGTGGCACTTGACGTAAATCAGCTGTCGGTGTCGTCCAATCGAGGTCTTGGAACGATTAGATGACATCGTAACGGCATATAAAACGCCAAGTGCCATTATAAATAAATCGATCATTATCTACCCAACACCATCTATATACATATCTATCCATTATATTCCTATCTACCCACCTATACATTATCTCCGCGTGTTCTCTTGTGTCCTCATTTCGCAAGATGCGAGAGGAGTGGGGATTGATTATTTTGTCGACAGGACTATTATATGAAATTTGTGGCTCGTTTTTTGATACAAAATAGTTTCTATTACACGGGAGCGAACAATTCTAGTTATTAGATTTTGTCAACAAAGCTTGTTGCTGAATTCAATGAATGCTAACAAAGGAGTGGGGGTAGGCATTCCGGGACTCAAGAAAACGTGCGCGTGTAATACCTATCTATTTAATTTTAATAATATCCAACACCCCGGGGTTATCTACCCGTCATGATCAGACAGCGTTCCATGATGTCATATAATATTTTGTCTTATTGATTGATCAATATTGAAACAAACTGTCTAATTTAATTTTTAAATTTAATATCTCCTCTGCCCTTCTAATATTATTAAATATTAATTCAACGTAACCCGTTCCAAATTATGTAAGAATATGGGCGCCAGTAAAAGATTACGTTAATTCTATTATTAAAATTAATCTTCAACTGCTATTTCCAATAAATTAATATCCGGCTAACTGAGTCGATGGGTCTTATAAGAAATAATCGCTTTGCCTACTAATAGCCGATTATTCGATCTGCCATCTGTACAGAGTGGCCGAGGAATCTGAAAAGCAAATATACATTTCTAGCTACTCATTTGCTGGAATTGGCAAAATGAAAATCATGTTTTCTATTCACAGAAGCTTGTAAGTTTATTCAATGTTCATTGATAACAATACGAAACTTTCGGTCATGACCAGCCTCAAACTTTATATTACAGTACCCGTCTTCGCGCGCTCTTGACCGATGTCGCCGCGTGGAACCATTTTCAATCTTGCCCGGTGTTGATGGCTCCAGGTCCAAATACCATCTTCTTTTCTTCCGGTCTGGCACAAGTGTACTCAAGTCACTGATCCTCACCGCCCCATAAGTTGATAAGTCTTAATTAATTTGCCTTTTAAAAGTTCCCAGTTCTTTCTATGCGTATGCTTAAAATATTAAAGTTCAGTAAACTATTATCTGGTTCAAATACTCCCAATCCTGTTGCAGGCAAATTCACCTAAGTTCACAGTTTAAATTCTAGCTGTTGCACTCGAAATATTTCCAAGTTCCAATTTCCGCACATTACATCAATATTCAAAGTCCGACAACCATACGCTCCAAAGTAGACGTTCACAATTCCCAAACTCCCAACATCAACACACGATCCACACAGCACCACGGCATAAGTCGGAATGAATCCATATTCTTTTCTTTCAACCCTTCAAAATTTATCAACTATTTTCTCTGTTTCTTTTCAGAAAAAATTCGACCCCTTCCGTCCAAATACATTGTTATTCCATGCCTCGCCAATCCCTAAATTACTTACAAATTCACTAGCCGCGCCCCAGACTGTCATTGCTTTCTCGGCCAATCCCCAAACAGTTTACTTTATCAACTAGCCGCGCCCCGTGGTTCAAAACAATGAAGTTTGTTGACCTTGACAACTCCGTTGCCCGACTACCGTTGCTTGGCCGCCATATTTACATATGTCTATCCTTACAATTCACCCTATTTACAATAAATGTCACGCAATACAATGTCCCACATATTGGTATGTGACAATATATCATCAATATGATGTCATTTTAATTCGCCACGTTATTTGCATCATGATTCAAGCAATTACTCAAGAGGAGGGGAGTGCTCGTGCGTGGATGCGCAGCCTACCTAGTTTCAACCAATGAGCTTCTTGTACCAAATTGCGTCACAATGTGAGTGGAAATTGTAAATGCAGGCATATTGTAAATGCGCTTTTTAAAAAATGTAGTTTGTACGTTTCTGAAAATGCGCAATTTTGATCTCATTCAAAAAACCTGAGTTTTCGATAAACTTCATAAGAAAGCATTTAATTTTTTTAAAACTCTTTTCAAAAAAATTCGGCACGGTGTTTATTTTCGAAACTTCTTCCAACAAAATCCTCAGAATAGTCAGTAAACTAAAAAATAAATATTTATCTGGTTTAGATGAATTTCCGGATTGTTTATTAAAAACGGGTGCACCTGCCATTATACACCCATTAACTAACATTTCTTCCTTGTGCACAGGAATATTTCCAGATATTTTCAAAACAGCAAAAATTAAGCCACTTTTTTAAAAAGGGAACAAAACTGAAATTCAAAATTACCGGTCAATTTCTCTTTTGTCGTTTTCCAAAAATATTAGACGTTTTTCTATACGCGAAATGGAAACTTTTCTCAGGAAAAACGAAGCGTTTTCAGTTTCACAACACGGTTTTAGAAAATCAAAATCTACGGCAACTTTTCTTTTCATAAAGATGTTGCTTCATCAATGGACCAAAATGAAGAACCCATTAGGATATTTTTAGATCTTTCGAAAGCTCTTGACTTATTAATCATAACAACTTGCTCTCAAAATTACCTTCTAATGGAATTCGTGGTATTGCCCTAGATTGGATAACCTCGTACCTTAAACATCGATCTCAAAGAGTAGATATACCGTACTGGCACGAAAGGACATTATTTACTTATCTTTCCAATTCTTTGCCAATTGAACATGGGGTCCCACAAGGCTCGATCTTAGGTCCCATCCTCTTTCTGTTGTACATAAACGATATACTCTCATCTATTAAAAATGGAAAAAACAGTTTTATTTGCCGTTGCCATGAATGTTCTTTGCAAAATAAACAATAAATAGTACCATTTCAGAAGTTTCAAATTGGATTTGTAACAACAAATTAATAGTTAACGAAGGAAAAACTGTGTCAATGCAATTTTGGTTTTAAATCGGAAATCGTATGCTCCATTGAAAATTAACTATATGCAATTAACTGATGTTAAGATAACAAAATTTCTAGGTCTCTCAATTCAATGAAACCTCAAATGGAATGTACATAATCAGAATTAAACACTAAATTAAGTTCATAATGTTACGTATTCAGAATTCATTCAAATTCTGTCAGTCTTCATGTAGCTCGTTGCGTGTATTTTGCAAATGTACATTCCCGCCTGAGGTATGGCATGATATTCCGGGGAAGCTCATCCTTTAGTTCCCAAACATTTAGATTGCAAAAGAAATTTATCCGAATAATGAAAAAATGCCATCCACGTGATCCCTGCAAGCCTCTTTTCATTGAGCTTGGAATATTACCATTGCCTTACCTATTTATTTACGAATCTGTAGTATTTGTCAAAACTTACTTACTAAACGGTGGGAATATATTATCATGTATTTTATTTTTATTTATTTATTTTATTTATTTTACGTAAAACAGTTAAAAACTGCGTATGACGTGCTATGGGGAAAAGTGAATTGTGTGCACATTTTCAAAATTCTGTGATCCCTACACTTACTCATATACTACTTAAATTTTGAATTTTTGAAAGGGAGAAAAAAAAACAAAAACTCCCATGCAATAAAATCTATGTTCAAGGATAAACAAGCAATAAATTTTGAATTTTGAAAGGGAGAAAAAAAACTCCCATGTAATAAAATCTATTTTCAAGGATAAATAAGCAATAAATTTTGAAAGGGGGAAAAAAAACAACAAAAAAACTCCCATGTAATGAAATCTATTGTCAAAGATAAATAAGCAATAAATTTTTGGCTCTTATTACTTCCTGCCGCGACAACATGGAAACGATAATTTGAATAATTGTATTTCCCACTGAATTCTAGAAGACGTGCACAGAAAATGAAGTTACATTTATGTCCAGAAGCAAAACAAGGGCCATCTCAGCATTTGCTCAATGGATCAGGGAAACTGGACGAAAAACCTGATCGAGATGGGGGTCATTGACCCGGAAGCTGTAGTACAATAGTTGTTACAGGTTGTTTATACTCATTTATACAGTCCAAATGGTAAATAATGCATTATGTACCATTGTTAAAATTAATGTTACTTTTCTTGTTATGCTCAGTATAGTCTCTAATTGTTTAGAAACAGTTATGCAGCAGAAACGATTTCACTTGGGATTTAAACTTTTCTATTGAATTTAATCGTTTAATGTCATCTGGCAAAGTGTTGTAAATTAATGTACATGTATTGTATGTGAATTTTTTGTAATGAGCTGTTGATACTGTCCCCTGATGAATATGATTTCTACGTCGAGTGTTATAGTAATAGACTTCTGCATTTTCTGAAAAAAATTCCGCCCTTGAGCAAGTCATTTTTACAAAACCACTGATTCGTAAATAAAAAGACACGGTAATGGTAGAATTCCTAGATTAATGAAGAGAGGCTTACATGAATCACGTGGGTGGGATTTGGTTATTATTCGTACAATTCGTTTTTGTAATCTAAAAGTCTGGGAGCTATAAGATGTATTTCCCCAGAATATTATGCCATATCTCAGGCGGGAATGAACATTGGTTAGTCAATGGTACACTGTTCATTTTCAATGGAGCACAGAATTGTTAAGGCTGACTGAATTTCAAAATTCTGAACGCGTAGCATAAAGAACTTAATTGTGTGTTCAATTCATTTAAATGGACGTTCCATTTAAGGTTTGACTGAATTGAGAGACCTAAAAATTTTGTTGCCTTAACATCAGTCAATGGTACACTGTTCATTTTCAATGGAGCACAGAATTGTTTATTTGAAATGGAAAACTGCATTAAAACCGTTTTCTTTTCGTTTACTATTAATTTGTTATTTCGGAACCAATTTGAAACATCTGATATTGTACTATTTACGGTTTCTTTCTTCTTCTTCTTTCTTCCATGTAATACTGATATTTATAGTTACAACACACGACGTAGAAATCATGTTCATCAAGTGTCAGTATCAACAGCTCACTACAAGAAATCCACATACAATACGTGTATGTTACTTTACAACGCATTACTAGATGAAATTAAACAATTAAGTAACAGAAGTAAAATCTTTTCCGCTGCCTAATTGTTTCTATACAATTAGAGACTATACTGATCGTCAAAAAGAAAATTAATGTTTACTTTAACAAAACAATGATATAGTATAATGAATTAGTTTATATTTGTATTGTATAATTTTAAAAAAGACTTAATATGGCTGTAACAAGTAATGTATTTCAGCTTCTGGGTCAATGACCCCCATCTCGATCGGGTGTTTGTCCATTTTCCTGATCCATTGAGCAAGTGCTGAGACGGCCCCTTGATTTGCTTCTGGACGTAAATGTAGCTTCACTATGCGCACGTTTTGTTGAGCTTTCCTTTTGCTTGTAGTGGCAGTAGAGCTTAGGATGAGTTTCTATTTTGTTACCAACGACGTGAAAGATGTATAAAGAAAATTACAATGGTGAAATTTTTGAAAACTCTAAAGAGTACAACAAAATATCGTTTATGCCAAGTCATTCAGCGCTCGTAGCACTATCCGTACAAAAAGTTTAAAAAAAAACTTTGAAGTCTTTTTTATAAAATCTCACTCAAAAAAAATTACGTTAACGTGTTTTGAAAAAATGTTCATGTCCTGATTTAAAGATATAATTTTGAAGAACAGATTTTATTCTGAGAAAAATCTTTGTTTCAATTCTGTAGTTGTAGGTAAACATTTTTTAAAAATTTGTGCATATTTTCGAAAATTTAGATAATTCAACTAAACTGTGACCTGTGCTGTTTTTAAACCTATCTGAGGACAAAGTGTATACAAAAAAGTTGGAGCCATTTTTGAGAAAAAATTGAAAATGCCCTCGAGGCTTCATGTAAAGTACCCGAATATTAAAACTCGGTTTTAAATTCAAGAAGCCGCGTCATCAGTCAGACCGACTGGAAAATATTAATTTTGGTGAGAATCTTGTATATGGTTTTGCTGCTAGCGTTATTAACAGTCAGGGATAGACGTTTTGCCATCAATCGATTTTTAGGTATCAAGGATCCACAAAACATGGATTCTAACTACATGTGTTAGACGAAATAGTTTACTACATATTGGAATATTTATCTACTTTTTCATTACCAGGGTCCGGCAATAAAAAGTTTTCAGCTTTACAATACTTTCCGTTCAGTGCATAAGCAGTAGCGAATAAGTAAAATAGAATTGCACACTCAAGTGGCGAAACAGCGAGTGAGTTTCATGGTTGGTAATATACGTGTTTATGCACGAAGTGGAAGTAATTTATCAACAACAAACACGTATATATATATATATATATATATATATATATATATATATATTAACGTTTCTTGAATGATGACCTTGCTTCCCCCTCCCTCGAGCAATAAACAGTTGGAAGCAAAAACTCGCAGCGAGCACTGATGACAACATTTCAAGCATTAAAACTTCGTTGGCGCGAAACAGAAGCTAGTCAAATTAGTTGCTTTCATTGTCGAGAACTTCTGTTCAGCTTCATTACCATCTTCTAAATAAATGGCTGAGGCTGGTCCAGTTCATTCATGGGAGGACCTAAAACTTCTATGTAGTGTCCCTGCAGTTGCCCACCCAGAGCGATGACCTAGCCGCACACGTAGCAGGTTTGACTTTGATTTTCCAGAGATTGGCATTACATATTTCTAACTGGGATGTTGTAAGGTACACATCGGTCTGTGAGCTCGATTCCACTTTTGATAACATAGACGCACACTAACACACACACACACACACACACACACACACACACACACACACACACACACACACACACACACACATTCGTGTCCGTGCTCTTACCCACATTTGCGTTGCCCGGCTATTTGTCCCTCGGTGATGCACGTAGTTGAAGTTTAAGTGATTTGGCAATTGTTACTCTTTTACTTGAATTACCATTAGGCTTGTTAGACGGAAATTTAATAAGTATGATGCCATGGACATTGGGAATACTAGTTATGCCGCGAATAAATAATTTTCTTTCTAATTTGAAATTTTGTTACATTTGATGACCGAAAACAGCATTTCGCACACTACTATAACTACTTTTAAATTATCTTGGCTGTCCGTGTGATGCCGCGCCTGCTGGCAGACCAGCCCTGAGACAAGATGGTCGAAACGTCGGCAACACGGCCTTCGCCGCGGCATCACCGGGAGAGCTAATATCATTTACATGACTCTGGCCGCGGAAGCCTAGGACTTTACTATAACTAAGACTTGACGATTTTAACTGAGACGCCTACGTCGTAACTATAACTAATTTTTAATATTACCCTTGCTATAACAATTACATTGGTCAAAATGCTCGTTAGCTTTCAGTCGCTTTGTGGGAATTCTGATTGGATGTTGTTGACGTTCTTATAAGAAGAAATAAAAGAAGTCATCTTCGTCAACATATCATCATGATATGTTGACGAAGATGACTTCTTTTATTTCTTCTTCTTTCAGTCGCTTGCTCAAATTCAGTCCATAGGAGAATAAAAGCTCTCATCCATAGCATTTTCTTTCTTGTAACTTGCACCTTGTCTGCGTCTCGCGGTTGTCTGACTACTTGCTGCAGAGAGACGGTTTATTTATTTATTTGTTTGTTTTACGTCAAAAAACAATTAAAAATGTGTATGACGTGCTATGGGGAAAAGTGAATTGTGTGCACATTTCCAAAATTCTGTGATCCCTACAGTAAGTCATACTACTAGAATTTTGAAAAATAAAATAAAATAAAAAGAGTCGTCGGGTTCAGTGGTGATTCTTGAACTATATTTCAACTACACCGCACTTTATGGAAGCTACCTCTACCATTGTCTTTTATTTTAAGCATTTCTGAAATCCGAATATTATGAAATTCCGTCCTTAATAATTGTTCTATAAGACAATTACACAAACCACTAACTTCTGGATCATTAACAACCTCCATTTCCACAAAAACGTACAAGCGAGACACGTAACTTACGAGCGACCAGAGAAAGACTGTTCACCGCAATATTTTGCGGTGCCTACGGACCGTCCAGCCGCGCATCCTCCCCTCTCCCCGCCCTTGAAACATGAGGAGCCCTAGGTTATCGCGGCTGGCATGCGATGCCTTCGCCTGCGCCAGCGAATTCTCTGGACAGCATTGACAATTGCTTGAAACTTTTTATTCTAACGCACTTCAGCAGCTTAGGGAAGCGGAAGACTGACTGGCTCTCAGTAACAAAACAGAGCTTTTTGTATCTGTTTTAAAGCTTTCAAAATCTCAATAACTTTTTAGAGTATTATCAAATATTTCTTATACACTTCGATTTACTAGGTATACTGGCTGTATACGCGGTGTATCGCTGCCGCCCTCACTCCGATTATTCAATGATTGCCTCTATTTTCAAATATTCTGGCTCTATGCCTCTTATTGGCTGGCTTTCTAAGTCGGTCAACGTCTCGACGGTAACACTTGCAAGTCCGCGCGTTCCCTGCCTCGTCTCTTCTTTCATCGTGACTCTGCAGTTTTCACCGACTTTGACCTGACGTTTCGTCAGCTATTCGGCCAGCTGTGACAGTTCTCCAATAGGGAGCTTACACATCACTATATGTAGTTAATCCTTCAACTGGTTAATTATCACCTTCTTCGGCGTCCAGAAGCTCGCTCATGGGTGCCCTCATTTGTTTGGGCGTGATAGACATTCTTTGTGATAGCGCCTATACTTACGGGACTCTATGTCCGACAGCTTCGCACCTTGCGTTGCTTTTTGCTGCTTCCGAGCAGTGGTTCTGGGCTAGACCTAGGGACGGTCGCGGGGTTTCGCGGCTAAGAGAATTGAAAGGTTGCCAAGGGGTAAATTTTGTATTATAATATTTATACATTAATTGTAAATATCAAACAGAAGCAGTGGTCTGTGTTATTCTTTTCTAGTACGTCACAAGAGGTCACGTAGCACATCTCACGCGCGACTCGTGGGACTGTCAGACCCCAAAGGCGTCACAAGCAGTTCCATGAATTTCTCGTTGCTATTGCTTTGTGTTCCTCTCGTGGCGAATCTTTCTCGCATGTTTCTTGTGTTCCTGTCCAGTGCCTGACTTTGACTTATGTGCGCCCTAGGCTGTCAAATGTTTTAGCGTCCGTTTCGTTTTTTTTTTTTTTGTTTTTTTTTGTTTTTTTAAATTTTTTTTTACATTAAAGCTATTGAAAATTGTTCCATATTTGTAACCGACGCAAACATTGTTTACTTATAAATAATTCATTATGTGTATGCGAATAAATAATTCTGACTAGATATTAATTTAATCAATGTACGATATTTTGGTATTAATTTTATTTGTATATCAATGGATATATGTTTGATCAATTTACACTTTCTTTTGTTACAAATTTGGAAAGAAATATTTCCAAAAAAGCATTCAAAAGTTATCCTAAATAAATTTTGCATCCGCTGTAATTCGTTCGCCCCCAATAATTTCAGCCAACTCAGCCTGTTCGGTAATCTGGCACTGTTCCTGTCTGTTAGGGTAACGTAATATTCTGTCTGCACTATAGTTTTAGATGGAAAAGAACCTGAAAAAAACTAACAACCTGACACTATGCACATTCTCTTCATTGTTGATGAGTCTGGAAATTTCTAATAATCTATTTTAGATATGAGAAAGAAAATTAATGCATGCATCTGAAGACAATACTAATAAAATATGGTTCATAGAAACTGTGGTTCTTGGACTTCAAATTTTTTACAATGCAGATAAATGTTTTGTATTTTTCTGCTAAGGAGACAAACACAATGTGCACAATTGAAATATTTTTTTATTTCAAATACCTTGCTGGTAAAATGAATACAGTCACTACATTATTAAAATTCAAACTTGAAAGACAAAAATTAAAGTTTTAGACACGAATATACACTTCAAAGGAAAAAATATGCATGACACCCTCATTAGATGGAAAATATATAATTTAATAATTTATTAACGGTAAATAATGTGTGAACATAAATAACTTAAAAATATATAAACAAAAAGAATAACAACATAATAATCTTGTTTTCCAAGAAATTTCCTAAATGTTTGTAAAAAGGAGCTAATATTGGACACTTGGCAAATATAAACAAGAATTTTAACTAAATCAGTTCTATGCCATTCTCCACAACAGCCATCCATGATAATAGCACATTCATGTCCAACTGGTATGATGCTGGGCTATTTCTTTAAGTAGATAATAGTAAATCTGCAATAAAAAATCTAGTAAAGACGGAAATGAGTATTATTGTCATTTCTCTAATGTCCGTTTAGTTGTCTTAGCTGCATTAGTAGGCCTATACAGAAATTCTTTTCTAGAAAAAGACTAAAAAATTGCAGAGAATTCACAGTCCTTACAGTATCAAATAGCAAAACATAGTCACCTTGGCAAAATACAGAATTTAAAAAAAAAAGTTACTTGATATACCACAAAGTTGCTAGAAAAGTAAGATCAGTATCATTTAGTTAATGAAGTTACTAGAAGGGTGTAATGAAACTTACATCAACTAATGATTCTGGATGAAATACAATTCTGATGATGCTTTGTCAGAGTTGCTTTGAATATATGCATCATGGAAACATTCCAGATCAATTCTTACAAATCAAGATACACTGCATATGGCATTGCTTTATTATAGTGTTTAGAGTTCCATCATACATACAGAAGCAAAAACTGGAGCAATTGCAAAGGCTTTTCTCGTCCTTTTCTCTTGCTTTCCCACATTACATCTGCCTCATTATGTCATTCCCCTGTTAGTTCTTGAAAGGTCTGATCAAGCAATTACATATCACCACTTGATTGCAAGGTGAATGGAGTATTTTACTGTTTGAACAATTGGCTACTGTTCTTGAGTAGCAACATCGCTGTAGTGATTTAATGCACACTGTTATAATATAATTAAATATTTAAATTTAAAAAAATAACTAAAACAAGATTTTCTCAAAAACGGCTCCAATTTTTTCTTTAAATTTTTAGTAGGGTAGTGTTAAAGTACCCTATACATGACATAAATGCCATATTGCTCTATTCTTTTGCTTTTTCAATAATTACAAAAATGTAATTTTTACTTTTTCTCACTCGTAATATGTATTTTAGAGGTGATTTATCTACATTACTGTATGTATGAGTACATGTACTTTAAATAAGTAGATAAAGTTTCTCAAAAACTCAGCGGTTTTCTGTGAAAAGAGTCAAATTTCCGATTTTCAGAAATGCTCAAACACCATTTTCTCAAAAATGGCTCCAAATCTTTCTTCAAACTTTTCCAATGGATAGTGCTAGTAGCACTCTTTAATATGCCATAAAGTTTATTTTCGTGTTTTTTTCAAAAATTATAAAATGTAATTTCTTCTAAATATCTCTCAGCCATTAATATGCACAGTTTCACTAATTTGTATACATTACTGAATTTGTGAGTGGAAGTTCTTCAAATAACTTTAAATGAAGTTTTTCAAAAACTCAATAAACTCATGTGCAAAAGAGCTTCAAATTTCGTATTTACAGCAACACTTAACACCATTTTCTTAAAAACGGCTCCAAATTTTTCAATGAAAATTGCTATTTAGGATGAGGTTTTAGCCATCTTTAATATTCTTAAAATAATATTTTGGTTCTACAATTTGGAAACCGAAAAGTTGAGAAATTTTTTTAAAAAAATTTACTTTGGGCGGCGATAGATGACAACAGGTAAGACTTCAGTACCACCCCACACCAAGGAAATTAGGAAACTTTACTACAAGAAAGTCTGTGTCATTCTGTAGCACCTCCAGATTCTATGTCCTCTGCCTCTTTTTTGTTCCACTGAGCCAGTCACGAGTTCAGTTACAAGCAACATCCTTCTTCACCACATCATTTTTGTTTTTGCACAGAAGCAGAGAGGCAACATGTGCTTTCAGAGGGAAATTACCAAGAGTAGAAACTGCAAGTGATCCTGAATGGGATGTATGGGAGCTGACTTGGATGCACCTCTGACCTTGACTTTCTTCAGTTACCAGATACAATCAGGGGTGCCCAGAGAAGTGTGGCAACTTGCCCCAAACCTTATTTACTTCTCTTTATTTTAAATTGTTTATACCTTACTGTAATTTTTATTCATTTATTACTTCGTTTTTATTGTGAAACTCATTTTATTGATCTTTATTTTTTTCTGTATTAACTTTGTGTGCAATGGATTATCCTGTTAAGAAATAAAATAAAAATTTGACTGTAGTTGGAGTATAATTAACTTTAAAATATACGAGGGGAGGAGCTCTTTGAAATAAAGGGCACTTGTAGATCTATTGCCACTGGCGTCTAGCTTTCTCTGGGTGTCCCTGGCAACACTATAACATTCTCTTCTGCCCAAAAGGCCAAAGGGCAACTGGGCCTTATAGTGGACCTGCATCAAGGGCCACAGCTGCTGGTGGTGCCAAGAGACCAGGCAGTGTGGCCATGTTCTAGAAAACTGAGAAATATCATGAGATTTTTAAAAGAATCTTTAGAATTCAGACAACTGTTGGAGACAATTACACTACTGCTTAAACAACATTGGTACAAAATTATTCCGTTGCACAATTTTTTATGATATATTATGCAAATAGTGTTCATTAGTCTTTTTCACAGCAAAATCAGAAAGCTGATAAATCCATAACAGGTTCTTGTCTTTATTTAATATTACCTTTAAATCATATCAAATACTCAACAAATTTTATCATAGAACAGCAAAAAAATTTGTTCTGGAAAACCAAGAAGTGAAGGAAATATGTTTCAATAAAAGAAGGCACGCCTTGTCAGAAATGGGGATGAAGACATAAGGGCAGATTTGTGTACTCCTGTCCCTGCCTGCAGTTAATTGGCAACAAAACTGTAATGTCTTCATCTGCCCAGAAGCTTAAGGGCTACATGTTCTCATGAAGAATAGACACAAAGAGCAGAAGCTGTTAGTTTTGGAGTGAAGCCAGAGTCTGTGATGAGGATGTGGAAGAAACTTTTTAACAGAAGGCCAAGAGTACCTGATCCTTAAGGGGAACAGTGCCAAAGGCCATTGGCATGATGAGTCAGCAAGTGAGAAGAGTGAGAGAAGCTGGTTTGTCCTCAAACACAGTTGAGACGTCCACTTCTGTACAAGGAACCCAGAACAAAAAACACTTATGAATAGCATGCACCAAGAGTAGAACCGTCTGGCTTCACAACATGTGAAGAGACCAAATCAGGGTTTCAGAACACCATTTGCTCTGATGCCAGCAACACCACACAGTTCACTTCCCACTCAGGAGACCGAGACCACGAGATCCTTGCATTGGACCAGCACCAAAAGCTGTTGGCATAGTGAGGAAAAGGGGGGACGGGGGAGAGCAAGAGCTGGTTTGTCCCCACATGCTATGTTGTTGACAACACCACACAGTTCACTTGTGCCTACCAAAGCCAACCCATCCTGAGCAAGTTCTAAGGGGAAGTCAAAGTGGAAGTAAGGATGAGAATGGAGAACAGCATGGAAACTCCACTGTATCCGTGTGCTACATTGCCTGGCAACACTACCGACTTCACAACCAGACAGCAGCCAGAGATCAAAAGATCCTTTCGGCGGGCATTCATCAACGGCAGAAGCTGCTCGCCTTACAACAAAGCCGCTGGATGAGAGCATGACAGCTCTAGGAACTACACTGCCCCGCTCCCTCCCTCCCTCCCTCCGGGTGATGGGCACCATCCGAGACCAGTTCCAGGCCAGATCCTTAGGACAGGCCGGCGCCGACGGGCAAAGCAACCGTAGGAGCTGGAGCGAGAGCAGGGGCGGGCGAGCGCTTCGGGGATTCCCCGGAGCCCGCTAGCGGGTCCACCGCCGCCTTCTGCTCCTCCTCCTCCTCTCCTTCGCCCACGTCGTCATCGTCTGTGCCGTCCACCTCCTCTTCCTCCTCGTTGTCGTCGTCCGTGACGTCGTCCTCGTCTTCGTCGTCGTCGTCCTCCTCGCGGGGCGCCGCAGGGCGTTTGCGGCGGCGCGGCGGAGGCCCTTGGCGCTGGCCTCGCCCGCGTCATCGCGCAAGTGCGTGCGTTCGTGCTTGCGCAGGTGGCCAGCCTGCGAGCGGGGATGACAACTTAAAAAAAAACTTCAACTTGAATGTAAACTTCGGTTTATTTGTAGTGGCACTCGACGTAAGTCAGCTGCAAAGGTGACATCCAGTCGGGAGCTTGAACGTCACTACAAGTGACGTCACAATGGGGCCGTTCAAGCTCCCGATTGGATGACCCAGAAACAGCTGACTTACCTCAAGTCATAATACAAATAAATCGAAGTATAATTTATGCAAATATGTCCCAAGAGACAGTTCAATAAGCGATTGATTGATTGATTCCGGGCGCGTCAACTGCTAATTTCATAAGTTCCGTAAGTGTAGTGAATGTTTTTATTGCGCTACATTTACACTTATGTACAGTACACTACCATACATGCCGGAAGACCGGTCTTAGAGCTTGTCCCAGCCGGGGTGGTGCTACGCTGGTGGGAGATACCTGATGGGGAAAAGTCTCTACGAGCCGACTGGTAGCGGCGGCGAATCTCACCATCCATTGAGGGAAGATCATCGCCATCCCGCGATGAAACGTGTAGTGCGCCTACGGGACCAACGACCTTAGCACTCTGAATCATCAGTCAATCAATCTTCCCCTCTCCCGCGATAAAACAGCACGAATTTTCTCGACGGCACTTTCACATAAAATTACGCGAAAAGTACTTAAATTTTCAAAAATGTTCACATGATCTTATTTTAAAATCTATATTTAAGGAACAGATTTGAGGAATTAAAGAATTAAATTAAGACGAGATTAAGCGAAAAATCTATATCTTCATAATTGTAATTGTAGAAAGACGCCAAAAAAGTTGAATTTTAGCAATTTTCGAAAAATCAATTTTCAACGAAAATGAAAAATGCACCATCCTCTTAAACTTCCTTCACACTATCAAACCACATAATTTAATCAAAAACGATGGAGCACTTTTTTGTTGAAAATTTAAAAAGTTTCCCGGGGGCTACATATGAAATACCTCCCAAATTTAAAATATGGGTATCAAATTCAAGGGGCGGCGACATCAGCCACATTGATAGGGAAAATAAATTTTCGAGAAAATCGGTTGAACGGTTTCGACGCCAGCGTTGTTCATGGACGGTCGGACAGACAGACAGACAGACAGACAGACAGACAGACAGACAGACAGACAGACAGACAGACAGACAGACAGACAGACAGACAGACAGACAGACAGACACGTTTTGCCGTTATTCGATTGTTCAGTATCAAGGACCCACAAAACATGGATTCTGGCTACACCACGTGTTAGTTTTTTCTAAATTTAGCATCTGGATTCATCCACTTTTTCGTTACCAGGGCCCTGCAATAAGAGTTTTTCTGCCGAAAATTCACCGTGTTTCGCGCAGCATTACGTAACATTCCCTCTACTGAGTAAGCTAGCAGTTGGCGCACTCGGAACCACCAATCAATCTTCTGTTCGGACCCTCCCCGCTCCTAACCCTCCAAAACTCGCCCCGTCCATCCAATCCTCTCCCTCATCCTCTTCCTCTCCCGGAATAAAAAAGAAACATGCCCTACCCTTACGCGACTAATGACCTTAGCAGTTGACGGACTCGAATCACATCTGTGCCCCCTCCTAACCCGCCCGTCTATCCAATCTCTCCCTCGCCTTCTTCCTCTCCCGCAATACAAAATAAACATGCCCTACCCTTACGCGACTAATGACCTTAGCAGTTGACGGACTCGAAATCACCAATCTGTGCAGCTCCTCCCGCTCGGCCCCTCCTAACCCGCCGCGTCTATCCAATACTCTCCTCACCCTCTTCCTCTCCGCAATACAAAATAAACATGCCCTACCCTTACGCGACTAATGACCTTAGCAGTTGACGGACTCGAAATCACCACTCAATCTGTGCAGCCCCTCCCCGCTCCGCCCCCTCCTAACCCGCCCCGTCTATCCAATCCTCTCCCTCACCCTCTTCCTCTCCCGAATACAAAATAAACATGCCCTACCCTTACGCGAGTAAATGACCTTAGCAGTTGCACTCGGAATCACCAATCAATCTGTGCAGCCCCTCCCGCTCCGCCCCTCCCAACCCACCGCGTCTATCCAATCCTCTCCCTCACCCTCTTCCTCTCCCGCAATACAAAATAAACATGCCCTACTCTTACGCGAGTAATGACCTTAGCAGTCGGCGCGCGTACCTGCGTGAAGGCGGCGCCGCAGCGCGCGCACGCGAAGGGCCGCTCGCCCGTGTGGCTCCGACGGCGGCGCGTGCGAGCGCTCGTGCGTGCGCAGGTTGACGCGCTGCGCGAACCGCTTGCCGCACGCGCCGCACGCGAACGGCCGCTCGCCCGTGTGCGTGCGCCGGTGGTTGTTGAGCGAGCTCCAGTGCGCGAACGCGCGCCCGCACTCGGCGCACGCGTACGGCTTCTCGCCCGTGTGCACGCGCTGGTGGCGCGCCTGCAACACACCGCAGGCGGCGGGGGTTGGCGGAGAAAACGTTTTGACACACGTACATGACCGAAAGTTTGCGTCACTGCATATTTCTTATTTCAACGCGTGCTGTATACTACATTGTAAATAGACAACAACATTTCAAAATCAGACACTATTTGGCATGACAACTGACGTATTAGGCATCAAAAATAGGTTACAAAACGATTAAATCAGGCAGTTCATGAACATTCGACAAGAAAAGTTATGTTTCTGACGTTTAAAACAGATCACAAAATGATTAAATTTAGCGCTTTTTATTATTTAGGTGAGTCAATTATTTTTACATTTATGAGTGATTAGGAGCATATCATTTTATTCACTTTTATTTCCTTTCATTTCGTTCATTGTTTCAAACCTTTTTTAACTCAACCCGTGAAAAGCGCAATTGCACCAGGAATAGGTGCATTTGTCTAAGAGCGTGCTGATCGGAGAGGAGCGTGAAACATCCTCTTTGTGTTGACACGCAAAGCTCGTTATGTTTGGTATGTTCGGAGCGTAGTCGATTGCGTATTTGATCAGGGAATATTGACATTTCGGAAAATTCGGGAAAGTATTTGGGTTTCGGTATAACAAATTTAAAAAAAAGAATAATTAAAAAAAGGATAATTCTCCAAAACTACTCGTTTTAGGCAAAAAAATATTAAAATAGGCATAAATCATTAAAACAGGCGCCCTTTCAGGACAATTTAGGCACATGCTTTCAGTAGATCGATTTTTTCATGATTCGTATACATCTGCAATTATTTTCCACAAACTCCTAAAGATACTCAATAGGCATTTGTCCTAAAATCCGAAGTCCAAATATAACATAGCTTTTCCCCACCTCAAGCTTTAAAGTAGACGGAAATATTAGTCGGACTATAGGAATACGCTGTATACATAGTAATTTCAAATGTTGGATTTTAAAATTTTATTTAATGAGTATACATCGATAGCACTGCAAACTGGCAAGTTTTCATCATACCTTCACAGTGACTAATAGACATTCTATGAAAACATCAAAGTTTCTATAAAAATCTATGAAAACATCGACGTTTCAATGAAAATCTATGAAAACTTCGATGTTTCTATAAAAATATATGAAAACATCGGTGTTTCTATGAAAATCTATGAAAATATTGACTTTCTATGAAAATCTATGAAAACATTGATTTTTCTATAAAAATCTACGAAAACATCACGGATGATCGATGTGTCGATGACAACACTCACCATGAGCGTGGAGTTTCCGAAGGTGGCGCCACACGCCGCAGGCGAAGGGCCGCTCGCCCGTGTGCACGGGCCGGTGCGCGACAGCTTGCTGGCGCGCGCGAAGCCCTTGCCGCAGTGCTCGCACACGAAGCGCGGCCCGTCTGCGCACCGCACACGCCGTCGGTCGGAGGCACACACACAAGAAACACACGGACAATAGGTTGGTTGGTTGGTTGCTTTTTCGTGTTTCCGGGCGCGGCAACTACTTTTGTCATTAGTCCCGTTAGTGAAGTGCAGGGTTTTTTTTCTCGGGAGATCGCGAAGATCTTCCCCCGCTGGATGACGAGATCCGGCGCCGACCTACCGGCGGCTAGTGGGGTTTCCCCCTAACCAGGACTCTCCCACCAGCGGGGCACCGCCCCAGCCGGGACAAGCTCTAAGCTCCGACCGGTCTCCCGGAATATGTGGTAGCGTAGTGCATGTTAGTGTAAGTGCGTGTGTAAGGGGAGAGGATAGGACAAGGAAGAGGAAGGACAAATCGCGCGCGGTCCGAGGCCCGTTTGGTAGGGTACTACTCCGGCATTCGCCTGGTGTTGATCGGAGAAACCACGGAAAACTACCGGTCAGAGCAGCCAGCCGCTAAAATTCTTCTCCAGACAGCGACTGAATTCGACCTAGCTGAAAAGCTAGTGTCAAAAATCCTGCCGCCGTCAGAACTCGAACCTAGAACCTCCCGGTCAGAGGCGCTGCAGTGACATCAGTTGATGCACTGAGCTACCGCTCCCGGTAGGGAAAATAGGTAAAAGAGTGTAAGGGAATGGGTAAAAGAGGAGAGGAGAATGAGTAAGCGGAGAATACGGGGATTAGGAAAATCGATTGATAGTTTTGATTTAAGGCTCCCACAGACCGGCGCGGCAGATCCGCAGCCGATGCGGCGCGGAAAGATCCGAGCTAGACGCGGCCGCGGAATTTGCGAGACCGATTACACCGGAGCGTCAATTATCGGAGACGCTCGTCGATTACCGGAGAGTCAGCGTTTGGTAACTGTTGGCAAAATTGCGCGATCCACAAGGGAGCGAAGGCTCCTGAACACGGGCGGACTTCCACAAAAATGGAGATGCAACGGAAGAAACGCGTCTGACTGCGTTACAAAATTTCGCCGCCGATTAAACGCTGCCAATCGTTGCCGCAGCGCCCGCCTGCCGCGCAGATCTGAACGTGCTATAAGGCAACACGTGACGCGAAACTTCCGCTGCGGCCAATCCGTGTAGGCTGCGGATCATCCGCGTCGGTCTGTGGGAGCCTTTATTTAGCTTCTCGGCTGTTTGTGGAAGGAAGGTAGGATGGTTGAGAAAAAGATTACATTGATTTTTTGAGACACGTCTACTCCTATTGGGCATTAGTTCCATAAGTGTCGTGCACATCACAGCCACGAGATGGCGGTGTTCCTCTACCGCTGGGTCGTGAGACCGATCTACAAGTCGGCTTGTGACGGATTTTCTCTCTCCAGATATCTTCCCAGGCGAGACAGCGTGACACTCGGAACAAGCTCTAAGTTCCCGACTGGTCTCCCGTCGTATGTAGTAGTGTAGTGCATGCAAGTGTAAATGTGTGTAACGGGTGAGGATAGTACAATGAAGAGGAAGGAAAGATGGCGCGCGTGATCCGTGGTCCATTTGTTAGGGTACTGCTTTAGCATTTGCGTGGTGTTGATCGGAGAAATCACGTAAATCTACCGACGAGAGCAACCGGCCGCTAGAATTCTTCTACAAGCAATACTTAATTGACCCAGCGCTATGAAATCCGACGAATATGTGCCATTACGTTCGCGGATTAACATTATGAAATTAATAATGTTAAAATTAGGTAATTTCATGTTCGATTCCCTAGAATAATTGAAACACATTAAAATTGTGATAAAATGCGTTTTAAATGCTGGCATGAATTCCATCGATTTTACAAGATTACAGAAATCTGGGACGCCCAGGGATCGATGCTACAGGTTACTCAAAATACAGCCCTGTCAAACGGGTTGCCTAGTTAACTAGGGGTTCGTTACGTGCACCTGTTACATAGACCAGTCGCTTTTACTGTAATTCCAATCATGAACTTCCAAAATACCACTCATAGGGTCGCGAATCATCGATATGACGGCGACATCACAATATCGCTCCCACCTCTAGAAGCCTTCCTTGGATTCTACATGTCTGAAGAGGTAGGGGCGGGGAAGGGCAACGGAGGAAACATGGAATGGAGTGGAAGAGCCGGATGGTGCTTTATCGCACAAGGCGAGGGCACCGCGGCACGCCTTCGGAGAAACACAGGAAAGGGCGATGACTGGCTGATTGCTTCTTGTTTCCAGTCTGTTCCACTGCTCAGCCCGCTATTGAAGTTAATGTTATTCCTGAAGATGCGTGTGTTCCACCTCGGCTGGATGGTACGATCCGTCGCCAAATTACACTTGGGCCTGCGGGAGATTCACTCTTCCAGGAATCTCTGCCAGCAGTGTTTGAAAATGTAAAGAAAAAGGAGGGGCAGGGTGGGAAAGGAAAGACCGCACGGTCAAGGCTCGTTCCTTAGGGTACTGCTCTGGAATTCGTCTGGAATCGGTGGGAGAAACCACTGAAAACTGGCGCTCACCTCAAGGATGAGGAAGCGCGTTCTGTTATGGTACTGCTCCGGCATTCGCCTGGTGTTGATCGGAGAAACCGTGGAAAACTACCATTCAGAGCAGCCGGCAACTAGAATTCTCCTCCAGACAGCGACTGAATTCGTCCTAGCCGAAAAGCTAGTGTCGAAAATCCTGCCGCCGTCGGGACTCGAGCCTAGGACCTCCCGGTCAGAGGCGCTGCAGTGACATCAGTCGATGCCGTGAGCAGCCACCTTTACCAGTGACTTTTCCCGACCAATAGAATTTCCTAATTTACCCTCTGTTTTCCACGTTTTCCAGAAAGTAGCCGCCCTGCTAGATATAGAGGCGTCACTCTAAGAAGGGACCACTTCGACACGAGGGAAAACAAGTGAACGTCATGCAAGGCGATGACATTGCAAGAGAGAGTGATGAGCACTGACAAAATGAGTGCATGGACATAACTTGCAGTTATGTTGCCAGATGTGGCCAAGCAGAGCTGTCAAAGCGGTCCCTTCTCACGGTAACCTCTCTGTGTTGGTAGTTACAGTACCGGCAGCATGCGCGACTCTTGACACTTCTCTTGGCATATGCTGTTGTATACGTCATCTGACCTTCGCTGAAGCAATGAGCTTGCGCGGATTTGTTTACTTTCTCACGAACAGCGTTGAGCCTTGCCGCTCAAGACACACGAAGACGCGGAAGCGATAAGTTTCGGGTGTAGTGAAAGTTATGATTAAAGGGCGGATTTTAATGAAATGTTTTTCTTTTTTTTTTTTTTTTTTCATATTTCGATCAGTTTTTTGCATTATAGAGTTCAATATCACTTTTAATGGTACTTGCTTCAAATAATATTTACGAGATGCAGCACATGTTCTTCAGAAAATTACTCAGTAGCCTATTCGATTTGTTTGCTCAAATTGTTTTGACAGCCGTTGTATGTAATTATTGTGACGTATATCAGCGACATTGCCAGTTCGGCCGATTTTGGGATAACTAGACAGAGATTTCCTGGTAAAGAGCAGTCCAAACCAAAAGTTTGGACTGAGGTCACTCCAACGAATGGAAGAAGCGTCAATTAAGATCAGTAACGTATCCAACAGCTTGAGTTGTTCATCCGAACTGGTTTTGATAAGATTTTTTACGTCATTTTTCTTTGGTTGTAGGGCATTTTTAATGCATTTTAAGAGAATTTTATTGGTCATTTTTAGCGATGTTGTAGGTCATCAAAATCCGCCCTCTGCTTATAAACATGATGCAAAGAGGTGTCGCCGCCTGTCAGTAAGTGTTAATGTTTTCAGATTTAATCTATCTGTGATGTAGGTGGGACCATGCGCGGAGAAATGTGTGGCAACAGCAAACTGAACTGTCAGAGTCGCTTATACGCTGCCGGTACTGTAGGCCACAGGGCCGGCGTAGTGATGACAAATTTTAGCAAAATATCACCAAAAGGTTTCCAATGTCGATGAAAACATCGACATAAACATCGATGTTTTAAATATAATGAAACATCTGGTATTTTCCTGTCTGGTTACCACCTTTAAATGTAGTAATTAATTAAATGGAGTTATATATTATTGTTAGTCACGTATAAGAAAATTGGCAATAATTGCATCAAATGTAAAGAAGGAAATACGAAGTAAGGGCCATTGTGTTTTTCCATTATTCACATTAATGAATAAATCATCGAAATAAAATGTCCAAATTCTAATGTGATACGTAACTTCCCAATATTAGTTTTAAGTATATTCTGCCTTATATTTGGCTGCCATCTTAATTTTATAATGAATGTTTTATGTTGTGAAAGTTCAAAATTCCGTTTAACGATATTACCACATACAAAACAAAGAAGGTTACAACCCTGGAGAAAAGTTCCGAATAGTAAACAGTTTCGTCCCGCATGGGGTTCGATAAAAGTGACGGTTGTCAATGGCTGCTGATTGCGAGCAATCCACAAAAAAATATATACTGGACATTTTATTTACTTCATGAGAATTTTTTTTAAAACATCGATGTTTGTGAGCAAATGTATCAATCTGTAGAAAATATTTAAGTCAATATATCGATGTTTCTGCTCGAAGATATCAATGTTATGAAAACATCGATGTTTTCTACCATCCCTATACTTCGGTTTTTATAACGTGGCGCATCAAGGCCTGTCTTCACGATGGAATATGGCACGGCTTTTCGCGTCTTTCCCGGTCGCGCCGCTCGATGTCGCATGGCCGCGACCTTATCAAACAGTGATGCAAATCAAGCGACATCTAGCGACACGACCGGCAAAGACGCGAAAAGACGTGCCACATTCCATCGTGAAGACAGGCCTTGACGCGCCACGTCATAAAAAGCGAAGTCCATAGGGCGATTTTTCCAACCGTGAGTCTGGCAGATATCAGCTATTGACAGTTTCATCAGGGGCTCATATGCCGTTGCAGTGACGTCACTATGGTGACGTTCAAGCTCCCGATTGCATGCAACCGTCAATATCTGATATGGGCACGGTTAGAAAAACCGAAGTATATACTTTGATTTATTTAACGTGGCGCCTCAAGGTCACGAGGAAGAAGGAGAAGTGCACATTGTCATCCAATCGGTAGCTCCAAAGCAAAAAACCGAAAATCGTAACGAAGCTCAAACCGATTGGGTGACAGTCCAACGTAGGACCGGGAGCGGTAGCTCAGTGCATCAATTGATGTTACTGCAGCGCCTCTGACCGGGAGGTCCTAGGTTCGAGTCCTGACGGCGGCAGGATTTTCGACACTAGCTTTTCAGCTAGGTCGAATTGAGTCGCTGTCTGGTGGAGAATTCTAGAGGCTGGTTGCTCTGATCGGTAGTTTTCCGTGGTTTCTCCGATCAAACCAGGCGAATGCCGGAGCAGTACCCTACCAAACGGGCCACGCACCGCGCGCGATCTGTCCTTCCTCTTCCGTGTCCTATCCTCTCCCCTTACACACACACTTACACTAACACGCACTACACTACCACATGTTCCGGGAGACCGGTCGGGAGCTTAGAGCTTGTCCCAACTGGGGGCGGTGCCCCGCTGGTGGGAGAGTCCTGGTTAGGGGGAAACCCCATTAGCCGATGGTAGGTCGGCGCCGGATCTCGCCATCCAGCTGGGGAAGACCACCGCCATCTCCCGAGAAACAAACATGCAGTACACTAACGGGACTAATGACCAAAGCAGTTGACGTGCCCGGAAACACGAAAAAATCAATGTGTGGGCGCGGCGAGGACTCACCTTGCGGCGGGTGCGCGGCGCGCGCGTGCTCGGCGAGGGCGGCGGCGTGCGGGTAGCGCCGGCCGCACAGCGCGCAGCCGAAGGGCGTGTCCTGCGTGTGCGCGGCGCGGCGGTGGTCGCGCAGCGTGGCCAGGCGCGTGAAGGCGCGGCCGCAGTCGCCGCACGACAGGCGCTCGTCCGCCGCGTGCACGCGCAGGTGCTCGCGCAGCGCAGACGCGCGCGTGAACGCCGCGCCGCACTCGGCGCACGCGTGCGGCCGCTGGCCCGAGTGCGACAGCAGGTGCGTCTGCGGCGGGGAAACGCAGCGCGCGCGACGCGTGACGTCAGAGAGCCTTCACACGGAGCCACTCGGTGGCGCCACCGAGAAGCGGCAGAGCCCCTTCGCACGCAGCCACCGCATTGCGCCACAGACCGCGAGACAAATATTTCATGAGTCACACTGCTGTGGGCTCAGGCGGCGAAAGACAGTCAGCATGTAAAAGTAGCCTGTTCAGTGGCGCGTGTAGTGTGAAGGCTGCTATTTACAACTTTGTTGTGCTCCGGTGGCGCGGACGCGCGTCTGCCACGGCGCCTGCAGGTGCGTGCCACACGAAACCACTCGGTAGCGTCGGGTGTTCGGCTCATGCGGCCGAAAGACAGGCAGTAGGCAAAAACCGGTTCAGTGGCCGTCTAGTGTGAAGGCTGTATTTAGAACTTTGTTTGCACGGTGGCGCGGACGCGCGTCTGCTCTTGATGGAGGGCATTCCCACCGACTGCGCCACTCGTGTGAATACCTCCATTTAAACCAACGCTTAGTCAGCAGACGCGCCACTCGGAAGCGCTGCTGAGTGGCGCCGTGTGAAGGGCCCTATGCCTTCGCTCCACCCACCCCAGGCAGAGGGTGGAGAGGCGGGGCGGAGGAGAGAGAAACGTTGGAGACGGGTAAGCGGAGATGCGCCATGGGGTGAAGATTTGAAGAAGAATGCCGGCAAAGGGTGCCAGCATCACGGAGAGGAGCAGGGGGGGACGCGGGGATGTGGAGAACACGTTAAATGTGGTGGCAGGGATGGGCGGCAGGGAGTGTCGTGGAGGGAAAATGCGGCGAGGAAGATGGAAAACCGGGAAACGAAGGTTCGTGAAAGATGGAGGGGATGACGATGTGAAACAGCTTATATGAGCGATGAAGGATTGCGGCGGGGTCATGGAGCTCAAGCCCCTTCCTCCACCAAGTCAACAACTTTATAATTTTACTCAAGATAAACAAGGACCACGTGCAGATCGCATCACTTATAAATGAATATTCTTAATATTAACACAAATGCTCCATTTTAAACTAACCATTTTTTAAAAATCGAACCATAAGTTCTTTGTGCGCCACACGGTGCAATAAACTATGAGCCAGTCTTCTCAGGAAAATGTGGAGCCAACTGGACTGGTTCGCTTTTCTTCCCTGGACTGGCAAACCAGTCAGTCAGGCATCGCATTAGGGGCTCGTGCGAGCGCTGTAAGATTTGTTCATGTAAGATATGACCCCCAATACCGACATCCCGTAAACCACCCGCCGTACTTCCTATATTGGCTGATAGACTTTCGATCAGAATTTATAAGATCCATTCAAAAAGTTCCGGGACTAATTTTGTATAAAACCCAAAACGAGTGTCATTTACTATCTAACGGCAGAATTATATAGTATCACTCCTTAGATACCTATAAGGAAGATTTCAGTGCTGTAAATGAATTTAGCGATCAAATTTTCTTTCAGATTTGTAACATGTGGTTCGGAAACATTTGAAATGTTGAAAACAGCGAAAGGTGAGACTGCTTAAGCCGAAACAAGGTTTTCGAGTGGTTGCTCGTTTTAGGAACAGTCGACAGACACTGGAAGACTAAACACGAAGGTGCCGACCTTGAACCTCGACCGATGAGAATGTCGAACGTGTGCGCGTCAAACTGTCTTGTAATCCGCGAATTACGGCTGCAAACAGAAAACGCCGTGAACGCAACATTCTTCAAAGATGACCTTAATCAACTTTTGAAATGAATTCGACCCGTAGGATTGTACCGCAGAGTTGACCGATTTCTTTTGCACGACAATGCGACAGTCCTCAATTCACGTCACACAATTTTGGGCTAAAAGTCAATCACCACGATTCGTCATCTACTCTATTCGCCAGATCGGCACATTTTTTCTATTTCCAAAACTGAAAATTGAGATGAGAGAGAACGTTTTGAAGATGTTTAGGCGGTTAAAACTAGCGTCAACAAGGTTCTGAAAGCCATCCCACAAGAAGAATTCTCCAGGACATTCCAGCGACTGTACGAGCGCAGCAAATTGCACGAGGGTAATCCCAAAAGTAAGCTCTCCTATTTTTTTTTTAAGTACAGAACACTGTGTGGCAGTTGGTCACACTGTTATGAAGAGCGCTTCCCGCGCTGTGTGTCAACATGCGCACACCGCGCTGAGGCGCTCAGTCCCCCACTCACCCACCCCAAAACTGTCACAGTGTCTACAAAAATGCATAGAAAGAAATGGTGATTACGTCGAAAAATAGCTAAATGTTCAAGCCGTAAACTGATATAAACCACTGTAGAAATAAACAGGTCTATGTACTTATAAAAAAATAGGAGACCTTACTTTTGGGATTACCTTCGTATATACGAGAAGGGGATTATGTAAAAAATTATATAAAAACTTTGTCTACACTCATATTTCCTTTCGTAAAAAATTAGTCGCACAAAAAAATGTGTGGAGCAAGGGCAACTAAAGAAAAAAAAATAAAAGCAGCCGAAATGGGTAATTGGCGTCGTTGTTGTCAGTTCACGATTCAGGACACCATAAGGAATAAAGATGCGCTAAACATAGGGATCACAATTTTAGACACTATAGAGACAAAATGCCTACGATGGTATGGACACGTGCGTCGAATGGATGAGGGAAGGTGACACGAAAAAAATCGAATGGACTCCTGCTGAAAGAAGAAGAGAGAGACCCAAGGACACACCGGAAGGATGCAGTAACTAAAGCGATGGACGGAAGAATCCTGCAAGAAAACGACTGGGCTGATCGTAGCAAAGGGAAGCTAGGATGCTATAAGCAACTTTCAGTTGTAATAAATTCGCAAAAATTAATAAATTAAATTAAAAAAGTCTCCGAACTTTTTGGACTATGTTAAGTTGAAAGAAATAGAGGGGGGGGCAACCCCAACTTCAATCCCCCTCGTAATGGAAGCATTGCAGCCTAGGACCCTTTTTTCCCTTCCCTTCGCTAGGGGTTGGCGTGCGCGATGGACGTTGTACCTTGAGGTTGCCCGACTGCGTGAATCGCTTGCCGCACAGGTCGCAGCCGAAGGGCTTCTGCGCGCCGTGCGTCAGCTGGTGGCGCAGCATGTTGGAGCGGTGGCGAAACGCAGCGCCGCACGTCGCGCAGCTGAACGGCTTCTCGGGGTCCTCCGCCACCGCCGGCGCCGGCACCGCGTCGTTCGCGCCCGCGCCGCTGCCGCCGCCACGGCGCCACAAGCCCTCTTGCCCAGACGGATCGTCCGGCGTGATGTACTCGGCTGCCGACAGATAGCAGCGGTTGCAATGGGATGGGCGCCAAATTACGAAAGAAACGAACTCCTAAATCACTCGAATTCGGAGAACGGTTTAATGCATTAGTAAACTTGCTTGGAGTTGGATTATGGGTCCTCAATGGGTTTTTTTTTTTCGGAAGAATCTTAAGTTGGTTAATAAAACTGTAAAAATGTTTCAATATTAAATTAGTGACTGGCTGAGGTTCTATTTCATTTTCAGTTATTTTGATCACATACATTCACTAATCCACGGGATCAGGTGTTTCGAACACCTAAAGACATTAATCTGACTCTTTTGCAATTCATTGACAATCAATTCAAAGGCAATCTCCAAACTCCTTTTGACAAGCAAATTTCATGTAAAATAACATGACACATGATGAGTTGATGTAGGTATAGAAATAAAAAGGCCAAAGAAATGATTTTTTATTGCCACTACAAAATGGAGAGAAAGATTGAAGTTTAGAAGCTACAGCTGCAATGACATGGTACAGTCTTTACTTAAAAAAGAAACTTACACTTGTTTTTAGGGGTGTAAATATTCATTTGAAAGTTTAATGGAATCATAATGACAAAATCCTTCATGCAAGAGATAATGGATGCAGATTACAAATGAAAACTACTCACCTTCTGAGGGTGCTTCATTCTGAGTGGCCGAGGATCGTGCAACATCCAACACCGCTCCCTAACGGACAAAACTTATTTGATTCATTCCATTTTTAAAATATGAAAATTAGTTTCATGATTACATACCCTATAGAATTTGGCATACAGTAATTAGTAAGGGGCGGATTTTTATGACCTAAAACATTGCCAAAAATGATGCATAAAATGCTCTTCAAATGTTTTAAAAATACACTAAACGTAAAGAAAAACAACGTAAAAAATTTGATGAAAAACACTTCAAAGGAACAACTCAAGTGAACTGAAGCCATTACTGATGCAATTGAGGCTTCTTCCTTTCATCCAAGTGAACTCAGTTCGCAAACTTTTGGTTTGGACTGTTCTTTACCAGGAAATCTGTCTTTAGTTACACCAAAATCAGCCAAATGCTCTGTTAGGTATCACAAAAACCTTAAATTACATACTCACAACAGCTGACATTATAATTTCTGAGTGAAGAAATCGAATTAGCTACTCAGGAACTCTGTGGAGAACATTTTATGTATCTTGTAAATATTATTTGAAGCAAGAACCATTAAAATAAATGATATCAGCGAAAAATGCTTTAAATTGGTGGAAAACAGTAAAAAAACACTTATCAGTCGAAATCAATGAAAAATGGAAAAAAAAAGTCATAAAAATGGGTGATTCCTTTTGTCATAACCTAAAATTAATGTCTACACTAAAAGGTATTGTTCTAAAGTCAAAATAAACAAAATGACATTGCATTTAAATCTGTCCCCTAGTAATTAGTATTATTCTGCCTATATTTAAAGAGCATGTAAAAATTGTTCAAAGGAAAAGAGAAATAAAGAGTTACTGGGACTGCTGTCCCAGTTATTAAGTGTCATCAAGGATCAGATCATCACTTACCCCACCAGTATCATCCACTGCTTCCATCACTTCTTGCTCTTTCTTTACTTGTACATCAGCTCCTCCTCCCCCTCCTTCTTCTTCTCTTCTTCTTTTTTTTATTTTCCACTTCACCCCTTCCCACCACAGTTTCCTCTTCCTCCACATCAGGAACCTCCACTTTAATTTCTGGCAGCAATATCCTCATTGGCTGTTCACACTCTTCCTACAAAATCTCATAAAAATTATTCCAAATTCATATTGCTAATTTATCCATAATCAGACAAAAAGATGACTGACCAATAGGCTAATAACTGTTCTTTTTGGTTAATTGAATGTTAAGCAGATAGAAAAACAAATATTATCATTGTTGTAAATGTTATTCATTATAAATCAGTCCATTTTTATGAAAATAAAGAGTTCCTTTTTAATGACTTCGAACAAATTTATAATTTTGATAAACCAGTCTGAAACTGAATCAAATTTTAATTTCTCAAAAATAAAAGATTGGATGAAATTGTTCTGCAGATTGACATTCAAATCTTTGGATATTTCTAAATTAAATAAGTTACTCATTTTCAAACAAATCTTGAAGATGATGAAATGGTCCAATACAAATATCCACAAGTACTCCTGTTCACATTTCTAATGTATATGGTACATGTAAAGGAGAAATACCAGGTTTTAATTTAACACCATTATTTTGGGTGACTCAAGGCACAGTAATCCAAATTTAATGCTTCCATATAAATCCAAAAGATAATTTAAAAATTGGATTCTGGATAAAATTAAATCTAGATCCGTAATTAGATGTTTTGGTTTGAAATTTCAATCATGAAATATATTCACACTCTAATAAAATAGCATACATTATACAAATGAGATTCTCCTCAAAATAAGTAAGTTTCATTCACTAGGCAATCTTTGATTACCATACTATTTTATCCGCACAGAAAGCCTAAAAAGGAGGAATAGAGGTTGAAAAATTATAATTTAATATGATATTGACTGAATCATATCATCATAGCTAATATTCCAAGAAATATTTCTTTCATATTTTCACCAAAAATATCCTCTCAACTTACATCCTATTGTTTGATTGTAGAATATTTTCACTAAAAATGTTCTCACAACATATATCCTATTTGTTTGATTGAAGACCAATAAAAACAGAAAGTTTTTGTATTTAAAACATACCTTTTCATTGCTACTATTTGGAGATTCATTTGGAGTCTCCTGTTTCACCTACAAAATCAAAAAAATTATACGGTAAACTTCAAATGAAATTACAAAAGCCTTTCAAGAAATCCCTATATTTGAATTTCTACAACTAGCAATGCATATTTTGAATTATTACTATCACTGACAATAAACTGTCACTCAAATTATTTACCTGAACCGAAGACAATTTTATTAATTCATTTCAGTTTAATTTCAATTAAAAAACTTAAACTTTGTGTAACACAATAAGTTCATTAATTACTATCTACATTTTGAAAATACTTCTTAGATACTCTGCAAACGCAGATAAAACGAGAACCGAAAATTCACTTCTCACTTACTAATGAACCAGCTGAATAAACATTATTTGAGTCTTCAGGCACTAGAATCCCTTCTTCTTGTTTCATTATGACCTGTGAATAATTTTTACATTTTAAAAATAACTCATTTCTAAGAACACAATAACGACATTTATTGAAGTAAAGAAAAAAATTAATAGAATATTTCAGAACAATGAAAACCTGCATTTAGTGAATATGGTCACAAACGAATCAAAAACTAAAAGGAGGAAGAAATGTCGATAATACGATATTAACTATTGAATGAAAGTGAAGCTAGTAATTCACTGAAACAAAATGAACCATATTCTAGAACATTGCAAGAGGTTCTCTAACCTCTAACCGGCTTCGTGACAACTTACCTCGTCTTCAGTCATGACAAAAGTTGAAGTTGGATATAAGTAAATTACTGCATAAGCTATTCCCGGAGATGAAAAATACCATATAAATGTAAAGAAAATCCCATCGAATAATTAGCTGAATCTTCGACAGCAAATCTTTAAACGCACCATCGACTTCATGACGTGAAACGATACATTGATATTTGTCGATAGATGTCGCTTTGGGTTTCGCGCTCTATACGAACTTCGATCCGAACTTCGCAAAAAAATGGTACGATACGTCAAAGAGGAGCTCCTGAGAAATTCACAATGATTTTCAGCCGTTTGTCACCACTTGCTAGTAATGTTTCTTCCAGGCAATACCTATACAATCATGATGGGAACTGCAGCCGGATAGATTCCGAAAGAGCCTGGAAAAATTACGCGAGAAAGGGCTCGACTGTCAAAAAAATTCCCATTCGGCTTTGACATAGCATAACATCGGGTAGAGTTTCATTAAAAATTCTAAAAAAAACAAAAAATTAAAAAAATTTAAAAAAAACTGAAAAGAAAATGTAATAGTTCCTTATACCGCAAGGGTGTTATAAGGGTTTTAATGATCCAGCCACAGAGCACCCAGGGAAGTTTATTTGTCTATGGATCGACCGGCGACAAATTGCCTGAGCTCCGTATCGAAGGCAATATTAACTAGCTATAATGTATCTAATATATACAGTGTCCCACCAACTATAGACCACCCTCATTACTTCTAAACTGTTCAGGATATCGAAATCCAGTTTTTGCTGAACAATGGGGAATCATGGGGCAAGTAACATGCAGTAGAGAAATTGTCTATAATATTATTGGTTTTCAATAAATTTAATCATCTTAGGTTTTTTAAATGGAACTATATATTTTTCTCGTCATCAATGGATAATCCACGAAAAGAGGAATAAAATGATTTATCGTATGCTAATATTTTGATAGTAATTTGAGTATAAAATTAGACTTTTTGACATGTGATTTTGAATTAAACGGGCAATTGTGTAGCAGCCCTTGCAACTCTCGCCTTCGGTAAAGGTGGCCTCCACGGCGTCAAGACTGTTGCATGGGGGAGGAGAGAGTGATAGACGTGGCAGAGGCATATCTTCAGCAATCCATGGTCTTGACACTGACGTCACACTAAGAAATACCAATTTTAATAATCAGAAAGAGATATTTTTTCGATTTATTTATCTTAATTTATCTCAATTTATTTTGTCTTCCACTGAAATTTCAAAACATCAATCATTCCAAAGAACGATATAAAAAATTGGTAGCAATATAAAAAAGAAAGATAATAATAAATATCATTTTCAAACTGGACAAGAATTCAACCACCGTCTCTTCGTCGGTAAATTTAATGTTTGATTAAGATGATCACTCGTTCATTTTGCAAGCATACTACTGCAGCCCTGATAATCTTGCCGTGTCGTTCCGTGCGAGAGCAAGGTTTTGACCATTTCGTGCCGAGTCGAGCTGGTCGAGCTCTAGGGAGCTCAGACGTCAAGAAAAGTCGTGCGTAGAAGTGAACTCTGCCGATTCTACTGAACTCCCGGTGACTACGGCTAATCTTTGGGCCTATCTCCCGGCAACTCAGCAACTTCTACAAGATTCTCTTGGATTCTCTTCTGGTGGTAACGACACGGCGCAATAATAGGAAAACTCCATTACATTTTCTTTGTATATTTTGGACGAACAGACCTTTTGAATAAAACTTCCATTTCCAGTGGCGAAGCTGAAAGGTAGGCATAATATGAGACCTTAGAATAACCAAATTCTTTTTCAATAAAATTTGACGTTAAGTTTGCCATTTTTCAATATTTTTTTACTGAACCGTTGAAGAAAATTAAATGTTTTCGATTCCTTTTTAAATTTTTTTTTTTTTAATTTGTTGCGTCTACCTCTGGACGCAACGCGTCTCCAAGCCCCTTAAGGGGCGTTGAGCGCTTTACACTTGGGAGTAATCCTCCATTAATGTGCTTTTACTTTTTTTAATAATTGTCAAGTCTCGTCACGTCGCAGTCAGTCAGTGCCTTTTATCCCTTCGGCCAGGGGCTCGACGCCGTTAGATCCCGGGGTTCCTGGCCGGTCACCCAACCACAAATCTGCGAGTCTCGAATGCGCTTAACCTTCGTGACTTCACGGAGCGTAGTAAACGCATTCGGCTAGCGCCGCCGGCTTCCTTTTCCAGCTTACCGGCGAGGGAATTAGCAGTGCCGCAGAGATATACTATTTGAGGCCGGTAGCTGAGCGAGGAGCCTGCCTGTGGATATTGTGGCGTCATACGGGTGTAATCAGTACACAGACGAGAGTGGGTTGTAATAACAGCAGGTTTTTTCACAATTTAGACCGTAGTCACAAATAACCAATGCACTGTATACAATTAACTAACTAAATAGACCCCACTGCTAGGAGAGATATTCACAACGGCTACCACACCGCAACATACTACCTAATGTTTCGCCGTGCGTAGTACCGCCTGCCCTGAGACCGACTACATGTCTCACTACTCACGACAATAACTGCCGGCTCCTTGCGCCGCCTGCACGTTCGCACCTCTCACGAACGACCTACGCTGCTGCCTCCAGGATCCAAAGAAGGAAAAGCTATTGTTCTCACGGCCCTTAAATAGCCCTCGCGACGCTGCCCGCCGCCTCCATTGCCTCCGCCCTAGCGATGCGCACACCCTGTCAGAAAAAACCCGTGCGTCATCGCTTCTGCCTTTGTCTACGCATCCGGTGCACACCGCGCCGCGTGCCCACGCTGGTTTTAGCGACACGACGCTACAACATATTTGGGTTTTCGTAACGTGACGCGTGAGGGACTCGTCTTCACGATGGAATATGGAACAGCTTTTCGCGTCTTTCTCGATCGTGTCGCTAAATGTCGCTTGATCTGCAGCGCTTGATACGGTCGCGATCATGCGACATCTGGCAGCACGTACAAGAGGGCGCGCGCTATCTCCCTCTCACTCGCACTTACTGGGCAGAAATGCAAGTTTTCCTCTGCCTATAGTGGTTTAAAAAGGTGTTTGTTTGTTTAGGTACACTTTCCCGTGGTGATATGTTCTTTATTCTCTAAAATAAAGTTGTATTTTCACGATAACCAAGTTGTGTCCGATAGTGGACTGGGGCAAAAGGGGCAGGAGAGACAGAATAAGCTATTTTAGGTGCCCTACTGTTCCCCAAAATCAGGAATGTAAAATTATAGAACTTTCGGAACAAAAAAAGTAGATTTCAGCTTTGAAGCCTGAAAAGTTAGATTATTTCCAGTCAATAGTATTAGCCACTTTCAGGTTCCGCCCATCTTTGTAATTCGCATTTCACACATCTAAACATTTTCCTGTCATTCTCAGATGTTTCACGTATGTTGTTTTTCCACATTATTTGCAATAATATAAACAACCCACTAAAGAACATAGATCTCAATAAAAGTAAGTTGTCATTTCTTGCATTGCCTAACGTGTTGTACAAAAACAGCATCATCATATGCATGAGCCACTAAAATTCAGAATTCTTCGTTTCAGCGTTCAGAATTCTTGCCAATTCAGTCAGTCTTCATACTGCTCGTTGTGTATACTTCGCGAATGTTCATTCCCGCCTGAGATATGGCATAATATTCTGGGGAAATACATCTTATAGCTCCCAGACTTTTAGATTACAAAAACGAATTGTACGAATAATAACCAAATCCCACCCACGTGATTCATGTAAGCCTCTCTTCATTAATCTAAGAATTCTACCATTACCGTGTCTTTTTATTTACGAATCAGTGGTTTTTGTAAAAAATGACTTGCTCAAGGGCGGGAATATTTTTTCAGAAAATGTCGAAGTCTATTACTATAACACTCGACGTAGAAATCATATTCATCAGGTGACAGTATCAACAGCTCATTACAAAAAATTCACATACAATACATGTACATTATTTTTTTGTATACCATCATTATAAACGACCCTTTTCGATACCCCGAATCGTGCATAATCCAGTATTTTATTGCACGCTACATGACGTCATCGCCATTATTAAACGCGACATGACGTCATCACACATTCAGCCAATAGTAGCGAGAGAATCGTGGGGAGGTAGAAGAAGACGGAACAGCCGGCCACCGTTTTCTCGCACGGATGTCAACAATGCCATCTTGAATTTCATTTCCAGAGGGCGTTGGATGTCAAGCACCCGAGACGTCAGAAGAAAGTTGTTTCGCGAAATTAAGTTTGATCCTCTTGTAAATTTATAATGCTGTTATACAAAAAAATAGCGTATGCAACTCGTTTATAATGTTGCTTTATTGCATTCGTACATTTGAAAACTCGCTCCTAACGTCGCTCGTTTTCAAAACATGTACTCATGCAATAAAGCTTAACATTATAAACTAATTGCATAAACTACTATTACAACACTTTGCCAGATGACATTAAACGATTAAATTCAATAGAAAAGTTTAAATCCCAAGTGAAATCGTTTCTGCTGCATAACTGTTTCTAAACAATTAGAGACTATACTGAGCATCACAAGAAAAGTAACATTAATTTTAACAATGATACATAATGCATTATTTACCATTTGGACTGTATAAATGAGTATAAACAACCTGTAACAACTATTGTACTACATCTTCCGGGTCAATGACCTCCATCTCGATCAGGTTTTTCGTCCAGTTTCCCTGATCCATTGAGCAAATGCTGAGATGGCCCCTTGTTTTGTTTCTGGACATAATGTAACTTCATTTTCTGTGCACGTCTTCTAGAATTCAGTGGGAAATACAATTATTCAAATTATCGTTTCCATGTTGTCGCGGCAGGAAGTAATAAGAGCCAAAATTTATTGCTTATTTACCTTTGAAAATAGATTTTATTACATGGGAGTTTTTTTTCTCTCTTTCAAAATTCAAAATTTATTGCTTATTTATGAAAATAGATTTTACATGGGAGTTTTTTTTTTTAAAAAAATAGATTTTATTACATGGGAGTTTTTGTTGTTTTTTTTCTCCCTTTCAAAAATTCAAAATTTAAGTAGTATATGACTTAGTGTAGGGATCACAGAATTTTGAAAATGTGCACACAATTCACTTTTTCCCATAGCACGTCATACGCAGTTTTTAACTGTTTTTTTACGTAAAATAAATAAATAAATAAATAAATAAATATATCAATAAATAAATAAATAAATAAATAAATAAATAAATAAATAAATAAATAAATAAATAAATAAATAAATAAATAAATAAATAAATAAATAAATAAATAAATAAATAAATAAATAAAAAATAAATAAATAAATAAATAAATAAATAAATTAAAATAAATAAATAAATAAATAAATAAATAAATGTTGTGGATCTTCAAGACTGTGTAAAAGCTGAGCCATCTTCAAGAATTTATGTGTAAAAGCTGAGAGAAAATATTACGTAGGTCTTAGCTTTTACACAAATATCAACTGTTTTCTACTATCACCAGGGCTATCAAGTCGTCTCAATTTATTGGAATAAATGGTATCAAATGTTCATTAAAATGTGCCAAGGAAAAGTATTGAAAATACGTTTCATAAAAATTTTAACATTAAAATCATCGGTGATAACAAGTAATATTTTAAGCGCGTGACTTGAATATTGAAATTTAACCAATAAAATTTGAATTCAGCACAAGAAACTGCAAACATTTTTTAAAAAATGTGATAAAAACTGTAATATTTATATTTTAAAATAACCATATAATTACTACAATTAATTGAAAAATTAATAGTTAAATTATATTAAATTCTGGTTAACTTAGTGTTGAAAGTTCCTCCACTCCGTGAAAAATTACAAAGATTTGTTTTAGGACTGTGTTTACGAACATTCTGGATTTTTCCAAACGGTTATTGATGTTTAATGTAGGTAATATTTCGCTCGATGATAATAATTAACACAAATTAACTAAAATAAAAATTTAAAAAGCAAACAGTTTAAAAAAATATACGGAAGGAGACACTTCTACGCTAATACCACATGGGCTCGAATTTCGTACATTTCATTTTATTATAAAGGAACGCCTTAGCATAATCGCTAAGGTGATTTTAATATTTACTTCAAACAGTTTTCAAAAAGAAAAGGTGGCGACTTGACGTTTGTTGTAAAATAGTGCATTTTTAAATCCAACTTGTCGACGAAATTCGCAGCCAGAACCTAAAGAAAGCAAATATCATTGTAAATTACAAACGTGATAAGACACACGCACCTCGGTAACCGCATAATACAGTCAAAAAACTTAGTAATTCTCTAGGAATCACGCATACCAAAGGGTTGCCACCCAACACTTTCCCGCCAATCGTTGTGACGTCATTCTGGACATCTCTATAGGGATGGACGAAGGCTACCTGGAGGCACGGACCCCGATTCACGTCCACGCAGTGCCTGACTTTGCCTTGTGTGCCCTAGGCTATCAAATGTTTTAGCGCCATATTAATTTGCTTCTTTAAACATTAAAGCTATTTATAATGTTTTGAACAAAAACATATTGTACCATATTTGTAACCGACGCAAATATTGAATACGTAAAATATATTATACAGTATTTATAATTTAATTTAATAATTTTGGGGCCGGAATGCCCTTCCATTGCTTTCCCCCAGAAATGAAGCCCTGATTATACGTACAGATAATTTTCACCATGATATTGATTTAATAAATATACGATACTTTTGTATTCATTTTATTTGTATATATCAATGGATATATATTGAAACATGCCCGACGTTGACTGGTGCCACTTTGAAACAAGCCCCGTATTTCTATTTAAAAACAAACCCCCACTTGGAGGGACATTTTGAAATATAACTATCACTGATAAATGTAATTTGGGCGCCAGGAAAAGGTTACACTTGAAACCTAATTATTCCTACGTAATTTAAATATCTCTCCTTCCAAAATTATGTTGTGCTAACTCAGTTAATTGGGGTTCGAAGTTCATAATTGTTGCTACTTACTCTGCAACCGATTCAATCTGCCATCCGTACGGAGTGGCGAGGAATCTGAAAATCTTATTAAAATGTTGGATTGCACGTAACGAACAATGATAATCAGCTTTCTTTCAACTTAACAAATTAGAATTTATTATATTGATAATCAAAATGAATTCATCTTTGGTCATAACCAGTTTCTGTATATTACAATAGTTATAAAATATTTTTATTCATTCGTGGGTCTTCGCGCGCTCTTCACTTCTTCGTTCGATGGCGCCCCGTAGAACCTTCTCCGTCGACGCAGCAGAATCTTGCTTCTGGATGAAATCCTCGCCTAATATACGTGATCTGGTTCCAAATTCTCCCGGCGATACTATTATGATCCGTGACTTCCCTCGCTAAGGTTTCGGGTGGACGCCTAGATACGTATTTTTTTTCTTGCAAGCACGCTCTATCCTAATATAAGAAACGATAGTTAATATTATACAACTGTCAATTACAGTCTTTCCTCGACCAAGTAAAACATCAAGGGCCGACCAGCTCATCACCGCGTTGCTCTAGCGAATGAATGTTCTTCTAAAAACTCGGAAGCATCCGAATCCTACATATTTTTCTTTTGTCTCTCAAAACAATGCTTATTCCGCCTCTGCTCTGTCATTTCAACCTAACGAAAATGATCCTAAACGCCGGTTGTTTATTTGTCGCATAGCCCCCCTCGCGATCGTCTATTGGCATCCCTATATTCTATGTCAAATAAAATGACATTTCCACAATAAAAAATAGTTCGTCATTTTGGTATATCACAATATATTTGATTAACTAACATTTTCTTTTGTGACATGTATGTAATGTTCGTCGTATGAAATTTTGCATCCGCTGAAATTCGTCCGTCCTCAAAAATTGCGCGCCCCAGGCTGCAGCCTACTCAGCCTGTTCGGTAATCTGGCACCGCGCCCACGTCTCGACCAGACAAATTCACCTCATTACCTGACATTGTGGGAAAGTAGAGTTGTTTTGTGACTTTTGTTCGTGTTTTCTTTATGAATCAATTAATGAAGCTAAACATTTAGTGATAGAGAATGTCCGACTGACTATGCGGTAGTTCCAAAAATTCTGAACGGTTCACGATATCGAAATGCAGTTTCCGCTCAACAATGTAAAATCATGACGTCATTCCTGAAAAATTCCATGGGAAATATGAGAATCGGTAATCTCAGTACACTGGCTACCGAGAAGTGTCTGCTAAATTAACTGTGCAGAAACAATAGCTTTAAGAACAAATTATTGACGTTTTACGTGAATGAGAAAACCGATGGACCTAATTTACAAAAAAATGTAAGATCAAATTTTAAGCATACCCAATTGCAACTTTAGCTTAGTCTCTGTCCATTTCCAACCTGAGCGGTGTCAAGATTAATCAAGATGCACCACGCTGCACAAACATTTCAACGGACAAATTATTTTCCCTTCTTCCAACTGAGCTTTTATGCTTGTCAGACTTCCTGTCTCTCTAGGAAGGCTTTTTTTTTTATTGAAATTATATAAACTTGGCTTTTTATACCAAATGCACACAGTACTCATGTTAATTGTTAGATCAGGTCCGACCTGGAGATAAATACGTTTATAAGCTCACTGATATTTCGTTGCGCTTAGTATGTTCGATATTACTTTTGTATAAAATAGATATTCAAATAAAAACTTGATTACAAATGCATATTTGTCAGCAACTTCTCAATTGCTCACGGCTCGGAGTCACTGAATTTTCTCTAGCGGCGATTCCACGAACCTCAAACAGCAGGTTGACGGAAGTCACACTACAGACGGCTCGTTAAACGCTATATTTACATTCATAAAAGTCATTTTGCTGGACGACCGTCACAATATTCGTCAAATTTTGACCGACCCATACAACCTGCGATCGATGACTTTGCCGTCTCGTTAAACTGCTGTTTGCGGTAAGTAACTTCATTATTTGTGCACGTCTTCTAGAATTCAGTGGGGGATATAGGTAGGCCTATTCAAATTATCGTTCTCCATGTTGTCACGACAGGAAGTATTATTCCTTCACGAAGGACTTGATGAGGGATAAGAGCCCAAATACATAGCTGATTTACCCTTGAAAATATGTTTTATTACATCGGAGAGAATGATTTGTTAACAATTCTTGCAAAAGAACGCGCATTTCTTTATGTATTCACAATTTTAAGTAGTAGTATGTATCTTAGGGTAAGGATCACAGAATTATAAAAACGTGCACAGAATTTACTTCTCCCCGCAGCATGACACATTTTTTTAATCATTTGGGGAAAAATTTTAAAAAATAAAATGGGGTGCGTCAAACGCGTGCATTGTATTTAGTTGATTTTGGTTATTTTACTCTTTTGCTGTTAATGTGGCGCGTGTGTGATAGGGCCGATTTTAATGACCTAAAAATCAGCGAATTGCAACATTTATGACCTAAAACCTGTATAAATGTGACCTTAAAAAATAAAATGACGTTATACAAGTTTATTTTTTAAAAATTCCTGTTGATTTTTTAGGTATAACAAATACAAAATTCACTCAAGAACATATTGTAAGTACGGTACATACGGTTTGCAGTCTTTGGAACTGTTTTTTTTTTTTTAAATGCTTGTCTGTAACACAAATCAAGTACAGTACAATAAAACCCATCAAACAAAATGTCTTGCTTTACTACGTCATACTTCTGGTTTGTTTTTAATTTCCTCACGCAACCTTCCTGCTCAAACTGTACTCACAGCAAGCAGCACACCTTGGCAGATGCTTTTCAGACGGTTATTTACTGTGTCCGCGAAACGGAATGAATTCCGGGTGAAGTTGACGCTTTGCTCGGTTGATTTGTAACAACTGTTTGGTCGGTTCTGCCGAAGATTGCTTCCGGTGGAGTGAATTTTTCGTAAGTGCCAAAGACCGCCGTAGACAGATAAATAGCAGAATTTTTGACGGGCTTGTAGGAGCTTCTCATGTGTCGACTTGAAGTTCAGAAAGCGTCCCTCGTTTCATCTAACTGGCCACTCCGTCGCCGTGTCCTCTTTGTTCCCTACGGGAGCGTCGCTGATAGGTTGCGCGCGTACCGCGTTTCGCCATTGGTTCTATGAGCGTTTTCTAGTACGTTCTGTTACTGTGGGGTTGTCTATTGGTCGGGGGGCAATCCCGCTCTGATGGCGTTCTTCCTTTTGAGCATTTTAATTGGACGTTGTCAGTTCTCCATTGACGAAGGATGGCCGGGGAAACCGCTGCCACCTGTCACCACTGTAGACGAAATTATAACTTGTCCTGGAGGTTTAGAGGGGACATTTCTGCGTTCAACAATGTTAATCTGGCGCTTCACGGCACCGAAAATTTCGCGCTGAGAGCGTTGAAGACGCGTGCCCGGAGGGATGTCTCCTGATTTGTTGGGGGGGGGGCGGTAAACGGGTTTGGCTGTAGGAGGGTAGCTGTCAGATTGGCGCCGTGGTAAATATTTTGTATGGGCGCCTTCGGTTCTTGGCCAGCCAGGCGTAGATAATGGTAAGAGGCGAGCGTCAGCTCGAGTGGGCTGACGAGCATGATGCCGTGGGAAGTCGCCACACGCAACAAGACAATTTGAACAAGTGTTACCAAGTGGTCATCGATTGATTGATTTTTTCGTGTTTCCGGGCGCGTCAACTGCTTCGGTCATTAGTCCCGTTAATGTAGTGCATGTTTTTTCTCGGGAGATGGCGGTGATCTTCCCCCGCTGGATGGCGAGATCCGGCACCGACCTACTGTCGGCTAGTGGGGTTTCCCCCTAACCATGACTCTCCCACCAGCGAGGCACCGCCCCAATTGGGACAAGCTCTAAGCCCCCGACCGGTCTCCCGGAATATGTTGGTAGTGTGGTGCATGTTAGTGTGTGTGTAAGGGGAGAGGATAGAACAAGGAAGAGGAAGGACAGATCGCGCGCGGTCCGTGGCCCGTTTTGTAGGGTACTGCTCCGGCATTCGCCTTGCATTGATCGGAGAAACCACGGAAAACTACCGATCAGAGCAGCCGGCCGCTAGAATTCTCCTCCAGAGACTGAATTCGACCTAGCTGAAAAACTAGTGTCGAAAATCTTGCCGCCATCAGGACTGGAACCTAGGACCTCCCAGCCAGAGGCGCTGCAGTGACATCAGTTGATGCACTGAGCTACCGCTCCCGGTAAGTGGTCATCGATGGTGTAAAGGTTAGCGTATTACACCGTGGATTTTTAAGGGCGGAAAAATCCTTCGTACGCTTTTTTTCGGAGAAGTAAAGCCGGCTGCCCCATGATAGATTTACTGCATGTAAAATATCCTCAAGCTTAAATGAAGCCTCTGAGCTAAATTCAAATTGACTGTTTCGTCGCCCAATACCTTCTTTCTCCCCTAGTTGGTGAGAAACCGTACCGAAATTTGCGTGGTCAGACGGAAGAGCAGACCTTGTTACCTGAGTTTCGGCACGTAAAATAAGGCACCAATTCAATTCAAGTTTCTTCCTCTCAGCTAATATCAAAAGATATCCTTGACTTGTAATTCAGTAATCACAAAATAATTTTCCGACTTCGAACTAATTATTCTTGGAGATGAAATCTACATCCTGTAGAAACTTCGCTACAAATGGAGTTCGCAAACATCCTTCAGTTTGGATTTGCGCAAGTGGCATTCTCCGCAAGTCCTTAACAGATTCCCATAAGGAAGCAAGAGTTAGCCAGCCATAGGAAATCTGTGAAGCAAACACGTTTCATTATATTTATTAAAATCACTTGTTTCTTCAATTAGTCCCCTACGAGAAAAGAGACTGAATTTTACTGTTCGAAGTGATCTGATAATGCATCCCATTGTATGCTGATATTAAATCAACAGCAATACTTTTTCCCTTATTACAATATTTCAATATCACTTGAGACCACTTAATGAACATCAATCCACGAAATGTACCTAGCCATTTGCCACTTACAAGAGGGAGCATTTATGGCCTTTTAGAAAAATCAATTGTTATATTAAAATAAGAGACATGTAGGCACTAAAAAGGTCGAAATGTAGGCAAATGGGCATTACAATTGACAATAAGGATGCACTTAGGAAGTAAAAATAGGCTGGGAAATGGGCATTTTAGCTGAATATTAAAATGTATATGTACTACAGAAAGGATGAACATTATTCTGTAAAAACAAATTGAATTTCTTTGATTGTCGAAACATATTTTGGAGTTGTATAATATTTCTTAAGAGTTGACTCATATGAAATTTTCCTTTTTGTATACTTTGATATACTTATAAACTGGATAAATGTTGGATTTTCAAGTTTTGAAAATGGGATGTTTGCAGCATGGCTCAAGTCAAGGGTTGAAATTGTTTCTTGTCTTCATCTTTTGACCGCACTTGCTGAAGAAGGTTTGAATAGTTTGTTTTTCTCACTTTTTGCAAGAGTTGCAATGTTTTTAAGTTGTAAGAAGTCATTTTGGCAGTTTACCACCTTTTAACAACACTGGCAAAAAAAAATAAATTTCCAGTCCGCTATGAATCTTCTCTATAAATCCATTCCTTTAGCAGTGCACTTCTTGAAACTTTCTCTTTTGGCATTGTAGCATGGATACTAGGAACAGCAAATGTACTGATCTAGCATCCACGAAACAAAACCAATTCACAGAAAACTCCTATCTTGAGTAATTCTACTTTATAACAGTGAAAAATGCTGAGAGCGCTATTTTTGAAGAGAGTTGTGTTCTTCTAAGGAATAAATAGCTCACGAATCATTGTGAAGATTGAAAAGACGAGCAATTTCCTGACATCTGAAGCGCCCTGACAGGCTCGGCGAACTAGGTAAGGTAGCCCGCACGGTGTCAAATTCTTATACATCTCTAAGCGGTGTTCCTGCTTGACGCGCTGGCAAGAACACGCAGGATATAGAGCTTCTCAATCAGAGGATGCATTGGCAGATTTTATGCAGTTACTTGTTTGGTAAAAAATTACTCATCAGTGATTTTTCAAGAAATGAATTCAGAAAATAAAATGTAGTGAACAAAAAATATTAAAAAATGCAGAAAATTCAATGTAGGTACTACAGGCTCTTAATGCTCTATTAGGCAATTATCTCTAAAATCGGCATTATAAAACCCTCCAAAGAACCATTTCTGAGGTAAACATTGATAATGGGGTAGTTTGCCTAAAAATACATTCAAAAAAATAAAATAGGCAAAAAGGGCATTGTCCGGGCTCTAATTATAAATTTATACTTCCATTACAGGCAGTGGCTATCAGGATCACTCTTACCTTAGTGGCAAGTGATTATGTTTATTACATATTCACATTTAGTTTCAGTTAATGCAATGTGTACCGAGTCGAAAATACAGAATACATTATGTGTTAAGCTATTCAATATGTCTCATCATTATCAATCCTCATATCAAGTTATAGCACATTCCATGAAAGTATGGCTGTTACTTGAGGTGTCCACGTAATCAAGATGGCCATTTGATCAGGTTTTACTGCAATTCACCTTTCCATTTTGAGGGTCTCTAGTTGGGCCCGACCAATTGGGAACTAATTTTGGGAGAAAATCTTGGGTTCTGTTTAGGCACAAAATTATTCATTGATGGACAGATTGCCAAAAAATACTTTTTCAGTACCAATGACACACAAAATGGATTCTGACAACTAGATATTTGGAGAAAAAGAAATTATCACATGAAAAGGCAAGATACATTCACTCTCTTGGTATTTGAGACCCCCAAAATGAGAATTCCATTAAAAAATTGCACTTTCACTGCAGCTTGGCAATTCTTTCTCTGTATTATGTAGTAGTATATGAGACTGAGAAAAAGGAATAGGAGTAGGAGTATTAAAAAAAAAAAAGAGAGAAAGAGGAAGTCACCTTGAAAAAATAATTTTTTTATATTTTACAAAATGACGCTTCAGCAAGCAAATCATTTACCACCTTGAAAGACTTGACGTTCTACATCAATAGCCTTCAAGTTCTTGACATATTCAACTTAAAAGAGACCTCTACTGGCTGAAGAATGTACATGAAAAAACAACTAAGTTTCAATTACAAGAAAAAATAATTTGATGTACAAACATTATTTAGAATAGAAATCTTGGATTTCCCTAAAATTTCACCACTTCTTAAGTCTTAAAAAATAAACATGAGTAGCACCAACTAACTTTTTTTATAACTGATCACAAAATCTACATAAGTGCACACTTAAATATAAAAGAAAAAAAACAACTTATGAAGTATTAATAATTTAATATAATACTGTTGGTAAACACTGCTGACTTCATCTGGCAGACAGAGTATTCGTTTAAGTGAGCGTTTGGTACATTAACTGTTTAGTACATTCTAGGTGATTCATACACATTCTATTTTACCTGAGAAAATGTTTACTAGTAAGTGTAATTAAAACTAGCATGCCATTTGGCAAATGATCTATACAGAAAATAAGAAAAAACTAAATATCATTATCAAAAACAAAAACATTGTACTTTCATCCTGTAAGGAAGCTGGCACCCTGAATGGTACACAACAATTAGAAACACTGACCACTTTTTAAACAGCCTGAAGATTACACTTAAGTCATGTCAGATCTGTCCAGGATTTCTTCTATTTGCTGGTCGCTCAGAACTAGAACAGAAATCACTGCATTAGTCATTGATCAGATTTAGGGTAGCAAACTTTTCATTGCAGCAGAAACACATTGGTTCTGTTTCAACACTATTCATCACATCATAAAGCAACATGCACATCAAAGTTGGCAAGATAATATTTTTCTTCCATAAACAACAATCACTTCCTTAATATACAGACATCTGACATCCACTTGGACGGGGGATATGCTATTTCAAAGAATAGGGAGCAAAATGCATATAAGACTTGGATTATAAATTTTCTTCTGGAGTACAGAATGATTCCAGAGCGATGGTAAAAGTTGGTGATCGATCAGAGAGAGGGGGAGTACAGAAATCATAAAGGTCCACGGTCCACAATGTCTGCCACCTTTCCTCTCAGTTCTAAGCATCGCAACAGGCCCATGGTGACATGTATGTATGTGTGCATGTACTGGCCACTATGAAAGTATGAACCTCAGTGGTATGAAGTAGACTGGCATATGTGTATCTGGGTGCCAAAGAACAGTAACAAATACTACAGGCCAAATGTTGGGATTTTCTAATAGAAATATACGTTAATTTAATACGTTAATAATATATGTTAAAAAGGCAAATGATGATTACAATATACATTCAACTGTTGAGCTGGTTAAAAATACAAGTTTAATTTAGGAAACAGACCTAAAGGCCACACAACATAAAATTTAACAAAAAGAGCATTACAATGATAGAAGCGAAATCTGGCTGTTTAGGGGTAAATTAAAATATAGAGAAATATCAGGATTACGTCTTTCATTACACATGTGAATGATTGTTCTGAAAAACTGAATTTTGTTGTAACAATTTTTTTTCGAAAATGGCATCAACAACTGAATTTTTCTGCGTCTTCTTATAATTTCAATTTACAATTTTTTTGAAATGTCCTCAAAAGCTGATCTTTAAATAGCTGAAATATTGAATTTTTCGAAAATATGAGTAATTTTTTGGTGTAATTTGTCATCAGTCACGCTTTCAAATTCCATGTACTTCGTGAACACAATTTGAGAGGTTTTTGGAAGTTATTTCTATTCTTATAAAATAAAGTAGATTGATGGAAGGTAGTAACATTAACATCAACTAACAAATTTCTTCTTTACTTCAAGAAATTGTGATCGCTGATTATGGTAAGTTTCATTTGTAAAAGTTTGAAATGACTACTGTTCCTGGCTATCGAAATAAAAGCTGGTATACATCACTGGTGCTTCGTTTGAATTGATTGGGTATGGTTTATATTAGCATTATTCCTAATACTTTACATAAAAGAAAAAATGAAAAAACTGAGTACCATAAATTTGTACCAACACTTTAACTTTAGCTGTGCTACTTTGGGGAACAAGGAAAGTAAGATTTACTGGTATTTCCTGGCGCGCAACCCCGTGAAGATCTCAGCATGTTCACTTTCTTTGTGCTCCATGACAATTTGGACACTGTCATTCTTAATATCCATATAGACTCTAAGATAAGATAGCTTTGACTACGCTCTTCTTTCAAAGAATTAAAAATTCCCCTTGAATATGATAGACTTTTTGATCAGAACAGATTTATCCCCATGAATAACATGGTTGTTTCGACCAAAAAAAACGGCAGAGGTACTGCCGATGCCATTAAAGACGATGTGCGACACTAATCGAAAGTCAAACTTACATATATTGTAGTAAATGTATGTACTGTAGTCAAAAACTAGAATGGCAAAATTCCTTGTAGCAAATTTTTCTAATTTCTTTAGTGTGGACTGACTTCAAGGTCTTCCTCCATTCTCTGACCAACTGCCATCTATCGTCACCAAAAGTACATTTTCTCAACTTTTCGGTTTCTTAATAGTAGAACCGAAGTATTATAACCGATGTTTTTCTCTTAACTTAGCAACTTGTTTTTTGCACTTTTTTGTTACCAGAGCCCAGCAATGAATTTTTCCCGCCGAAAATCTGCCGTTTTTTTTCACTGCATTACTTAACTTTTACTTTACTATGTATATTATTAGTCTGTATATACGTAAGCATACGAGAAAGTAAAAACTAATCGAAATTCAGCTATTGAGTTCCCGGTCAAACGTTTGTTCCCACAAAGATATCACTCAGGGACATGCAACCCACGGGCAACAAAAGAGGTGCAATGTGGTGCTAAGTACCTTACCCCTGTTGACACAAGCGGCAGTGTTTTTGATTTGATTTATTTGGTAAAAAAAAGAGAGAGAGCAGAGAGAGAGAGCGGAGAGAGAGAGAGAGAGAGAGCGGAGAGCGAGAGAGCGAGAGAGGAGAGAGTGTAAAATGTGTGTTTGACATCTGGGGGATATGATTATCTGTGCACATTTTCTTAGGTACAAGAATCCCATCCCAACATTTTAACGATAAATAGTTGAAAGATTAATGGAAGTTAATAATATTTTTGCACTTTTTTCAATTTTCAATGTTTGAAGTTGAGTTATGCGTGAGTCATGAACATCACAATCTTCAAGGAAACTTGTGACACCTTTCATACATACTTCTATTTTAAGATTCATCATTATCATGTACTGTGATGAATAATGTTTACTGAATACGATGCCGTAAGTGAATTTGTGCTATATGTTGGGGGGAAATCTGAAAATAACGAAAAACCCAGGTTTTCAAATCAAATTCCTGTTTTTTTCAGGTTTTGTCAAATTCCTGGTTATTCCCCGGTTTTCAAGGTTTCCAGGTTTGCTGGCCATCCTGTATGTACTAGCTAAAGTCAAGAACTATAGGTACTCAATTTTTCAGAATGAACTTTTACAATCATTTCTACTTACCATTTCCACTCGTTCTCACTACCTTGGAATAATCACTTGAATGAAGTAAAGCTTTCAATTCTTCCACACTAACAAAACTCTCTGGCTTCCGAGCATTAAGTCCTCTGTAGCAATCTAGAAGTGGGGGAAAAATGAAAAATTTAACACTTATTTAAATTGAAGATAATATCTGTAAGAATTTGTTGAAAGAGGGTCATTTTACAAGATTCCATTTTTAGACCTCTCGAATATCATTTTAAAATGAATACATCATTTGACATACTGATAATTGTCCTATACATTGTAAACATAAGAAAGGGTGATAAAATATTATATGTGAAATTGATGGAATATCTGAAAAACATCATAAGAGCACAGAGAAGGAAAGGGAGCAGGGAAGTATAGGTGGTTCAGTCAAGTGAACAATTATTTTGACATTCATGCCAAATAAAAATGAGGGATGTGGTAAATAAGAAAAACAGAAATTATTCAATTCATTTTAAGAACATTAGCAATCTTTTGTTGGAGCAGTGGTATTCCCTTTTATCCTTTTCTGAATAGAACAAATTCCATCTGATAAACCTAATTATAGAACTACATTTTTTTATTCAAAATTCTTTGTTTAAAAGTTAGAACATTGGGAGTTTAATTGAAAGTAAGTGAAAAGTGTGAGCTCTGAGATTCACTGATTGATGCCTGACTATCTATGTTGGGTTGATGACTTAAATCATTCACCTACAATTCTCATTTGTTATTTTATAAAATTCATCTATTAAAATACTCTTTTTAATGACAAATAAATCACCCATGATAAGCAAGTAAATCACTCGGTCTTAGTGATGCTCAACCATTTACGTCAAAACACAGTATGATGCTGGCTTGAAAGGACTAGCAATTAGGTAAACTTGTCAGTCTGGCAGGCAAAATTTCACGCACATGTCAGGATACAATTTCTTATAAAATATTTGGGCTCAAAATAAAAAAGCACAATAACTTTATGGCAATCATTGTTTAACAGGTTGAGTTAGATGATGTTACACTAAACCTTGTGAGCTTCAAACATCCTCTGGCTTGACACTCGTTGATCTCCTGATAAACTTACTGAGCCAAACTCTTCTCCATTCTCAAATTCTTATGGTATGCTAAGTTTGCATTTATTACATTTGTACTTCACAAAGAACTACATCAAACAGAACAAGAACTACAACATGGTTATGCGTGTTCTGAGCTGTCAAACAAATGTGTATACTCCTAGTGGAAGGTGTATACCATGTATAGTTGAAATGAATTGTACAACAACAACAACAACCACCACAACCACAACAACTACAACCGCAACAACTACAACCGCAACAACTACAACCACACACACAAAAAGTAAAAATTGAAATAAAACTTACCATTATGCAATACTAATTTCTCTAATCTTCTCTTATTTTGTGCATATTGCACAATTTTTTCATCAATTGATGCCTTGGTCACTAATCTGTACACCACTACTGGTTTTGTCTGACCAATTCTATGGCATCTATCTTGGGCTTGCAGATCAACTTGAGGGTTCTGAAACAAACATTTTTGAAAATATTATTGAATGGTAAATTGGCAATGTATTTTCACATATGAATAAATATTTTACTTGCCCAATCGCTATCAAAAATTATCACGGTATCCGCACTGATAAGATTCAATCCTAGACTGCCTGCTCGAGTTGAAATTAAGAAGAGAAACACATCGTCATCTTCCAGAAAGCTTTTCATCTCAGTTATCCTGTCATCAAGTTTTACAGAACCATCCAACCTTGTGTATGAATAATTTCTGAAGATCACATACTCTTCAATTATATCAAGAAGTTTTGTCATAGTAGAAAATAGCAGAACCTGTAAAGAGTAGTTACAACACTATAAACTGAAGTCTGATCACTAGTTAAGTTCTGCATTAATTACATTCCATTTCACTAGAAAACTTCAACTTTTATCAATAATGCTTGTGAGTGAATGTGAATCACACCTTTAATGGTTATACCTTTAAATTGAAAACAAATTGAAATTGTCAATGTCATTCAAGTCCAAATAAAATTAGGTGTTGTCGGTTGGGAGAAAAAGAGGGATGGAGACGGTGTTGGCATATACTTTATTTTTATTTATTTTCCCAATTTAATTTATTTATTAACTGAAGATTGCTTTCCAACTGCTTGGTCAATGTACCATGGTAACTTTTAACTTTAGGGTAACAGTGGGGGAACACATACTAAGAACATATACAAACATCCATGCCCAGGGTGGGATTTGGACCTGTGTCCCTTCAAGTCAAAGCAGCTACAAGCTCTTCAGCTTTAGCGACCTCAGCTATCCAAGCCATTGGCACATATAAGCACATTTGTGCTCTACCACATTACGATATAGCTACCACACCACATCAGATCAGATTAATAACCACAAAACTAACACCACACACTACTCACAATTCACACGCAAAGAACAGTTAAATTCAATTAACCTCAATCTTCATACTCGTTATGATCCTCTGCTAATAACAACATTTGAGGCAAGCTTTCTTTTGTTCTATAATTAAGTTTTAATTATGTATCATTACTTTGTGGCCTCCTGCCTTCAGTCTAGGTAGTAATACATCCAGGATCATCATTTTGCCCGATTTCTTGATCACCTCCTCATTAACTAGCATGTACGTTTCCTTATTAAGAGGCATCTGAACCAAATATGGATGATTGCATATTTTTCGCAATTGAAAATGAGAGTTTTGCATTTTTATGTTGATATAACATGGATTTCCATCCTTATCAAGAGGGAGCGGTTTCGGCCTGAAAATTATAAAGATTAATCATTTTTTTTATATTAATATGTAAATATTTGAATTTACAAAAACAAACAATTTCTTACTCCTCTTTAGAATCTGAAACAACTCTGGTGGTTTTGTGAAGAGCATTGATGAAATCATCATCATCTAAGTCATCATCATTCTCAGCATCGTCCAATATGAATCGGGGGTTCACAGAACTTCTTCTTTTTGAAGATTGTTCAAGATTTTCATCCTAGGGAGGCAAAAATATTCATTTCCAGGAGTATGTGCAAATACAATGGAACCACAAATTGTTTTTAAACCGTTTCTTTATATTTAATAAAAAAGTAGAAAATGTTACAAGAAAATACAAATTTCAAATAATATACCTCCGGCATTCCCAAAATAGAGAAAATGCTGCCATCCAATGTAGCATTATAGAGCTCCCACTGAGTTTGAGACATAGGAGCATAAACGAGAATTTCCTTCTTTGGAGGAAGCATCAGATTAACATCTTTCTTCATTCTTCTCAAAATGAAAGGTTGCAAAGCCTGAAAAGTTTTGCTGTTTAACATAAATACATGGTTGTGAAAAATGTGACCTTATAATTAATGAGCAAATTATTGTGAATGGCTAAGAAACAATTACTTGATAAAGGAATTTATTTCTGCAACTACTGAATATTGTCACCTAGTAATTGAAACATACACAAAAGTCTCTACAGTGGATGTAATTGTCATTTACCAACAATTAATTTATATGTACAGTAAAATCCGATCTCAGGATATCTTCTGCCCTAATGAAGGGTTAAGGAAAGATTTTATCTAGGTTCAACATGTAAACATTTGAAACACAATGCTCCTATGTCACTCTGTCAGACCAAGAGAGGAAAGATGAGATTTGAAAGACCGTTTTATAATACCAAAGATTTCTTTATTGACAATCATCTCATACCTGATGGTCAATGGTGTTTCCTGTGTGGCACATCTACACGGACTTATTTGAAATGCCATCCTGTCACAAGTTTCATTCCAGAAAGTCTAGAGAATTACAATCTCTTAAGAATCTTAAATGGAATGGCTCTGCTCTTATATTGTTAAACAAGTTAACTCTCTGCTTGAAAATCAGAAAGACTATGAAAAGCAGAATTGTTTACAAACATCTTCATAACTCATATCTGTCCAATGGTCTCCTTATTTAAACTACAACGGTTTTCCAGAGAACTCACAATGTTGAGTAACAACAAAACTGGGGTTGGAAAAATTACTATGTTTTATATTTAAAAAGGACTTGGGGGAAGGTATTGGGAATACAGTATATAATACACAAATATGAGAAGAGGTTTTTTCCTAAATAGCTCAGTTGAAAAATAAGCAACTACCTTACACTTGCAGATTAATCTTCATGGATTGTTATTCCTATTTTTACACTGCCTCCTATGCCAAAATGACACTCAAAATTTGATGCATTTAATGCTGACAAAATCGCAAGCTGCAAAGGAAATAAATAGCAAGCATATTGTAATAGCACAGAAATGAACCCACGCTGCAATATACATGGGCGCTTGCAAGAACCCCCAAAAGAATGGCATCGTAGTAAGTGAAATGCAATGTGAAAATTACTTAAAATTGTTTTTTTCACTTCGGTTTTCCTAATTATTCGCTGATCTCTAAAAACACTGAACTTTTGGCAAGTGCGACTCTGCGTTTTGCATGCATGAATCTACATACAACACAAGAAACACACAAAAAATAGTTTCTCTTAAAAAAACTTCTCGAACAAAAACTTTGAAGTTTTCTGCTCTCTCCTAGGTTACTCCCTGAACAAAGATGGAGTTCACAGTTCACAACTGAATCTCACAAACATTAAACAATGCAAAATTCAAGTAGATTCTATTAAAGAATCGAGGCCACGAATAGCAGGACAGGAAGAAAATCTTGAGATTCAAAATAGAATGTTTTTAAGTAAGGTCAGATAAAAAACTAATGCAAAATCGAAGTCCAAAACTTTGGAGGTTAAAAGGGGATCAAAGTAGGGCAGAATGACCAAAAACAAAAGCAGCAAGTCTATAACCTCCTCCAGTGAATCCATAGCACACAGTTACACATGCTCCAAATAATAAGAATACACCAAAATCTTCAATTCCTATTGGACATATTACCAACAAATCCATACGCATTGTAAGATTGCAGCAAACCAATTGGAGAGTTATTCAAAATTTTAAGAACAAATTGTGGCTTGTTCTTGTTGCTCTGCATTGCAATTAGAACATTGTAACCATGGAGGCAAACAAACATCTTGATCGAATATCGGTATCAGCTGGATAAGGGGTTTAAAAATACAGGTTGTACTAAGAGTTATAAATGAAGTAGTAGGTTTCCATTAAAATTATCTAAGTTTCTGTAGCTGTGTGTAGCTAGTTACGGCAATGGACATATGCACGCCTTACCCCCCACCCCAATGAGCATGGGGGACACCATCAGCTAGCCAGCAAAATTGGCAATCTATCCTAAATGTTAAATACATACATGCTCAGCTATTGGAGCTCCAGGATTTGCTCTGCAAAATCTATGTTAGAACTTGTTCAAAGTTCAACAAAAACTTGGAAGTCCAAGACATCAGTGAGAAAAGCCCCCATTTTGAGCAAATATTACAGAGACACCTACAGTAACTAGTTCTTCTCTTCATGAAATTAGTTACCTGTTTGTAACCAGAAGATTTTATGTTTTACTGAGTCCTATCAGAATTTAGGGGATGATGGTCCTGTCACTTGCATACTTCTTTGTTTGACAACACTGACCTTGGCCCACTAAATTTTTCCAATAGGAAATTTCATTAGAATACTTATTTAGCAATAGGAAGGCACATATAATTAAACAATTTCTTTTCTCTGGATTACAACACACACAAGTTTTTGTTCTTCTGGCATTCTTTCATGAAGTCAAACTCATCCCTAACAATTCTCATTTTACATCTAGTTGTACCAATGAGAACATATTTTTCTACTCTCTTAGAACTTGGTTCTATAATCTTTTAGTAAGCTTATGAACGATTTTACTTAAAATGGGTATTTATTCACATATTCACAAGTGATTTTAAAAATTTAAAAGACTAACAGTAAACCTGTTTATTAACCTACTTACCGAATGCAATTTTGAGACAATTCCCTCCTTGATTTCTTGTTCAACAATTGTTTCAGACTGCAGATCTTCTGAAGATATTAATAATTCCAAATCTTCAATATTTCCAAATATTTCTGGGGTGAGGAAACGAAGGAGGGACCACAGCTCTTCTAGGTTGTTCTGCAATGGTGTTCCAGTTAATAGTAATCTATTTGAAGAACTGAAGCTGGTAAGTAGCCTTAAAAAAGCAAAATGAAAAATCAATTAAAAAAAACATGACAAATAGAGGTCAAATAAAGTAACAAATTACAAAATAGTCCAATTTTAATTCATACATCTGATTCAAAAGTTGAACTATTAGGCAGCAAATTCAAGCGAATTAAAAACAAACTCAAAGTTTGTCCATGCAATTTTGAGTTGCGAAAATGTACTCTGGAGACAAGTTTATCAACGAGTTATGTCTTTGAATAAGAAATAGGAATGAACAAAATAATAAAAATATACTACAAATAAAATCAAAATAAATTAATTGCATTATAAAGAATTTTTCACCACACCTAGACAATTTACAGTCCTTATTTTTAAGTCTATGACCCTCATCAACAACAAGATATAGCCACTTGTAGCTTCCAAAAAAACGAGGTTCCATCAGAATTATGTTATATGAAGTTACAATAACAGGGTACACTTTAACTTCTCCACCAACTGTTTGCAGTGACTTTAACTTGAATAATTTCATCATCTTTTTCCTTTCATCAGGATTTCCATGAAATAAAATTACAGGTACCTGTAAGAAGTAAAATATCAACATTACAAAAAGTAAGTTTTTTATAAATCTTATATGCATACAATCAATATTACATTTATTTTATATAAGTTAACTAATGAAATTCATCTACTTAAACATTATTATATCATCAGCTGTACAGAAATTTCATAAAACAAAATCAAATGTGTCACATGAAACACAACAAATGGTCATTTTAAATACAAAAAACACAAGAAAAAATAAAATGAAAACGAAAATGAGAAATTGGGGATACTAGTGCAGGCTTGGTTACGAGCTGAGTGCGATGTGCATTTGTTCACTGACGTCATCCCCACCACTAGCTGTAATCATATTGCCAATCTAAATGGAAGAAATAAGAAACAGGAATGGATAGGGCCCATGCTTGCCCACACCCCATATTTGCATACACTTTGTTCCCACCACATTTTAATGCCAAATTACTTTCAAAGGTAAATTTTCTCACTTTGCTCGCCTAGATCCAAGTTACAGCGAGGCTTGGGCCTCCTGCTTTACAAAAGGATCCACTGCCAACAATGAATAGCCAACGGTTGTGGAGAAAACTATACATGCATACATGCAAATGAGGTCAGGAGTGTTAGGTATTCTGATTTTCCACAGAATTTTTCTCATAAAAATCCATCTTTTAAAGTTTGATTTGAAAAGCTAAAAATGAACGTTAACTACAATTGGCACGTACATATTCCCATATACTACCAAAATGAATTATTTTCTCACACAATCCCCCTTTTATTGCCATTGCTGTCAGATGATTTTCAGAAATCTACACACATTTGCAAAAACTAGCAAACAATTTCACAACAAATTTATACCCAATTCATCATGGTCCCAATTTCAAAATTGTATGTTCTTTACTGCATATTAATTTGATTTTTATTACACTTTTAGGGTGCTACAATTGCTATTGTCATAGGTATGCATGCCCAAGGATAGGAAAGGAATGGAAAGCTACATACTAAAACCAAATTATTGTTATATATAATACGTAAATATATAAACACATATTATGAGATCCTGTTGTCTTATTTTATCATGACGCTACAACAGTACAGCTCCAGAACACACCTGATAGCGATAAGAAAAAAACACTGATCAGAGCAGTCCGGATATGAATTCAATTCAGGCAGGTGACACACTCATTGATGGCATGTGGAGCAAAATTTTAGCAACCACACCCTGGCCAAAAATCCTAAAGCGTGATCTCAAAATCACCAGTTCACTTCAGCGTAAGGTGTAGCCTTTACTCTCACAGCCACGAATGCTGATCTACTTATCCATGGCAACCAAAGCCTAAGAAATCACATCACTAGCAATGCAACCAGATAGGTGAAGTAAGTGCTGAATATACTCACAGTAGGACAAAATCTCTTGAATTCTGATATCCAATTTGGCAAAGTAGAGAGAGGTGCTATAACCAAAAATGGACCCTTCAAATTCTTGCTTATTAAATGGGTAATAATGGCAATTGTTTGCACAGTTTTACCTAACCCCATTTCATCAGCTAGAATACCACTTGAGGCATTTTCAAACAGGATCTGAAAACAACGATTAAAGAAATGCATTTAAGCCAAAGATAACATGAAGTCAGCATTATTATTGACACTTATTGAAAAACTAAAACACTGAGTATTATAATCAGAAATAATAAATCTATCAACTGCTGCAATAAGTAATATTTATACCTTAAGCCATTCACATCCATCCCGCTGGTACTCCTTCAAAGTACCCGTAAATAGAGGTGGAGGGGTAAACTTAGCAGCATGTTCCTTTCCTGTTGATAGCATTTCCTGTTTGGCAAATGTTTTTTATAGAATTACTTACAGAACACATCCACAATTCATTAACCGTTTTAATGCAATGAAAAATTACAAGTAATTCAGTAGTGAAACTGACTTAATCCTTCATCGGTCTTCTGGAATTTGTCTGATGCCAAAAAATATATTTTTAGGATTTTCCAAACATCACATTACCTGACGTCCCTTTCTGTAAATCTTTCGAATGACTATTACAGTGTATTTGACTTAATCATTTATCAATTGAGTAATCTTAAGGTACCACAAACTCTACCAGACCAATGTTAATATAAGAAATGAGTTGGGTAATGAAACATGCACAAATACACACCTTGCAATCCTTTATTTGTGTTTTGGAATCAGATGATTTCCTTGAACCAGATTTGCCCTGGGATCCAGAGAAATAATCCACATTTTCAGCGGTCCTACACAAAAGAAGATTTCGTTCATTGTCTATTACCATACTTTCTCGAATACAAGGTAAGGTATTTTTCTAAATACTTTCAACATTCACTTGAATTGTATAAAGTGAAACTCAATGTAAAAATGAACATAAATTGTTGCCGAAGTTTTGTTACACAATTCATAGAATGAGGAAGCCACACAGATTCTCATATCGTCGCCTGGCGAGTGTGAATCTGCATTTTACAAGAGATGGAAATTAAAAAATGCATGTTCATAAAAGTATGCACTCTACATCCCACTTGGAAAGGAATAATAAAAAAACATTATTTATTTACTAAATACATGAACAAGCAGGATGAACCTGATGTTCACGATGAAATAAAGATACACTTGTGAAAGAAATATAAAATTTAAAATTACAATTTGGTTAATAGAAAAGGAAACAATGGTAGATGGTAGATGATTACCAAGAGAGAACAGTAACAAATTGGGCCAAAACATTTGTTGTTTAAATGTGTGAATGCTGGGAGTATTGACAACAGTGGCAGGTAGGGGATTCCAGTGATCAACGACAGTTAGTCAGGAATAACATATGGATTGCGCAAATATTGTCTTTGTTCAATTTGTAATTGTGACCACAAAAGTGGAAGTTGGTATTGCGGAGGAAGAAGTCATCAAAACTTGGGCAGTTGTAGTGACCGTTTAGTATTTTGTATGTTTCAATGAGATCTTCCCCCCAAATCCAGGCTTTAGCTCTCGACAGGTAGAGTGCTTCAAGACTCTCAAAATGTGACAGATGTTTCAGAGCAGGAACGTATTTCAATATTTCCTCAGCAAACTATCTAAGAGAGCCAAGTCCTGAGTGAAGTACGGCACCCAGATGCGATGACCAAATTCAATTATTGGCCTAATGTAATTAGTGAAGATGTAGCAGAAACATTTTCCAAGCAAAAACTTCCCAAACTTGCAAACTTTCTGCCATCACATCAGCCACCTCCCAGGTTACCCATGAATAAGAGGAACAGAGATGTACACAGTTCACAATTTTATCACACAAACATTAAAAAATGCGAATTTGAAGTATTCTCTGTTGAAGAATGTGAAAGACTTGTTAAAGAATCTGAGGCCACAAACAAAAACGCAATAGTAGGAAAATCTGACGACTAAGAAATGGATTTTCACATAAATACATATATTTATAGGAACAATATACCTGCATTCAATAATATTTTTTTGTTCGTAAGACATTTTGAATGAATTAGAACTATTTTTATTTTACATACTTTTACGTATTATTACACACCTAATTACATTTTGATGATTTTACATATGACAAATAAATTAAATTTTAAGCAATTGAGAAGAGAATTTTTAATTCAATATGTTTTTTTATAAAATAATGTAAGAAAAGGAGAATGAAGGATCGTAGCAAATGGAGAAAGTTAGACAATAGAACAAGATGCATAAGAATTGGTTAAAAGATTTAGAGCTGAAATTGCACTGAAAAGACGAACATTTCATAACATAATTTGATGTAAATAATATTTCAAAATAGTGGTGACGGCAAAATGTGTTTAGGAATTAATAAGTAGAAATTTCACTTTGAGAAAATTAGAAATTCAAAAACTTGTGGTAAGAAAAGGGATGGAACTTATCAGGTATAACTGAGGAAGGAAGTGTTTGTGACGAAGAAAGGAAAACTCGTTCAAGAGGGCTGTGCATTCTTCAAAATTAGAAAATTGGTAGATAGAAAGAGGAGGGGGGGAGAGTGTCTAAATTTACACAATGCCAAAGATAGGAGTAAGAATTAAAAATCAGAATCAGTTTAGAAAATGGCCATTTCTTCATTTTTAAATTAGGTGAAGATTGCACTGATCTGAGCACAAACAATGTGAATGTTTGTTGTAAGTTGTATAGCATAATTGTGAGTTATAATTATATACTAATAATAGTAATAGTAATTAATTACACATGTGATTACATGTCATCTTGAAATACAGGTCGAATGTGACATTGCTATGAGGAAGAGATTTAATAAAAAAAATGGTGTGATATATTGTTTCGCTAAAGAAATGAGTTTGAAATCAGATTTTTATTATTTTTAGTAATGTTTTCAGTGTCTCTATCAATCACAAATTTCCCAAATAAATATTCTGTATGTCAAGAACTCATAAGCGGAGCAGTTGATTTTCAGGCCCACTCTTTGAAGAATAAAAAAAATGCATACACAAAGCTCTGAGGTATTGAGCATTGTGATTACGCGTTAATTAGTATTTTAATTAGACAGAAAATAAGCAGCACCAGCTCCTCATAAACAACATTGCATATTCTACGAATGTATTTTATATTTCAAATGAAACTAGTTACTACTTCCCTCAAGGTAGAACTTTCTTTCAGCCACTCTAGATCTACATTAAGATCAGACTGGCGATGTTCTGTGCTCAGAAAATGCTTATATACAAGAATTATAAACATTAAGTGATTTTTTTTAAATATATAAATTCCTTTTTCTTAAATATTTTGAAAAAAATAAATACATATACTACTTTTTTCATTACAATAAAGTCTGTTCAACACTACTGACATAGAAGGGAACATTCTTAGGAGGCATCAGATGAAGACTATGAATGAAAATTCAACCTATAAAACTTTCAGGGCCTAAAAAGTCTGAGAACATCACGGTATAGAAGGAAGGACAAAAATAAAGAAACAAGGATACATGTGAAGGTGAAAAGTGTAGTGACAAAACCATGATAATCATAATTTCAAGGAACACGAAAATAGCGATTACCCAGACAATAAGTTTTAACATTCTTAAAATAAAAACAATTTTCTAGTCAATCAGAAAATTTGTAATTTTCTTTTGACTAAATAGTTAGAATTACTTAAAAATTTCAGGAGACCTCTTCAAAATTAAGGGGTCATCTTATTTCAGAGAAGATATTTATTCAAGTAACAAGGAGGGAGCCGCATGAGATGAGAGAGTTTGGTATTGCAGTTTGGTGGTGTCTCTACGTTTCCCTGGAGACGGCATGCGCTGAGCCAATCGGACGTCAGTAACGTCAGCATCTGCCAACTCTTGCCGATGAATTATATCATCACATGCACAGCCAAAGGCACAGTTGGTGATGAGCATGGGGCATCATGACTAGGATTTCCTTTGAAACTTATCTTTTCAAACACAAAACTAATGCAACCACACAGCTTGCTGAGAGCTAAGTTCATATTCGTCAGGAATGCATGGAGACACACACAAGAGTCTGTCATGAACACTGCTTTGCAATGGTGTTTCCGGAGTAGTACCAAATATTTTCGTTCAAGTAAATTCTTGCACTCTCTCCTTTATAGTTAAGTTTTGAAGTTTACCTCCAAATCATTGTCCGTTGTTGAACTTGCAGAAAGAACTATTAAAGAAGCTGCTATAAAGGAGGGTATGATACAATACAAGACATCAGACGCTTGTACATTTGGCAACAGCACAGTGTGTTCAGTAGCTGTCAATCCCAAAGTTTCATCTCCTGCAGTATAGTCACTTCGAATATGATTCATTTTTATTACATTTAAAGGGGGAATAAACTCCACAAGTTTAAAATTAAATGGTTTTCAGCTTAATTTGCTCATCATGTACCAAATATTATGGCATTTAAATACAGTATAATTCAACTGTCACTCTAATTTTGTTTTAATAAAGCAAATAAGCTGTAAAGCAACATACAAATCAAAGATTAGTATGAGTGACATCCAACTTTTCAAATCCAGTACATAATGAACGAACAATCGAATCCATTGCACATCCTCTTTGGTTTCTGAAGCAAAATAAATCAATTTTAATTTACGAAGAAAAAAAAACAGGTCCTAAATTTGAGGAAACCTTGCTCTTAACTTAATAGGTATTGGTAAATAAAATCATCATGTAATAATAATTATTTGTGCAACTTACTGTTCATCTTTTGAAGCTTTTGTCAAAGTTGATGCTTTTGCAAGATTCTTTGATACATACTTAGAATAAGCATTACTGATGGCCATTAACTTTTTTAGGTAAGTAAGTTTTTCATCCAAAGAAAGTGAGGGTTTTACCTGGAAAATATTTGAAAAATTAATAAAAAGAAAAGAGAAACCTTAAAATCAACTATCCAAAAATTATGCCATCATAAAATAAAGTGTTTTAATAGAGTAAGATGATATATTGAGTTGATAGACATCTACTTTGGGTAATTTAACATGATGACTCTTAAATCTCAATAATATCCTGAATAACAATCACGTGAATAATAAATTACAAAGCAAATACTAAGTTACATACCACTACTTTAGATTTTTTGTTTATCTTTGCTGAATCTTCAACTTTTATATTTTATTTCTTCATTTGATCCAATTTCCTTTTTTTTTTGCTTTTATCATCTTTGGATAAGTGCAGGGCTGATATTTCATGAGTAGTCAACTTTTCGGGTGATGTTTTTTTTATAACTACACACGGATTATAACTAATCATGTTGTTTTCATTATCTTTGGATAGGTGAATGTCTGAGGTTTCATGAGGAGTCAATATAGATGTTTTTTTTATATTTACCTAAAAACAAAAATCCAGAAGTAATGCCAAGTATTACACAGTAAAACTTCTTTTAAAAACAGCAGTGAAATCTCAAACAATTTTTCTGCAGGGCAAAGTTTTGAATATTTGATCATCAATAATACCATAATATACTAAAATACATCTTTTCATCTGTGTAACTACAAACAAATTTAAAATAGCTGTAACTATTACACTATTATGTTGTACCAAACATCTCTGAACTTGACATTGGAATCTTCAAAAATTGATAGAAGTTTCCTACGATGCAATAGCCTCGGGTTTTTCAGAGATATAATCTACCCTTATCACCACCAACTCAGAATGAATACGTGAAAGACTGTTGAACCAGCTGAGTGCAAAATTTCATCAGTTAAAGAATGGAGCACAGTAAGCATGGCTAGGGGGCACAGGAGGGGTCTCCTTAAGCTCTCCCTCCAATTACACTAAGTGCTCTGATAGAAATTAATAAAACTTACTGATAGATGATTGTCATGGGTCACCCTTCAAACACTTTGCCCTTGCTACATTGTGCTGACAAATAACTTTCAATGGCAAGTTTACTCACTCGTCCGAATCAAAGTCACAGTGACGCTCAAGCCCTTGGCACTCGTGTTCACTATAAACAACCTCGACTCTATCCACCGCAATTTACCAATTCACTTTTATAAGAAACCACTTCAGTAAGCACTTAATAAGACAGCATCAAGAAATCAAATTGCTCAGTAGCAAACATGTGAAGAAAGAACACTAAAAGCATTGTTTATTACAAAGGATCACTACCACGATCACAGAACTATTTCATAATGGAGCTCTGACAAGATACTAGGGTGAAACTGCCTCCTCTAACTTATGACGTCACATTCGTAACCAATTATGAACCATTAAAATTATTTCATTAGTGTATTTTTTAACAATTTATTTCAATCGCCCACGCTTTGCTTTTAATAACCATGTACTAAGTTATGTATATGCTGTACCCCTCCCCACCAAAAGGTTCCCCTAATAATCCCCTCATTCCATCATGGATTTCCCCCTCACCGTAGTGGCACAAAGTGCCAGTTTAAATGGCTTCCTTGAAATGTAATGTGTTCTAGACTTCAGCCATTTCATCTCATTAAAAGCTTTCATGTAGCATAGATATTGCATTGAAAAATGTCAAAAGTATAGGTCTGAAATCCAGTAAACATGTTAGCTTGTCCAAGATAATGCAGCATGCTAGTGACCAGGGCAGTAAAGCATGACATATGGGCCTCTTTAAGGCCCTTCTGCCAAGCACAATGAATAGTACAACATATAATCAAAGGGTTTTGAACACCTCTTGTGAAATTATGTAATCAAATAATTTTACATTGCATTTTGCATTTTCTTAGTAAAAAAAACATTGACATTTCCCGGCACACAACTGCTATGGTAAATAGTCTAATAAAACCAAACGTTCCTATTCAACTTAAATAAGCATTTCTAGGAACTTTCAATATAATAATTTAAATAAATTGCTATTGTCATCTTAAACATGTTAACTTAGTTACTCACAGACAACTCTTTTAAAACAGAATTTTCTTCATTTTCGCTTTCATCTCGTTTTCTTTTGAAAGAAGACATTTTTTTGGATTGACGTTGTGCATTCATATCTGAAAACAACAATGACAACAAATTTTAGTCAGAATCTCACAAGTCCAGTGTAAATTCTCAACAAACTCCTAGAAATTTCCAATAACTTTAATTTTTCTCAAGTTTGGTATTCATTTAAATTATTGCTATCTCCCCATAGAACAAAGAATCTCTACAACTAAAGAAATTCTGTCCCTAAATTTTCATTCATATCAATGAATTATCAATTTGGGCTCAAAATGGAAGAATTTTGTTTTAAAGAAAATATTATGCTCTTTTTATACCCAACACGAAAAAGGCCCTTTCCAGAAAAGCTTTTATTCAGTTCCCCTTCATATATGACATAATATAATCTCAAGTCATTTTTTCAAGAAATTTAAAGGGAAGCTGTTGCGGTTGTCACATTATTTTAATCTGTTTAATGCAAAAAAATTAATAATAATAATAATAATAATAATAATAATAATAATAATAATAATAATAATAATCATAAAAACATGCAACGTACATATCCAAGCAGAACAATTTCCATATTCTAAATTCAGTCAGTCAGCAACTTCAGAATTAATTTTAAAAAATAGATCTGAGAGATAGTGAGATATTGTTGCACAATATAATTGGGATAGTTTGGACCACAAACTAAGGAGAATACAAGTGAATGACTTGAGAAATCAAATGAACTGAAATATAAATAAATACTAGATTGAATTGCAAATTTCGACTAGCTTCTGTTTCACCAAATCCTGTAATGCACTTGCCTTACAGAATAAAACAAGTTCGATTACAATTGAATACAAAGACAAGAAAATCTCTCTAAACTAATACTTAATTAATTATACGCCATGCCATACACCTTTCAATATATTTACAAATTGGAATTACCTCTATCAGTACCAAAGAACAGTGTACTCTTCCACTTCAATTCAGCACACAAGAACAGCTCGTGACAAAACTAAACAAAAGCGACTAGATTCAGATCTTTCATGCGCCGTTCTTATTCAAAAGTACGTGATGTTGAAACCCGGATGAATGTGTTCTTTATATAAACTTGCACCGCATAGTGATAGACTGTCACCCACACCCCGATCTCGGCGGCAACAATTTATCTCAAGACATCCAGACTAATAATGCCGCCAAAACGCGCCAAAACCCGCGCCCGCGCAAGCAACCACGTGCGCGCTACAAAATACGCGAGAGCTCCGCATAGCGCGCCACTTTTGTATCACTCGACTCGTTCCTCCGACGCACAGACATATAGTACTATAATATAGTAGTTTTAATATGCTCCGACGCACCTCCAGCCAGAGAGTATATACGACCTCCGGCACGATGTGCGCATAGACAAATAATGAGTGCTCTGTGATGTGCAGCATATACTCTCCGGTGTGCTGTGGCGTCACTGTTTTCACCACTAGCGGACATCTCGGCTTATACCATCTTACGGGTGGCACCCAACCATTTTTTTAAAACAATATTTCAACTTTAATTATTCATTTTGAATAATGGTTAATTCTTTACTTTGTCGCGAACTGCATACTTAAATAGTAGGCACATCAGATTGGAATGCGACAATGGTACGCCGCACTGCGACACAGTTGGAAATTCTGAGAATTCCTTTTCATTGTTGGTAGATGTTATGACTATGACGATGTTTAGTTGAATTTGTGTTGATGATATCTTTAAATAACTAGTTTTGGCTCCTAAGTTCTACAATTTGTAATGTAGGTTACAAGTGATGATTGAGATGTGTTAGAAATTGCGGAATAATAATAATAATAATAATAATAATAATAATAATAATAATAATAATAATAATAATAATAATAATATCACGTAACCGTTACTGAGGGCGAGAAAGTGCATACAATTGAAGCACCACTACTTACTTTCTCCCTTACTGCTTAAGCAGTATATACAGGGCCGGATTAAGCTTGACGTAGGCCCAAGACACAATTATTTCGTAAGCCTAAGAAAAAATTGCAAGACCGTATTAACTGGAATTATTAGATTCTTTTGGAATAAGAGAAAAACGGTAATTTAGAATAATATAAATAACAATTCATTCTAAATTTAGTTCATCTTATGTCACAGAAAAATTTGTCCTTTCTTTATTATTTATTTATTGCGCTCTTCTACAAACCTACGTATAAATTGTAATTTAAAATCATTGTAAATTTTGTACATATGATTTATTTATTTTTAGTCCTGAAATAAACTTACAAAAAAATTCTTAGGAGGTCCTATCGTAGGTCCCTCGTGTTCGCACTGTGCCTCACGTTCGTACTGATTAATCCTGCCCAGAGTATATACAGAAAGTATTGTAATGCTGCAGGGGGGACGGAGATTTTTCGAAACTCTTATTGCCGGGCCCTGGTAACAGAAAAGTGTATAAATCTTGTTCCTATATGTAATAAATTACTTCCTCTGATATATTGTATGATATGTTAGTGACAACAATAAGCGATGCAGCAACAGCAAGTGATGACAAAAGTTTTTTACTTAAGTCATTAGCTTAAAACATCGATATTTTACTTAAGACACTATGCGTGTTGAATATTTTAACGTTTATATTATTATTCGTTATGTAAATAAAAGGCAATGTTCGCACGTGTGTGTATGTGTGTGTTACCTACAGATGCAAAAACTACTCGACCTGTACTTTCCCCACATTTTTCACATTTTGTTCTTCTTAGAATCGAGCAGTGGCGGTTTGTGTTCAGGTTGCACGGTTGCAAAACCCCCCGATAATCGAAAACGATCTCATAATACCTTAGGAATATACATTTTCCATTTAATGGCATTCAATACTCAAGACATTGCAGCAAAATTGATGTAGTTGTAATAAAATGTTCTTAAAAAGTTTTACAAATGCCCTAAAAATAGATAAAATGATATAAAAACTGTGATAAAAACTAGTTCGAATGAATAACTCAAGCTGCGTACGTTACTGATGTAATCGAGGCTGCTTCTATTCGTTCACATTGCAAACATTAGGTTTGGACTGTTCTTTACCGAAAATCTCTGTCTTTAGTTATTGCGAAATCCGTCGAAACAACAATGGCACTGATACGTGTCTCAAGAACCTTACAAGATTACGTACAACGGCTGGCATTCATTTCTGAATGAAGAAATCGAATAGGCTACTCAGGAATTCTACCATTACCGTGTCTTTTTATTTACGAATCAGTGGTTTTTGTAAAAAATGACTTGCTCAAGGGCGGGAATATATTTTCAGAAAATGCCGAAGTCTATTACTATAACACTCGACGTAGAAATCATATTCATCAGGTGACAGTATCAACAGCTCATTACAAAAAATTCACATACAATACATGTACATTATTTTACAACACTTTGCCAGATGAAATTAAACGATTAAATTCAATAGAAAAGTTTAAATCCCAAGTGAAATCGTTTCTGCTGCATAACTGTTTCTATACAATTAGAGACTATACTGAGCATCACAAGAAAAGGAACATTAATTTTAACAATGATACATAATGCATTATTTACCATTTGGACTGTATAAATGAGTATAAACAACCTGTAACAACTATTGTACTACATCTTCCGGGTCAATGACCCCCATCTCGATCAGGTTTTTCGTCGAGTTTCCCTGATCCATTGAGCAAATGCTGAGATGGCCTCTTGTTTTGCTTCTGGACATAAATGTAACTTCATTTTCTGTGCACGTCTTCTAGAATTCAGTGGGAAATACAATTATTCAAATTATCGTTTCCATGTTGTCGCGGCAGGAAGTAATAAGAGCCAAAATTTATTCCTTATTTATCTTTGAAAATAGATTTTATTACATGGGAGTTTTTTTTGTTTTTTTTTCTCCCTTTCAAAATTCAAAATTTATTGTTTATTTATCCTTGAAAATAGATTTTATTACATGGGAGTTTTTTGTTTTTTCTCCCTTTCAAAATTCAAAATTTATTGCTTGTTTATCCTTGAAAATAGATTTTATTACATGGGAGTTTTTGTTGTTTTTTTCTCCCTTTCAAAATTCAAAATTTAAGTAGTATATGACTTAGTGTAGGGATCACAGAATTTTGAAAATGTGCACACAATTCACTTTTCCCCATAGCACGTCATACGCAGTTTTTAACTGTTTTTTTGACGTAAAATAAATAAATAAAATAGGATTTCTCTGGAGAACAGTTGTTGCATCTCGTAAATATTATTTGAAGCAAGTACCGTTAAAATGGTATTAAAATCGATGAAATCAGCAATAAATGAAATAAAAATGACCGAAAAAGTTAAAAAAAAATACTTATTAGTCCAAATCGACGAAAATGAATGAATATATATTCGCGTTTCCGGGCGCGTCAACTGCTTTGGTCATTAGTCCCGTTAGTGTAGTGCATTTTTTTTCTCGGGAGATGGCGGTGATCTTCCCCTGCTGATGGTGAGATCCGGTGCCGACCTACCGTCGGCTAGCGAGGTTTTCCCCCTAACCAGGACTCTCCCACCTGCGGGGCACCGCCCCAGCCGGGAGAAGCTCTAAGCTCCCGACCGGTCTCCCGGAATATGTGGTAGTGTAATGCATGTTAGTGTAAGTGTGTGTGTAAGGGGACAGGATAGGACAAGGAAGAGGAAGGACAGATCGCGCGCGGTCCGTGGCCCGTTTGGTACCAATCAGAGCAGCCGGTCGCTAGAATTCTCCTCCAAACAGCGACTGAATTCCTCCTAATTAAAGCTAGTGTCGAAAGTCCTGCCACCGTCGGAACTCGAACTCTAGGAGTTCCCGGTCAGAGGCACTGCAGTGACATCAGTTGATACCCTGAGCCACCTTTGCCGGTTTTAGGGTCAATAGAAATAGAGCATCACTATATATAATATTGAGGAAAGGAATCGCCGGATATCATCGATTCTATCCAATCACCCACATATATTCTGGTTTTCGAAAAAATTAGATTTGCGTTTGTTTTCTCTGCGATTAGTTATTTCATTATTAACCAACTAACGTACCCGTGCGAGAATTCTCGCATGTTAAACTCCACCCTCTTTTCTATTTTTCCATTTCCATCTGAAACCTGTAATATATCTTTTCCTTCAAGACCCTGTTATCCTCCGACAATTGTTCTATATATCTCAGGGGCGTTTATTCCATAAAAGCAAGGGAAGCATTGCTTCCCATATCATTTACAAGGTTAACTTATATTTTAATACCACTTGACTAATAATTTAGAATCATTTACTTGTAATCCAAGTCAAAACAGTTTAAATAGGGCGCGTCCAATCTTATCTTTCTAAAATGAGCACATAATTGTTATTATCACCAATAGATAGGATAGAGTTCGCCTGTAAAGCTCTTTGGAAGCACGGGTCAGACTGCATCCAGCGTCTCCTAGGAATGCTGTGATCAGCAGATATGCTGGCGTGTGTGGTGGGCGCGCGCGGGCTCATTCAGTCGAGCTCGCCTTTGGAAGCAATCGGCCAGTTGCATAGTGTGACTCACTGCGCGCGTGTGATTGGCTCCGCATGTGCTTATCGGCTCAGTACTTAAATTATCAATTTGCTGTCTTATCCATGTGAATAATTAACTAGTGTTGCTACAAATGGCGCATACTTTCTCGTAGTAATGTTTTCTAAATTCCTTTCCTGTGGACTGGTATTTCGGGCTTGCCCCATCCTCTTGCTACCTACCATACATCGTCGCTCAAACTATTTTTTTTTTTTTTTTTACTTTTGTGAACTTTTCGGTTTCCTAATAGTAGAACCCAAAAATTACTTTAAGAATATTAAAATAGGGTAAAACCTTGTCCTAAATAGCAGCTTTCATTGCGTTTTTTCGGCATTTTCATCACGTCATTTATAAGCGTTCCTGTGTATGCGAAATTTGAAGCTCTTTTTCACAGGAATCCATTGAGTTTTCGAAAAACTTCGAAAAAATATCGAAATGCTTTGCTTAGTTAATTGCACTGATTGTCGTCTTCGGATTGGAAAATGTAGAAAGAGACGTATCGGTTCGATTTGCCCTACCACCTGGGTTTCCACCAACCCTCCGTGCTGTCAGGGGTGTGAAATTATATTACGTCTTTCTTCCTACGTCCTGGTCTGTGCTTCATGTGGGCACCCAGCAGGCGCCGGCCGACGAGATTCATCTAATTCCAAAAGCTGACTGTAGGCCGCATTCCACAGGAGGATATCCTCCTCTCATGCCGTATAGCTGCATTATAAAACGTTTCTCTGCGGCCATTTAATAATATACGCACCCCTCGTATATTTAATTGACAAACGACATCGATTACACAACTGTGGATTCCAGTTCGGAATCCACGGCTTGTTGACCAATCACAATCAGAATTTTTAGAATCCACTTTTTTTAATTTTTTTGAACTGTAGGAGACAAGTGAAGGATTTCGCAGTTTCATATACGTAATCTAGGCGTTGTTTTACTCGTATTTCTCATTACGTTTCGCGTTGACCATTCAACAGAAAATGCCTCTTGAAGTCAGCAACAGTAACCATGAAATTTGTACTCTACCTGATATTCAGGAAAAAGGTGATTCGATAATTCTACAATTATAGCTAGAAAAATCAAGGAAGAATTATGAACAATCATAGTACAAAATTTATGGAGGGATGAAAGAGTAATATGTAGAATTATTTTAGCGAGAACGATTTCTTGGCTTACTTTACAAAACTTCAACAGTATTTCACCATTAATTTTGTCGGAAAATAAATTCTCACTTATTATGTATCTTATATTACAACACTATTTGATGTAAATAATCCTTATAGTACTCGAGTTTCAAATGAAACAAAATCTATTCTGAATATTTCAAAGTCATAGAGATAGTACAGCCTCCTACTCGCGCATTGACTTTTATTTACTCGTAGAAATTACAACACGAGCGACGTACGAGCGAGTGTCGTAAACATCAACTCGTGAATAATGGCCATCATTACGCGCTCGTTGAAGAGTATACTATTCCTCTTCTTGTCGCCGCAGGGCTGTGCTATTTGGGCCAGAGAGTATACTAAAATTTGGGCCATTACTACAAGAGAGGAGAAAAGGTTGAGAATTCCTCCGCTAAGCGATTTCGAGTTTTCGCGTCGCCTAAAAAGCGCGCTCAGTTTAAAAACTCGATCAAAGACCGGTAACCGTAAACTAAAAAAAATACACATTTTCCCCTGTTACATCAAAGAAAATATTGTATTAGGAAATTACTTTCAAAAGAAGAAACTGTGCAAGGAGGTCATCCCCCCTTCTCTCCCCTGAGAAGAAACGCGCCGATGAGGTGGCTATCTGGGAGAAGCTGGGATCCCAAGGGAGAGCAGTAAAGACCCATTTAAACGATGCAATTTGGAAGGTCTCTTAGAGATATTATATTCTTTGGAAACCTGGCCTTTTTATCACGGCACTCCATTCGCGATCGAAATCAAATACCGCAGCCAATAAATCTACTGTAAGTAGAGGGAGGCCCAGAGATAATGTATAATGCAGGAAGTGCAATACAACGATAAAATGATTAATCACATTCTGGATCAATACAATTATACTAAGCCATTAAGAATACAGTGTCATGATGAGAACAAGAACTTCATAAGGGGAAGACGCTCTGAAAGTCAGACACTCTTGAGTGTCCATGGAAGTCACTTTCTCTATTGCTGAAAGAGTTGAGACTCAAAGCCGACCTGGTAATAAAAAGTTGGGAAGGGGTCCACATAGTTGACATGACTGTCTGCCATGAGGATGGTCTGGCCTTCTGAAAGCTGGGAAGGAAAAGGTTCTAAAATTGTACCAACCTGTCAGTCCAACTTCACAGAGTGGCCAATGTCAAAATCCTGTTAGTGGTGGTTGGAACCTCTGGAGCTTTGACAAAATCCACAGTCATTGCCCTCAAGATATTGGGGACCACGTCTCGAGGCCATCTACTCACTCTCTCATTAATTGTTCTCAGTTCTGTTATGCTATTCACCCAATTTGTAAATTACAATGGAGCAATTTAGCATTGCTGTTAGTAAGTGCAAGAAAAGGAGCTTCTTAGTTCCCTGAGTAAGTCTAGGGAACCCATGGGATCCTCAAATGCCTAAAAATCACTTAATTACCTTGAGAGCACTGACTTTCACAGCCAGAGTCAGTATTTCCTTGGCTGTCTGGGAGACACCATGTCCTAGGCACACATGCCAATATTTTGCCTTGAGGAATATCACAAAATGGTGGCCAAAACATTGGCACCTGTGCCTACAATGAGTCATCAGACAGCCGAGGAAATACACTTAGTTATCATATCTTTAAGAAGGAAGTGTATGTTATTTAATGAGGCATATAGAAATTTGTGCGGTCAGAATCCACGTTTTGTGGTTCCTTAATACCACAGCTGTGCTCTCGCAGGGGAAACATTTTAAGATTTAAAATAATTATGACCAATGGACACATTAGTCTATCCATACAGTGTTATTTATCTACATAATTAAATAGTATTGCCATATTATTTAGAGATATAAAAGTATGAAAAAGTAGTGTTTTATATACATGTAAAGTCAACAAGTTAATCATTTAATTAATCAACCATCGACTTGCTATTTTACAATAATTAAAATTAATTTTGATATATACTTATGGCATTTTTAATTGTCATTGGCCAGCTAAACATGCAGTGTGTGTGTGGAAACAATCCCATGGCATTCGCATGCTGCTGGTCTGCTGGCATGTTAATGGCCCTAATCATCTATCAATATTCTTGATATGGCTGACTAACATGGAGCTTCTCCATATTCTATTCTTACAGATCTACATACAAGGAAATTGTGTGATACAATACTTGCGAAAAGGAAATGGCAACTGCCCTGAATTGAGATATCAATATATTTATTTCATTCTTTCTATATACAGATTTTGCTAGAATGTACAGTACAGTTATGTTTTGATTTGTTTTCCATACCTTTCCTTCATTATAAATGTATGTTAATGTTTGGTTTCTTTTATATGGATTTTCTTCATCTGAACCAAAGGGTATATACAATGTACTGTCACAAGCAACTACAAACAACAATTTTTAAATACAACAATTTACTTCTGGAACAATATTTTTGCTGGACTTTTTATCAGATGTCTTCTGCTTGGGCTAAAACTTACTTTTTGAGTCATATTACAATGCACAAAAACAGCACTACAAAAGAAAATGCTGACTTTTGTATCAAAAAAATAACATAGGAATGACCATCAACCAGGCAAAAATGCAGCTGGCTTACAAACATTAAATTCAAAACTATAAGTCTTGGATTTAGCTGATGACATCACTTCTCTATAAAATAAACAACTGTTTTTAACCAGCTCAGTACTTTGATTTAGGCATCTCAATCACACAATAACAGTATATATAATCTCACTTTTTACACGAGTATTGAAGCTCTCAATATACTAATTTGGTTACTCTGAAACATCACATAGAAAGAGATATATACCACTTTACTGTGCGATCTTTATTTGCCATCTACACGAACAGTTAAGCCCTCTGACTGCACTGGAGCCGTTATAATATACAACACAACAATTAATTCTTAAAATTGCAACAACAATTAACTCTTCTTCTGAGAGAGAGAAAAACAGACAGTTCGCAAATGAAATGCTCAAAATTGTACATTGTCTACAAGTCATTGCACAAAATTACACGTTACTATACTCTTATTTTTATCAAATAAAAATATGTTTTTAAAAAACATTTTGCCCCTAGCAATTTTTTGCAAATAAGAAAATAATTTCATTGAAATAAAAAGGAATTTTTAAAAAATTTCCCTTAGCACAACAACAAATTTTTTTTTGGAAAAAAAAAAAAAAATAAAATAAAAAAGGAAGGAAAAATAAAATAAACAGACAAGCAGCAAAAATTCATTTTGAACATTTCAAAATTTTATGCACTGGGATTAGCATGTTGTATACAATAAACAAAAGGAAATACCATACAACACTGATTATTTATTATATGGTTCCACCCATTGTGTAATTCACATATATGACACTTAGCAAACAACAAAGAATCTGCGACTAACTTGTTGGCTAGGCTCCAGCCAGGCCCCTGGCTGTACACAATGTAAATGAACAAGAAGGAAGAGCCTACTCACACCTCTGCCATGAAACATGTTATTACACACAAGATGACATGTAACACAACATGCAGCATGACACACAATACAATAACATGTCAGAGAGTTCTCTCATTCTGATAATATCCAAGATCAAATGCCAGCCAGGTCGGACATATTGCACCAGGTAAGAAACTAGGCTTGCAAATAATTTTGCATCCAATTAACTGCAAGACATCTTCCAATCGAACATTTCCAAACCAACTTCTTCTCTCTTCGGTGAATAATAATAGTAATAATAAATAATAAATGTTTATGCCCAACTATCAATGTCATTATAATAATTATTATTCTTATTTTGGAATGGGAAGCCAAAGTGGGTTATGAACATGTACAAGACACAGAACATATCCTACAGCTAGTTATGTTCATAAAATAGCTCTTTTACCACAAAAAACACAATCACAACTTGTATAGGCCGATTGCAAAGACGGATAATAATCTGTTGCAAGTCCTTGTGTCTAAGCTCAGGGGGATACGGTGTTGCAATACAGAAAAAGCCTTACATTCAGTTTTTCTGTTTGATCAGCTATATGAACCAAATAGTGGAAAATATTCTAGCTACAAATACCTCAGGCGATTCTGGTAACTATGGTATGGCGTATTTCATCAAGAGCTTTCAGTTGCCTCTGTTGTTTATGCACTTTTTTCTGCATATGTTCTGTGAATAAAACATGACGCAATCTTGCAATCAACGACTTGATTGGCCCATGTCAACACCACCTTCTTTCCTACATATCTTTACATCTACTGTACAAATAACAGGCTTTAGCGATATTAATTGACACTATACAAAAAGTAAAAGTAAAAAGTGACGGTTGTCAATCAGACACTAGCAGTCAATCATCCTGTTCTATTCTCTTTCATCTTCTATTTTCTCTCTTTCATTCACTCGCAGCCGCACACCAACCTCACCTCTCCACTGCCCTTCACAGATGCAAAATCATCTTGTATGCTCAGCGTGGAAAGTCCTTTGATCAGCATCAGTTTCAACACCTTGAATGATGCATGCTTTGTGCTTTGTATATGTATATTTGTATATAGGATGTATATATAAGTCTTATTTCTTGCCAGGCACTAAGTAAAGGCGATGATAATAGGGAATACCACGGAGGGAGGGGACAAATAAAGTCTCTTTCCAAAAATAGAATGAAGCTAAATACCCTCTTTCATTGTGCCATTAGTTTTGAATGCTATGTCATTTGTTAGAAGAATGGAAAAAGAATGAAGCCAAGTACTGGCAACATAACAAAGAGTTGTTATGCGTGGTAATGAAAATTAAACTTACACATAGCAAACATCCTCTGAAAGGATGTACAAGTTAAACCTTACAAAAGCATCTACTTTGGTTCACAAAACTTTGCAACTTGCATTCAAATACCTCATTCATTAAAAAACGAGAAGCTAATCTGCTCTTCTCAAAATCATCACCATCTGACCTAACCTCTGCGAGGTCCTAGTATGGTAATGAAGACACAGCTGTGGTAATCATATATTCAACACAGCAGGCATCTCGTTTGCACAAGACACCGTTTGGAGAAGGTCAAGTCCTAGTCAGAGGCAGGAGTTCTCATTCGTCCACTATCTTGTCTTCTGTCCCTTCCGCAGATGGTGGAGTCTCTGCTGGTGGGTCAGAGCAGGGCAGGTCCTCTTCCGGCGGGCAGTCCCCCTCACCTGATAGAGCGTCAACAAACTCCTGGAAAGCAAGCCACAAAATATACCATCAGTTTAGGATGATGCATGAAATGGTTGAAGAGACTCTGATAAAGAGCAATATTTCAAAACCATAAAGACAAGAACGAGGCATTAGAAACAAGGTTGAAATAGTGAAGAAAAAATTATATATAAAATGAAGTGTCTTTGTCCTTTTAAGTTAATCTAACTTGAAATTTCAAAATTAGATATATTTCTCTTTGACCTTAATAAAACGTACCACTATCCATACCTACACTTTCATCTTATTGTTGTTATCTTCTTCAAATATGGTAAAATGGAAATTTTGAGTTATGCAATCTTAGACACTACTAGCTTTCATTTTTATTAATTTAATTCAATAATTTAGCTTAGAGGAGGCGAACTTATGACTGACAAAACTTAAGCAAACAATGTAAAAATGAAGATATTTAATAGCTTTGATAAACTTTAATTGATCCGCAAGATCATTCCTTCATAAAATAATATTTTTAAGCAAGTTACTACCAAAGGCAACAATAATACCTGTAGTAGTTGTAGTAATGTTACATTTGGCAACAACATATTGTAAATTTTACAATTGTATTTTAAAAGTAAATTACACATTTTTAATTTATATTTATTATTTAGTACCACAAGTGTATACAACTATCATGATGATTTTAAATAATGTTTATATCTTAGTGCAAAATATTTCACTATTATATTGTACGTATCATCTCTCCTTAATTTGATTTTCAATAAACAACTTGCAAAAGAACAAACTCTTCCAGATATAGCCTGATTTTCAAACCTTAAAGAGATGCACTTCATGACTAACCAAATGCCACAACCCCAGAAGTAAAGCACCTTTTTTTAAATAAAAAAGCTCATGTAATAGTGAAACAGTATTTATGAAACAGACCACCTGTCTCACAGCCATCACTTTTTATTAACTGTTTAGCAGGCGCATAACGGTACTCAGTACTGTGGCTTTTGTTTCTTCGAGATTGCATTAAATGCGATAAACAGTTTTGATAGCAAGTTTCTGAATACTCTTTTGAATATATTTAACACTCTTTGATCTAATAAACACTCACATCCACTGCAAAGGAAGTTGTAATCTGAATTGAAACTAATCACCACAAAGATACTGCAATCTTTAATGGGTGCAATAAAAAAGGTAAGTTTTTTTTTCTGCCTAAGGTTTATGAGTATTTATTTATGAATTTATTAGTACATAGTATTGTAGTTTATGTCTTGAAAATAATTATTAATCTTATTTCATTTTTATTGTAAAAATCAACTCGTACAATACCTTGCCTTAATTGTAAAGTAATGAAGAACAATACAATATCTGAACATTGCTTTTTGTGCAAGAACTACTTCTCTTCTTCTGCCTTCAGAGATTAGGGCGATGCCTGTTCCGGCCTCTCAGTCCACCTTCTTCTTGGGCGTCCTGAATCTCTTCTTCCTTGGAGCCTACATTTTATTACTATTCTTGGGAATCTTCCATCAGTCATTCTTTCTATGTGTTCTTTCCACTTTGTCTTATTTTCTTCTATACAAGTGGTTAGTGGGAAGATATTGAGTGTACTTCATGTGCGAGTGTTTCTTATTCTATTGAGTAGTGCAGCCTTGAACAGATCTCAGGAAAACTCATCTCAGCTGTCTGTACTCTTGACTTGTCTTTCTTACAAGTAACCCATGATTCTAAGCAATAGAGAAGTGTTGGCACTGCCATTATCTTGTAGAATTTTATTTGAGTTTCTTTCTTGTTTTATTTTTGAGTTTTTTAATATATCCACAAATTCTTTGAAATTTATGTAATTTACTTTCTATATCTTCATCCCACTCATAAGAAATATTGCAACCCAAGTAATTAAATATTTTTACTGGTTTCAGAACATGTTTATCCATTATGTTCTTAGTTCTGACACTGTATTTCCCATAGAAGGTCATAGTTAGGTCAGTCATGTTAGATTGCAGGTGTTTGTACACAAATACAGTATTTACTGTTAAACTCTAAATACTGATTGCATTTGCTTTTATAATATTTGAGAGATCTGGAGTCTGCTACTTTCACAAGTAAATGATTCTAATGGTCTGCAATCCTACTGATTAGTACTTTTTTTAAGGATTCATTAAAAAATTTCCTTTGGATAATCTGTTCTTGTTGGTGCACATTGATGTTGAATTTAAAATGATGAAATAATGACTTGCAAATTATAAAATCCTTCAGTGATTTTACATGTTTTGATGAGGTCAGTACAATCTTCTCTGTTACAAAGTCTAGAATCCAAGTGCAGTCTACCTTCTTTCTTTAGGAAGATTATTCAGCAATTGGGGAAGTTTCACAGCACTGAGTTGCACTCATTTTAGGGTGTATATATCACTAGAGAAGTTTGTGGGCCATATAATGTTGCCAAGTTTCAGAATAATCTCACATAGGCTATAAAGATTTTACAAAAATATTTAGGAGTCATAATGTTGAAGGATTTCTTGATTACATAAATTAGACTTTTGGTTTCTTGGTTGTGATGTTCGTGATTGTGCTCAACAGCAAATATTTCATACATGAGATTTTCTTTCCAATGTGCTTCACGGAGCACTAAGTTGGGTAAGTTATTAAGACTTTTACCTCTGTATTCATACATCAGTTTCCCCAGACATACTGAAAATTACAACCTCTTTGTTTACAGAATTGTTCTTATTTTTTTAACAGTGCATTTTACTCATTTTTCATTGAAAACACTGAAATATTCAATCTGGTGGCATCAATTGTACTCGTGCGTCTTGCACCAGCAATTACAACAAAATCAAGTGTGCCTGCTTAACTTAAGGGGGTGTTAATGGAATTATGTTGCCAATCAAAACTATTTTTTTATCTTCAAAATTAATAAAAATTTTGCATACAAGACATTCTCTGGACCACTGGTATTGAATGTTAAGAGATAGACAGTGGAAACAACAAACATACTTTGTCAAATAATACTAGCACTGGAATTCCGAAACACACATTCAACTACAATCAAAATGAATAGTTCTATCTAATTATTGAAAAACCCACAAAATATTTTTCAAACAAATTTTCTCTCCTTCATTAATACCAATGATACAAAGAAAGAAATAATAACAGTATCAGAAAATACTTTCCACCAATGGACATGCACACTTCTTATAAAATATTAACAGATATCAGACTACCATGCTTCAGCAAAATCTGTCAAGCTTGCAAGTCAACATTCTATTCACCAATTAAAAAATTTATATCAGTTATTTAAACTTATTTAGATTCTTGTATTACGTTTAATAGTAGACACATCACCCATTTGTGTCAGATACATTCAAGGATAAATTCAAAGTACATTTTACACTTTCTGAGGAATTAGATCAACAATGCCATGTTAGACTTGCAAGTACAACTCAAACACTTAATCTCTCTACTTCCTAAACAAAATAATCATAATAACCAACACCTAACACAGATTACCTAATATACGACAATATGCAAAGTTAACTAAAGAATCTTTCATGCAGCCACTTCCAAAAACCCATATACGAGCACAACTATGAAAATGTCTCAATATTTAGACTTTATTTAAAAGCTTTCATCATTCATTGCAATTCATGCAAAATGGCAAGGAAATCAATGGCAGTTCGAGCCCCAGAGGTTGGTGGTTTAACAAAATAATAATGAGATAAAGGCTGACCCTGTTGTCTCAGCTAATAAAATCTGCTACCAGGTAGGGTAAATGACTCGCCTTGCACAAGCACCACTGATAATTCGAAATATTAAATGAAATGCTTGTAATTCTCAAAGTGTAGAGGACGTCAGTGGCTAACTGCACAACTACTTCTACACAACAGGAATATTTATCTTTATTTGAAAGACCATTTCATCACCAAGGGGAAAAGGAGGAGACAGAAATCTGAAAACTGTTTTAAATGAACTGCCATTATACAATTTACAGGTAAGTGGAAGAAAGCTTAGCCACAATTTAAAGTTTTCCAAGTTTACCATGCCACAATTATCTCTAAGCAACCCAATTCCCTCTCAGTGTAACAGGTTTGTTATTTTCTTGACATACAGAAGGATAACATCTAATAGATTCTCTTTGTTATATGTCAATTTGCATGTGTTTGACAAACATTCAGTGAGCTGTATTGCCAGACTGGGTCATACAATTTTTCTCTTACCGAGTCCCTTGAATTGTATGCAAAGTTATATAAATAATAAACAAACAAATCAGACTCAAAAAATTGGGAGGTGAATTTGAAAGAACCTAGAAAGAAGGTTAATAGCAAATAAAGGGAAGTAAACGAAAAGTACATAAAACCAAAACAAATCAATTAGAATTAAATTAATGAAATATTACTGTTCACCTCCACTGCTGGATGTTTTTATTTGACTTTCAACTACTTATAAGTAGAATTCTCACAAATTTTCTGCTTTCTAATATTCAAAGGAAAATCATTGAGAACATTCTTTCAGTCAAAGAAACACATTATAGTCAGCATGTTTTCTCCTCAAAAACTGTAGCAAATTCTGATGTAACTTCACTATAAATTAAACCAACTTACAATATTAAAAAAATTTAACTTCTTATTTCAAGTAGACAACTTCCTTTCACTACAAACAACTGTAAGGAATTTTATCATAGGCTTGAATATTTGAAAGAAATTGATATTCACACATTTCATTTTTTCACATGAATCTGTAAGTAGAGCAATAGTAGTAGTAGTACTGGTGGTGGTAGTCGTCATCGTAGTAGTAGTAATAATAATAAATAAATAAATAATAATAATAATAATATTAATAACAAAATAAATCTACATTACCATACATATACTACAAACATAAGGTAAAAATATAAATAATTTTCTTTAATGGAATGAGCTATTTTTAGCCGTAACTATCCTCGAAATGAGTAACTGACGTATATGATAATACAATAACAAATCACAACTGAAGTGTTCAATGGTTTTCATGATTTAACTGCATTGTGACATGTTCATTTAAAACAGTATGTGCTTCTTTTCCTACTGCAAACATGTTAAGAGAGGGGTCAAAAAAGGTAATGGAATGTCAACTATAGCATGCTTATCAAGCAAGATATGCAGAGCGTGCAATATCCCTACGAGGTACAGGGAAGAGTTTTCTGTTCTTTGACTAAGTCTGAAGATATCACCATTGAAGTTTCCAACACCAGATAGCACATAGACTAATTAAAGAAATTAACATGAAAGAAGAAAAGTGAGCGCCATTTTTACCTGTGCACTTACTTCGGCAGTGCCGTCATCATGTGAGTCAAGTGCAGACGAGTTCCCATCCAAGTCATCATCACCTTTTTGTGCCAAAGTGCTTTCACCTGTTGATAGAACTATCACTGCTATACATTCGCATACACACAAAGCAACTCTGCAAGACAAGCTGACACAAGACTTGGCACACTACGCCAAAGGTTTTTTAATTAGGGAAAATGACTCTTGCTGAAAATCAATAAATTGTCTCTAAAAACCAAGTAATCAAATGTTTGTATCAGGAACTCTTTAAAACAAAAATTTAATCAAATCAGTTTTGCTTGGTGAAACAGACTTGAGGGAACAAAATTTTCAAAGAGAAAATTGTAGTATTTTCTCACTTTCAATGTTTTTCACATTTTCTGAAGTGAAATAGAGAAGTATTAAAAAATTATTTGAATTTTATGGCATTGCTGTATTTATTGGTAAGTAGGTGAATCATCGAAATCACATGTTTGAAATGATAACAAGTGTTTACTTCTTGAGCATTTACATTTAGTATTTTCTACAACTTCAGAGAAACCTATTTTCTTATTGAATTGTCATGGGTTATAGCAATAGTCATTAGGGAGGAAAAAGGCTGAACAAAACAATTGTTTCCGGTAGTGATGCAAGGAGAGAAAATGGAAGGTACAAACGTTTAAAAAAATAAAAAAACAAAAACAAAAACGAATACAAATAAATGTTCATGTTAAATTCAAGGGAGTATTGTTTCTTGATAAACTTATCTGCAGCAGAAAAGTACATTCTATCACAATTTCATTCAATTATTCTATAATTTGAGTGTAAATACTGTTTGGATTTAGTCAATGAATATTTAGAAACTTGATGGGAATGCACCCGACAACTTTGACCAAAAAAGAGCCTTCTTTCAAAAATGAAAACCCAGCAACTCATTTACTTTTATTGTATTTAAAATTTTATTTCACGAATTTCAACAAAAAGAAAAAAAAAATTAATTCCTCCTTAGCACAAAATTGTTTTTTTCAAGAATGTAATTTTCCTTTTTTTAATTTTTTTTTCTACATTTCTCTCCTTGTGCAATTCTTATGAATAGAATAATTTGTTCATAATGTATATAAACGAAAGATTACTCCCTTGAGACACAGTGCCATGCATGCCAGGAATGAAAGCCAAATCTTCCAGAAATAGGAACACATACACTTCTAAGAATGTGCTGCTAAATGTGAAAAATGCTTGATCAACTTTTGGTAACTTCTACAAAGTACTAATTAACTACAAGATCATGTATCATAAGTAGTAGTATTTCTCAACTTCTTAAAAGTTGACTTCTGGTGAACTGAACTGGTGAGTTGCTCTCAAGTGCAAAATAGACCTTGTTCTCTTCAACAACTAGTAGCAACTTTGAGCTCTTCTATTTACCCTCAACAAGAGCTTTTTTCAAAAAGTTTTACTGTGAAGTTTACTCAAACTGTTCATTTTGCAATTAAAATTCAGAAGACCGTATACTGATTTCAATAGCTTAACTTGATAAACTGGAAATTTTTCTTTTCAGAAGATAAACTGCAATATATTAAGAATTACTGGCAGCTGCAATAAAAATTTCTAAATGCAAGTGATTAATTGTTTGCATGATAGTTGAGAAATACTGAACTATAAGATCACACACATTGCTAGTGCTATAAGTGGGCAAGTGCAGCAGTAAGAAAGCAAATAAAGCCAAAAAAAGTATTTTTAAGGAGCAAAATTTTGACCCTTTTGTTGTTAAAGCTGCCTTCACATAATGGCTGAATAGTGTGCCGGCTGCGCTCTCAACTCTTTGGAACTGCTAATCAGAGCTGTGTGTTACTGTATTTTATAGTCATGTTTCTGTGAATCTTATTTTGTAAGTGCTTAAATATTACAAGAAAATGTCTGGTTACTGTGCCCCATCCTCTGTGTTTTCGCTCCAAGTTTTTGCTTTGAAAAATACATTCAGCGCAATAGACACACTTGTTTTTGTGCTGCAAAAACAAGTCTCTCTTTGTTTCCACAAGCTTACTTACCTTCCATGCATTGACGAGAATTTATTCTCTTTAGGTGGTGTCTATGCTCATGTGTAAAATGAACATCAGCTTTAGCAAACTGTAGTTTCAACTGCACCATTATTGTCCATTGTTTATGGGGTTTCTTGTACAAGACAAGAATATAGGAATGGGAAGTAAAACAAAGATGAACTGATTTTTATATAAACGCAACTTCATAACAGAAACACAACCCCATGAGAAATTTATATTTAACTAAGACATATTTATCTATTATTACATATCTAACACTTAACAAAAACTTAAAAGTAATAATTAACAGGAAACATACAGTTTGCCAATGCACACAGAAGAAACAGGTCCAAGACCCTGCCTTCAGAATGGAACGAACTATGTTCACTCATTTGTTTATATGAACAGAAAGGTTATAAGGTAGTAATCTCCACTGTGTCTCGAATTGTACAAATTATCCCATTGTGAACTATCTCTGTGCGCCTAAAGTCACAACAATAACATGTAATTATCATTTTCATTAATCCTAGTGAATACCTTTAAAGGGACAAAAATTCACCTGTGTCATCCTCATGATTAGGTAGAGGAGTTGTGGCAGATGCTGTAGTGGCTGTTGCAGAGGCCGATGAAGAAGCTTCTAGCTGAGAACGTCGTCGGCTCTCGTGCATCGCATGCACTTGCTCCCGCAATCGTTGAAGCTCACGACGTAGGCTATCACGCTCCTCATCTTGTGTCTTCACAGTTTTCTGAAAAATTATAAGCAGACACATTGAAAATTCCCCATAGCAAATTTCTTGATAATGATAAACTCCTTATAATGTAGACAATTCTTGAGTTTTGTTGGTTTATCTTAAAAACCATTGACCTTGTTACAGTCTCCCAATACTGCAAAAACACTATAATGAAAGAAAGTACTCAGACCTTTGAGTTTTGTTTTTAAAGAGTTTCCTATTCCATATTTCTCTGGATCTGGTCATGATTAACATACTTTTAGTCCTATAACTTTTAGCACCTTTAAATTAATCTCATGTACTGAAAGTGAATTCAAGTTCACCACCCAAACACCTTGATGTTTCAAGATTGTGATGTGTTTAAACAGGGAAAAAAAAGTTCTGCAATGTAAGTCAATATTTAAAACACACATGTAGCTATATCTGTGAATGTCAATGAGATAGTATTGACTCAACCACAGAGTAAAAGCAACCTATGCAAACATGTGAAAACAGGTTTGCCTGCTGGATGACCAAATAAATTTTAATTGAACAAGATAAATAAGTGGAAGTAGAATGAACGTTCAACTTCTGAAGAGAAATTGTTGACATCAAGAACAAATAAGACTAACACTGCTGTAAGAGCATAACGAAGTCCTTAAACAGCTATAATTAGCCCTTTACATTGCGCAAGATGAAAGTGCAAATAGAAGGAACGTAATAAATTACACAATTTTGAACCTAAAAGTTGAGAATAAATTCTAAATATCATATGAACATAGAATAAAGGTTCCTTCATAGATATCATAAATAATTTAGCTAGTGGTTGCAAGTTGGAGGTCACCAAACTGCATAATGACAAGTCAGAGATGTTTCAAACAATAAGGGACATTCAATTAGACTTTTTCTTGAATAAAAGTCATAAATCCATTAAATAGTATTAACATAAGATTAGAAATACTGAAAAATCATTCTTTATGAAGTGTTTCAAGTGCTATACAGATTACAGCATCTTTGGTCAAGAAAGGAATATTTACTTGAAGCAACTATACAAATAAACATTTAAATGTCCTCTGCAGTAAGACAAGAGTGAAAAGTAGACATGTGAATTTTTCTATTTAGATGACCATGATTGGTTTATTTCCATCTTATTATAAAAAGTTATTGGCATGATTGAAACTAATAACTCAGGAGAAGTCATTAATTGCACATGTTCACATAGCACATATTCATGCAATGAAAGTTGTCCTTACCAGGAGTTGAGTGAGATGAGAGTTGAGGGCTGAAGCAATGTTCTGCAACTGATGTGCTGGAACACTAGGAAGCCTCTCCAGTCTTTTTGGAACAGCTTCAGACGCTGCAGACACTGCTTCTTCTTCAGTCACTTTCAAAGCCTCATTCACCACAGAGGTCAATTGGTTTACTGAAAAATTAACATTTCACAGAACATACATTATGATGTGCATACAGAGGGAAAGAAAGAAAAAAAGCTAGTAGAGTTGATTCAACAATTCCTTCGAACAACATGTAGGGTCCAAATTTTTAGGATTTTATCAACCTCATTTTAGATTTTTGAAAAGCTGATTTAGCTCACTCCAAGATTTTTATAATTTTTGAACTTCATCATTAGTTTTTTTTCATGCTACTTTTAGACTGAAAAATAACTCAAAAAAATAAAATTACTAACTCATTTTACTCAATGTTTTTACTTCCGAACATGAGCAAAATTCTTCTTAAAAAATTATACACAATTTAAAAATTAACTTTAAGATTGCTAAGAACTACCATGTATAATTCCAAAATATTTAAAGTGAAGAACTTCCTATTGGCTCTCAATGCACACTTAAAACGAAAAAATTCGCACCATGCAACATGAAATCAATAGTGTACATTTCGTAGATGGCACTGCTATCAGTCTCCAAGGTATTTCTCCAGATATTTCTTCTCTGAGAAGACTCCGTTTGTGACTTTCATCTTTGCGTAACCAGGATTATGATGAATTTGAGAGAGCTTTGGCAAGAACACATCGCCTACAGTTCCTGGTACTTCCTCCAATGAAACAGCTCAAATGAAGTTCATCACTTTATTCGTACAAGTCGCATACCTTGTAATTTTTAGCAGGAAATTAGTATTAATATAACTAGAAACAATAACTCAGCAACATGCTGAATCCAAGGCACTATAAAATTGTGATAAACCAGAATGAGTTTTCTTAAGCTCACTTTGCATATTTTTTGAAGAAATTTTGATTTATCCTTTTTTATGATCATAAATTTAGACAATTTTAGAATATGTAGGATTCACATATTTGGCTCTGAAATGATTTATTAAAATAATGATGTTAAGAAGCAAGGGACAAATTAGGTTGAAACCTAGAATCCAGGCCCTAATTATGTATGTATATGCATATGTAAATAAATACATTAAAAAAAGAAATTAAAAAACAAACAATCCGATAGTTGCACCACATGAATACCTTGATTGACAGCTGCTAAGACCAGTTCGGAGCTTTCCTTGTGGGCTCCTGGTTCTCCCGCCAGGTCAGCGATAGTCTCAAAGTCATCCCGGGGGACACTCAGCAAATCTGCCACCAGCTGCTGCTTCTCTGCCAGGGCTTCACGAATCAGCGCATCTTTTCGCCGCAGCTTTTCTGTTGACATCAGAAAGGATCTTGTATTTTGTGTTGCATTAATTCCAAAATAAATTAAAGAGGGAAAAGGAAAGAGATAATTCAGTCTTTATAAGTCAAAATGTCTGTATCTAATAAATTAGAATTGGAAACAGATCTTGGCAGTTTTTCATAAAGAAATACCACACAAAGTAATGCATACAAACATAAATTAGGAGTTGGTACTGATTTTTTGCAGGCAACACTAAAAAAGGGACAAAAAAAGATTATGAAATGTTACATAAGATATTGTCACAATTTCACTTCACAACTCTTTTGCTTCATGGGGTTTGTTTGAATAGTTACAAAAACATTTGGGAAAAAAAAAAAAAATTGTTGCATCTTCTTCAAAGAGGTTACGGTAAAACTGGGTTATTGAGGAATTTGGTAGTTTTACATCTTTGCATACAGAGTACGGAAAGTATTAGTTTTTTCACTTCATTCACTTCATTAATGCTACTTGAATGGAAATTTAATCTTTGTTGAAGCTTCCTAGGAAAATCGACTAGGAATATTGTAAACAAGGATAATTACAATGAAGTGATAATATAACATGGATATTACACACTTAATATACACAAAGGTCAGAAACAAGTTGTCATATTGCAACAATTTTCATAAAACAAATCATGAAAAACCAGTAAAACGTATATTAGCACAAATGAGAAAATAAAGATGCTTGTAGTTCATTGGCAATTTTTAATTATGAGATTCTCTGCCAGTAGTTCATCATCTGTGAATTGAAAATATAACAACTGTACACCAGTGTGCACACGAATATACACACTGACATTAGTGGGAAGGTAAAACAACCTATATTACATAAAATGAGCATCAAATGGAGCTCCTGGCGCAGAAGCTGGCTTGAAAAACATAAATAATGCCATAACATTCAACAAGTAAATATTGGATTTACGAGAAAGAAAGGGGGAACAATTGAAAAGAAGAAAGGAAGAAATATAATAAAAACATTGCTGATGGGTCTTGGAATCTGCACTTTTTGGCAGCATTGTAGGTAGAGATTCATTTACCAGGCATGCTTAGATATATTAGTACATGCTTAATTATATTTTGCAAACTGCCAAAGAATATTTCTTTGGAGAAAAGTGAGACAGTGCGTGGCACTTCCAGTACCATGTATTTCATGCTTAAAAGTCCACAAAGTAATCCTACACTTTAGATTACACAATGGACACTCAATTTCAGCCCTTTGTTCTCAAAAGTCACACGAAAAAGAAAGTAAAGGATACATACTCATGCATGCATGTATGTATATATGCATGCACACACACTCGTACACCAACAAATTTTAAGAAAAAAGGAATTCAACTTTTGAATGAAGCATAATATATTTTCACAAACAAACAAAAACATTGAAACAACTGGTCAAGATAGCTTTAGGAAAATACATATTTTTAGATAAACAACAATAATATCAACATAACGTATCTGCCAAATAGACGAGTACTGAATTCTTTATTTTTAATTTGTTGCATCCTTACTCTTACTTTATTGACACAACGTGTCTCTTCGCTCCTGGTTGAGCATTGAGTGCTCAATACTGGGTAATATAATATATTTGGTAATACTATAAATTATTATAGATATTTAATTTTATTTCATGTTGATGTTTAAGCCTAGAATGGAAAAATCCTATCATCATAGCATGTGTTATTGAAGCGCTAGTCCTCAGCTTATAACTCAAAGAAAATACTCGGATACCAACACATTTAAAACGCAAAGAGAGATCACAACATAAACAATTAAAAATCATTCTTTTGAGATATCATTTCATGACTTGCTTCACGTATTAAAAAAAGATTAACTAATTTTAGTTTTTCATTGCTTCCAAAACAGAAATTTTTATATTTGTACTAATCTATTAATGATTTTTTGCAGTTATTTTATATTCAGATATTTCTAGATCTATTTTATTCCTTTGCTACTTGCACACATCTTGAATCAATCAATTTCCCTTGTTAATTATGCCCAGACCTTCAGGTTTTCATGCAAAGTAGGTTGCAAGCCTGCATGCAATGAAGGGAGCGTGCACAAGCGAGGGCTAAGGGCGTGAGCTATGGGCGTACCTATGGGCGTGAGCACAGGCTCGGCCGTGAGGACCGGCCTCAGGCTGACCACCACCTCGGAAGGCTGCACCAGAGGGCACTCTTCTGTTGTGCAGCGCAGGGAATCGAGACGCCGTTGCAGGCCAGGGGAGGGGGTCGCCAGGCTGCCTCCTGGGGGCGCAAGCACACCACCCACGTGCCAGGCACTCTCTGCCACTGGCTGCCCGCGTGTGCACGCACACGCAGAGCGTGCTCTCACAAGTCAGCGAGGACCGACTAGCTGTCTACCGAGTTGTGGAGCCACACCAAACAAGATCGTTTGCCTAACTCTCTACACCACAATATCACTTTTTATGTTGCTATTCATCCTGGTTCTGCCTTACTTCAGAAGACAAGTCAGCATAAGTAACTAAAAAGCTAGAGTGGGGCAGCAATAATCATACTAACAATCAATTCTTTAATGTGGCACCTTCTGGACAGCACCACAAAAGAAATATAGAGAGTTCAAGACAAAAATGGCTAAAGCTGAGATATGAAAGCTCAGCAGGGTATTGTAAATTCCACTGGCAAAAGTTCTTCAAATTATTTCTGAGCAGGCCAATGATCAATTCACTCCAATCCTTAGCAATACTTTTAAAAATATTTATGTACTCCATGACAGAAGAGAAAATTCATAAATACAATAATTTAAAAAAACTGAAAACAAGAGTCAGCTAATCTAGTAGTGCTTGTTGTAAGAAACAATATTTATTGCATGACTCACTTCATAATTCCTTTATGAAATAGAACTCATCAGCTAAAAACCATTTTTGTTATGAACCTTTCATTCATTTGCACTTCAACCGAATTAAAGGGACAAAAATTCCATTTTCTAGACAAATCTTTTAAATATGTTAGAATCAACCAGCTTAATTAAAGTGAAAAAGCAAAACTAGTTTACATATTATATTATGATATCTTGTTCCAAGTCTGAATGCCCTGGTAACGGAATTCTACTGAAACAGTAATCATTTTTTACTTTAAATACAGCATTAATGTGTTTAATTGGTTCACAGAAAATGCAAAACAATATAAAATTCTCATACTTTTGCAGAATATTTTTAAGCTCTTTGAAACAAAAAAGTTACAACTTTCCAAGCTGATTACAATAAAAAAAGAAAAATATTTCATTCACCCATTTTCAATTTATTCAAACTATTATGTGATTGTATTTTATTATACTTTGCTTTGTTTGTAACGAAAGGTCACTCTTAAACTTCAAAACTGTTCATGCCTGCAAAGTTCGTTACAGAAGGAAATAAACTAAGGTATTAGTACTAAGTTAAAAGTCTAGAAATGACTGAATTTTTCTAGGTTAATTCATTAGAAGATTAGAAATCTATCAAATAGAACATTCTCAGTGTTAACTTGTGAGAGCCATTCTCTGATTAATGGAATCCCAAGCATCACAAGACATTACAAAAGTGTGATGTCTCAAGGGACATGCCAGAGCAAGTGACACGACACAACAGGAATACAATAAAACATAACAATTACACTTCATTTACACAAAACACATTAAACGTATTGAATACAAGGCAACATCAAACTTGAAAACAAAGATGATCAGATGACATAAGCAAAACATATCATTTTTGAAAAATTATTATAACTGAGTATTTATTTTGAAATTTTCCTCACAAAAATACAAATTATGAGTTATTGTGAAGAACAAAAAGCCAAAAGATCAGAATTCACTATCATTTAATAATAATAATAATAATAATAATAATAATAATAATAATAATAATAATAATAAAAAGCTTTATTACTAAAAGTAATGGAGCACCAAAACATCAGTTATTGTATTGCTTTAACTGATATCTGTGAGCTTGCTAGAGTTGTCAAGACTAGGGCCAATCCTCAAATTGTCGGGGAGGGGGGACAGTTTTTCTTTTTTCCTCCAAGACTTTGACAAAGAATCAGATTTTTGGGTTACGATTTTTCAGATGTAAATTTATAAATACAATAGTTAAATATTTATGTTACAATGTTGAGGTTTGAATCTATGTAATATCATTTCAGGTAATGATGAATTTATCACTAACTTTATTTCTCCTTAAAGTCGAATCAAATCATGAAACATAAAATCCCCAATACAAAAACTAACCCAAAGGGAGGGTCATGGCCCCCAATCCCCCCCCCATCACGGATCCGCCCAAGAGTCAAAACTTCACAATAAAAACGCGCGTTCGGTTAGGGGCGGTCTGGTCTGGTGTTCCATTACGAAGCCAGGGGCTTTGTGCGTGGCGGGAGTGCTCACCTAGCTTCTTCGCGGCGGCGGCAGCGTCGGCGGCGGCGCTGGCGTCGGGGCTGGGAGAAGCGCCGGGGGTGGTGGCGGCGGCGGGCGACGCGTGGGCGGCGTCGGGGCCCGCGTCTGCCCCCGCTGGCGCAGGGCTGGGGGCGGCGTCGGGGGCGTCGCCGGGCGGTGCGGCCGGGCCGTCGCCCGCGTCCTCGGCCCTACCACGCGACGCAACGTTCGCACCCCCACGCACACGCACGAGGGTCTTTCGCACGGGGGCTCGCTGGCACCCCACGCGCGCTTGCGCCCACGGCAACGAGACAATTTGTCAGGATACTTCAAATCAGGGTGGTGGTTGTTTGTTTTAGCGGGAATACCCTAAATACGGACCCTGAGAGTGGCGCCAAAGCACGTGCCATGTCTGCCATACCACAGATACGCCTCTGCTGGCACCCGAAGCAAGAGGGGTGGCCGGCGACGCCAGCCGAATTCGTGAACTACGCCCCGTGAAGTCACGGAAGGAAAGCAGTTCGAGACATTGCGGGGTTGGGACCGTCTGGAAACTACGACATCAAAGCTCCTGGCCGAACTGAGTGTATTGAGTATATGGTTCAAAACATGAACTCATATACTCAATGCTTATCACCAATGAAAGTAGTGATTCCTAGAAAACATCTTTTTTCTTATAGCTTAACAATTTAGACGAGTTGTATAATGTACTATTACGAGGGAGTAACGCAAGACTTTACACGGGAGTAAGACAAAATTAAACTCCAAGCGAAGACATGGAATTAACGAGACCGCAAATCAGATAACATTGCAATATTAGGTAGTTTCCAGAGTAAAATTACTTCTTCACGATCAAAAGTGTTCGACAAAATTTACTATTTCTAATTATTGTAAAGGGTTGGATTTTTGAAGGTACAAGAATGTTTAACAAAACATTCATTTAATTTTGGTGAATTAATCCCATCCACTGTTGCAAAAATCTAAAGCGACCGTTTGCGTCGTCGAACATTCCTCTCCCAAGGTTTTTCATTAAGCAACATACACGATTACAGAAAGAGAAAAAGATATTTCCACATTCATTTTGAGGGTCCGCATTGAGGTTTCGAGGGTGCGAGTACGAAGGTGCCCGTAGGAAGGTGCTCGTTTGAAGGAGCGCGTTCGAGGGTGCAAGCTCGAGAGTGCGCATTCGAGGGTGCGCGCTCGGGAGTATGCGTTCGAGGGTGCGCGCTCGGGAGTGCGCGTTCGAGGGTGCGCGCTCGGGAGTATGCGTTCGAGGGTGCGCGCTCGGGAGTGCGCGTTCGAGAGTGCGCGTTCGAGAGTGCGCGTTCGAGAGTGCGCGCTCGGGAGTGCGCGTTCGAGGGTGCGCGCTCGGGGGTGCGCGCTCGGGAGTGCGCGTTCGAGGGTGCGCGCTCGGGAGTATGCGTTCGAGGGTGCGCGCTCGGGAGTATGCGTTCGAGGGTGCGCGCTCGGGAGTGCGCGTTCGAGGGTGCGCGCTCGGGAGTATGCGTTCGAGGGTGCGGGCTCGGGAGTGCGCGTTCGAGGGTGCGCTCGGGGTGCGCGCTCGGGAGTGCGCGTTCGAGGGTGCGCGCTCGGGAGTGCGCGTTCGAGGTGCGCGCTCGGGAGTATGCATTCGAGGTGCGCGCTCGGGAGTATGCGTTCGAGGGCGCGCTCGGGAGAATGCGTTCGAGGGTGCGCGCTCGGGAGTGCGTTCGAGGGAGCTACTCACTCCTTGTCCTTGGCGTGGTGCGGCGCCGCGGCCGCGTCAGGGAGGTCTGCGTCGGGCGTGGGCAGCGGCTGCGCCGACGTGGCGGCGGAGGCGGCGCCGGCGGTGGCGGTGGCGGAGGCGGCGGCGGAGGCGGCGGGCGGCGGCTGTTCGGGCCGCCGGCCTTTGCCTTCCCGCGCCTTGTACGCCTCCGCGGCCTCCGAGATGTGCCGGAACCATCTGCAAGCGCACACACACACGTTAGATATTGGATGCCTAGAGCCACTGCGCGGGGGAGAGTGGTAATAGACCCAGAGGGAGATCTCACTAACCAATTCACCACGAACAACGATGCAACAACCTATTTGAAATGCAAGAAACAAACCATTTCCAGAGCTGCGCACTTTCTGCCTTCGTTCTGAAACTCGATACTCAGACAAAGGTAAAGCACTAGCCATTGTTGATCTTTCCATATCCAAGGTCCCTGGTCCCCTTCAGACGAATCTAACTCAACAGGTATGCACCAAAGGTTTAGGGAGAACCAGTATGTTCATTCAATTTTCCAGCCAAACCCAGAAATCATAACACTAATATAATACGATATGGTCATGCGCACTTTAACGTACACTGACTACTACGTCGATAATTTCCTGCCCTCCAATCCGCGTCAACATATTTCAGAGCAAAAGCACCATATAATTTTTTACGAATAAGAGGAGAAAGAGAAACCAACTGCTAACATTCTTATCAATTTGTCAATGAACGTCAAACAATTCTCAAAGATTTAAAAGTTCAACGATTAGCAGCAATGAGTCAACAATGCGAGAGTTCTCTGAGCCTCCTTGAAATACCCACTTGTGCCTTGAACCTGTTTTTTAAAAGTGAAATTACAGCTTTTTCTAAATTAAATTTCAGGGGTCACGATACTAGAGTGCATTTAGCGTATTAAAAAAACTAGTTAAAAGAAATTTGCACATCTTTTTCCTCATTGAAAATCCTGCATTGAACGATTCATTATTATTTTATTAAGGAAAAATTCATTATTATGTCGACCAACTGTAATACGCTCCACTGCGTTATTAAATTGTATGGACAACTACACGTGAAAAATAAGGTGAATGTTTTACTATGTGAACTTTATTATCATACGCACATATTTGATATTATAATTATTAAATTGAGATGCATAATTTTAGATATTTAAACTTCTTAAACCGTCCTCACTTCTCTAATAGAACTGTGGTTGATTGCTTTTAAATCGCTTTTATTTACTTTATAAGCAAATATTGATGACTTGAGCGGTACAGAATCCGTCGTGCGGAAGATTCCATCCATTGGTTGCGCAGGATACACGGGTGAAAAGCATATTTTTTTCTCTCGCAAGACAAGCTATTTCCCTGAACATTTTCAACTCATCGAATATTTAGCGTGTTCCCCGATATTCCAGAAAACGGTCACCCTCCTTCCCCCGGCCATCCAAGTGAAACGGGGCGAAGGAACACACTTGGAGGGGGCGGCGTCGGGTGGGCGGGGCGGGGCGGGGCGGGGAGAGGAGGGGCGGGGCGGGGCGGGGCGTGGAGGGGAGGGGCGGGGCCTGGACGGGCGGAGCGGAGCGGGGGCGGGCGGGGCGGGGCGGCGCGGGGGCGGCGCGCGGCGCGGGGCGGGCGGCGCGGGACGCTGGAGCGCGCAGGGCTATTTCGGCGCGGGCGATGTGGGCAAGTGGGTTAAGAGCGTTTCGCCTCGGCGCCTGGCCCTCCGCCAGTCTCCGCCCCCCCCCACCACGCCCCGCCCCGCCCCGCCCGCGAGCGCTCCAGCGCAGCCGCCACGCGGCGCGACCGCCCGCTCTCGGCTGCTTCAGCGAGCGAGTACGTGCGCGAGCTACGCCTACATTTTTCTACAGTGGCCGATGACATGAGGTCATGGTTTCACCTCCTGCCTTCAAAGACGGAACAGTTTTAACAGTGGTAAGCACGTTTCTGAAGCCTCGAGCCCCGTTGAGAAGGACGCTCGCGAATTAATTAGAAAGATTCATTTTATAAGGCAGGAGGAGTAACAATGACCTCATGTCATAGGCCACTATACAAAAATCGAGATATAATCACTTCCACTCACGGCGTCGCCAGCACCAAGTTATCAGGAGGGGGAGACGAGGCAACAGATAAAGTACGGACTACTGGACAGACTCCTCCAATACATGCCAAAATATATTTGGGGGACGCGTCCCCCCCCTCGGTGGTGACGCCCTTGCTTCCAACAAGGCATCAATCCTGTCCAACCGTTTGTCTCGATTGATAAGCGTATTTACAATTCGGTTGCCGAAAAAACATTTCGGTTCCGGTATTAGTTTTGAAATAATTCCAAACACTTTTCGTATTATTTTATGAAAAAAAAAAAATTAATGTATTACTTCGCTGGAATCAATCTCTACCAGAAATATGTCACAAAGATTAGGCCAGTGTCTAAAGGCATTTTTGGGAATAACTTTGACGAGTTAAAACAAAATAGTCCCTTTTATCCCTCTGAGGTTTCCGTCTAAATTAAGGGTAATACTCGTATATTATTATTTAGGGACAACAAGAAGTGTGCGGTAACTCATGATTCTTATTAGCGAGTCACTTCTCGAAACGTGAACCCACCGGAACAGTTGCACGAAATTATGAAGACACTTCAAAAATACAGCGAAACCGAGTTACTGTTACAGTACCACCAAAATAATTTTTTTAATAGCCGTGCGCGAAACATGGTTTCTCGTTCTGGTTTACCGTGCTGAAACAGTGTTTTCCCTTCTAAATAAGAGTGAGTGAAACATTACGACTCGCTTCGCACAAGGCGAGTGAAAAAATACTATATGCAATACGTGTGCGAGATGATTCGCGCACTTCATACGTAACTTACTCTAATGGACAATATTTCGGCCTCATTATTGACACAGTTTTTAACGGTTTGGGTTACCGTTTGATTCTTTCCTTCCTACCTTCGTCAAAACACATGGTAACTGACATAGTTTGTGTCAAGAATAGAATAAAATAGAATAGAATGTTTATTTTGCTACTTAGGAATACATAGAATATTTAGCACTCTAGTACAGGCATCTTAGAACAGTGCGGGTAGCTACTATGGCAAACGCTCGACAATGGGGTTGGGGTGTCACACATATGTATTCCCACTGCGTGAATATGGCATGAAAGTGGTTAGCGAAGGAAACTACCACGAAGCCGAACGAGCAACTTATCAGCACTGCATGAACACGTAAGACTGAACAAGATACGGACAGAGAAGGATTGTGGCTACAAAACTAGACAGTTAAGTCAGAACGTAATACGAAATAGATAAAGTAGTAAAGTGCGCCAATAATGTCATGTCAGGTAGAATATATCTCTACACGTCACTTCTGAATATTTCCTTGTCCTTTGCCAGGTTCTTCCTATCTATTAGATAGTGGTAACATTGCTCAGCAAGTTACATAAGGTCTTGAAAATGTTTCAACACCGAAAGAATTTGTTTGCTGCGAATGTCAATGAAGATTTTCATAAAAGTGAATCAAAGAAAGAAAATGGAATGTGCAATATTCTTTGTCACTGAAAATGAATTACATTATGATGAATAACTTAACCAATTACATCAGGTCTGTCCCAGAAAGAACTGACGATCAATGTTGGTCGATAATTTGTTTCGTTAAGCTTCTTTCGCAGTACCTAGCGAGCAAAGCAACCAGAAACTTAAAGCGATCCGTCCCACGTCTTTCATTTCCGGCATATAAAAGTAACCTCGAGCCTAAAATACTCCCCTGGGCCAAATTCCTCTGCAAGATTTCCTGGTCGAAGTAAAACTAAAGTTCCTGGGCAGATGGCATAGTGTTGCTCCCTGATATTGAGAGACTGTTCAGTGTTTTCGGACGCATCAAATTCTTTGGTTTTTAGTTCCATGAATATAGTGGATGCTATAGTCGGAAGCAGGCGGTGTTCCTACAGCCAGTTCACGGTGTCAGCCAGCGCCGACCTCCACGTCGGCTTTGGTTCCCTCTCCACACTTCTTCTCAGCGGGGCATCGCCTCAGCCAGTACCAGCTCTAGCTCTCCACTGCCCCCCCCTACACGCATAGTAGTGTGGTGCATGTTAAGTGTAGGTAAGGGGGTGATGGGACAGGAACCAGGAAGGGAAGAGCGCGCGGGACTCGTGGCCCGTTTGTTAGGGTACTGCTCCAGTATTCCCCTGGTACCGATGGAGAAAACCACAGATAACTACTGTTCAGAGCAATCGGGCCATTCGAATTTCCCTCCAGTAGCTGAATTCGACCTAGGTACATTCCCGTTTGTATTAAACTAACAAAAACATTATCGGCATTTGGCAGTACATACAACCTCGAGCTCTGTACTAACACACAGTTTGGACGATGAACACGTTGAATTTCACATCTCGCAAAATCTGGGCGTTGTTTACGAGCAGTCAAAGGAGGCTCACAGCGAGCAGTGCGCTCGCGTCGTTTAGGCACAGAGTAAACACGCACGACCTCAACGCCGCCACTTCCCGTCCATTACCTCAACAAAAAGAGCATCGCCGCGCTGCACACGGGCGCGCGCACAACGAGGCCCATGTCGGCAGGCCAGGCCGCGCCCTGGGGAGACCGCAGGCGCCCCAACCTTTCTTGTGCTTGACGTCCGATCGCGACGTGGGCAACCGTGTGCTACAGCGTGGCCGAGGTGTAGGTTGCGGTATGCTCCCTTGCGGGAACAGGGATGCGAAATGTAGTCACTCTTCTCCTTCGGAGATGGTGTTTTAAGTAGACGAAAGGAAACAAAATATTAAAGGGAATCCCAACACCGCAATAAAATAAACGCTTCATGAGACCGAGCACAGGCGACCATTGGGATCGGGTACGTTCCAAAAACACCGCGAAAAGTCAGCGGGAAAACGTGGCAAGAAGGTTGTTGGCTGTTCTAATAGCAGATCCTATCCCTTCCTAAAAACTAACTTTATTCCTCGGTATAAACAATATATTAACTAAACCTTACTATGTTACATAATTGCACAAAAATAATTTTTGTTCTCAAAATGATTCATAAATTAGCAAACTTGGAACTAGTTTGAAACGGGAGTGATACTCCTTCACCAGAAATGATCATAAGACCGTGTACTACAAACGAAACCTCCATCAGATCACAATCATAACACATACTTCTCCAATGCAAATCTACCCCTGCGAACACGCGAAGGAAATGTGCAAAATTCGCTTTGCAATTGCGCACGCGGCAAATCTCGCGAAGAGACCGGTAACACACGGCTACGCTACCTCGCTCCAAGCACACCTGTCAACTCAAAGACAGGCACGGCGCACGTATGGGAAGGCGCGGATGAAACGCTCGCCTTGACACCACGAGACAGAAATTTGTGCTGCTTTGCTTCAAGAGCGCGCACACGCAGCCACACGCACGCGCACTCTGCCAAAAAACCAAACTACCACTTCCGCTTGTTCAAATGCAGCACGCGCCACTTCAATTACTTCTCTTACTGCAGGAAGACGCAAACTACCCGTATTGAGGCAATTCCCACACCATAAACCAATCACAATTTCTCCAGATTTTTTCGGCGTGCTCACAAAATTTAAAGCAGGAAGCGACTGTTTTCCACACAGTAAATCCAATCACAATCCTAGAGGACATAACAGGCTATTTCCTCCTAACTTTCGCACGCGTTTGCAGCGAGGGCAGACTTCACGAGCGGCGACGTCGCCCGACCCGATACAACTGTGTGTCCGGTGGCGCGGGAAGGTAGGGGGCGTTCCACAAGGGCCAAAACCGGCCCGGGGCGCGGGGGCGCCGGCCGCCACTCACTTGTTTATTTTAGCGGCGTGAGTCGCGGGGCGGCGCGCGCGCGGGGCGTGCACGCCGACCGGGGGGTTGGCAGCGGGATTCCGCGCTGAATCAGAGCACACACGCACACACGCACGCGGCGGGAGTCCGCTTATGGAGGTCCGGGGCTGGACCCGAGGGCCGTGCACGCGTTCGGGGCAGACACGTCATGCGCGCACGAATGGATGACGGAACATATTTTTGACAACTGTCATTTTAAGCAGTAGGGGTAGTAGTGGTCGCTCGTTGCGATGTTGAATTTCGGATCGCTAATAGATGCCAGACATTATATTAATGAAAAATACTATTATAAAACTTAACGACAAAATAAACAGAAAATTTAGGTTTCGACACTGTCGAATTGCCTACTGTTTTATTTCCTGTTCGATTTGAACGCAAATAACGGATAACATGACTGAGGTCCTTGTCTCTATATGATGAATACGAGATTAAAAATGGTTTTTAGCTACCATTAAATGCTAAATTTTAACAATCCCAACAATATAGTACGTCGAGGACGGACGAGAACGCACAAGTTTCTAGAGAAAGACCATTAAAGAACATCAACACGACGGTACGTTGAAAATTTATTAATTTTCGTGCAAACCAATATGTAGAGTTCGTTGGTTCCACAATTTTTCACAGAAATCATTGTTTAAAAGTTGAAGCAGGCATGCCAACTAATTCGCGCAACATACGCATCATCGAAATAAAATTTCCTGCATCTAATATACTTTATACGTAAACACTAGTTTAAATAGTATACTACCTTAAAGCACTTTGTCACCTTCATTCTCTCATCAATATTCTATACAGACAGGTTTAAAATGCATTGAAGGTTCAAAGTGCACCAGTGTTTAACGACAAGGTACAACATGATCGAAAAAGAGAAACGTTTTATTAAAACATCGATGTTTCTGGAAAAGTATATCGATCTGAAAAAAAATACCATCGAAAAGAAAACATGGATGTTTTGAAAACGTCGCTGGTCTTTTGCCACCCGCGGCAAGCAAGCGGTGTACCTGGAGGCCTGTGACTGCACGCCGGTGAAGACGTTGCGGATGGCGTTGGAGGTGGGGGAGGTGGCGGCGGGGCGGGCCCGTCCTCGGGCGAGGAGCCGCCGCCGCCGCCGCCGCCGCCGCCGGGGGCGTGGAGCCGCGGGAGCGCGGCGGGGCGACAGGCGCGGGCGAGGGCGGGGCGGGGCGGCGGGCGCCAGGGTGACGGTGGGCGTGAGAGGCGGCGGGACGTCCCCGCGCCGGCCCCACCCCGCCCGCCCCCGCGCCGGCCCCGCCCCGCGCCGAGAGCGCCGCTGCGGACGCGCCGCCACGCTCGCACGACGCGCAGCGCACGGAACACACCGCACACGATCGTCATCGCACAATAACTCAAAACGAACATCCCTCGCTTGTTTCTCTCAGAACAGTTTTCGTGTATCTTTTCGCCACTAGCTACGTGTTCTCAGAGTGCACTGCCTCCCACTGTCACTGAACTTGAAAACGTCTTAGTCTCTATACTTGTCTGTCTCGGCAAAGCGTGAAGTCCCTCTCTTTGCTTAAGATACGTGCGAAGTTCAACCCCTTCCAAATTGCTTGTTCTCCACACAAAGTCCAGGCTCTATCAATACAGTCTCGAAATCTCTGAATCATTATTTTCGTATTCGTCTACTCTGCTGACAAGATAAGAAACTAGCGATATGGATGCTTGTGCGTACCGGATGATCACTTAACATGCTTTGCAGCACGAGGCGCAAAACGGTGCTCGTAAACACAGAAACACAGCTTCGAATCGGGTGCCGTCTGAAAACAACACGCTCCGTTTGGGTCTCCGCGCTTTCATGTCGCGCTTCCTTACATCATTCATGTAGAAATGTTGCTTGAACACGCTAATGCGCCCTTTAGCTCTCACTTGCCTCTAATATACACTTCCTGCACTCTACAGGCACTGACGTTCGCAACCATTAGGTCTGTTAGCAAAAACAGAACTTCAAATAACACACGAGCTCTTTGAAGTGGTTAGAAATCTATTAGTTGGGCTACCCACGTCATATGCAACACTTATGAAAACAACTGGGTGTTCCAATTTGTATTCCACCTCCGAAACAAAACAAAACAAACTTTTGTCTTATAATGTCACATGACAACTTTTTGCATTAGTAATCACACATCACTCCTATTCTTTCTTGATGACATAGTGAAATCATTTGGGAAATAGCGCCGTTTTTACAAGTTTTACAAGTGTAAATTCTCATGAAAAATGATTCACCGTTTGAGTGTTCAATGTCTTGTCCACTTGAATGTGCTTCTCATATCATTTAACACCTTTACGCCGTATAAGTCTTGATTATTCAGGACTAAACATAGTATTCTTTGAAAGCATATCGTAGCCTCATACACTGACGTAGGCAGGATGAAACACGCTTATCCGCGATGCAAAAGGAACGAGGTATTCTCGTCTCTGAACAATGGACTTCTACGGACGACACTACAATTTCTTCACTTCGACAGCCAACTTCGAGGTTGAATTCCTAAGAGACAGCCAAACGTAACAAGGTTTCTTCACTTTTGTCGGCCAATGCAGATTACGTCAACTCTCCGGTCACATCCACTCATCTCTTGCCGATTTAGTAAAGAAAAAAATCTTTCAAATCGCCGTAAACATTCCACTGCAAACAAATTTATTTTATTCCCTATCCGGATATTACGTTCGTGCTGATAACAAAATTACGGGACCATGCCTTATTCTGTGAGTACTTTGATCGACATAAAAAAAATGATTCAGAACAGTACAGCATTAACCATGTCACATTTGACGTCACACGTCGCGAGACCTGCGAAATGATATGCCGGAACTTCCACTTGCTGAGCACGGTCTTCCACACGCAACACAGCAGTGATACCTCGAGCAGTGACACGAAGCGCGAGAGAGAGGGTGTTGATGTGCACGCGAGGGGGCGCAGAGGCCGAGAGCGAGCAGCTCCGCCGCCGCCGTCCGCTTCGCTCGCCCGCGGGCAGCTGGCGCTTGTTAGCCGCCGCCGCACGTGTCGGCCCGGGCGCGCGCCCACGCCTCCCGACACCTACGGCGCACACTTTGCCCGACACCTGCGACGGACACGCTTCGCCTGCGGACCAGCGGCACTACACCCTTTGCCCGACACCTGCAGCGCTCCTTTCGCCGTCGGACCAAGTCACGATATTACGCTCTTTCCGTTCTTGGGAGAGTGTTCTTCTTGGCTCACGCAGCTAATATCTACAACTATTCCTTCTCGCGGACTAGTAGTTCTTGGGAAACACGATACTCCACTGCGAACAAAAGAGAAAATGCGCGATTTTCTTCCGGTCAAATCTTCACGAACGACGATCTCGAACCGCCCAGAACAAGACACGCAGCTCTTCACAACCAAAGAGCAAAACCAACAGCGTCGTCTTTGCCATTTCATCTACCATATGCACACGCCGCGTCACCAAGGCGAGACAACCTGTTGCCTTACGTCAGCCGCCCGCCTCCGCCCACGCCGCCGCGTCACCCGCGCTCCCATTACGCGAGCGCCTGACTCGCGCCGATCGGCCGCGCACCCCGAACGCCTGCCGTCTCCGCCGCGCACGCAGCAGGCCACGGGGCGCGCGAGCGCGTGCAGAGAGCGCGTGCGCGTGTGCGTGTGGAGAGCGCGAGCGCGTGCAGAGAGCGCGTGTGGAGAGCGCGAGCGCGTGCGGAGAGCGCGAGCGGGGAGCGCGAGCGCGTGCAGAGAGCGCGAGCGCGTGCGTAGAGCGCGTGTAGAGAGCGCGTGCGCGTGCGGAGAGCGCGAGCGCGTGCGCAGAGCGCCAGCGTGCAGAGAGCGCGCGCGTGCGGAGAGCGCGAGCGCGCGTGGAGAGCGTGCGCGCGTGGGAGCGCGCGCGAGCGCGTGCGAAGAGCGCGAGCGGGGCGCGAGCGTGTACGCGTGCGGAGAGCGCGTGCGGAGAGCGGGCCCTGCGAGGCAGCGTGCGCGAGATGCGGCCGGCGCGGCGGAGGGCGGCGCTGCCACTGGCGAAGGCGTGTGTGGAAACGCGCGGCGAGGGCGGGGGCCGGGGGGGAGCTGCCAAACGCCGGCGGAGGCGGTGGAGGCAGTGAAGAACGAGACGCGCAGGCATTAGTAGTGGCACTAAAAGATAAATTTATGTGTAACTCGGTGGCAGTTAATTACATAAATAAGATAATATGTCATGCAAATAATATACCGGTAATAATATTAAAATAATAATAATAATAATAATAATATAAAAACGACTGATTCTTAAGACATTAAATTACACGAAAAAGACAATAAACGTCTATCATCTAAAGCCGCCACTGCACTATCCTTCACATCACTTCATTATAACACTAAAAACATTTCCTTCATTATTTCTCTGCTCTACACTCAACTCTGCTCAACATTTTCTGCTCAACATTTCCTACCTCATTTCACTGTATAACTTAATATTCTTATTTAACTACCTCATCAACTTAGAAATATCCTAAATTAATTTCCTAAAGTATTGAACGCTTCGAGGAAAGTATTCAAAGGTTCTTGCAGGCAATCTATTCCAATCCCTTATCGTTCGATTTGAGAATTTCCCGACACCCGTTCACTGCGGTCTTAAATTTATTTTGTGCCTGTGATCCCCTCTACTGATGTACATACAAATTTAGCCGCCGTTTAATTTCTCTCCAAGCTAATGGTGGGTGGAGGTAGTAACGAAAAATTTATTTATTTATTTACTAGTGGATCCGGCAAAGCTTCGCTATTGCAGTGTATCGCACCCTGCTGATCACGTGATTGTTAACCACGTATTACGCAGCACTACGCAAAAATTCTAATAGATGAAAGACTTTATCCCAAGTATGGGTTTGTTCTATGTCCTGATTTGGACATGACTGTGAAGTGTCCTATTGTTAAAACGTTCTCTCTCAAATTCAGGCTACGACATTATCTTGGAGTAATTTGATTTACTTGTTGAAGATAACGTTGAAGTAATAATCCCGGCCGATATTTCACAATCGCAGAGTCAGAATACTTGTATGCAGTGAAGACGTGCGTAATCCTCCTCTGTGAGGCAGGTTGCGTAGAGTCCAGGGGCGCTTGAGTCATCATCATCATCATCATCATCATCAACACGGCGATGACAATCATGCAGGCAGCTAATTAACTACGATTAATCAGACGTCAAATTTCCAAATTTTAAATCTATCCCCGTAAATATTCTGTTTTTATATTAAAAATTCAATATGAACGTTTAAGGAAAATAAATTATGTTCAGTTCACAAAATAATATATGAAAATTATAAATATGCACAGCCATATTTATAACTTTAGCCACAAGACTTTTTGAGTCGTATAATTGCCAGGAATGAGCAATCATCTGCTACATAAATGTCTCTTTCGACATCCTTGAAAGCCATGTGTGCGGAGTGAGAAATAAATTTAAGAAGAGCGGTGGCGACGGCAGCGGCGGCTCCCAGCTCCGAGCCACGTGCTCTCTTCCCGCGGCCACGTGGCCCCAGCGAACGACCGCGCCGAGAGGCAACTCGCGCAGCGGCGGACGTCGCGATTTACGCCTCCGTAAACAGCCGCTGTGGGAGGAAGCGGAAACCAGCGCCAGCCTCCACCTCGCTGATCCCGGTCGTTCTACGCGGAGTTCGTGGTGGGCAAAGCGAGTTCGTGGTGGGCAAAGCGAGTTCGTGGTGGGCAAAGCGAGATCGTGGTGGGCAAAGCGAGTTCGTGGTGGGCAAAGCGAGTTCGTGGTGGGCAAAGCGAGTTCGTGGTGGGCAAAGCGAGATCGTGGTGGGCAAAGCGAGTTCGTGGTGGGCAAAGCGAGATCGTGGTGGGCAAAGCGAGTTCGTGGTGGGCAAAGCGAGTTCATGGTGGGCAAAGCGAGTTCATGGTGGGCAAAGCGAGTTCGTGGTGGGCAAAGCGAGTTCGTGGTGGGCAAAGCGAGTCGTGGTGGGCAAAGCGAGATCGTGGTGGGCAAAGCGAGTCGTGGTGGGCAAAGCGAGTCGTGGTAAAGCGAGATCGTGGTGGGCAAAGCGAGATCGTGGTGGGCAAAGCGAGATCGTGGTGGTCACCACCAACGAATCAAACTACAGAGTATCTGTCAATATATATCAGCACGCAAACCGCGCTCCGAGCCACTCAATGGCTGCTGCATTGAGATTCTTGCAGAACTACGGCCATTTGTGACATCTGCCCACATTCACACCGATACACGTCATAAGTATTCAATAAGTTCAATGGATCCACTCAAAAGCCTCTAACATCAATACTAAGCAGAAGCCGCAGCACCAATCGCTTAAAAGGCGGTAACCAATGAAGAATATATGTTACCACTTTTTACAAGAGGAGCGACGGAGATCGAAAGGAAGAGGACGGATTTCCGGTTCCTCCAAAAATAAAGTGTTTACAACCAGTTATATTTTCTCAATCCATCTCCTGCTAACAGTTTCTCCTTAGTACTTGCTTACAAGCAGACTAGAATCCAATTTCAGAACAGTACTACGGTGTGTTCGGAGTGCCAAGATCTTCACAGTTTAAAGCGGAAATGAACAAACGGCTTTTTAGCTAGTTCAACATTTCTTTTTCGAAGATTCCTTCAAAAGTATGTTCTACATTTGAAACTATATTTCATACCATTTATTGAATACATATCAGATAAAGTGGTTTATCACACAATTGTAATCATTTTAGCGCCTGATTTACATGCGAAAAGAGCAATATGAACAGTCGCTGCACATGGATTCTGACTACCTCCTGGAAAAAGAAAATCAGAAAGAGGAGAAAGAAAGAGGGAGAGAGAGAGAAAGAAAGAGGAGAGAGAGAGAAAGAGAGAGAGAGAAAGAAAGGAGGAGAGAGAGAGAAAGAAAGAGGAGAGAGAGAGAAAGAAAGAGGAGAGAGAGAGAAAGAAGAGGAGAGAGAGAGGAAAGAAAGAGGAGAGAGAGAAAGAGGAGAGAGAGAGAAGAGGAGAGAGAAAGAGGAGAGAGAGAGAGAAAGAGAGAGAGAGAAAGAGGAGAGAGAGAGAAAGAGGAGAGAGAGAAAGAGGAGAGGAGAGAGAAAGAGGAGAGAGAGAAAGAGAGAGAGAGGAGAGAGAGAAAGAGGGAGAGAGAGAAAGAGGAGAGAGAGAAAGAGGAGAGAGAGAGGGGGGAGTGGGCGGGCGAAATTCCAGAGCACCTCGTGCCGGCGGCGCCGCCCGCGCTGCGACACGGGAACACACGCACGCACACGCGCACGGCCGCCCAAATTTAGCTCACCGCCCCTCCACCCTCCCACGCTCACGGCCGGCCGCTCGCCGGCGTCACTTCCGCCGCCCCTCCACCCCACCCTTCTCCCCTACACCACTTCCGTACAAATACTCCATAAACACAATACAATTAAAATACATTTCGTCGGGTAGATGATAAACGTGAGGATTTTGACTGTTACTTGTTGACTCGCGTTCAAATGTCCTGTATTGACATTTAATTAATTAAAAGGCAAACAGATAAAAACTACACTGAATAATAAAAAAATATTATTATTATTATTATTATTATTATTATTATTATTATTATTATTAGGTTCTATTCTCGGTCGAGGCAAAACTAGTTGTAACTTTCCATTAAAATCGCCCCAGTTTCTGTAGCTGTGTGACGAAGAAAAGCTCAAACAGGCGGATCTTTACAGCTACGATGAAGTTACGTGTTGCCAGTTACGAGACTACGTCATGTTCGCCTCATCTCGCTCTTACTCCCAAGCATAGGAATTTAACTAGGCCCAGGCATGGTGGACAGCGGTAGCTGGTCGGACTACCGACCCAATATCGCCAAATACAACAACAACAACAACAACAACAATAATAATAATAATAATAATAATAGCAATAATATTTAATCCATTTAAGTCCACATTGAAAGTTAAAGTTTTCTTCTGAGACGCAGAAGTTTAATATTGTGGTCTCATAAGGACAAGGTTCTAACATTTTTGACGAAAATGTTTTGACATGTTCGAACTCTCTATTGTCATATTTAAAACGTATTAAATCAGACTAACAGAAAACGTTCGACGAACAAAATCACGTTAACTCTTTTGCATTATTAAGTACCTTTATTAGACATCTCAACTTTCAAAATGCTCTTTTTTTAAGAATGGTCAATGTAAGATAGAAACTGATGATTCTGAGGCCGCCATCTTTGTAATAGAAGTATTTATTTTCGCTTCCGGACAAAGTTGACGTTTCTTCTCTAAGGACTAAACATTTACCATTGGTGTTCCTGAGACCTAGCATCAAAATAGATATAAAAAAATATAATGTGTATTTCATTCTTCTAATTATGTTGTGTGAAAAAACACTGTATTGATTCAATTACTTTTTATGTTTGGTTTTGCTCATCCAGTTATTTATTAAGCCACGAAGTTCCCGGGACTCCCATCCGATGGGGCCCTTCTTATGTTACGTATTTAATTCTACTCGACTTGCTTTAACTCCCTGTTGGAGAAAATTTCATAACGGCAAACGAATCACGGGCGGCGACTCCAGCCGTCAGTCGTAAGTAGCAAGAAGTTCAAGGACCGGCTATTACGGAGATGGTTACGTGACAGTCACGTTTATATTTTTAATTATTTTGTTACGCAACTATTGTGCATCGAAATAATACTATTGTTGCACAACAATAAACTTCACAAATACTACCAATTATTGCCTCGATTTCGGAGGGGGTTCCCCATGACCCAATAGGAGAGGGGCCTCCACACACTCGGGTCAAGTGACCGTTTCGCCTGACTTCTTTTTACCCGTCCAGGAAAAAAACGCATCAGAAGACATCACAGATTAAACACGAAACGCGTTAAGACAGACAGATAGGACTATTCTCAGTTCACGCCACTGGGCGATTATTTTGACAGGTTAAAAAAACAGTTTAGCATCGCCGAGGACCGCATCGCTGCCAGATGAACTGAGCGACCTGAACATCATCCTTCAGTGGCGGTTCAGTGGGTACAGGTAGATTCGGGGATAGTTTTCCCAAGTGATTTAATTTGTTCTATCGTCACTTACAATCGAATACTAGGAATGGATACAAATCACGTCGACAATCACTTGAAAATATTGGCATAAGGTTTCTACAGAAAAAAATAAACGGGCAGCCCAAACCACCAAGTTAAAAAGTCAGCGGTATTAATTTTTATCATGCTTCCAGACAAACTCGCTCAATTCCTACTTTTAATCGAAATACAATTTATGTAGTCTATTTTTAAAATAAAAGTTTCAAAATGAACTTTTCCGTGAATTCTAGCAACATCAATTGTTTTCACGGCAAAATTATTCCGTTGGGGGAATAACAAAATAAAAGAGTACCCTTCCCCCACAAGTTAACCAACGTGCGCCAAATGAAGACAAAACATTCCTACATGTTACGCGTAGTAAACGAGAAAATGTTCCACAAAAACGACGGCAGGAGCGCGATAGCCAAACTGGATGAAATTGTACCGAAAAACGAGGAATTTCATAAAAACCACATCCTACTTGCTCCGTCACTTCGCTGTATCGAAGAAAAATGATGAAAAAAAAAAAAAAAAAGCGTGTAAAACGAGCTTTAGGCGGCTGCTGCTGCCGAAGCGACGCCACCCCGGGCGATGGACCGTCCTGCGTCAGTAGCCGCAGTAGGGGTGGGGGAGTGGGTAAGAGGGAACCGGAACCGACTCTCGGACTGCGGGCGTGAATCAGCGGATCCTCCCCCCCCGCCGCCGCCACGAATAGCGCGCGAGCACACCACGAATACCCCTCCCCCCCATCCCCTGCTCTGGCCATTCCAGATTCCACAGGCGCGGCGCTGTCACTCTTTCCGTCAATTCTCTATAAATCGACAGTGGGTATAGCTGGGCTCTCCGGGTGACGCCGTGTCGAAAGCTGTGATGCCGACGTTTCGACCGTCTTGCGCGTTGTTTGCAGACCAGCCATGAGGAACACCACGGCCAGAGAGTCGAAACTGTTGGCATCACAGCCTTCGACGAGGCGCCACCCAGACAGTCAATAGCACTCGCAAGACTGGCTGCGGATGAGCCTACGACTTTACTATGGATATTATTAGACGTCTGAAGCATTCTTATAAAAGCGACGCTTAATGGTGAGCAACCTCAAGTGATCTTTACAAGGGAGACAATAGAAATTGCAAAGAAATTTGTAAATCAGGTCTACATGAAAACCATGTTTATTTGACCACTGACAGGGTACATTATTATATTACACCATTTCGACATAGGTTCTGGCAGATACAAAAGCGACACGTTCTAGCAGATCGGCTTTGCCCGTTGGGTGTCATCATATTGTCTAATCTTAAGCTTATCAAATATTAGCCGTTCACAACCCTCTGAATTATCACGGTTTAGTAAGGGATAGGGCCTTACATCACTTGGTTTCTCAGTCCTTCAGCTGCATCGGGTTAACTGCCTGTTAGACCATAATGCTGCCAAGTAAGACGCTGATGCCTGAACAACGGATTGTCCATTAAGATGAGACAGAAGCCCCAAAGGAGTGATAGGGCAGGAAGCTGTGAAGGCAGCACTGATGCAATGGGATACAAATCGAGCCGAGGGAATTAACAGTCCCCTGCGTCTCCCGTGGATAAACTTCCTAATCATTTTTTCTAAGTCCTCACATTTCCTCTCGCAGAAATGTTCTGCAATTTTTTGTTTTAATTCCAGATTTTCCAGGAGTTCGTGATTCCTAGTTGATGTTCATTCCTAAATCGAATCTCTCGGGTTTGGACAGTGGAACGTCGTGGTAGTTGAGTGGGTCGGAGAGGGGTGAGCCGAGGTGGAACATGGCGGGGAAGATCTGGGCGGGACTTGCGGGGCATGGCGGGGGACGGGAGGGGCGGGGTATAAAGGGTGCCGGGAGGAATATGGCGGAGTGAGGAATGGTGGGGCAGGGCAGGGCAGGGCAGGGCAGGGCAGGGCGGGGCAGGGCAGGGCAGGGGGGCAGGGCAGGGCAGGGCAGGGCAGGGCAGGGCAGGGCAGGGCAGGGCAGGGCAGGGCAGGGCAGGGCAGGGCAGGGCAGGGCAGGGCAGGGCAGGGCGGGGCAGGGCAGGGCAGGGCAGGGCAGGGCAGGGCAGGGCAGGGCAGGGCAGGGCAGGGCAGGGCAGGGCAGGGCAGGGCAGGGCAGGGCAGGGCAGGGCAGGGCAGGGCAGGGCAGGGCAGGGCAGGGCAGGGCAGGGCAGGGCAGGGCAGGGCAGGGCAGGGCTCAGGGCAGGGCAGGGCAGCCAATGCGTACCCTCTGCGACGTCGCCCTCCGCGGCAGCCACCGAGCAGCCGCCGAGCGGGCGCCCGCCGACCGCCTGTTGCGCCACCGTCTCGGCGCGCGCCGAAATAGCCCCGCCCCCCCCCAAGCTCCCGCACCATCGATGGCCCCCCTCGCCCGCCCATCGCCTCCACACGCAGATTCCAGCTCGCCAGTTCACGCTTCCTGTTTCTTTAAATCGAGCATCGTATCCGAGGAGGCAACTGCAGCTGACGTACAACATGAAGAAAGGCAATACGCCGTTGGACTCCTTCGCATCCACAATACATAAGTCGAATCGAATTATGATTTTAATCTTCGAATTTTAACAGGTTTTTCGAAAATTACCTTTAACTCTTTAATTATTATTATCATCACATTATATGCTACACGAGTATTACGACCATATAAAAAGGGAAAGTGATTATTTTTAATCACATATGTTTGGACTATTTAGCATTTAGAATGGTGGAACTAGTTAGTCCGTTTTGTTCATTCACTAAATTCCAACCATTCCTTGTTATGGTTTCTTGGGAAATGGTTCTTCTCGCCACCGCTAGGCGTCGCCACTGACCGGTCTGCCACGCCAAGAGCGGTCGATCCGGTAACTACCAGAACGCGGTCTGAAGCATTTTCAAAAGTGGCAAGCACACAATAGTCATGTAAACAAATGTGCACTTTAATTTGCACGGTGGATTTCGTGCATTCTGCTCAAAATAATCCTGGGAAAACACATGAGCCAGTGCTATAATCAAACGGACGAGAACGATCGTAAAGTTTAAAAAGAACGCCTCGTAACGAATTCAAGAATTAAGCATTGGTGAATACAATAACAATAATAGTAAGCTTTTTACAAAACACCATTGTTTCTTCCTGCAGCACTGCTGCAGTAGAATTCAGTCTTGTTGCATTATAGTTTTCTGAGAATTACGCAGTGGACATTTTTTTCTTTCACGCTACCGCTTTCGCAGTAGAGAGAAAATTATGTAATGCTGCGCGAAAAAACTGCGCAGTTTCGGCAGAAAAACTTATTACGGAGGCCTGGTAACGAAAAAGTTCATAAATCCAGATGCCAAATTAAAACAAAACAAAACACAAACACTTGGAGTAGTAAGAATCGATGTTTTGTGGCTCCATTATACCGAAAAATCGATTCACGTCTGCCTGTCCGTCTTTGAACAATACTAGCGGCTAAACCGTTCAGCCGATATTCTCCAAAATTGATATTCGCCAATCAAGTTGGCAGATGTCGCGATCTCTTGAATTTGAAACAGATTTTTTTTGTGTGTGGGGGGGGGGACTTTACATGAAACCCCTGGGACAGTTTCAAAATTAAAAAAAAAATGGCTCTATCGTTTTTGATTAAATTTTGTTGATGGACAGTGAGAATACCGTTCACGCAAATGGTGTAGGTCTCATTTTCTTTAAAAATTCTGATTTTTCGAAAATTGCAAAAAATTCAAAATGTTCTCGGCACCTTCCTACAACTACAATTATGAAGATAATTAAGAAGATTTAACCTCTTAATAAAATATTTTCCTTAAAGATAGATTTTGAAACAAAGGGCATGCAATTTATTTCGAACATCTGAGTAGTTTTCGCGTAATCTTGCGTGAAAGTACGGGCGAGAAAGTTCGTGCTGTTTTAGCACTACTAGTTTACACTCGACGGCGTGATACTACTCACCGAATCTGTTACCGTGCGCCAACAGCCATTTTATGTAGCAGATGAGCACGCACCAAGTGAAAATCCATTCATCGTATTAGGAGAATCTGTAACCTTTTTTACGAGTATCATGGTCCACCGGTTCACGTACGAAGCATCGCCGGACCACTGACCTGCAGCATTGGGCTTCCAGCACGCAGCACTCGGGGCTCGCGCAGCAGGCACGCACCACGCCCACTCGCCAACGCAGCGCCTCTCACCGGCAGGTCCTAGAGTTCGAGTCCCGACCCGAAAGCACGCAGCATTTTCGACACTAGCTACACAGCTGGGTCGAGTTCAGCCGCTCCCTGGAGCTCTAGCGGCCGGCTGCTCTGATCGTTTCCCGAGGTTTTCTGATCAACACCAGGCGAATGTCGGAGCAGTCACGTAACAAACGGGGGAACGGTCTGCGCGCGATCTTTTCTTTCTATTCCTTTTCCTGCCCCTTAATTACTCACTCTTACACTGACATTCACTAGACAACCACACATGTCGGGAGCTTTACCCGGCTGCGATGGTTCTCAGCTGGGAAACCTCGCAAGCCGTCATGTAGGTTGGCGCCGGATTTCATCATCCAGCGGGAGAAGATACACGTCACCTCCCATGAAAAGAAAACGTAAACTACATTTACGGGGCTAATAAACATACTAGTCGACGTCGCCGATAACACAAAATAATGAATCAATCGCCCGCCCACTAGCCCTGTTCATCCAGCCCGCTCGCCCCCTCTCTGCTCGGCCGGGCCGGCCCGAGAAAGCGTTGCCAACGCACGGGATTACGGCTTCTAATCGAGTCACTGGGTCCATTTGGCGAGATGCGCGAGGCGGCGCGTAAAGGCGGAAGAGCGAGCGATTATAAAAAAATTACCCGCCCGCGCACCCGAAAGGCGCTCAATTATTCGCAGCGCAGCGGAGAGGAGAGGAGAGCAGCCGGAGTTGGGCGCCCCGAGCGACGCGACGACAAAGTTCCCCGGCCCCGCCCTCCGCCACCCTGCCCGCGCTGCGGGGTTAACGGCGGAGCGACGCTCGACGACAAATTTTGGACTCACCCACTCACCCTCCCTCCCCCCACTCACCCTGCCTCTCACCCCTCAACCTGCCTCTACTCGCCCGCTTCCATTGGATGACCGACTCTATCATCGTAATCAGCTCTGACCTTTGTCGTTTACGAATTCCTTGACGAACGCCGTCCTCAGCATCCACACACTACAGTCCTTCGCATCACTGACGTCCGCAGGTTCAGGGCGGATCTGTACATACACGGTCGCCTGTGACCCACGGCTCTAATTATTGATAGCATTGTTTGGCAGTTGGGGAAAAAGATGGCAGGCGCGTCGCGGACCCTTTGACAGCGTTTTCCTCCCCTCTGTCCGCAGGCAGACCAACTTCTAATATTGCTCTACTTAACCAGCGTGGTGATTAAGGGACGGGAAAGAAAAGGTTATTTTTTTTATGTGAAACACAGTGATTTAGCAAAGCCACGCCCAGGGTGGGATTCGAACCCGCCATCCTTCGACCCCGACATGTCAGGGCTTGTCCACCATACAAACTCGGCTTCTCAGAGGGGGAAGAGAGGGGTTCGTGATGGGGTGGGAGGAGAACGTGGTGGGGGAGAGAGGGAAGCGCAGCGGAAGTGAGCAGGAAGCGAGGTGGGAGCGAGTAGGGAGCGTGGGGGAGCGAGCAGGGAGCGTGGTGGGAGCGGCAGGGAGCGTGGTGGGAGGAGCAGGGAGCGTGGTGGGAGCGAGACAGGGAGCGTGGTGGGAGCGAGTGGGAGCGTGGGGAGCGAGCAGGGAGCGTGGTGGGAGTGTGGTGGGAGCGTGGTGGAACGGGGGAGCGACCGGGAGCGTGGGGGAGGAGCAGGGAGAGTGGTGGGAGCGGACAGGGAGCGAGTAGGGAGCGTGGGGAGCGAGCAGGGAGCGTGGTGGGAGTGTGGTGGGAACGGGGTGGGAGCGAGCCGGGAGCGTGGGGAGCGAGCCGGGAGCGTGGGGAGGAGCAGGAGAGGGTGGGAGCGGACAGGGAGCGAGTAGGGAGCGTGGGGAGCGAGCAGGGAGCGTGGTGGGAGTGTGGTGGGAGCGTGGTGGGAGTATGGTGGGAACGTGGTGGGAGCGAGCCGGGAGTGTAGTGGGAGCGAGCCGGGAGCGGGTGGGAGCGAGCCGGGAGCGGGGGGAGCACGGGGGGGGGGGGCAAAAGCAAAGTCGGAGGCGCGAATAAAGAACGGCGAGAGGGGAGTGAGCGTAACATGGCAAGATCGAATACGCGACTGGGCCCTGGGGGTAATTAGCGCTTTGAGCGGGGAGGCCCCGCCGCCCCTACCTGTCGCTTGCAGTGAGCACCCCTTCCACGGCCTCCGAGAAGACCTTCGCAGAAACCGCGAATAAAATCTCTGAGAGCGTAACAGCTGAAGGAGACATACCAGAAAATAAATGTTCCTCTCTCGCTTTTCGAAAGTAGTACGTAAAAGTATGTTCTCAAGCGATTCTACACGAAAACAGTGGACTACGTAAGCACTGGACAACAACGAGAAAACAAAGTAGATCGCCTTAACATTTGCATACGGAAATGAAAGAGTTCAATTTTACGCAAAATACCATTGGTAGCAGGTACGAACTTCAGAGTACCACGTTCCGTCACCCACTCAGCATTCAGTGATGATTTTTTACACCCTAACACCACAGAACATCAACCTACGAGTTTCAATTTTCAATAAATCAAAATGAAGTTAAACTGAACAACTATTTTGGCCACGAAGAGTTCCTTTTCCTTTAAACGTGTGTTTAAATTGTTCGCATAAAAAAACTAAGCGTTGTTTCACGTACTACTTTGAAATGACATACGTTTTCTCCTTGGAATCTTGCTTACGGATGTTTCGTAAGGCAGCCTTACGGCACCAAACTACTAAAAATACAACCAGCTCTGCATTAAAAGGACGTAATATTGCCACTCCAATCCGCTGTGTTTCGAACGTTACGTTGGCCTCACTCTGAAACTGGAAGGTCCGTAATAGATATTGCGAAAGCAAGGCAGGAGAAGGGGTTGCCGGAAAAAGCCAAGAGAAGCATTCCATTGACGCAATTCCACTCAATGCCACGGCGCAATCAGAACTTCAAATTGCGCTATTCGAGATTCTACCTTCGAAACTACAAATTAGCAGGAGGTTTATGTGGGTGTGTGGAGCGGAGAGTGAAATTAGAGGCTGCTCTCCCCGATGGATTCGCCCCTGTTTGAAACCACGCTGTCCGGACGCATAATTGTATCTACGCAATCGCATCACACACAGAGTCGTGTGTGCGTTCAGCAATAAAGTAAGTGCTGTAAGGTCCTGAGGAGGACTCAAGTCAGTGTAGGCCTTTAGGTACAGTCACTTGGTGCAAAATGTAGGTAATTAATTTAATTACATATTATGGAAATATATTTTAATGCATATTTTTTATTAACATTTTGTGAAAATAGAGACCAAAAGGGGATTAAAGATAGTTATTCCAATGTAAACTAAACTTCAACGCCCTTCAGCGCTTGAACATTCAACGCAAAAATCCTAAGAAATATTTTATAGGAAACTTAAGGCATTCTTATTTTTTCAGGTAATAAGCAAAAATCCGCAAAACATTTTTTGACAGACACTGAAATTTTTGCCAAATTCTCTGTTATTTAGCGCCGTTCATTTGACAACTATTACATAAACGACATAATTGAAAGCAACTTTAAGGTAATTTATTTTCGAATAGAAACACCAGTCTCGAAGATTTTCCAAGTTGTAGGAGAAAAACTAGACAATTTTTTGGCAGTTTTCTCAGAGCGTTGGTTATTTACGAAACAGAGAAGTTGGAATTCGGTGTCAAGCCCCCCAAAAGAGACACAGAATAATAAAAATGACGTATTTTACCAAATTCATTACCCAAAATTTAAAAATTGTTCGGAAAATTATTTTCACATACTTTCGAGGGAGAGCTGAATATCTTCGAGACTAATTTACGAAGTACCAAGGATAAAACATACTATGCAAAATAAATAATAGGATATCACTTAGTCCTTTCATTTCAAGTGCCAAGTGTAATTTTCCATCTCTCTCGTTTCTTTTTTCTTTTCTTCTTTCTTCGCGGTGAGCAGAGGTGCGTCAATAATCGATGGGCCGGCCATGTTCCGCAGTGCGAGGGAACAGGGAAAAACGGGCGAATCGCAACGGGCGCGGTAAACAAACGAGCAGCGGCCATCGGGCCTCGACGCTTCTTGAAGGCTCGGGAACACGAGGTTCAATCGAGACGGCGAGCGGCGTAAAACAACGTGTACGGAAAACGAGATCGATTGGCGACTCTGTCACACCCATCGAAACCAGACCTATCCAGCGACTTTATATTTTAGAAGACTTAGGCCTCAAAGATTAGAATAATTCAGATTAATACTGTTTGTACTCGAGTGTTTGTGAGCTTATTTAATCGATGAAGCGATTTGAAACAAATAGTAGCTTAAGGAAGTTCTCCCACATAATAGAGTTTCAAAGCAATATCTAGTAAAACAGCAAAAACAATTCATCATTTCGGAATGAGGACTTTCATGATTTTATTTTTTGTTTGTACTTGAACGAGGTCTAATGTACCTCGAAGATTATTTCGATCCATTTGCTCAATTCACCTCTTTACATGTAAACGTGTATATGAAATTAATTGTCAAATAGAAGTGTCCTAAATTATCGCGATTCTTGAATTTTTCCTCACGTCCGAGATCTGGAGCCAAGAACAAACAGACCGTCAAGTGCGACAGTGATCCCTCCCCAGTGGCAGGCGGCGTGGCCCGGCGGCCCGTTCCCAGAGGAATCGACCGGAAGGCGGAGGCGGGGTCAGAGGGCAGAGGGGACGGCAGGACGTCGAGAGCGGCGGGGCAGAGGAGGTAACGATGGCTGTTTGGGCGGCGAGGACGACGAGGGCGACGGAGGCTGGCAGCCGGAGTAGGCGGGGAGGAGGAAGGGGTGGTGTGGTATGGGGCGGTCAGGGCGGCGGGGCGAGGGTGAAGGCAGCGAGATCGGCGGGGCAGGGGGATCTGCGGGGCTGGACGGGAGGGGGCGGGGCTGGACGGAGGGGGCGGGGCGGGCGGGGCGGCGGGGCTGGACGGGGGGGGGGAGGGGCGGGGCGGAACGGGGAAGGCTGCGGAGGCGGGGAGGAGCACGGAGTTGACGCGGCCGGGGGCGGCGCGGGATTATTAAGCCGAATGCCAACTGGTGGCCGCGGGCTTAAGGCGCTTACAAGTGCACCTCATTATCCGGGATCGCATCGCAGCAGCCGCCGACTCTTTGCGATCGCGTCGCGTCGCGTCACAGCGGGCAAAGGGCAAAGAACCGCCGGGGAGCGCTAGCAACGGACGCGTCGAATATAGAGCGATTTTCCTAAGGATGAGCCAAAGTGACAGCTAGTGCTGCCAACATAACTGAAGGTTTTGTGGTCGTTGAGCCCTTGAGCCTATTAGACTCCCGTCCTGCATACGTTCGTTTGCAGTTGACTAACTTGTAAATGGCTTCGACACTTTCTTTTGTGGTGTCCTCGTCCGACAAAAATATAGTGCGCTGCGAGAAATAATTGATATTAGGAAGTGCAGTGTCATGTCTCTTCTGTAAAATTTCTTTTTCAATAAACATACATTAAATTTACTTTTTGTGTAAACGTGTTTCCGGCTTAAAATCATCTTTCTTTCTATTTACAATCGTGGTAGTATTCTTTTACTGATTGTGAGAGCATGTTAAGAGATTTTCCACATACGTAATTAAATTTAAATATTTCCCGAACTCGCGTACGTGCATATATTTAAGCGAAACTCTTAGACTTCTGCATAGGGATGTTTTCACAGGAGCCATTAGCACTTTACGAAGGGACGTGGCTGAACAGCTGTCGCGGTGGAGGGATACTTCTCTGCAATACATGTGATGTTCACTTGTTTTCGCGAACTGTCACTTTGGCTCATCCTTAGGAAAATCGTTCTGTACCTGTGCCCGCCACCACCGGGAGATCGGTTCCAAAACAGTTCACTCACTGCACTGCCGCACCTCTTCTGACGATCAACCTACTCGCAATATGTGGTGTATTTCAGGGACAGAAGCTTCAAAGATCAGTTACATTAATCTCAGTCTTTGCAGCACTCCATGTATATAGCCGCTCTGCTTCGTTCTCACTCCACAGCAACGTGATTACAGCAAACATCTGAGACTGAGACATATCGTAGTGTTAGAATGTTGGGCTCATGGCGTTTCCTCGACAACATTGCAGACATTATGGGAAAGACGCCAAGATAACTGAAATGACGTATCAGAGTCATACTCAGGACAGAATGTGTCGCGATTGCCCGAGGCGAGGATGTACAGAGGTACGGCCGCCGTGTCTAGCATGGTGTGACTGTCATCTACGACGGAAACAAGCATCCTCAGCTGCGTTGTCATGGAAGTAACGGGCAGTGTAGCGATTTTCCACATTAGAGAAATGGACATAATACTGATATATTCTTATATATATATATATATATATATATATATATATATATATATATATAAGAAAACAGCAAAATTTTCCATTTACTTCATCATGCAGTTCCGCAAACATGGCTCAAAAAACAATCAAATGTATTTGCGACCTACTTTGGATCAAATATTTCATTCGAGTGTTGTGTCACCACAGCAACTAATCTTCACCCCCAAATATTTTCACCTTTTCCCCCCCTTAACAATCAACCGCGTTCCCCGAGCTCCGTAAGTAGTTGCGCGCGTCGCCGCCAGATGGCAGCACCAGCGACGGCTGGGGCACAGCCTCCGCGCCGCGCGCGCCCTCTATATTTAGCGGCGTCCGCGGCGGGAGTCGCTCCGCACGCGCCGGTGACGTCGCGCTGACGTCAGCGCGTGACGTCACGGGGCGGCGGGCGAATCCGCGAAGCCACACGGCGACGCAGCCTGCCTCAATTATCGGCCGCGCGGAGCACAACGCGCTCGCTGTTTGTTGGCGGTACCAGCGCTATACTAGGGGGGTTTCGTAACGTGGCGCCTGGAGGTCCCATCTTCACGATGGAACATAACACGGCTTTTCTCGTCTTTCTCGGTAGCGTCGCTAGATGTCGCTTGATCTGCGGCACTGCTTCATACGGTCGCGATCATGCGACGTCCGGCGGCACGATCGAGAAAGACGCAAGAAGCCGTGCCATATTCCGTCATGAAGACAAAACCCCCCATGCGTCACGTTACGAAAACCCAAGTATAGGCATGAGCAGATCGAGCGATCACCCGGTGCCCCCCTAGTCAAGGGTCCCAATGATCTGACACATGAAAAAAAAAATAGTAAAAACTTGAAAAAGAAATTAGAACTCGCGAGAATCATCGTAATTTTATAAATGTACAGAGGTCTGATATCTCACAAAGTTTTCAAATAATTATTTCACCTTCAGTAGTTATAATCAGTACTTGCAAGATAGGGCTCTATGTAATGAATCAAATGACACAAATATTAAAAAAGGTTCTATTGAAATTCGTATTCATTATTTCATGTATTTAACAACAAATGATTTCATTAGACACTGACTAAAACAACAATTTCTTTTTTGTGTTTTAAGTTCACCGCGGAAATTGTATTATTTCATCACTAAACATATTTACTTAAAACTATTACTTAAAATATATTTCCAAAACGTTTTCTAGTTAAAACGTAATTTCAACGTAAAATAAAATAACTCGTATATTTTCTTTATACAACTTTGTGTGAGTTATTCCAGGTGCGTCAACCGCGTAATCCAGGTAAGTTATTCCAGACGCGTCAACTATTAGTACCTTAAGTATAGTGCGTGTTTCCCTGGGGGGCGGGGCGTTGGTGGTGGTGATCTTCCCTCGCTGAGTGGCGAGTGATCTGGCACCAACCTACACATTGGCTAGAGTGGTTTCCCTCCTGAGGGGGACCGCCCTGGACGGAGAAAGTTCTAAAGTTCCCGATATGTGTGGTAGTGAAGTCCATTATCAGTTTGTTAGAATACTGTTCCGGCATCCGCCTGGTGTTAATCAGGCAAACCAGGAAATCTACCGATCACAGCAGCCGGCGGCTAGAATTCTCCGACTCAAATCGACCTAGCTATGGGTCGACCTCGCTAATGTCGAGAATCCCGCCACTGCTCGATCCGAAGACCTTCCGGTCAGAGGCACTGCAGTGACAATAGTTAATGCCTTGAGCCACTTCTCCCGGTATTATTTGTATCTGCTAGTATTTTCAGTAAATTAAATTCCACTGAAATGGCCTCAGGCGGTCACATGTTTAATTTTCTAACGAAATAAGGCAGAAAAATTGGGCGTAAGTGGTGGTGGGTGCGGAAGTGTGTGAATGTGTGTGTGTGTGTGTGTGTATGTGTGCGCGCGCGCGCGCGGTGGCGGCAGTGTGCGGTGCGTGGTCGGGCAGTGTGCGGTGTGCGGTGTGCGGCGGGCAGTGTGCTGCAGGCGACGACGCGGTGGGAGCGGCGGGGGCGGGGGCGGGGGGCGGCGGCGTGTGTGGCGGCGACGCCGGAACCAGAAATAGACGCGCAAAAGAAACACGTGAAAATACATTGGGGCGTTTCAATAAACGATGGCTGTAACTTACTAGATGATAGAAGGATTTGACACAAACTTAAATCCGTCTGTTGTTGTTTCCTTCCCGCCTATCATCACAATATTGTTTTCACACATTCTTCACGAATACTAGTATAGCTACGTCGGAGAAAGCCTACAGAGAATTGAGTTCCCACCACACAGTTGAAATGTTTTTCTTCGCGTGAACTCTGATTTAATTGTAAAAATTGAAATACTTCCTAAGTATTCGAATAAGATATTTTAGTTCTATGATGAGGATATTCACTAATTGTACATACAACGAACATCACGTTGTAGTTAACACTGAACGATAATGGCTGCAAATATTGATATTACATTTCAAAATCAACCATTTCGGTAAGTAAAACATACATTTTAATGCGAACACGAAGCCTAACGACGGGCATGACAAACGTTTTTCTAAGGAAACAAAAACAGAGCACTTCAGTTAGTCATACACTACATATTCATCTCCCCGAGTTGTTAGCAAAGTCTTCGAAAACAAGTAAATTCTTCGGGAGATTATTAATTTTGATAATGAGTCCTTTAAGGGGGCCATCGCTAGAACTTTCAAATCAGGTAAGACTGAAAACGATGCCACCTCTGTAATGCCAAATAGGAAGGAAAAGTGTGAGTGTGTGTGTGAGTGAGTGATCGAGTGAGAGTGAGAGAGAGCAAGAGCAAGTCAGAAAGACAGAATTCTTCCATGTAGAAGAAATACAATTATCTCCAGCATCACAACTTTGTTTGATAGTTGACGTATACATTACATTAGGCCCTTTGTAGCAGTGAGTCTGAGACACAAAAGCATAGCACGCGGTTCAATGTGAACCTATACATTATTTCGCTGTGAACCCCCTTTCGCTGGGATCCGGGGTTGTTTACCGTCGGCTGCTCTATCAGGAGAGCCCCGATGGGCTGTCAGTGCCTTCGCTCGTCAACGCAGCCTACATTCGCCAGCCTGCACCACTTTACTATCCATCCACTGCCACATGGGCTGCTTCCACAGAATAATAATAATAATAATAATAATAATAATAATAATAATAATAATAATATACCGAATACATTATTTCAGGTACCGTAATACATACACCATAATATATCGTACAGATACCATAATATACCGTATACATTATGTCTGTGAAGACTCTTCTACAACATTATTGCTCCTTTCTCATTGCTTTGAACATGCAAGAGTCGAGCGACTCATTTATTAGCGCTACATCGTTGAGTCAAAGTAAATGAGATTTTTAATAAATGTTCGTTATTCCTTACCTCCTTACATCCGAATATTCAGAAAAGACGTCGTTTATTGGCTTCATTTTCTTTAAAGAACAGCTTTTAGATGCTAATGGGTAAATTGACACACCTTGTTTACAAGGGCAACGAACAATCTTATAGAATTCTCTTCTCGAATAAGTAATGTTGGTACGATCTTTATGCATACATCACATATCTGGCCACCAACTTTTATCATAACCTACCTCAAATCCCAACCCTATCATCATTCAAACTAGCCAAAAACCCCAATTACCAAACACGAATCAAAAACAAATATCCATATCACATATTCCTTAAAAAATTTGCAGATTTAGATCCGGACTGAGGACCCAAAAAGGGATTTCCTCCCCCTTGTTAGTATGTAAGATTATATTTAAGGTTAGCATATAAGTCTGTAAATACATATGTATAGTTATTTTTACTGATCTATGTAATCTCTTCAAAAATTAATAATAATAATAAAAAAACGATATTTATGCAAAATAAAATGATCAAATTTCATAACTAAAAATACGTGATGGTTAATTATACGCATTGTATCTTTTTCACACACACAAAAATCAATTTTTGTATTAAAAAAAAAAAAAAAAAAAAAAAACAAAAAACGTAGAGAACGACATACGCATAGGACAAATTTCAGCATAATTAGAAGTATTACACAGAAAGACCTTACTTTTCTTTGTGACATATTCATATCTGGTGTAATGTGTGTCGTTTTGAAAGGTTTAATGCAAATTTGTCGGGATCATCTTACGCGCATTATGATCTTTCCGTTATTTAACTAATTACGATAGTTATTTATTTTTGTTATTTTCGGAAAATGAGGTTCTACATAGTTTTCAACGTTATAATATAATGAAGTAGTCTGTTTGAAACAAATTACTAACAAAAAAATTATGAGATCCGATTTATTGAATTATACACAGCGAAACGAGTTTTATATTTCCAGTTTTCTTCCGAACCCCTTCCCCGTTTATCTCCGCACTCTCCAGCTTGCACCCGAGAGGCGACCATCGACAGAGAACAAATTTCCTCATTCATCGCCCGTCGCTTCCTCCCGCGCAGCAGTCGCTTTCGCACGAACCTCGCGCGTAAATTCTGGGAGCCCGCGGACAGGAGTGCCTGGACAGTGTCCGCGCTCCTTCGACGACTGGCGGGCGCGAAGGAGGGGCGGGGGCGTTGAGGGCGTGGACGAGACGGAGGCGTGGCGGGATGAGAAGGCACGGAACGGAACGGGCAGTGGCATGGCGGAGGGACGAAACGAAATTATTGTCATTGTTTTTATTACTACTATATGATTATTATTACCATTCATGTTACCAGTTTTCAATGAACGTAGATATAGAAAGAAAATATGCAGTCTCTGGCCATGTGAAAGGTGGCTTCGGTTTCGTTAGATACCGAAGAACTCGGGAAAATCCAAAAACAATGACACTTCTTCAATTTTCATAAAAAAAAACTATATTATAATATTGCAGTATTCATGAAGATAGTTTTTGTTTAAGTATTTAAATAATTGCTCTGTTACAGGGGTTTTATTTGTCATCATTTCTTGAGGAAAGTGCGTGCTACGTGTTTTGGAGAAACCATTTTGGGTAGTTTTCTCAGGAAGTTTTGCTACTGTAGGTCATTTATTAATATTATTATTATTATTATTATTATTAAATTTATTTCTGTTACTATTAACCATCATTAAAAGAAAATCCTCTAACACAATGTGTAGCCAGAATCAGGTTTTGAGGGTCCTTGATACAGAAAAACCGAATGACTAGCGGCTTAATCGTTCAGCCGATTTTCTCCAAAATTGATATTTCCTCAATCGATCTGGATTATGTGGCCGCCCGTTGAATTAGAAACCAATATTTTAATGTTGAAGGTATTTTACATAAAATCCCTGGGATATTTTCAAATGAAAAAAAAAAAGACTGCATTTTTTATTAAATTTTGTTATTGGATAGTGTGAAGGACGTTTAAGAGAACGGCGCAAGCCATTCGTTGAAAACCCTGATTTTTCAACGTCTTTCTATAACTACAATTATGAAGATAGAATGCTTTTCATTAATGAAATCTGTTCCTTCAAGATAGGATTTGAACTAAGGTCATGTACAATTTTTCTAAAACGAGTACTTTTCGCGTAATTTTAGTTGAAATAGGGGGCGAGAAAGAACGTGCTGTTTTAGCACCATTCGTTTTTTTATAACACCTAGTAATAATTTATTCCTGTAGTAATTTAAACGGTGAGCGCAGAGCGTCCTTGGGGGATGCGCGGAACAAAAGGTGGGGTTCCGTAAGGCTGCGGGACGGGGCGGGGCCGGGCGGGGCGGGGCGGGGCGGGGCGGGGCGGAAGGCACGCCCGCGCCTGGGGCGTCTCAGCGTCGGCGAGCGGCCGTATATCCTTCAGGCGTCCATCGCCCGCGCGCGCCCGCCGGACGCGCGCCCAAATATTGAGACGACCCTGCCCTCGCCCCCGCCCCCCCCCAGGCCAGGGAGAGCGGGCCGACCGCTCCTGGTGAGATGAAAGATACAGTGTTGCTTCGATATACGTCACAGTCACCTATTAGACATACACAGGAATTCACTTCCATTCAACGATGCCTTATTTTACGTGGCGAGACTCGGGTCATGAGGCCTGCTCTTCCGTCTGGCCACGCAAATTTCACTACGCTTCTTTCACCACATACGCGAGAAAGAAGGTATCACTAGGGCAGCACAACAGGCCATTTGAGTTTAGCTCAGAGGTTTTTTTCGGCTTGAGGATATTTTACGTGTAGTAAATGTTTAATCGATGCCATGAATGAACTGTACCCATACTGTATCCCCACCATTTAGGGCTCCTAGGACCTTCTAGAAAATCTCGCACCACCCTGTCCTGCCCTGTCCACGTCGAACAATTATCGTTGAATTATTCGAGAAACTTTTTGTAACACACCCCTACTTTACGCAAAGGATGAATTTCGTATGGTTGCATGCAATATAAAAGGAACCTAAAGTTAAAAATTTCACGATTCTGTCGTCAGAGATTCAATACTTATATAATAGGAGGGGAGTTAAAAACGAATATCAAAACAAAATTGATGAATTCTAAGATATTGGATTAATTACTGACTCCGCCGCTGAAGCATCGTAGTTCGGATGGTCCAAGCGCCCGACTGGAGACGAGTTTCAACTAGCTAGGTTGCTGGGAAGTCAATCTAGAGAATTACAGAGAACCGCTTTAAACGTTCCCATGGTATCCTTCGTTCAATTCCAGGCAGATGTTAAAGCAGTACCTTACGCCAGGGCAGACCAACCCAGAAGAAGACCACGACAAGAGGGTCGAAACGTCGGCACCACAGCCTTCGATGCGGCGTCTCCCGGACAACCTAGAACACTCGCACGACACTGGCCGCGGAAGCCTACGACTTCACACATCAGTACCCTAAACAAACAGGCCACGGATGACGTACCACCCTTCCATCCCAATCCTATGGCCAGAGCTGGGCGTCAGGCTGATCTCCTTATCAGTCTTCGCGATCTACTACGACTTCCCGAACGTGGCTGAAGGCACAGCTCAGAACCATCTGATTAAGCCTCGAGTGACTCTGGTCTTCTTCTCAGTGCTGGAAAAGGAAGAGCGCGGAAGAGACCCGGCGCCGGCGGGCCTCTGGGAGGGACCGGTCGCCAGTGCAGGGAGGGTGGGCGGGGGCGGGCAGCCTCATTAAGGGCGGCGGCGGCCACATCCGCGTCGTCGACTGTTTGCGGACGATTCAAGGAGAGCGCCTACACGCACGTCGCATCTCATTCAAAAACCCACGTTCGCTTTTTGGGGAAAAGGAAGCTTTCTTAACTAGTGGTGAAAACAAACGAGGCGGAGAGGGAAGAGGGTTTCGCGAAAAATGGACGTTCTCGCAATATTTGTACAATGTACACTAATTAATGTTGGCTATACACGTCCTATTTTATACGTACAACTCACATGGTCGATCCACTGAACTCAGAAGCTGCAGCGATAACCTCTCCGCACATAAAGAAGGGAGCGGTCTACGAATCTGGATGTAAAGCCATCTGGGCAAGAAAAGCTTACGCCAACAACTACGAATTTATTCATTTCAACTAATTCCACGATTAATTCATAATCGAGCAATGTCTCACACCAGCCAAAATAATGACTAATTGAAACAACTATTTAACGAGTCAAGTGCCAGAAAACGAATATGTTTACCTATCAAGGATTCGTATTTAAGACAGCGCTTTGAGGTAGACTTCATCATCTTGTGAGGATTCTTTGTATCCACTTTCAAGAGGATACTTTTAAGTCATACCTTACGAATAATCCGCTTTTTATCGCATTGGGGTTGACCCAGAGATCACTTTTGGCGTACTGAAAGTCTTACATTGTGGACCTCGACCCCATTATTTGCTTCAATGCTTCCAATTACAGAACCCAAAAATTTCTCTACTTGGGTGGCTAACCCCACTTTCTCATCTCCAGCCGAGTACTTCCCCGAGGCCGGTCGCTGCCTTTTCAAAAGAGCGCTCCTAGACGCGGAGCGGGTCCCGATTGATTGATTTGATTGATTAGTGATTCTGGGCGCGTCAGCCGCTAAAGTCATTCATCTCCTAAGTGTAGTGCACGTTTTCCTCGGGAGGTGGCGATGACCTTCTCCCGCTGGATGGGAGATCCGACGACAACCTACAATTTCGACTAGCGGAGTTTTTCCCCGATCAGATATTCCTCACCAGCGGGGCACCGCCCCCAGCCGGGACAAGCTCTCAGCTCCCGACATCTATGATAGTGTAGTGCATGTAAGTGGAAGTAATGTAGTGCATGTAGTGCATGTAAGGGGTGAACGAAAGATCGCGCGCGGGGCGCGGTGCGTTCGTTAAGGCTTGCTCCCGCATTCTGCCGAGAATCCACAGAAAAGACCAGCGGGTCACTCGAATTTTGCTCCTGCAGACAGCGGCTGTGTGGCAAGGGTCGAAAGCGGGGCTCGAGGCCGGACCGCATGTGGGGCGGCGGCGGTGGCGGCCCCTCACGCAAATTAGCGCCAATCAGTAGGCGGCGCGCGCGCCTCCGCGGACGAGCAGGTGCCTCAGCGGCCGAGGAGCAACGACGCTGCTCCGCGAGGCGGCGGCGGCGGCGGCGGCCAAGGCCCCCCGCAAACCCCGATCACCTCACGGCACACGTCGCCCTGACGACTAACCATACGCGCACTTCACACAAACACGAAGCTTGTACTTTCACTAGTCGCGAGCGTTTTCTTCAGCGGTGGGAGCATTTTAATTATTTCGTCAGCAGAACATTGAAAAAAACATTCTCATGTCCTCGCGATAGTGACACCATTACTTCTTGTGGGTACTAATGGATAAGAGCCACACGCGTAACGTCTTTGCTGATGCAAATAGTTTCTATTGAACGGGAGCGAATATTTCTAGTTATCAAATTCACCCAATAACCCACGATCGTATCCACGTAAAGTAACGATCGTACCTTAATTAAACTTCGTTTAGAAAAAGAGTGCAGGCAGGGATACTGATGCTCAAGAAAACGTGCACATATTGCACTTTCTCTCATACGTCACAATTTTAAAATTGTTTTACGAAATAAATCTGTACATAAAAATGGAAAATGCGTATGTGTGTCAAATATAGACACAAAAACTACTTGACCGATTTTGCTGAAATTTTCACAGATTATTATTAGTAATGAGAGAGTTAAAAGTAATTGGGATGACAATAAAATAAAATCAATTTTCGACACTAAATTTTGAATTATCCTCTAAAATTCGACTATAATTTTTGAATTAACAAATCAAATAATCCAAGTTTTGTTAATTCTCGTGGGGATTTTTTGGCAAGGTTTGGTCAGATAAATCTCAATTATAATCAATAAACAAGACCATTAAAAAATTAAACCACCACCCCGGCCGCATCAACTTCAAGTATTACTAATCCCCTTTTAAAAACATGGAAGTTTAACACCGATGGTTTTGGGTTGATGTTTACTACCATCGATGGTTTTGGGTCGACGTTTACTAACATCGATGGTTTTGGGTCGATATTTACTAACATTAATGATTTTGGGTCGATATTTACTCACATGAATGGTTTTGGATCGATATTTACAAACATCGATGGTTTTGGATCGATATTTACTAACATCGATGGTTTTGGATCGATATTTACTAACATCGATGGTTTTGGGTCGATGTCGCATCCCTAGTTAAGAGCTGTTGATGGAGTGTGTAATGGACAAGAAAGCGAGGAGGAAAGCGCAGGACGGGCGCGCGGTATGCAACGCAGGCCGGTTGCAATGCGGTCAATGAGGAGCGGCGCTTTCCCACGCGAAGAGCGTCTCCGGACTGCAGCCAGCCACTAAACGGGCATTAGCGACTAAGCAATTTACTTTCTAGAAGCACATTACAGCAACGAACGCCCGCCTGCCCGCCCGCTCGCTCGTCTTTTAGCAAAATTTAACAAATATCTTTTCCCTTTATCTTGGGAATTGAGTCTTTCCGTGTTTCACCGTTGTCGTGTCAATAAATTTGACGAAACACGTCCCATTACTAAACTAAGTTACGTAATAAATATGTATTAAGGAAGGCTCTAACCATGAGGATAGATTCCCGTGTTTTTGCTTAAGTGACGAAAACAAATTACTAATGCTTGCTTTTCCTGGTATGTCTTCCAAAGACCGGATTTCTACACAATTCAAATAGAGCACCTTATGTTTAGACGAGAGCTTCACTAACAGTAGCAAATGGAAACTAGCTGTTCTTTCACTGACAACCTTAATTCATCTCCACATGCGTATTAATTGTGATACGGTAAAAATAAGAGAAATTCTCAAACTGATCTAAAAATCTTTTAAAAAAACTTTGTCCGTTCTTCGAGAATAGAAATTACTGCATATTATATTTAACAAGTACCTTGCAATGAAAACTTTTGGAACTTCTTTTGATAAGCGTAACATTCTCTTTAAGACAAGAAATTCATTTTTACAGTGAACGATAAGCTTTATAAATTCATTTTTTCAAAAGAAATGCGAAAAAAATATAACATGCAAATGGCATTCTCTGGATAAATATCGAGTTGCGTAATTATCACGAACGATCTCGAAGTTTATTCAAGCCTTTTTATGGACGCCATGTCACCTTACACGACAGACAAGGCCACAGGCTATGCCAAAGCTTTAGCTATCAAGCTGTGATTAATTATTAATTTCTAAGACCTACCATCCGCAAGGCTGGCTGTGCTGTCTGCTTTCCAAATGTGACGCTGGGACGTCGTCATTGCCATATGGTAGACTCTCAAGCTACGAAGAACGACGACCTGTGAACCTCAATGCTACCTGGTATTCTCCATTGTTATTGCGACCTTAGGCGAGCCCCTAATGTATGCTGCATACAGCAGTGTTTTCAGTTTACAGCAATTCGACTCCAGCTGCGACACACACACACATTTCGCTGTTCTTAATCTAAGGTGACCAGGGAGTGAGCGATAACCCCACAGCACAAGGAAGCAGTGCAGATTCAAGGATAAGACGCTGTTCAATAACAAGATATCAAGAGAAACCTCGTAAATGTGTCATCTCCCATGTAATATACACCAAAAATGGAAGAGCTCATATCCACACGAAATCAACAGAAATCTACGTGAAGCGTGTGCATTGGATTTCCTTCGCGAGTTGTATGATGCACCAAAAGCAAGAAATTATCAGAAAATAACTGAAGTTCAACGTAGGCCAGGTATCTATTTACAGCATCGCCGTCCCATACCGAATCGGCCCCGCTTCACCGCAGTCGGCAACGACTAGTAACGATGTCGCCGCCCGGCAACAGTATCCTGCACAGCAGGTTTACTGTTTCACCAATATTCGGGAATGTAATAAAATTCGGGGTACAATTTTGTCGCCACGAACCTTTCTTTCGGCTGCTCAAAAGTGTGAAAAATTTGGGAGCAATCGCTGCTTTAAAAGTTATACACATCCAACCACATTTATACAAGTTAAAAACTGGATATTTTAGTGAATCTTTGTACTTATAGGTATTAAATAAAATAAGCGTTCTCGGACAAACCTACTTATTTCTGCGAGGGAGGAACGAGGATATCAAGCAAGCCCCCAATCGCCCTCACACGCAGGTCGCAGTATTATGGAAAGAGCGCCGAGTGCTCTTTATTACGTTGCCGCGATCAAACCCGAAACTGAAGTATCCTTAATTATGAAATTAGCAGATACTTAAGTTTATAATTGTAAGCATAATTATCCGTGCCTACTTGGAATATCTGACGCATTGTCTTTGGGCGTGTCCCAAGGGCCGCCACAAAAGCCAGAGGTTTTTAACTTCTGCTAATATAGGAAACTAAAGTTTCCTTCAATTATATATTTGGAAGAGACTCATACAATTTTGGGAACTAAACGTCCGCGTGTCGCAAGAATCAGCGCGAGATCTATTTTACCTCTGCACTTAATATCAGAAATTTAGATATCCTTCAATTACATCAATGGAAGATATTTATATAAACAGGAGGATAATATTCAAAATTAGCGAAGAGGCTCAGGCGTACCGCGCGGTCTTCGCATTCGGGAGGCCCGGGTTCAATCCCCGTGTCGGCCAACCCGACCGGGGTGTCCGTGGTTTCCTTCGGTCATCCACGTGAATGCTGGGATGCTTCAACTGAAAGGCCACTACCGGCATCGCTAGCCGAATGCGTCAACTACGTGAAGTCACCAAGGTTAAGCGAATTCGAGACATCGCGAGTTCCTGGTTTGGGGACCGACCAGCATCAGAGAGTCACCAGAGGCGACCAGAATCTAACGGCGCCGAGGGCCAGTAGACCTTTACGGCACATACGCGTGAGGGTCGGGGCCCGGGTTTTTTGGGGGCGGCGCGCGCAAGGGGGCCAGCGTCAGCGACTTGCGGCGCAGGTCGCGCAGCGAGCGGTGGCCCTTGCCCAGGGCCGGGCTGCCGCCGTTCTCGCGCTGCATGGCGGTCGTCACCGCGGTCAACCGCTCGCACAACAAGCTCGCGCCTTTGGTGATGGAGGGTCTTCTACATAGCTGACCGATCAGCACTTGCTCGCACTGAGGAAGCTCGCGGCTGGTGTGGTTCTTCTAAACTGCTGACCGATCAGCACTGCTCGCCTGGTTGGAAGCTACCGTTTGAACCGAACGAGTGAAGATAACAAGTTTTTAAACAGTGACCGACATCACTTTGACCCGTAGGCACGGTGAACACCGACACCAGATCGCACTGGTTACAAGGTCACTACTGAGTCAAACCGGTGATGCTTCTAAACCGAGACAGTTCTCCTCACCGCGGTTCACGACCAACACACGCTGTTCATGTTCGCACTGGTGGAAAGCTTACGACGAACATTTAATGATGAAACATCTTCTAACCCGGGAATGTTGTCTCCTTGCCCCCCACCACAGTGAACGTCCGACTCTTCTTCGCACTCTCTGGAAGGTACTGTTTGGACCGAACAGGCGGAGACAAGTTTTCTAAACCGCGATCGCCATTTTTTGCCACTCCCCACGGTGGACGAAACACAAAGTCGCAATGGTTCACTGAACGGAGGCGACTGTCTGGACCGAACCGGCGGCGACGTCAGTTCTGAATCATGTTTGAGCAATCAATGAAACAGTCGCCCTTCTCGCTCTGCATCGCTGTTACTTTCCCCCTCACAAAGATAAAAGTCGCCTGCGAATGACCCACACCTCGTCGCACTGGTTACACTGGTTGGAAGACTCAGTTTGGGCCAAACCGGCGATGATGTCAGTTATGTACGAGTGAAGAATCAATGAAGCCTGTAGCAGACAAATCTTCAAATTAACCACTACGGCACGACTTACAACACACTTGCGTATACCGGTTCCATGAAAACTCGGTTGATGTCGGACTGTTCGTGGACGAATGCCGTTGCGCTTTGAAATCGTTTTGCATCACTTTCATTCACAGCGTTTTCGTAGGCGACGCTTCGTCGATAAGGCTTGAAAACCTAAAAATAGGGAATGTGCCAGTGTGTTTACACGAACAATCCACACGTGGCATCACTTCAGCAGCACATTCCAAATTGTCAGAGAAGTTTCGAGTGAGACCTACCATCCGTACAACTAACATTTTGGTTGCTTTTTTGTTGGTGTTCAACCGTTGTACAACATTTCAGAGCTAATCGGCGCTCATTGTTTGCGAGCAACCGACAAACGCCCAAGGCGTCGCAAACACTCGCGGAATGTACGTGTCGTAAATTTATCCCGAGAGGAGGTTGCTGGTGATATCTGGTGATACATCAATAGTCTTGTTCAAAATGTCCAAGTTACCGTCGCAAGCACATTAGACAAAATACAAGTTTCTGGCTGCTCCCACAAGTTGCAAAATGGCGGGATAGCTTCCATTCCACTTCGGCGGAAACCGAACTCTCGTTCACGACGTGTGAGCCAGCGTGTTCGCAGCCACCTGCCTACAGCGCGGAAAACGCCACTCTCGTGGAAGGGAATTAGCACTCCGGCGGCGTTCCTACAATGACTGCAAAGAAATCACACTTCAGATCTAGCCGCCAAAACACATACATGTGAACGTATACACAGGTATGTATATATGTATGCGCGCGAAAAACACGTACAAACACACATGTGTGTATGCTAAATATCACTACGCTACGTTCTTACGTATAAATTGAATACATAATATAATAAACGTAAATAACATTAAAACAAGATTTTCAGTGAGTATCGAATAACCAAGGACAACCAGCCCTAAATTATGATTTACATAATTTGACCAAGAGCGTCTGAAATGTCTTCCTAAGATATTTAACTACACCGGAAATATATTTCAGTGGCGTGTAACAGAACCTCCTCATGAAGCCATCAACGGCTCCGGAGCCCACAGCCGCGAGAGGCGGCGGGCGCCGTGCTCCGGGCGGGCGGCCGCGCAGGGGCCGCCCACCTGCCCTCGTGCCCCAAAGGGCCGGCGCCGCCTCCGCGCGATTACCCCCAGTGTTGGCTTTGGCCTCGCGTGCTTGCACGCGGCCTCCGAGGGGGCGCCCGCCAGAGCAAATACGCGAGCCCAGCGCACGGGGCGAGATGCGCGGTGGGGTGGGGTGGAGTGGGGGGCGGGGGGGGGGATGGGGGTGGAGTGAGAGAGGGGTGGGGCGAGAACTGGGGGAACGGGCGTGCTTGGGGACGACTGAATGAGGCACGAGGCGGTTTTACGGCATAGAATGGCGTAGAGGGTGGATGCTCGAGATAGAGCACGGCTTAAAGACATTAGAGCGCGACTAAACGAGATTAGAGTGCGACTAAACGAGATTAGAGCGCGACTAAACGAGATTAGAGCGCGACTAAACGAGATTAGAGCGCGACTAAACGAGATTAGAGCGCGACTAAACGGGTTGAAGCGCGGCTGAACGGGTTGAAGCGCGGCTGCGTAGGCGAGAGCATGTACGAATAGCGGGCGTTCGCGCGACCGCGCCTGGGCCTGTCAGTCCGACTCGGCTCGCAGCGCCTCGGAGCTTTGTCAGGCGAAACCGCGGCGGGCGCGTCCAGCCAGTGAGGCACGAGGTCACAAAGGCCGCGCAAACGCACGTTCGCAAAGGTCCAACGATGCAGCCGAATCTGCCGACGAGGAAAGTAACCACGCGCTCGGGCCAGCGATGCAATGCAACATAGCCGCCGGCAGAGAAAGCACTTCATGTGTTTTGCAATCGCAACGTCACAAACGTGAACCAAAACCAATTCTCGACAACGGAATATCTCATTGACTACGTACAAAAAGTGTCAGATGGCAAATCAAGTTTATCAGGACGATTTTTTGTACATAATTCAGTGGAAACGTACAACTGAATAACGAAAACTACACAATGAGCGTGTAAAACAGTAATATTATAGTATTCGCAAAGATGAACTGTACTCTTGAATGTCAAATCCAATTCACAAACATTCGGAAAATCAATATATAACATGAACGACATAAAGACGAACGAAATCCTACAACCTGGCAGTTTTCAACCAGTTACAATCTAAAGAGTAAGCTTTAATTTTCATATAATAATGGTCAGATTTAACATTCATCGAAATACTATCTTCGTTTCTCTCATTCCACCTAACTCCATCACATCAACGTCCCTCAAACAAAAGAAAACATTCAGCCGACCACTATCGCACCAGGCGAGACCACAGCCAAACAAACGTCCGTCTCGCGAAAACAGTTTTTCAAAACCCACTTTAGAAAGGGGCGAGAGACATGTCAAAAGCCGCAAACGAAGTGCCAATTCACGAAATATAAACGCGACGTTCATCAGAGAGCGTTTTTTCTCTCTCTTGTTTTTTTACAGCGCACGTCACTAGCAAAACCGCAATAAAGCACGCCGTCATCCATGCCCCCCCCCCCACATCGTCACCCCACCGCGATATTCTTTTCATCTGGCACTGCCGGTGAAATTTAATTAACACAGGCCCGTATTTGCTGGAGCGACGGTTGTTTACATCGCAGGCGCGGGGATAAGAATTCTGAGATTCCCTCCCACCCCATCTCTCTTCCTTTCTCATTAATCTATACGATTCAGCGTCAGCGTTTTCATTTACAAGATTCATTAAAACTGTTTATTGCTAGGGCAGCGACAGTTTCGGCCCGGCAATAAGACAAACGTTCAGGGAAAGAGACGAGGCGGTGCTGAGAGTGTTCGAGGCGAAATAACACGCCGGTTACAAACTTTAATGCCATGTTCCTTCCTTCTCCTTCGACATCGTACGTCCACTTTCTGTGTTTGATGCGCGTCACCTTTCGGTGCTTGTGAATTAAGATGAATGTTAATTTTAATTACATTTATTAAACTTTACGTAGCCTAATTACGAAAGTCTAATTCCTAAGAAATAAAACGAATTTTTTCTATGTATGTATTTCAAAAGAAAAATCATGAATCCCCATCAAGCATCATGTACGACACAGTATCAAATAATTCCCGACGAGTTTAAACAAATATGAAAAAGATACATTTGAGACACCGTCACTACGTGCTTAGAAGAATGACACAAAAGGACGGGCGTATAATAGTGTTCAACCTTTTATACTTTTTAACGTTATATTCCAAAACAAATCCGATCAATTATATTCCTCTAAACAGTGAAAAAAAACTCAGAACTCAACGTTTGTCAACATATTGGCGGATTTCTTTCACGTAGTTATGTTAATGTGGAGAATTATTAATACAAACACAGATAATTATCTACTTTCACATAATGAATCCACCAACTAGATATTATTGTTTGGTAAGGTATATCATTGTAGTATTACACGTGGAATTCGTTACCAATCAAAAACCTGCTCGACCCATCAATTTGGAAATCGTCCCACTTCTGACCAACCTCCATACAAAAGTCGTCCATCAGATCACCGTCCAAAAAAAAAAAAAAAAAAAAAAAAAAAAAAAAAATAAAAACACACCTTGCCTCGATGCCAAAAAAGTCTTTGCCTTGACGCAGGGCGGCGAGCTCACAGAGCCACTGCAGAGCGCCCGACGCCCGAGGGACGCGCGACGTCTACCGAGGCGCTCTCTCTCCAGGAGCTGGCGCCTCCGCCACCGCCGTAACAACAAACACGTGTCCGCCGCCGCGCCCGCACGTGCGCCTTTCCTTTGCAACTTTCCGCAACGCAGACAGGGCGCGTTCGAGGGCCTCCTCGGCGCCGCGCGCCCTCGCACGCGGCCAACGAACTGCCCCGGGCCACCACCTCGCACGCCGGCCCCACCCTCCGCTGCGTTGGCCGGGTCCAGCCATCTCCTTGCCACACGCGGCAACTGCTAAGGCCAGCAGTCCAGGACGTGTAGTAGATTTCATCACGGGAGGTGGCGGTGGTCTTCCCCCGCTGTTTGGTGAGGTCCGGCGCCGATCTACACGTTGCATTGCATGGATTTTTCCCAATCGGATATCTCCCACCAACAGGACACCGCCCCATCCGAGCCAAGCTCCAAGCCTCCGACTAGTCTCTCGACGAGTGAGAGATTCTGATGCATGTGAGTGTGTCCGTAAGATGTGATGATAGAGCCAGGAAAGGCTGCGCACGGCCCGTGGACGTTTGTTACGGTACTGCTCCGGCATTGGGATGATGTTGACCGGGGACACCAGGGAAAACTTCCAAATTTGCTTTCTACGATGCAGGAATGAAACTTCCGCCCTCCTCGGCTATCAGAGGTAGCCAGTGAATCCGTCTCAGCACGTTTTCATGTTCATAGTATTGCCAAGACACCCGGCAGGCCAATCACCGACGCGTAGAGCCGGTTGTGGGGGAACTTTACTCGTTGGTCCCTGGTGACGGATTCACCGCACGTCAGGCGCAGCTGGGACAGGGCCCTAAATCGAAAGCACGTCCAATTGCGCCGATCGCGACGGGGCCTCGGGCCGCACGTGCAAAGCGCGTGATGGGCGCTGGGACGCGGGCGAGGGGGGGGGGGGCGCGGGGGGTGGGGGGGACGGGCACTGCTGTGAGGTGGTGGCGGCGTGCAGCGGGGGGCGAAGCGGTGGGTGTTGGGGGCAGCGGGATCAGGTGGCAGAGCGGGCGAGCGGAGCGCGGCGGGGCTGGTCGGTGGGCGGCGGGAAACGGGTCGGCGAGTGAGGAGAGAGGGGCGTGGCGTGGCGTGGCGTGGCGTGGCGGGGCGCGGCGTGGCGGGGGGGGCGGTGGCCGCGAGTGACGGCGACCTGGCGCAACAGGCTGCGATGCCTGAGCCGCTCCACCTGTTGCCCCACATCCAGGTCGCGCCCCTCGTTCCGCGCGCCGGCGCACCAAACTTCGCCCATTGTCACGGCTGGGAGGCGATTCCGATAGACGAGAAATGTGGAACGGGAGACGCTACATACGGCGGGCCAAAAATACAACCTTATCCCAGTTCAAAGTTCTCCCTCCACTAAATATCGTTGACTGTTGTCTTATTGTTCACCAATCATAACAATGAATGAATTTGAAACGGCTGAATGAAAACGGCGAGATGATAGCAGCAACCACAGATTCGATTATGTTCACCCAAAGTCACTCAATTTACCTCTTAACAAGTCAGGTTCAGATCTTTTGGCTCGTTCCTGAAGTTAAGGCGTTCATTTGAAACATGCTAGTGATGGAAATATGAACAACATTTCGTCGACATCCAATGGCCGAGCTTTTGACTTGCGTGCTGAAATTTAAACTGAGCCAAACCGAAACTTTTTAAAAAAGCACGCTGAGAGTTCATACATTTTTCGTCGCAACATTTCCTTATAGATGTCTTTACTTCAAAACCCACCAATTTTAGCACAGAACTACTTTGTGCTATCAGAAGAAAACATTTCAAATATGAACATGGAATAAGAACAATGACTACTAGCATTGCGAATGACACTCAATTTTTTTTGCGACATTTTGGAACTTGCGTATGTTCTTTACGACTCAAACTTTTCTCTCTCACTGCTCGGTTCGAATCTCGAAGAACGCTAGAAAACTCCGTGCGCTTGAAGTCTGATTACCATAAATTACTTTCAAAAGCTGGGAATAGATACTAAGAAAACCGACAACCCATATCGAGCTACTACCACCGAAATTTACGAGACAGTTCCGGTCTATCCTTTTGACAGCGATCTGCTCACCTTTGCCCGGACTGCGGCGATTGAAGTTTTCTCTCTAGTTTATGTACACAACTCGCGTCCCGAGTAAATATTTGACGACGAATATATATGTTATCCCGATGGAACATTGCTTAACGAACGCGGGAATTGCAGAAGAATTTCAGAGCGGACGTGTGGAGAGCCCGTAAGTTCCACACGTCACCCGAATCACCACCATCACATCACCAGAGCCGCCGTTCACACTGGCGCTCTGCCCAGGCACAAGCCACGTCTCTCAGAGCACGCCCGATTCCGAACGCCAAAAACATCGCTGTTACTGAGCGCAGAATGACGACGCAGCTGCGAGATTAAAGCGTGTGTAATTACCGATGTTATTAATGAAATATTATTGAAAAGCTGGGTATCAGGGATTTCTTTTATGATCATTTTTTGATGAAGCATCAAAGCAAATTTTACAGAGAACAAATTTCACAGCTATAGGCTACAGAGTTAAATCAATTACCAACATATTTTTGTGATTTACCTTTAGTAATTTTGTAATAATCAAATTCTTCAAAAATATAGAATGTTCTCTTTTCGTTGTTGCTTAATACGTATTGAGCTTAAATCTAGGTCAAACATAATGACAAAAGACTGCCGGAATTGACACAAAGAAACACTGACTGCCACCTTCGTGCACGTTGAACTTAATCTGAGAGGCAAATTTCAATTTAATATTCACGAACTACCAAAGGTAATTCAATTTCAGAACACAAATTAGATTTCTCGCCAAAACATTTACTCGCAAGTAAACCATTTGCGAGCACGAACAATTATAAACATAATCGAGTTGATAGTTCGGCTGAGTTAAAATATTAAGTTCCAGTTAGACATCGTTCTGGAAAGCAAATATTAGTCTCCTTCGGAGAAAAATTGTGAGTTATTACACTCTTATCCACTGGGTCCAAGACAATTAAAAGCAAGTTTGAAATCGCACATACCGGGAATACGATAATACCACACGTCATAAACGCAGTGATCCCATAAGGAGCCTCATGCGGTTTTAACTACTTCACGAAGACGGAAGTAAGTAATCGGTGGTTTGTAATCAGGAAGGCCAAGTAAATTATGTTCACAGAACACGAGTTTTAACTTCCTTTACGCAGGCTTCAGCGAGCGCGTACTCTGAAATGGATGGACAAGAGTTAGCGGCAGGCAGAGGGGAGGGAGTGAAAAGGAGGAGAGAAAAGAGAGAGGGAGGGAGAGAGACGAGGGGGACGGGGGTCGAACAGCCGGGAGAGCGGAAGGAGGAGGAGAGACGGGCGGGCAAGAGAGCGGTCGGACGCCGCGAGAGCGGGCAAGAGCGCGAGGTCGGACGGCCGAGAGAGCGGGTAGGGCGTCGGCGGCCGGACGGGCGAGAGAGCGTTCGGACGGCCGAGAGAGCGAGGTAGAGAGCGGTCGGACGGCCGAGAGAGCGGTCGGTCGGCAAGAGAATAACGGGGCGGGGGCGGAGTGCGAGAATGCGGTCGGGCGAGGCCGCGACAGTGGACTCGCGAGAGGAGCGGGCGGAAAGGCGATGCGGGGCGCCGCCTACAGGCGTCGGACGTTCCTATCGGCGCGTGCGCGACCGAAGGCGCGACAGCCGGATATCGGCAGACGTCACCTGCCGCCGAGACGCAGGGCCGCACACCCACCGAAGCCCCAGAGAGACCTGTTATCCAATGGCGAGGCGTGGCAGTTTTGCGTGCATGACGCTAGATTGGCCCGATACCCAGGCCTATCGTTGTGAACCTACGAGGGGAGTGTCGCAATATCGTAGGGCGTTGTTCCTATGGATAAAACTAAGCTCATTTTTCTCGTTTGTATTTTTCATTTGTGTAAAAAAAATCTCCTGGACCTGAAGGCAATATTGAAATGCTTTAGCAATCTTGGTAAGACGGCAAAACTCAAATTCATTCAATGAAAGAAATGTGAAATTAAAAAAAAAAGCTGAAAACACTAACAAACATAGTAAAAGTACTTAACCACGATCACAATACAACATACCGTCTCCCTCACAAGTTCATGCTAGGTTGTATTTGCGCGTCTCACCGTGCATGGCCGGGGACGGCAGAGATTCCACGAGAACAACGATAACTAGAGTGCTTATCGTCGTGCACGGCACGAAGCGACTGGATGAGTCACTGTAAGCGACGCGGCGGCGAGCTCTCAATTTGATGCGCTAATTTTGGCGAACCCTTTACGTGCCTCTTGTTGTCTCATGGTTATTTCTCATTTGTGTTTTTTAATTTGACCATTAAATACCTGTAGTTATTTTCCTTATTAATCAATTGTTCTTTAAAATACTGAAAATAATTGTTATAATTTTATTTGGTCATCGGCGCAACTATCAATGACCTACCACATCTACCATGATCCTTCCTTCTATCCTTCCTTTTTGAAGTACCTCAAGATTAATCGTACTATGAATATAATTACATACCTAAAGGAATAAACGGACCGAATCACGTTTGTTCTATTTCCTTACTTTTTAATTCTCGGTTTGCTCTACCTTACGTATTATTCACAATACATAACAAACGAAATTAGCTAATAACATTACTGTACTACAAAGGTAGGCGGAGATCATCGACAACCACATTATTCGTCCGTATATAACACGCATTTTCAGACGCACCGTGCATGAAAAACCTCGCAATCCTTTAGGCGTTCGCCTCACTAATCCGCGCAAAAATCTGGCGGAGAAAAATACGGTTCGTGCAGGGCAGCCGCAATGCACCCAGGAGCTGGAGAATGCTCTAACAAAACGGCACAGTTGCCTGGCGACTGCGGGGAAAAGCACTCGGCGGAAACGCAAGTGCGCTGCGGTCACGCGAGCGCATTGAGGCGACGGGCCCAAACCAGATTACGCGCCAAACGAATAAAAATAATAACACAAAAAACCGAACTCGGCGCGGGCATGCAAATATTATGGGCGGACCAACGGATAAAACACTGGCGGAAGCGCGATATAGTTAACTCATTACAGCACCATCGTTTACGAACTCATTCGCGTTTGAAATATCATGCACCATGGAAATGCTGATGGAAAATAAAGTTAAACGAATTGCCATTTCAGTACACGACGGTAGGTCCGCGGTTCATAATGAAGGTAGACCTTAAATGATACGTGGCAGTATTACCCGTACGAGTGTTTGGGGTGTCCTGCAGGGGCAAATAATTGTTTATCTTTATCCGACGTTTAGTGTCTCACCCACTATTGTTGGTTTAACAAAACTGAGCCTGGTACATATTTATTTCACCTGACCTTCTGGATAGATGCACCACGGACAGGAGCCGACGGGGTCGTTCGAAAGTTTTCTCCTTCGGCTTGAGGTCCAAGACGCTCGTATTGACCCGAACGGACAGAACGGAACGGATAAAACTCGCGCATCCTAAACGTGTAAGGGTTCCTTCATCCACCGCTTCAGCTAACCGCGTTACCAGTAAAATACTCAATTATCATTGAAAGGGATCGGAGAGGGTGTATTCGGATATGCTCTACTTCTCATATGCAAGTAGATTTTACTTGTCGAGTTGAGGCTAGATTTGTGCTTGACGGGTAAAATTGTCACGTATCCGAAACGTATAACCGGTTTAGGTGGCTCAGGGCATCATCTGATGTCACTACAGTGCCTCTGACCGGGAGGTCTTTGAGTTCGCGAACCGACGGTGGACTAGCAACATAGCTAGATCGAATTCCGCCGCTATCGGAAGAACTTTAGCGGTCCGCTGCTCCGAACGGGTTTTCCGTGGTTTCTCCGATCATCATCACGCGAGTGCGGGAGCAGTACCCTAACAAACGGGCCCGATGTTTCCCTCCTCTTTCTTGACCTATCCTCCCCCCTTATACACAACGACACATGTCGGGAGCTTCGAGCTTGTCCCGGTAGGGGCGGTGCCCCGCTGGTGGGGGATCTCGCCATCCAGCGGGATAAGATCACTGCCATTTCCCGCAGAAAAAAACACACATAACTAACGGAACTAAGACCATAGCAGTAGTCACGCCCGGAATCATTAATCAATCCAGCAGCCGAACGCGTATGAGCTCTTGAAGCATCCACGCCCTCGCTGCAACAAGCTGGCGGTGGAGGCTGTGAGTGCTAACAAGCCGCGACGGAGAGACGAAGGCGCTCCGCCGCCCTAGCGACCGCGATCGCAACCCAGCCGAGCGCAGCGGAGCGCACGAGGAGGGGGGGGCGGGGCGGGGCCAGACGAGGACGGGACAGGCGAGAGCGGGGCGGGAAGAAAGGGTGGATTGGGGCCAGGAAAGCAGCAACAGGGGAGGGAGGGAGGGGGAGGGGAGGAGGAGGAGGAGGAGGAGGGGCGGGATGGTGCGTTCCACTCGGCGAACGTCTGGCGGGACGACGCTCCGCCAACGCAACCAAACACCAGTTGCCATGCAAACCACGACGATCCGCACCAGTGGCCCCATTTCAAATTGGCGACAGTTTTTTTTTCCCTTTGACAGTCGTTCCTAGGTGTAAAAGCAGGCCTACTCGACAGTTTACGGGAAAACAAAGAAAACAAATCTTAAGGGTAAGTCTGCATTGATGAGAAGACAAAGTTTCAAAAATTATCTGTAATGTTGGTACAGAGAAATTCTAGATGTATTACCTTGAATGGCATCAGGCTTGAAAAAATCCGAACACTAATTCCCGATTTTTGAAAGTACATACCTGAAGGCACAGCCACCGGAAATAAATGTGCGTCATTTCCCCACAAGGGCCCTTGTTTTGGATTAGCTGCACATGCGGCCCATGAAGGTAAAGCTTTGAAACAACAAATTATGAGGTGCAGGACGTGGAAATTACTTAATACAATACCCTCACATGAACTTTTAGAGCTAAATGGCGTATTCAATCTTCGTTGAGAAGGTTTCTGTGAAACGAATATAGCGATTATCAGCATGCCACAAGTTTTGCTACACACCAAGCCCTGAAATCAGGCAATGAGTTTCGTTGCTTTCAAATGTCTAAAACAGATGTCGTCTGTTTATTTTTATAAAAATGTACTTTTATTGGTCGAACAAATACTTTTATTAAAAACCAATAGCATGTAAACATTTTATCTAGAAACTGCTCCCGAATGTTTTAACGTGGTTCGACAAACCGAAATAGTCTTTACCATGAAACGGACATCTTTCCAGACACATTAAAACACTGGAAAATTACGAACCTGATTATCTACTCTAGGAGCACACTATGTTCTTCCGTTGGCGTGCTAACGGCTTCGTAGCGGTCGTGGTAAACCAATAGCTTAAAAACGTATATTTTGTTTGAACGTAATAGTAAATAATCTCAAGAGAGGGAAATTTATAAGCTATTTGCGGAAGTTTCACGGCTATTCTCATCCTACATTTTCATCAGATTTTTTCCCGCACACATCGAAGCAGCAGATCGTGAAAAAGTTTAATCATTTCAAAATAGTTATAAATACGTAATTATATAAAACACAAATGAGTTCCACAAGAATAATAAATTAAAATGCATTAATTATGCATTTTTTAAAGGATTTAAGCACTTCGTGAATCACTCATATATTCCAGTTTTATTTCACTCCAAAAGAAAATATCACACGATGATAAATAGAAGAATAATATGTGAGAAGTTACGAGTAGACAAAATCCACGCACAGAAACAATCAATTTCTCACATACTATATCCTTCTCGGCTGATATCAAATAGCACACGTAACAACCCACGGTTCAAAAAATTTTAGGAAACGCCAACGACCAATGAATAACAACACTTGGCGAAACAGTTAAGCACCATTGAAAAAAAAAAAGCTTGATGCGTTCTGCGATGAGGAACCTCCAACCCAGTAGCTTGGAGCGCAACACCTCGCGGGCGCGGACGGCAGAGCGCGTGGGCGACGCGGATCAAACGCTGGCGGCAGCCGCGCGCGAGGAGCGACGCGCTGGCACTGAGCCGCGAACCGAGGGGCGTGGCGGGGCGCAGCGGAAGGAGGGCGGGGACCACACGGCATGGAGACGAGGCGGGGTCTGTAGCCGGATGGACCCGGGCCGGGCGGGTGACACGGAGGCGGGGGGGGGGGGGGGGAAGGAAGGCGGTCGGGGGGGACAGTGGCAGGGGGAAAGGGGCGGGGGGGGGGCGGGGCGGGGCCGAGCGGGGAGGGGCGGGGCTCGCCGGAATGATGCGGGCCAGGGAGGGGAAGGGCGGAGCCGGGCTGGACCTGAGCAGGGCGGGGAGGCGCTCGGCGGAGCGGGGCTGGCCAGATCGGAGTGAGCGGGGCGGGGCTCGCCGGGGCGGTGCGGAGGCGGTGGCGCCGCCGAGACTGCGCCCTACTGCGGCGGAATCCCCGTGCGGAAGCCAATGCGGGCGACTCAGCGAAGCGCTTCCTCACTGACCTGCTCAGTGCCCTAGCACCACGCGCAAGCACTGGCGTGGAAAACTGCTTCAGTTTTTCATACGCTGTATTTATTTTGAGACACCATGCGGTTATTTGTTCTAAATGCTTCAATGTTTTTACTAACAAACTTCGACTCCTATTGCGTACGTAATCGTTAAATGCTACGATTTCCTAATAAACAGTTCCTTTAACACAACTGTAGCTTAAATCCATCACTAGGTACACCAGAATGTTGAAAGCAGGTTTGAATGGAAGTCAAAAGAATCTTGGGCAGACCTACCAATACCTAAGATGTATTTGTAGCAAGAAGGGGGAAAAAGGACGCTGGACAGCTTGCAATTATGCAATGCAAAATAACGTAACAAGTTATTTAGTTAGCTGAACCGTCTCAAACCTTGACGCCTCCGTTCTCGCATTAACATATTTAAAACAGAGCGTTCCAGGGAGGTCTACGGACTTCGGAGGCATCTCGACCAGAAGGCCCCCGGGCTCACTAAACCTATCAAGTGCGAACCCAGACCCCCTCGGGGTTTCAGACTGATGGAAGTTGGCCATAACACCTCCAGGGGCTGTTGTGAAAGGTTTCTGAAGCCTTTCACACATTAAGAGCTTTCTTGCGGATTGATGTACAGTAACATCCTAGCACGAAGTGCTCAAAAAACACAACGTGGATTGTTATATTCCAGGCGTATTGTAAATTATAGTTTTTACCAGGCAAATTTTGTTCGTTTTTATAAACAGGCTTTAAAATTGGAACATTTAGTGCAGGGCTAAACAACCGAGTTGAGGCAATATTAACTCGAAATCTTCTCAGATCTGAATACACAATCAACTGCTAAAAAGATTTACATTAATTTTCATGGTTTCAAAAACAGATCGCCAATGACTGGCTCATTGTACACTTGTGTGATATCAGGGATAATAAAAAAACTAAAATCACGAAAATAATTGCATTAGTATGAAAGCATGAAATACTTAAAAAATATTAGGTCATTCAACACTCACAACTAAGTACACCAATCGTTACATGAAACCCGTACGTATTCCTCTGAGGGAAAAAACATTTTCTCTGCAGTCAACGCCGGAAACGTCATTCTACCAAACTATTGTTAGAATTATCATCGCAATAGATCTCTCATATCACTACGGGACTTTTGCGACATCCCACATAGAAAAATAAATCCGACTCATCTAGGAAGTCACGTCACGATTTCACTCTCATCCGACCAGCCACAATAAACAAGAACGATGAAGCTCCGCAACGCACACACGACAGGCGTCGGAAAAAAAAAAAAGTCAAATCCGCGCGATGACCGCTTCCCCACGCACCAAAGCGGTAATCGCCCGACTGCATCCCGCCACCCGTTTCCCCTCCCCCCGCTTCCCAGCTAATCCCCTCGCACCTTTTGTTACCTGGGAATGCCCAGCCCAACTGCATCCCTGCACCCTCGCTTAACAGCTACTTCCCTCAGTCCACTCCCATCACCTTAAGTCAGCGAGATCAGAAGATGTTCCTGACGGGAGGTTTCAGCGTTGTCAGTGCTCTAAAAGGACATGCAACAGTTTCTTAAAAACAAACAACAGAAGTGGATCGAGTATAATCGATCCAGGCCAGAGAGAAAGTGGGAATCAATCTTTATACTAAGGACGAAAACGAAAAGGGATGGAGAAAGGCTGTGCCTTTTCGGGGAGGAAGATAAACGGCTTAGGAAAAGTTGATCGCGGGATGCAGTCGGGTTACCCCCACGAAATCGACTGCCTGCGGTCGGAAACCACAACCAACCGACATATGACAACGGCGGAAAAAACCCATCCGGCGTTCGGAACATGGACTTCTGTATATTTTGTGGGGAGACGGGACATTAAATGAAGTGTAAATGCGAAATTTGTAGTTTAGCCCACAGGACTTTTATTGATTTATTGAATTTAAGTTGCATGCCTTAGAAGAAAAAAGGTGACGTCATGTCACACATATTCGGGAATCAAATAATATACACCAAGAATGAACGCAAAAAACAACATATATTGACAAAAGCAACGCTGAATTTACGTAGCCCATAAAAAACCCAACCGATTTTCTAATGTTGATTAGCCGAAAGATCGTCCTGCGGCGGTCACTGGCTGCAATGAATATAACTGCTAATTCCTCTAGGTTGAGGAGGTCCAGCGAATCTTGTGCGTCACAGACGATAACGTTGTTGAACCGTTTCCGTGAAATGCTTTTGCTTAAGTACACTTTCAGACTTCGAGGAGAGCTAAAGCTCTGCTCATATTGATAGCGCCATCCTTCCAACTGTCTCGATGCGCACTGGCGTACGGACGGGTAAATTTCGTCCAGTTTACGTCGTTTAGGTGAATAGTAAAAAATGAAATTAAAATAATAAAAGATGTACTTGAAATGGGGAGGGGGATAACCCCCCCCATAGCGACACCCGTGAGTCAGAGAATCGGGGCCGTCAAACTTGTTGACGGACATCCCTTTTTGCGCGCACTCGCGCAAAAGAAATTACACACACGCGGCACATCTCCAAAGCCGAGCCACTTAAACCAACCGGAATCACGAGGACACCGTTCACACCGCGACAACCGGGACGGCCAACACTTCAGCTCTGAGACAACATTGGGGCCACACGTACACGGTTGGAACAAGTCACAAATCGAGACCGCGACTACCACAAATCACTCGGACGAACCACCTCGAAGACAACACACGAACACACGTAATAAAGCCCAGCGAGCAAGCACCGATCTCACACCCCACTCACTTGAGCAATCCGCTCCGGGGATAACGTACGATGCATGTGGGAACGGTAGGTCCACCATAACAACCGACTTCAGGTACACGATTAATTCCCTCCTGCCATCAACGGCCGGATCACGAACGTCTAGCTCCTCCAACACAGCCGGTCTACGAAAACCAAATACCACAGCCGTGTACCAACAATCCGATCACGACAACCGATAGCCGGTACCGACAACCGGATCACGACAACCGACAGCAGTGTACCGACAACCGACAGTCGTCTACCGACAACCGAATCACGTCAACCGACAACCCGATCACGAAAACCGACAACCGGATCACGAACACGTACCGACACACCGGACACAATCGGCATACGAGAACCCACACTGCCGGTAACAAACAACCGCTCACGGGCGACTCACCCCGCCAAGCGCGCGTCGGCGCGGCCCGGCCCGGCGCGCTGCGGCGGGCGGGTTGCGGGTTGCTACGCGACGGGCGAGCCGCGACTGACCGCGCGAGCGACGCGTTGCGCTGCGCCGCGCCGCGCCGCCTCCGCGCGCGTTGCCCCGGGCGACGGGCGCCGGCGCGCCCCGCCCCCACCGCCCCGCCCCCGCCCGCTGGGCGTCGTGCAACAGAGGAGCGGGCGGTGCACGCGGGTATGCAGGCGCCGCGACGCCGACGGCGGCGGCGGTCGCGAACAAGGCGACCGTCTCGGTAACGTGAATTTCCGATCCTGACGTCGAATGGCCCCGATGATGTCGTGGCTGCACACTAGGGCCGTGCCGGGAAACGCCGGAGAGATGCTCCTATCACGTGTGCCTTCGGAAAATGGGAGAGCTGGAATTTAATTCAAGTTGAAGCTTTAAACACACACTACGATCGATATAAGAGAGGGACAGAGTAAGAAATCAGGATACAAGAAACAAGTGTAAAATAACTGATATTACTAAATTTGTGAAAAGAAGGAACAAAATAATGGAATAGCCACATCACACACGAATTGAGCGGTGATAGACCGGTGAAGATATCCAGGGATGATATAATTAGAAAGGACAACCCCTGGAGGGCTGTAGGAAACATGAAGAGATGATATGCAATCAACATCTAGTGAATTCGTGGGATGAAGCTTGAAGAAGAACAGGTGTCCAGCCAACATAAAAAAGAAGTTGAGGCTTTACCCTGGCAACTGAGACAAAAATATCCCGAGTTGTTCATTTTGAGAACTTCCTCAGATCTGGCAAATTCCCTCCCTCTGCTCTCTATTACGTGGAGTGTGCTGTAAGAAGTAAAAGAGGCACTCAGTGACAGGAATGGGCACGAGATCTAACTTCACACAGCTGCGTTCCAAAGGGAGTGCGAAGGATTTCAATTCGCACAACAGTCAAAACTAGAAATTGACGAATCACATTAATGTGCACTAGAAGGGAAAACTGACATTTTATTCTCGTTGGGGTTTCTCTGACGAAGACAGGACGGCAAGAGCTACAAAAATGGCTGTAGAATAGCTTAATTTGAACTTCCTTCATCCTACTCTTTGCTACCTACATTACGTTGAATATTTAATTTCACTGCACGGGTGAGCTTTGATGGTTTTTCAACATTTCTGTCATTCTCTCAATACATCATGACTCGGACGAATGAAACGACAGAATGACAGGAATTGTCAGGCAATTATGGACGCGAAAAAAACCAAAGTTGCTAACGACAATAGAATTGTCACTCGGTCGCCGCAAAAAGCCACTCAACGTTTCCACGACACATTAGCTAAGACTGAACTTAAAAAAAACACACACACACATACACACCACACGATTGTGTAATTTCCTCAAAAGCGATGACACCAAACTCCAATGTGGAACGCTCGAGGAAGACGAAGGAGCTATTGAGAATATATCGCGTTTTTGCCGGTCTGTGGTTGCGCTAACAGCCAGGCAGGTAGGAGAGAGTGAAGACTAGAATAGAAAAAAAATCCATTCATAGATCAATTACAGTGCACGTCGAACTTAAGATTCATTCGCACAGGAACGTGATATACATGATATTGACTTTTGCCCAAGCGTCCTCTCATTTCAATCGCATATAGATGGATTTCCAACACACACAGCGAATAGTAATTTGCTATTCCCATCCGAAAGTTGCTTTTTGCATGGCCCTCACCGCCCTCGCTCCTCAAATCACCTTCGAAACCTGCGTACTTGCGAGTGCAGAGAGATTTTTTTCAAATTTTTAATTCAAAATTTCCAGGCTTGGGAACTATATTTTCCAGGTTCTGCTTTGCACTCAGTTCAACATGTTCCGAAACGTGTATAAATTTTTACTCTACGAATAATTTATCATGTCATTACATTATATTAAAGGGAATTTGATATTATTATAGCGGCACTTTTCAGGAGGCACTTTTTAAAAAGTACATAAATTGCGCTCGCAGCACGACAAAGTACATTGAATATCTGTCAATAATGACAAAACGGCAAATAACGAGAGAATATTATGATTCAAATTAATTCGCCGGTCGAGGCGAAAATACAGTTTTAGCATTTCTTTAAAATCGTCTCAATATCTGTAACTATGTGACGAAGAAAAGCTCAGGCAGTCGGAATTTGCTAGTTACATTGAATGGAATATGACATGTTAGCCCATGTCTTTCCTACCCTCCCAGCGTGGGAATTAGATTATATCCTAGACGTGGGACTAGCACGAGGAACACGGTTGGCTAGTAGGAAAAGTCGGAATGCGAAAATACCAAATACATACATACAAATTAATTTCCCGTTGATTTCCTGGTATTCAATCAAAACTTCAAATTTCCGTTTACTCTGTTTTTGGTCTATCTCCCCCCTCTCTGTATGTCTTCATCTCTGTTACTCTCTTTGTGCCTTTCCATTTCAAATGCTGCCATGTTCTCTGGCAACCTTGGATTGCTAAGTAGTGATGCACCAACCCACACCGGCTACGGGGAATAGGAGGAAGCACGAGGCATTGGGGCGGGGAGGGGGGGCGAGTTCGGGCGCGCTCCTCGTTTGTTTGCGCGGAACCGGAGGCGAACACAGGAGCGTCGCGGGGCGCAAACAACTGCCGGCGATGAACCAACCGGCGCGGCGCACGTCGTGAAACGCGAACCAGCGCCACCGATCTCTATTACGTCTGATGCAGTTCAGCCCTCAACGGAAGTATGAATCGAAATTTTAAAAAAATAAAAAAAAATCAGACTTACGAGCAAACGCTGGTAAATTAGTTCCGTTTATGGCATAACAGGTGTCGCCTTTACTGGAGATGTAATGTTTTCACTCAGGACCGTACAGGTCATTTAAATCTCTGTTGATTCTGTATTATATTTAAAAGAACATTAGCAGCAAAATTTATAGTATACATTTCTGACCCTCGATAAATAATCAGTTATGTTCTTCATATTTCTAATAAATGTACTACTAAATTGAAATAGGTTGACTAATACAAATTATATATTACATTGAAATTATTTATCATCAGGAAGGTGTAGACCCCGAAGATAAATGCATTTCACTCCAAGTCTAATTAACCTCGTAAAACAAAGAAAATATATTAATTTTACGTATGTTATAAATTCAGAAGTGAACAATGCATTTCTACTCACAGATATAGACATTTAGTGCCATTCTTCGTTAATGATAAGCACTAAAAGTGTACATAAAACTGTACTGTACCCATTGACTAAACATCTCCGCCTAAAACCTAACAAATCGTGAAAAAGATGCTACAAACAAATCAGATAGCTCCAACTTTATGCGGAAGATGCGTTTCAGCCTCACAGCCACTCTCTTCTTATTCGTAGCGTTGGTCTCGCGCCTTCGCAGGGTCGCAAAGGACTCTCAGTTGGGGCATTCCGGACATGTCGCGCTGGATAGGAGAAGACCTACTCCCCAACACGACCCAGTTAGAACCGGAGAGACAGACGATTATTATGATGATGTCCATCGTCATGGGAAGGGAAGATCGCGTGGGGACATCGGCGCGCAGCATATGGTATTGCTCTGGCATTCATGTTTAAGTGATCAGAAACATACACGGAAATCACCTATCGGAGCAGTCAGCGCACGATGAAAACACGGGGAACATTTCTAGCACTATGCCGGGATCCAACCCGCGTCCTCACAACTACTGGGAGGCGTGAGGCGTAGCCTTTTCGTTCGCAGCTACAGTTGTTAGTTCCTTCTCGCAGCACCGTCCACGACCATTCACCAGGTGAAAAGGATGGCCTACATTGCCATTTCAATGTAAGGTGAATGACACCGATCAGCTGGGAGCCGATTATCCAATCGCGAGAAACTACTCGGCAGTCTGCAAAAGCCGCGTCCTACGCACAGACGCAATGCGTTTCGCCCTGAGGAAGGTGGCAGAATGGCGGCTGAAACGTCACCTGTGCCTAGAACGCGGCGTCTCCTGAACAGACAAGTAGACCCTTCTTGCATTATTGAAACTATGGGCGTGGGTGTCCGCGGCCGGAGTCCGTATCTACTTGGCTGATCGGGCATTCGCCCTGAGAAAGGTCGCAGTACCTTGGCACCAGTAGCTAGGACGTGGCGTCTGCCGAACAGTCAAGAAGACTCTGAATCCGTCCGCGGAAGCCTACGCAATCATCCAATCGCGAGCTTCGTTACAACCTCCCATTTTTGAGAACGAAGCTCCCGATTATCGCGAGCCAGCTGATCGAAAGTCAATTCGCCCTACATTTCTATCGCAGTCTAGGAGCGCAGAAAGGGCGCGGCTTCGCGAAGAGCATCCACTTGCGTCACCCGTCCCGCGCCCTCGTACGTCTTCCCGCAGTCGATAAGGAAGCCTCGCTGCTCCCGCATTCCGCCGCCCGCTCGCTCGCTCGCTCGCTCGCTCGCTGCTGCACTTGCACCGCTGCTCTCGCGCGCCTTCAAACGCACGCGACATTATTCAACATCGCCGCTCGCCGGGAGAGAGAAGGACGACGCGCAGAGGAACGAATGCCTCGCGAGCAGAATTTCTCGTTTCACGATCTGACAAGAAGGACTGCTGGAAGAAAATTGGAGTAGCAGTTCAAAAGTGAATATTCTTCATGAATAGATTAATAGGTGGGGAAAATATATGGGAAGTTAAATTACAAACGTTTTTATTATGATGGCTCTACGTTCTGGAGTCGGCTGTGGCCTGACATCTGCATTCTAGTGATAGCAGTCAAGACTTTCTGAATGACATGGGACGGTTGATCAGCCCTACGCTAACATGACAGTGTTGTTCTGTCATTCGACTGTTATTAAAAAGAACCCTCGCAGAAGATCAAAGACGTTGACCAAGTCTTATAAACAAAACCAAAAACAGTGATCAGTTCGAAGTCATCAGAATTCAGAACCAGAGGTGTTATGCTTCGACCCAGCTGCTAACCTAGTATCAAAATTAGGTCTCCGAACGGGATGGAACGTAGACATTTTTAGAGCATGGGGAACGATTTGTCAAGACTTTCAGCACTTACTTTTCTATGATATACTAAACACGAAAAGTCCAAAAGCCACCCTGAAATGGTTACTACTGCAATTACCCAACACAAATTTTCACCACCAACCGCTATAAAGAATCGCGTGACAGCGTTCTCGTCATAAGTTTCAAACACAGCGAGGGAAAGGCTGTTTAATGTCGCCTTAATATCCCGAAGGCGCTATAAGTCCCGCCCTTGACCTCTGAGGGGTTGGTGGTGGGGTGGGGTAGGGGGAGAATAAACCCCGAAACAGGCGCCGAGAGCGCGCTCATTTGGCCGGGCGCGTAACGACCGCCAATAAGAGGCGCGAGCACGCAGTCGGCGGCAGCAGCGAGCGTCGTATCTGAATCGCCTCCGCGCAAACAGAGCACCGCAGCCAGCGGCGCCGCGCCCCCTGACCTTCCGCATCTTCGTGACGTCAGCAGCCCCTCCGCCTCAATTCCTAATCAGGGGAGTCAGTTACCGTCGAATTTATCTCCGACAATTCAGGAAGTTGGATTTAATGACGTTCCTTCGATTGTACGTATTAAGTATCTTACTTCGTGTTCGTGCAAACGGGCTAACATATCCATGTACTGGCTAGAAACAATTTTATGTTGAAGAGAACGCTCGAGGCAAGAAATATAAAATCCCAATAGTTGAAATATGATAAAGAAACGAAAATTGGGAAAAGACCAAGGACGGTAGGGAGATGAAGAAAAGACAAAGACTAAGTGGGAGGAATGAATGAAGGAAAATTACAAGAAAAAGAGTCGGAAAACAGAAAAGATGTTCTTAGAGTTTTACCTACGAGATAAATTATTTTATTTTTAAAAAACACTTTATTTATTTATTACTTTATTGCCATGAATCTTGATGTTTTTCTTTGCGTGTACTTCGATCGTCTGACCACTTTAACTCCTCGGAATAAACTCATCTCGATGCTCGTCTCGTGGCCTCGCGACTGGCCCCATCCATCCCGTCTCGCCTTTCCCTCCTGGGCGAGCGTGCCTTGCGGTTGGAGCACGTCCAGCGTTCGCCCCTGCCCGTCCCCCCTCGCCCCTCCGTCCCACCCCCCTCCCTGCAGCCCCCCCCCGTCCATCCCTCCGTCCGTCCCTCGCCCCGCCGCCCGCTCCGACCATCTCGCCACGCCCCCTGCGTGTACCGCCGTTCTCATCTATGTTAAATAATCATTGCTCAAAGTGGCCTTGGAATTAAGTTTGATTTAGGATTAGGTTAAATTTAAGTAGTATTTCAGAGAGGCCCTTTTCCTGCTGCATAGCCTAATCGGCTGCAGATCTCATACTCCTAAAGTTGATTAAACTGCCGCCTCTCCAGGGCAACTGGAGAAGGGAAATCTTTGTAGCGCCGCCCTCCTCGCTGCTCAGCGCCACCCGCAAGTCTCTCATCTCGCCCCCCCCCGCCTCTCCAATTCGATTCTCTTGTATACCGTGATGCCTTGGCGAGACTCAGGCCATCAGGCCTGCTCTCCCGCCTGACCACGCAAATTTTCCTAGTTTTTTTTCCGCCATCTAGAAGCTATCTCTCTGGCGACTATGATCTCTATATATATAATCTCTATGACGAAACAATTCTGCTCAGTCACCATTTAGAATTCAAGATACCCTACGTGCACTAAATCTACAACATGGGACAGCCGGCTTTACTTCCCTTCCGAAGGAAGACGTACGAAGGATTGCTTCTCCCTCAAAAATCCACGGCTTCGATCAGATTTGAACCCACGAACATGGCTATAGAGGAGTTGCTCTAAGAAGGAACCACTTTGACAGGTCGGCCAACAAATGAATGAATACAGGGCGATGACAATACACACAACACCGATGAAGCCAAATATAAATTGGCTGAGTGTAAACGAACGCACAGACAAAACGAGTCCACGGACAACCTGCAGTTATGTGACCAATAGTGGTCAAGCAGTATTTGTCAAAGTTGTCCCTTCTTAGTCATCTCCGTACACACCCGTCCGATACGCCAACCGAAGCCGACTTCCCGTTCTGTCCCTTGGGTCGCGGGCTGGGGGCGTGGTCTCAGCGTGTTGAATGGAGCCCGAAGAGGCAGAGCCAGAGGTTGCAACGGCGGCGGCACACAGTGGAACAACGGCTTCCTCCGCGCGGAACGAGGCGGCGGGCGGCGGTCGCGTCGCGTCGCGTCGGGTCGGTCGGGTCGGGTCGGGTCGGGTCGGGTCGGGTCGGGTCGGTCGGGTCGGGTCGGGTCGGGTCGCGTCGGGTCGCGTCGCGTCGCGTCGCGTCGCGTCGCGTCGCGGCGTCGCGTCGGGTCGCGTCGCGTCGGGTCGCGTCGCGTCGGTCGCGTCGGGTCGCGTCGCGTCGCGTCGCGTCGCGTCGCGTCGCGTCACCGACCGGCAGGCGTCCGAAACGGGGACAGGTCGCTACGCCACACGCATTGCGCCTTCCGCTCCCAGTCAGAGAGAATCCACATTACTCATTTCCTATGCAGCACACATTCAAAGCAATGCTGCAATAACTGATTATTGAATATGTAGAGTACAACAGTCCTTTGCATAACAAGAATTTTAAAAAAGTAAAAGCAGTACTGAGAGCTCTAGTGAGAGGTGCCTTTGGTTTCGCTACAAACCCAGAAATTCGGGAAAAATTAAAGGTAAAGAACTGTTGTACTGTTGATATTACACTACTAAGTTAGTGCAGTATTCGTGAAGGCAGTTTTCGTTTAAATATGTCATATGTTGCTGTGTTATACGAGAGTTTTTCTTTATTTGTTCGAGCATTTTGGACAAGTATTTTCTGTGGCTTTGTTGAAAAGCATTTTTGCTGAAGTAAGCCTCGCTAGTTCTTTTTTCAAACAGCTAGCCAACCCCTTTCCGAATTCATGTTGGTTTTCTTTCTTTTTCTGATGCCATATTTGTTTCATGTGTCCATTTCCCCCGAAGGAAGGATTTTCGGGGGGAGGAGAAGATGGGTTATTTTGTTAGGGTTATTGGGAGGGCGTTTTGGAGTGGGACAGATACTTTTTAAAAAAGGAACTAACAAACGGAGCTCTTTGTCCTTGGACAGAGGAGATAGAAGTCCACGTAGTGAGCAACTAATTTCATTTTATGGCGAATACCATCGTGTACTTGCTTGTGGATTTCACATTAATCAATCGCTATAAATTGTAAGTGCTTTTAAAATGCAAGTTCAATTTGTATATTATTTCACTTGTATCCACTGCCTACCTTAAATGGTGAGAATTGAGGTAATGCTAATATAAACGATCTCGTCAGCATTGACTTTAGAAAACCATTCATTTCCATTAACTGACCAGGCAGTAGTAATACATCAAACTAAGAACTGTTGAGCAGTGTCCCCCTTGATTCCGTTGGCACCAGTTGGAGACTGATGGTATTCCTGTCTGGAAATGAGAAGGTTCTGGCTCCCTACCGGTAAACGATCCCTTCCGAGAACTACAGAAGATCTTTCGAGTAGCGGATAATGCTTGTCAACCGAAGCAAACAAGCAACAAATAAATGTAACAGGGAAATTCTTGTTACATTTACTTGTTGTGCACGGCATTTTGCTAGAACGGCACCCACCATCATCACACGACCACTTGGCTCGCGGAACCAGAAGCCTCGTGTGTCTGTGCCGCGAATCCGGCTCGAAGCGGCTCGTCTCAACTGCACGCACCTCACGGCAAACGAACGACCGGCCAAGGTGGCTCAAGGCGACAACTGACGTCATTGCCGTGCCTCTGACAGGATTTTCGACACTAGCTTGAATTCAGCCGCTGTCTGGAGGAGAATTCTACCGGTCGGCTGCTATAATCGGTAGTTTTTCGTGGTTTCTCCGATCAACACTAGGCGAATGCCGGAGCAGTACCCTACCAAAAGGGTCACGAAACGAGCACGATATATTCTTCCCCTTCCGTGTGCTATCTCCACCCCATACATGCACTACCACATATGTCGGGAGTTTGTCCCAGCTGGGGCGGTGCCCCGCTGGTGGGAGATACTTGGTGAGGAAAACCCGGCAAGCCGACGGGTAAATCAGCACCGGATTCCCCATCAAGCGGAGGTTCACCGCCACTTCCCGCGACAGAATTACGCACTACACTTACGGGAGTAATGACCACAGCAGTTGACGCGCCCGGAATCACTCATAAAACAATCAATCAATGAAGTTAAACGAGTCGTTGGGGCCTACCACTTCCCTAGCGCTCCGGGCCAGCGACCGACCTTCCCCTGGTCGCGTGCACCGCCCTCTGCGAGCGGCACGACAACGCCGCCGCCGCCGCCACCGCTCCGTATCAGCGCCAGGTCTGCAGGCGGCCGGAGATCGCGTCCTTGACCCCGATTGTCCCCGGATGCCTGCCCGCTCGCACAGCCCCAGCGCACGCGCCGGAATTTGCATATTTCTCCGCGGAGAGTTAGCGCAGCGACTATCATGGGAGTAGGACCCGGAGCCAAATAGGACCTCTGGAGTGTGGAGAAAAAAAATCGTTTAAATTTTACTGATACGTTATTGCTTGTTATTGCCTTCGATACGGAGCACGATATTCGCTGCATAACTTACCTGGATCAAGAGGATTGTGGTGACGAGAGAAATATGAAAACAGTTGAATAATGCTGCATGTTCTCTTATGGGGGGAATTATGGAAGGTAAGTATGAAAAGACAAACAGAGTCACTTTAACATTGAATTGAATTGAATTTGCCTATGCCCGTGGCGAGACTCAGGCCAAGAGGCCTGCTCTTCCGTCTGACCACACAAATTTCGTTACACTCCTTTCACCAATCATGGGAGAAAGAATTATTACTTGGGCGACGAAACAGGCGATTTGAATTCAGCTCAGAGGCGTCATTTAGGCTTGAAGATCTTTTACATGCAGTAAATGTACTAACATGGGACAGCCGACTTTACTTCCCTTCCGAAGGAAGGCGTACGAAGAATTTTTTTCGCCCTTAAAATCCACGGCTTCGATCGGGTTTGAACCCGCAAACTTGGGTAGAGCAGGCCGATACGCTAACCGCTACACCATCGCCACCACAAACATTAGTTAATTAGTAAATTTGTATAATTACAATTGGATTAAAAATAAAATCTCGTATGTACATCGGCCGACGAAAAGCTCTCGGGGCACAGGCCCGTGGGCTTTTTGTCGCCGTTCGGTCATTAAAACCCTCACAATGCCCTCGGTGCGTAAATAACTATTTTTGAATTCATTGGAGACTTTCCTTTCTTATAAAAAATTGCACTTCGCCAGCAAAATATTCAATTTTCACTCCTAAACAGGGGGGAAAATAATATAATAGACATAAGGGATCTTTTCATTTTTTAAAATTCAATTTAAGGATATTCAGCTGGTTTATTTATTAAAAAATTATTGAACATAACAAAAAGGGGTAAAAAATAGGGAGAAACAACAAATGTGAAGGGAGAAGGCAAAAACATCTGGTCTCTCCTTCCCCGCAAGTCTCTAGTTACAGCTCTATGGAATGGCAACACCCCAACACGGTGTCGCATGCAACCATGGCAACGATGTACAGTTGTATTTCCAAATAACGAAGTACTTCTTTAAACGAAGCTGTTTAATGAGACACAAAATTTGTTTCAACATATTAAAACAGACCGCACAGTATTATTGATTTTCAATTTAATGTATTATATGTACAACAAAATGCACTCCAACCCTGAAATAATGCAAACACAAATGAGAAAATTAATTACCGTATTCTGACTCGATTCCTGCCTGGAAACGCCGGCGATGATTAAAGTGGTGATAACCTCACGTATTCTCTCATTGTCATTATACAACTTTCGCTTTCAATTTCAGAAGAGCCCATTACCCTTTACATATGGATTCTTAAAGCATAGCAATTATACATCTGCGGTCAGGCTGCCTGATTGTAAGAGGTTCTTGCAACGAACTATGGAGTCGTAATGAGCCAATATAGATCATTGCCTTCCATTACCAAATATTAACTCTAAACGTAATGACGTCTCCGAAATTGCGAAAAACGATAGACTCTAGTCTGGTTGTGTAACACACACGTACATTATGGTATCGGCATCTACATTCAATCATTCAGTTAACTTTTTTCTTTTGTGGAATATTCAGAAAGATAAATCAGCTTATCAAAATAACCATTTTATTCAAAACATTTCGCATAACAATTTCGAACTAAACAAACAATCGATAAAGTAATATTTAAAGAAACGTCATTCCAACTCACACACGGGCTCAATCACGCGACATCTCCCAAACCAAAAAACTCTGTACGTGTGCATTGGCCAGCAGATGACAACGCATAGATTCGGCGCGCCAGTCAAATAAATAAATAAATAAAATAAAAGAATAAAATAAAATCCATCGAGATCGTTTGAAGGAACCACCCCATCGGAGGTGCGTCTCCGCGCCCATCCATAATTCGAGGAGTTAAGTAATAGAGGAGGCAGCTGGGAGTTTGATGGATCACCACCTGTGGAGCTGACGTGTTGATACCTGTCGACTGGCAGAACCCATTAGGAAATTCAAAAGGCGACTTGCTTCGGCTCCGCTCTGCGTCGAGGCACCCCGCCCACTCGGCGCGCAGCCACTTGAACAGAAAAGCCCGCGACCTGCAAATTCCACCCGGCGATATTCATGACACGTAAACGACGGAATTATTTATGTGGTCTGAATGCGAAAATCAACTTACTTTAGAGTAGATTTTATCCTGAGACTGCATTCAATAGCCCACACAATATGTATTCTTTACACTGTGTATCAGAGGAATTGAAAAATAATGTACGAAATGTTAGTATAGAATATTCCGCGTAGAAAATGTCATCTAAACGAACGTATGCTTCCCCCCCCACTTGGGTTGAAGTTACAGCTGTTTTAAATAGTTGAACGTCACACAGTGAATTCCTTGCGACAATTTCTGTACAGATTTCCTTCTCTATTTTCCAAGTATTTCCCTTTTTCTCTGATTCAACCTGCACATACAATCATGTGAAAAACAATATCTTCAACACTGAAACGAAAAACACCTAAATCGGTAGTTATAAACGAATACGTGAAATTGATTTGTTAACATGCGACGCTACGCCACACGGCGAAGCAAGGTCTCTCTTCGAATCCCGGCTTGCACCAATAACGCCACAAAAGACGCCAAATGTCGGGGGGGGGACTGGCGTTACTCAACACCACCATTGGGCATTACACAGACACGCCCACACGTTCAAAATCCCCCGAAAGCGGCCCCTTCGCGGGAGCGCGTTGTTGCTTTAGGGTGGCGCGGGCGGATGGCGATGGGGGACGCCAAACGGGAAACAAAAGCGGCGCGGATGCGTAAGCCGGATTACGGCGACAGGCGACGGAGGGGGAGGGGGAGGGGGACCGCCCACTCGCGTTCGATCCAGTAACGACCCGCGCACAACCGACGGGCATTGCCTGGGTACGGGGCGCTTCGGGACCGTCCCCAAAACTACGTCCGAAAAATTGACCTTTATTTGATCCCTTTGAAGCAACCCATCACGGTGACAATCCCATCCACACGAGATGAACGCTCCACAGGAAAATTCGCCAAACAAAAATCAGAACACTTTCATTAAAAAAATTGTGTTAACGTTTATACATTTTATTTAATTTTTTTTTTAAATTATAAAGTTATTTATGTACCAACAGCATTAAAAGGGTTCTAATGATCTGGGGAGCAAAAAGCCATCGGGCTTTTCCGTCGTCGCTCGATCATTAGAATCAGTTAACGCTCGTGGTACATGCAATATTTTATTTTTGACCTAATTTTAATGCGTCATATTTACTTATTTACTAATTAACTAGATGCTAACTTTACTCTGTTTGTATTTTCACATTTCCTTCTCAATATTTTCTCCATGAGAGGACAGTATCGCCATTTAACTATTTTCAAATTTCCCTCGTAACCACGATCGTCTCGATGGCAATAAACCACCAGTAACTTATTGTAAAATAAAAGTCTTATTAACATGACCAATCACATATAGTTTGTCAGTAATTTAATAAATATTATTAAAAAACTTAAACACTAATTTGTATTTAAATGAATTTTTCAATTTCAAAATTATTTTATTATGAAATGTTGACAAGAAAGCAGATTTTGGAATTCCAGATATTGCCGCAGAGAAGACTGTAACTATAATGCATCAAAACAATTTGGACTAAGATATTAAATTGAACAGGAAAAATCTAAATATACAACATGTGGCAGCATTCCCTATGTTGCAAATATTGACGATCTCCGAGGTGATCTTTTCCATTAAAATTTAATGTGTTAAGTTCAACAGTTTAATTCCTGCCGTATTACAGCCTTTGCTTTAATATAACACGCTTAACAATCCCGAACTGCTAGTCCTGAAGAATGCTCTAACGAATTCGTTGTCTTGAAAAGTTTAGCGACTACTGTCATTATCCGCTATTTTCAAATCAGCTGATTAGGCGAAATAGCATTCAAATAGCTTCAGCCATTTAAAGATAATTAGTTGTAATTTCAACGTTGCGGTCGAATAATTGGCCAAATTAATCATCAACGTTGAGGTAAGCAATGATAAGAAATGATTCGCTGAAATTAACAAGAAGTCCATTTCACTTTTGCTACCCCACCTCTTCGTTTTTGCTTAATTTCATTTGACTGACGATAATGCGTTTCTATATTTCATGCAGATAATGTTTAAAGCATGTCAGTACAAGCATGTCAAATTGTATTCGTTGGTTGTATAGTCGCTTTAGAGGAAAAAAGGCTATCAAAAACGTAATAAAATTGGAACGCTGCATAGTGTTAAAATCCAATCTCCACGTCCAGCCAAGATGGCCAAAGTGATAAATATCGTTATGTATAAAAATATCAAAATATCTATATCAGTGTCAATAAATTACGCCCAAGCGTCGCGAAACAAACAAGTGCATAATTTTCATTGAAACCACGTGAGATAAAGCCGCGGATGCTGCGAGGCCTTCAAGCGCACGGCGCCCGTTGCACGTGCTCCTTGCGCTGCAGGAATAAACCGACCGCAGCGGCGGCGGGCGCTCGCTCGTGCCCGAGCAACGCGAGACGAGCACGGCCCCAGCTCCGACCACGTCACCTTCGCCCGGCGCGCCCAACAGCACACGCCCAGCGCCGCGCCGATCGCCTTCTCAACACGCCCCGCCCCATCACTGCCTGGTCGACGCCCCCCTTCCCCCCCCATCACGTCCCAGCCCTCCCTCACATACCCCCTCTATCACTTCCCAGCCTCCCCCCCCATACACATCGCCCAACCCTTGTCGTCGCCCTCACCCCCTCCCCCGCCCCACCCCATCACTGCAGCCCCCTCATCCCCGGCCGTCACCATCTCGCACCACCCCATTCCCAAACCAACCCAACATCACCACGCACCCTTAATATCCCTGCTTGTCAATGTGCTGGTGCCGTTCTTACCTTGACTCCACCTACACCACATCGCCTCCTTCCGTCACTAGCCCGCGTCTTTCCCACCACACTTGCCTTGCCACGCCTCACCGGCCCCGGCCCCGCCCCCTCTCGCTAGATGAGCCCCGCGTGCTCTTCGGGGGCGCCGCAATTTATGCTACTTTTGCGGCCCGGGCCACTCGCCGCTCCCGCCTCGCGGGAGAGACTCCAGACGGCCGCGCAAGAGGACGGCTCTTGTTATAGAACAATTTACGGCCCCGCCCCTTGCGCCCCCCCCCCGCGCACGGGATCGCTAGCCCGGTTTTGCCAGGCCTGCCCCGTTCGTTCGCACCCCCCGCCGCTGGCCCGGCCCTCTCCGTTGCCCCCCCGATTGCACCTCAGTCCCATTCTCCTTTGTCCGTCTGACTTTTGCCCTCATTTGCCCCGCCCGCTCTTTCCAGTCCTGTGCCACTCAGGACCGTACCGGTCTCGCCCCACGGCCACCCGCCGCTCGCGCCCGCTCCGTCTGCGCCACGTAAATCGGCTCGCACCGGGGACCTGTGGCGGAAGTGGCCGTGGTTGGCGCGAACTGACGCCCACTTCGGAGGCAAGGAGCCATTGAGTAGGTAATTATTCTGGCAAATACACAATACGGCACAACAACTGTCATATAAAGCAAAACAGTTTTCAGTCGTGCCTGCTTAAACTTTATTTATAATATTATAGTATATTTATATAATATTATAATTCATTTTATATAATATATAATAAATAATATCATATTTATGTAATATTTGTATGTATAAAGAAATTGCGGAGTAGATGATGCTGTGGATGAAGATGTGCCGACACAGTAGTATCGCATTCCGGCGCCTCATTTCTAGAGTTATTAATGGATTGAGGGTCACGGCGTGACTGACTCAGTATATTCTGAAAACGTGCGTCACAAAATACTTGTATCAAAACGAGAAGGTCTACTATACAAGATATTTTTATTAGAAGCGTATTATTATTATTATTATTATTATTATTATTATTATTATTATTATTATTCTGTGAAAGCGGCCTTAGAGTGGCCGTGGATGGAGAGCTAAGTGGTGCAGAGTGGCGAAGAGTGGGGGCGCTGACAGCCCATCGGGGCTCTCTTGATAGAGCGGCCGACGGTAAACAGCCCCGGATCCGGAACTATTCTCGTACACCGAAAGGACGCACAGCGACCGGGCTTCGCAGGAAAATAGTATAGAAGCTCACACTGCACCAGTTGCTGTGCTTTGGTGCCTCAGTCTTTTACGAAGTGACAGTGCAAGAGGTTATTGTTCAATGGATTGATCGATTGTTTCCGGGGACGCTTTATCTCGGGAGGTGGTTCCCTCCCCTGGCTCAAAAGATCCGGTAACGACCAACCGGTGGACTGCGGAGGATTTCCACCTCCAGGTATCTCCCAGCAAGGGCATCGCCTCGGACGGAAAACGCTGTACGCTCCCGACTGGTTTCTCCACAGGTGAAGTAGTGCGAGAATGTGTGAGTGAAACAGAGAAAAACGACGAGGAAAGCAAGACCGCGGGCGGACCGTGGGCTTTTCGGTAAAGTCCTACTCCAGCTTTCCCCTGGTGAGAGTCAATGGAGAACGTAAACAGGTTAGAATCTACATTTGACGTAGACGGATGGGATTCACCTTTTTGGGCGCTTTTTGTTTCTTCGACGTTTGCTCTCGGCTGTTACGGCGAACGCCAATATTACGGCACACCAATTATCCAGCTGTTTTTCCTCACTCATAAATTAAAAAAAAAGATTATCTCCCGTGTAATAAAAACTATCTGCAACAGCACAGGAACTATCTATTTTGGCTCAGACGCCTTTTCACGGCCCTATGTAAAGCAGCGACTTACGAGTACTCCACGACGATGAGGCAAGAGGACTAGGGACGACAAAGTAAGAAGAGAGGAAGGCTGCATGTGCGCGCATCCAGCCACACGTACACAGCGTGCTCATCCAACGGCGAACACTGCACGCCTGCAACAATCACACTCCAAGACAATGGGCTCCCGGCGGCGCTAATCCCTTCGGAGGCGGCCAAGAAGAAGAGGGAAAAAAAAAAAAAAAAGACGGCGTCGCTGCGTCCAAATCCCGGGAAACGCGCGCTAAGACAAGGCAGCATCCCCTCACCGCCCTCCGTTCTTCCCTTTGGGCGCAGCGCTGCAGGGACAAGTGGATTGCTCCGGCTCAGGGCCTCCTGTGAATCGGATCGTCCTCCCCTCCTCCACCCACCTGCCTGCCTGCCTGCCTGCCTGCCTGTGCTCTGCGTTGAGGCGGGGCGAAGAGATAAGCAGCGGCTCGCGGGAAGCGAGAACGGATCGTCGTGCGGATCTTTTGAACGAATCTGTTTACGACAGCCTGCAAAACCGCGGGCGAAGATTCCTTTTCATTCGCTTTCCGGAATGAAAATTCGACGAGGAGAGCTCTCGGAATAATCTAATAAAATCACACGTCGAGGCTGCACTGGACAGAGCGGGGGAAGCGGGCGGAGGGGAGGAACGAGACAGAGCTCGCAGGGCGAGAGAGAGAGTGCGAATGATGGGATAAGGGAGAGGGCAAGGGTGAAGATGGGGGCGAGGATGAGGATGATAGACTGAGGGTGAGGGTGAGAGATGGTGAGGAACGGGGCGGAGCGGGGACGGGCTGAACAGAAGATCGAGTGATTGGTGATTCCGAGCTCAACTGCTACGGTCGTTTGACCCGTAAGCACAGCACATGTTTTTATCGCGGGAGGTGGCAGTGATCTTCTCCCGCTGGACGGAGAGATCAGGTTCGACCTGTCGTCTTCACGGATTTTCCGAGCCAGGTATCTCCCACCATCGGGGCGCCGCTCCAGCGGGGGACAACACTAAGCCCCCGACTAGTCTCCCTGGTATCGAAAAGCATGCAAGTGTAAGGGTGCGTAAGTAAGGGTGAGAATAGGACAAGGAAGAGGAAGGAAAGATCGCGCGAGGTCCTCCAGGCACTACAAGTGAACAGAAGAGGGAGTGGCAACCAGGGTAGAAAGGAGAACGGCTTGAATGCGCGACAGACCCACACAAAAGAGACGGTGGAGTAGAGCAAGGGCAGGAAGGCCAAGCTAGGAGTGGTGTTGATTTGAAGGAAGTCCGGAAGGCGGAGGGGTGAGGGAGGAGAGGGATGCCGGCCGGTGAACGCGGCGTCTGTCCTGCGGAACAGACTTTCTCTTGAGGCAACGGGCAGCGGCACTGCCTGCTATTAGCAGGGTCTGCGAAAGGCTGCTGCACTCACAGGTTCATTACTTACAGTTACTTCTACGCACGAATACTGTACACAGGGATTCCCCAAACCACTCCCTTTCTAGATCTCTTGAAACGTGCCAAGCTGTTAATGTTTCACAGACAAGTGAACACAATTATCATTTTCCTGGACATGACTTATTGTGCGTAGAGCCACAAAGATCCAACTACGAATAAAACGAGTTTCGGCCAGCTATATGGCAGGTTCCACAACTGTTCAAGTCTCGCGACCCACGCAGCAAGAGAGACGATAATCGCCCAATGACATCTATTGGATAAACATTGCCCGTCGCTTTTCGGCGAACGTCAGCAAATCGCCCGAGTGCATTTATTTTAAAAGCATCATTTCCAAATAAATGCCGCCCGCAGAGCGGAGGGGGGGGTACAAAAACCGCGTTCGCGAGCGGCGTCAGGAGGCGGCGTGGGAGGGCTGTGTTGTGTCGCGGCGCGCATTCCGAATCGATTCTCGGAACGGCTTAGGATCCGTTCGCGGCGCGCATTCGGAATCGATTCTCGGAACTGCTTAGGACCCGTTCGCGACTCGACGCCGTGGGCGCCCCCGTTTAGTGGTCTGGGAGTGGCTGTGTGTGACACTCTGCTGAATCGCCTTCTGTTCCCGATTTGGACGGATGGAAACCAGCTGAGTAGTGTGTAGGTTCCACACACGAACACTTCTATATAACATATTCTTCATCGATTCCCAGGACGATTTCAAAATGGAAGGCAGAAACTGTCGCGGTGAGTCAGCACCCTACCAGAAAGGGAAGGAGAAACCAAAGTGAGTACTGTTACAGGAGTCTGCTATTTATCTGTCTTCCCAGGTTTACATTTGTTTAAGGAAATTCCGCAAGTGCATCGCGGTGAAGGCGACTGAATCCAGATGCGGAAAATTCTATACTAATTATCTTCAAGTTTCTAAAGAACTAAAACAATACCGACTAGTGTTGGAAAAAAGCGACTTTACCGCAACTCTTAACACACTCCGACAACAAAACAGGGAATCCCGTGTACCCAATGACTCGCAATGCAGTCCTACTTCCATTCGCGGGTCCGATCAAGCAGCGATTGCCAACTGCGTCTCGCACCAACGCAACGCAACGCGAAGCGAAGCGATGCGATCGCCTTCAACTGTCAGCCGGCGTGACGTCACTTCGCCGCCGTCTTGGGAGCAGCGCGCAGCCTCGGCCGGCGAATGTTTATGTGGGTGCTGCGCTTCCTGTGTTGACACGCGCGTATCGCGGCGCGGGGGAGGGGTGGGGTGGAGGGCGAGGCGCGGAGAAGACAGTGTGGGCGGAGTGCGGCGAAGAGGAGCGGAGTGGAGCAGGACGCCAGTCATAGCGGGCCGGGGCGTCGAGAAGCTTGGTAGGAAGGACAGGGGGAAAGGGATGGGGGGGTGGGGGATTGGGGTGGCGGGGGTATTGTAGGGTAGGGTAGGGTAGGGTAGGGTAGGGTAGGAAGGGCAGGGTCGGGACAAGGCAGGGCAACGACGGACAGTGCAGAGTAGGACGGAGCAGGGGCGGGCAAAGGGGAAGGGGGGCCGGGCGGGGGCCGAGGCGGGCGGCGCATGGGCCAGCGCCGCGTGGCAGGGCCTTATTCGGGCGAAGGAAAGCGACGCGTCGCGGACGCACGCATCTAATTAGTGTGCGAAAACGGCCCCCGCGCGCGTCCTTGCGCAACGACGCGCCTAATTAGCCATTGAAGGATCGTCCCTCGCTCGGCCAGCACTCCCGCCGCTCTCCTGCGCTTCGTGCTTTGATATCCGGGGATCATGAAAACTAATGCAGACACTTCATCGACTATCATTATCAAGTAGTAGACAAACATTAGGCATTAAATTACCATCTACAAGTCATGAAGTGAGAGACATTGAATATTCCGGAATCAACACCTCTAATCAAAACGATGTCTAGAAACATACTTAGAATATTCAAACAGAATGCTATTCAAAACGTCAAATAGCATCTGCTAGGCGGAAAGTCATACGAAAAAAAACCAGTATGGATGGTCGAGCTACCGAATACAGTCCCTCAAAACGAAAGAAAAAACACAAAACGGGTTTATAAATTGTGAAGCCACCTGAACGGGGAAGTGCCAGTCTCCGGAAAACCCCAAAGCAACTCACCAGCAGTGTGGTACACTCAAAATTCAAGGAGAAACAGGGATATCGTACAAAAATCGATCGATTATACATTTCTTTAAACAGAATGCTGCCTAAAACAGCACGTTCTCGGCGGAAATTATTCCACACACGAAAGAATTCCACTGTCGGGATTTTCGAGTCACCGACCGCAGTCCCCGAAGAGAAATAACCCACGAATAAGCTTATAAATCCCGCATCGACCCGGAGGTGCCAACTACCAAAATCGGGCACCGCCAATCCCACAAGCGGCCCCACCGCGGTGCATTATGAGCCCGGGGCGCGGGCGCTGCATATTCATGAGGGCGTGGGCCGCGCGAACGCACGCCGCCAAAAACCCCGCGGCGCGCCGTGGGACGCTGCAGCTGGCGGCGCGGTGGCCATTCCTGGCTTCCGCGCGCGGCTCGGCGGAGCGGCTGTGCACACGCCGAACCTCTTCCCCGCACCGAATTAATTGCCAGGCACAGCCGAATTGGTCGTTGTGCTTTGCTCAATTATCGTGAATTCTCATACTCTCTCCTCTTGTCTCTACGTCTGCTTGGAGCCCCCCTCGTCCCTCTCTGCCTGTCTACACGGCCGCTTGCCTCTCTTTACATATCTACACGACCGCTTGCCTCTCTTTACATATCTACACGACCGCTTGCCTCTTTCTGCCTGTCTGCACACTCACTCACTCACTCATCTACTCTCTCTCTCTCCTCTCTCTCCTCCTCTCACGCTCTTCCTCCCCTTCTCTCCTCTCGACTGTTATTTCTCTGCTGCTTTCCGCCTGTCTCTTCTTGCCTCCCACTCTATTTGCCTACCTCTATGTCCGCAAATATTTGTATCTTAAGCGCTGTGCCCAATTTTGGGCCGTGATCTGAGTACTCCGACCGCGTACTGTCGGAGAGTACACTGGTGATTAGGAAATCTCCACATCCGCCTTAGCAATGGGGGAAAAGATCGCGCGAGGAGCGTGGCCCGATGTTTAAAGAATTGCTTTGGGCGTTTGCATTTCGTGGTGGGAAAGCACAAAAAGAACGATGAAAAATCAAACAAAAAACACAAGAGCAACCGCCTGGAAAATTCTAGTTCATGCACGAACATCAGCATCATTCCATTCCAAGTACGTAGAGTGCTAAACACTCGCTCCTTGATTTCCTAATGTGGGAGTCACTGGTCTACGAAACTTCAGTAGCAGACTCGTCAGTACTCCTGGTAAATTATCTCAGTTTACAATGGCATAACAACTTTATATAACAATTCAGTATATTAGTGGAGTAAGATAAATTCTGCCTAGCGCTAGGCAACCCGCAAAGCGTATGCGTATTTTAGGAGACAATACGCAGGGGCACACACCAAAAGCACACGCAAGCGAGCAAAATCATATGAACACCACAAAACAATCAAACACCTTTCCATTCGAGTACTCCACCATGATTCTCCTGTCGTTAAATCACGACAAAGCGACCCCAAAACGAATCGTTGGAATTCATCTTCCCGGGCACATCAACTGCTATGGTCATTCGTTCCGTTAGTGTAGTGATTTTCTTAAGCTGGGAGGCAGAAGCGTTTCCCCTGCTGGATGGAAAGACCCAGCGCCTCCCTACACGTCTGCCTGCGGTGATTTCCCCCTCCAGCAGGACACCGCCCCAGCTAAGATAAGGTCTAAGATCCCGACACGCGTGCTAGTGTAGTTAAGTGTATGTAAATGGAGAGGCTAGGGCAACGAAGACGAAGGAAAGGTTGATCTGAGAAACCAAGGAAAAACTCCCGATCAGAGCAGCTGGCCGCTAGAATTCTCCTCGAGACCGCGACTGAATTGAAGCTAGTTTCAGGGGAGCTGGTAGTGAAAATCCTCCGCCCTGCGGCGGCAGCAGCAGCGCTGGCTGCGAGGTAAACGCAGGCGGCGGGAGGAAGTGGCGTCAGTCCGGCGCCCGTTTCCGGCGAGCGCTCTGCGTTTTACTGCCCGCCCGGCCCGCGCCCGCACCCACGCCGCCCATTTATTGTTGTTGCGACACGCCACGCGACGCGCCGCGCCGCCGCGAAGGACGCGCGCGGACCGCAACGCGGCTGGCGGAGGTGGGAGCGGTGGACATGGCGGCGGGTAGTGGTAGTGGTGGTGGCGGTAGCGATGGCGATGGTGGTGGTGGTGGCGGCGGTGACGACGGTGGTGGCGGTGATGGTGGTGGTGGCGGGTAGTGGTGTGGCGGCGGGTGTGGTGGCGGCGGCGGTGGCGGTGGTGGTTGCGGTGGTGATGGCGGCGGCGGCGGGTAGTGGTAGTGGCGGTGGTGGTAGCGGCGGCGGCGGCGGCGGCGTGGTGGTGGTGGTGGTGGTGGTGGTGGTGGTGGTGGTGGGGTGGTGGTGGTGGTGGCGGTGGAGGCGGGTGGTGGTGGTAGTAGCGGCGGTGGCGGGCAGTCGCGGGACTCCGCCAGCGGAGAAGACTCCTGCACGCGCGGCCACTCGCTCGCGGAAGACGTCGCTACTGCGTTTGCGCGGAAACCAGACAAATCGCCGCCCCCAGGTTCATTCGACTTGAACAACACTTGCAGGAAAACATTTAGGAAGTCTGAAGCGGTCTAATAAAGATACGAAAAATGTAGATTGAACTATTCGTTTATAGATGGTTAAATGGAAGACTCCAAAATGTCATCTAGAACAGTTTAACATATTTGGCAATTTCATTAAGTTCCCGCCTCATCATAATCACTCACCTGCGTACTTTGCGTCAGTATTAGGAAAAACTAGAAATAATAAAAAAAAAGAAGCAACTAGTTTTCAAACATTTTTTCAGGTTCACCACATTATAGAGTATGAAAACCATTAATAGTTCTACTACTATACAGTTGCGCACGCTCATTGTTTGCCTAGCGTCAGGTATTACATGGAGTAGAGTTCATCCGTACGAACTTTAAAAGAAAAAAAAATAACATGAAAACAACGTAAGCACACCTTGGATTTAATTGTCCGTATTTACGTCACTCGGCGGGATCATGGTAGAAATTTCCTTTGTCTTCTTACCGCTTAAATCGAAGATATGCCGTTGCGGTAATAATGCGGTTGAACGTGGAAGAAGCCAAGTCAGGCTCTAGCTGGATACTAGCTCTTACATGAAAGACAGTCCTCCCCCGCCGTACAGTTCGTTAAGTTTCTCAGTGAATCTAACAGCGGATGTTAAAGTGGAACTCTTTGAGGCAAGTAACTGCAGCATCACATCACCCCAAACCTTACACACAACATAAAGTGCTTCTTTTGTACACTCCTCTCGTCAAGCGGCCATTTCTGTACTTTTAATCGTCCGTGAAGTTGAGGGTTCTCGGACTTGGGCAGAGAAAACGTTTTACCAGTCAAGTCTTACGTTTGTTTGTTTTTTTACAACCAGAAACATTTTGTACGAGCTTTACTGCAATATAGAAATGCAATAAGAAGTAAATGTACAAAAAAACACGTTGCACACACTTTTAGATGAGAATAGATGGACACCATTCATCTATCTCATCCAAAAACCATCACCCATCGTTTCTGTCGCAAACTACTATTCAGAGGTAAAAAAAAACTTCTCTAGGATCTGGCTAGCTTTTAGGGACCCTGCAGCGCGGCCTGCATTTCGCTTCCTTCGGTGCGGGGCCGCCCGCCTCCGCCGTCGCGTGCCAGAAATAGGCGGCAGATCAGCGGACGGACGCCGCTGATAGCGCGCTCTGGAGGGCCTCGGGCCGGCAAACGACGACCGAGTATCACGAGAGGCGAAGCGGAGTATGGCGGCGACCGGACCTACTTATGGAATATGGGATGACTACCATTGCACATAGAAACTGAGAAAACTGATTCTGAATTTAAAGTAATTTGTAGCACAGATTTTTAGAGATACAGTTTGAATTTTCTTTCAGACATGTTTTATCACAAGGGAAAGTTAAGAAATGAAACCATCATCATCATCATCATCATCATCATCATCATCATTATTATTATTATATAAAGGAGACAAAAGTAGGGACAACAGATTTAGATGGCTCGAACTAATTAGCAAGGTTTCTTCACTACTCCCATTCGTGTCGTATCTTTTTGCATACACAGTAGTTCAATCAGTAATCGTTCAAATGTCGCGTCTGCGTATTCAGAGGAAATCTGCGGTTGCCGCCAGGGAGTAGTGACTGTAGAGTGAGGAAGGGAGAAAGAACTACATATATAGTCTCCACTATAGCTACCAGTTTGTAGGAGATTCCACATTAAAAACTAAGAACTCTTTCTTTAGTAATATCGTTAATGATTTTGTTTGAAAATGGCCGTGAAAAGTCATAATGTCACTTTGTTCAGTTTTCAATGAAATAGTATCATTTCTAGATTATATGTATCTGATTAACTCATATTAGCACATAATATCAGTTAGTACCATATAACGTAATTAGATACAATATCTCTGTGACAACTCGGGGTAAGTTCCAACAACTCCCGACTGTCACTCGGGTAAAATCTAGACCAGCTGAACCTTTTGCATTTACACCAAACATTACACATGCGAATCAAAGCTCCGGAAATAGCTTACCGATTTTTTACCATTTCAATCTATTTTCTTTAAATCAAAAAGATTTTCTTCAGCAAAGCTCAACAGCTGTTGCCGATTAAAATGTTGCAAACCCTGTGGAACGCCTTTTACAAGAGTATTTCTCCGCGTCGACATGGAGATATCGACTTTTCATTTTGCATTTGATAGTTTGTCGTAATGATAATTAATTTATAATTAGCGCAATAAGGAAAATAAAAGGTGGGGAACAGAATTCAAAACACAAACACACTGGCGACTTCTGTTAAACGTAAAAACGTCGAATTCTCGTGACGCTCAATGCCACTCGTCTTTCCGAATCAGAAGAAAAGCATACACGATGAATGATAGGATATAAAAGGAAAGCACAGCTTCGATTTAACACCAGCCTGCTCCACGTGTTTGGCGGGTTGTATTGCGTCAAATGTCAGCTTCCTCTTTGGCGAATTCCTCTGACGCGGAAACGGGTTAAGACGCGAGGATCGCGCGCCATTCCGTCTTGTAGAAGGTCACAACGCCAAGGAAGAAGCGTAGCTGCTCCGTGTAGGACGCGGCCTCTTCCGGCCAGCCAAGAATACCCGGCTTCGCGGAAGTTTTCCTTTTCGATCTACCACGAATCGAGGGCCGAGATTTTACGTAATTAAACAAAAAGGACGCTGGCTCTTAGAAGTGCATTTATACATTAATTTCAATGCATTTCCGCGGAATGAATTTTCAGTATCAGTACAGTATTTATTTATTTCTTGTTCAGCATGCACTTTCGACGAGGCTGTATAATGACGTAGTTCCGAAGGCATAAATTCCAAAAGGACTGTCGTCGGATCTTCCCGGTACGACGTTTGCGTTCTGATGTAATTATGGAGATGGTAGAATGACAGGCAGCTAAAACAGGAACACCCCGAAGAAACCTGCCGCAACCAAGTTGTATGTCAACCAAGTTGTGCGTCAAACAATTCCAACAGGATCGGTCGGGGGTCGAGCACAGCATCCAGCAACGGAAGCAAGCAGTCTGCTCCCAACACCACGACTCGCCTCACTTCCAGTAGCCACATAGACATATTATGAAATTGAAGGCCTCAAACAGCCCATCAAATGTCTTTCTGATCGCCACAATGGGTACAAGGGAAACGCTTCGTCAGTCTATCGGGTTCTTGCATGGGTCGTCTAGAAAGTCACGAATTCAGTTCACGAAGAGTGACTACCGCCCGCCCCTAGGCAGTGCAGGTTCGCAGCCTGGCTGCGGCAGCGGCGACGGCAGAGACGAGGTCTTAATGGAAACAGAGACGTGAGAAGGTGAGAACAGAAAAGAAAGAGGTAGATGGCGACGGGGAGGGAGGGGGCGGAGGAAAGGGGGAGGGGAGGAAGAGGAGGAGGGGGGGGGAGAAAGGTCGAGAGACGTCAGAGGAGAAGGGTCGGAATGAGACGAAAAGAGGGAGTGGTGGAGGAGGCGAAACGGATTCGGAACGGGGGGAGGGTGGAGAGGAGGCGGGGCGGGGCCAGCCGAGGGCGTGCGGGGCCGAGAGCAAGACAGAGGGCGGGCTGTTTGTTTTCCGGCGCCCGGCGTAAACCGGAGAAAAACCATAAGGAAGCCCACGCGCGGCGGCGCCTTTGAACCGCGCCCGCTGGACATCGCCCGGCTCTGTTCACTTGTTCCTCGCAGCCCGCGTGTTGATGCCTGCCTGGCGCGCTGCAACCTCCAGCGTTAAAAGGCGACTCGATTCTGCTGCAGGCTCGCGGCCGGCGCGGCGACTGTATCAAAGCGGCCAAGACACGGCAATAATACATTGCTTTCTCCCGCACTCAAAGCAGGCAGTGCCTCGATATGATACAGATGACACTATTATGCGCGCAGCTAAGAGGAAGAATTCAACAGCTACATTTTCCTACTGATGTGTATATTATCACATGGTTATGTCCTCCGATGTTATGCACTTCGATAGATGAGCCTTCTGATCTTACAGTCTCTCCAGAAGGTCACACTTAGACGTTCAACTCATTAATATGTCAACACATTACACGATACAAATTAATTAAAATACATCTCATTGATACTGCCCGTTTAATTTGCACTTTAAGTTGAAGAACGATTTCTTTACGTGGTGAATCAAAGTACTCGTTGATACGAAATGTACAGGGGAACAAAGTTAGTAAAGAAACAACAACTACAAATCATGGGCATAAATCTTTTCCAAATTTTAGTGAAGCTTCTCAGATCAAACGAATGATCCCATTACAAATAGGCCTGATTTTTTTAAATTTTTAGAAACTGACGGACTTGTAATATTTACTTCCAAGATTTTAACCTACATTTATAAAACCGGTTGATGTCAGAAAGAAAAATATAAACAAGCTGATGGAGCCGTATCAAAAAGTAGAAATTCCTGGTACGTGTATATTTTAGTTCAAATACATTTATATGCATTTACTTATAAAGATGTTTATGTAAGGTAATATACTCAAAACAAATGTGAAACAAAAAATACACCGCGAAGCAGAAATGTGTTGGAGATGGCAGTACAAACAATTCACGTAACTGGGCGAGTTTACGTAGAGCTATGAAGTAAAAGAACTTAAGATCACAAAAAATCACTTGTCCGAACTGCTGGACCCAAGGCAAAGGAGAGCAAGACAACTACTGATCAGAAGACAAATACTCAGTGATAACTCATGTCAAGGCAAAATCATCAACAAAACTAGCTTTTGATTTTCATAACTTCTGGAGTATCGTGTTTCACCAAGCAGATAACCAAAGCACATTAGTTTATTTTACGTGTTTGTGACGAGATGGCGGTGGGGACAGCCCCCTCAATGTTTTCCAGAACCTCAGGTGATTTTATCCTTCTTTATTTCTTTACGAAAGACCCTCGTAGTAAAGCATTACAACGATATTTATACATTATATACAATTCATACTGAGAAACGATAACTTGCTGTACACAAAGTTTTGCTCCCGTCCATTAGCCAAAGAGTCAGAACGCTGGGGAAAGGTTTACTGTGAAGCTCCCGAACGGGTAGATATGGAGCTACGGTATCCCATTTTCAAATCTCAACGAAAAGGACCAATCAACACATTGTCTCCCGCCACTACTGTTCTAACTGTCGCCACCATCATTTCAGTGGCTGTCGTTTTCTAAGTTTATGTTAGAGTATATTATTGGATTCATGAATAGCTTCAACGTAACTCGACCTTATTTAATCTACCGAGAACTTCATTTTAACTCCAGTAAATAAATAAAAGTGGCTGAAACCAAAATTCTACGGAGGTACTAGGATTTTAGTCACTTTTTTTTATGATCCTCTATGCAAAAATGTGTCAGAGACACTAATGATCTCAGGAGCTTCCTTTCGTTTTTCCTTCACGAACAGCATAATGAAAACAATTTAAAAATCTTCGGACATTGCACCATGACCTTCTACAGAGGAAAATCGTTCTAAATAGGCAGACGATATATCACAAAAACATGGCTGGGGGTACGAGCTGACGGCAGACGATATATTACAAAAACATGGCTGACGGTACAAGCTGGTGATGTGACTGTACGATTTACAATGTTTATTGAATTGTATTCCCAAATTAATTTTCGCGCTTCAATTCGCAGTTCTACAATTTTATTAGATAATTTTGAGAGCTTGTCCATTTATACCTCGCAGAATCCCACGCGAATCCGTTGAATGCAATCAAGGTGAAGCCCAAGCGTAGAACGAGAAGAATGTAAATCAAGTATGACGTCAAATTCCTTTTAATTAATAAATTTCGTACAAGCGCTGCATTTCATAGGGGGAGGGTGCGAGGGGTTGCGTGTTTTGGGCTCAGCCCGGCGGCAGAATTACGGATTCTGTCTCTCTCTGTCTCACAACAGCTGAGCGCTGCCACTGCTACCTTTGCTCTGGCATGACGCGTGCACGCGTCTCTCCCGCAACCCACGCTAGCACACGCAACCCACGCGCTGCACCAAGACAAACCCGCCCGCCCCGCCCGCTCCGCTGCACGGCCGCTCGCTCCATGGCGCCTCGCCAAAACACCGCATCGCATCGCATCGCGTCGCGTCGCGTCGCGTCGCGTCGCCTCGCGTCGCCTCGCGTCGCCTCGCGTCGCCTCGCGTCGCCTCGCGTCGCCTCGCGTCGCCTCGCGTCGCCTCGCGTCGCCTCGCGTCGCGCGCGCGCGCGTGCGTGCGTGTGTGTGTGTGTATGGGGTGAGGATGAACAAGGATAGGGACGAAAGATCGACGCGGTTCGTGTCCCGTTTGCTATGTACTACTCCGGCATACGCCTGGTGTTGATCGGAGAAACCAAGGAAAACAGCAGATCAGAGCAGCCGGCCGCTAGAATTCTCCTCCAGACAGCGACTGAATTCGACCTAGCTGAAAAGCTAGTGTCGAAAATCCTGCCGCCGTCAGGACTTGAACCTAGAACCTCCCGGTCAGAGGCGCTGCAGCGACATCAGCTGACGCCCTGAGCCACCTCTCCCGGTCGGAGGCTACACTTACACGCGGACAACGAGAGCAGCGCCTACTCTCGCGCGCGGAACCGCGCTGAATTAATCGCATCGCTGCCTCCCCTCCCCTTCTCCTTCCTCCTCCTACTCCTCCGCTGCCAGGAGCGTGTAATGCACACGCCCCCACCTCTCCCTCCGCCACCTGCCGAGAGAACTCTCGAGCAAACGGCGGCTTCGAGTTGCGGAGAACGGAATGAATTTTTAACGCGTCGCGGAAGAGGCGCAGCTTTCGGCCACTCGCTGCTAACACGCTCACTTTCCGCACCGGGCTCGATTTACGATGCGAGCGCGGCGTGTGTGCGTGGAGCGGGGGCGCAGGGGAATCCCATTTTTTGGCGTTGACCCAGCAGCAAAGCAGGCGAGATAGGGAGAGTTCACTAGATTTAATGGAGGGAAAATATGTCACGGAACCAAGCATCGCATTGATGCTGGCCTGAACCAGCGCTACCCGTATTCCGTGACCGGTCGGGGGAGAGTGCGTTTCACTGCGCCGATATGCAGAGGTATTGAAAAACAGTTCAACAGGAACAAACGTACGGCTTGACAATATAACAAATTTGTACGTTATTAGCCATACTCTTTTGGGGGATGGAGAAGAGTCGTTCTCCTGGCTACACGCCTCATACGGCACAAAATATCTCGTCAGGCCTTTCTCAGACACCGGTGAGAATTTTGTTTTTAATTGTTTTTATCCTTGTACTACAGCAGGTTTAACCTGCTTAGAGGATGTTAGGAAATCTTTCATCTCAGCGTTCCCCGATTACTACCCACTTCCGCAGCCCTCTTCGAGTTCATGAAATATGTATTTTAAGACGGTCGTCTTATCGCTTCTGAGGTGGTGTGAAGACGGCGTGGCAAGGGTCAAGCATCAACCGCAAATGTTTACCCAGTATTTACCGTTAACAAAGCCAGCAAATAGGGGCACGCATTTGGAACGACGGGGGCGTGGACCTTCGGGCCGCAGCGGTGAGAAATCAGGCGCACAAAGGGCGCGTGTACGACGAATGCGATCGCGAGCGCCGCCGCGAAGAGGCGCTCCGTGCGCCGGAGGTAGCAGCGCTCGCACGAGCCGACAGCGAAGATGCATCCCGCCCCGCAACCCTCGCAGCGCAGCACTCGCAAATGTTTGCGCTTCCATTTAAACACGGAGGATAAACTCGTGCATGACGCCGGACTCGCGCTGCATATGCTTAATTAACATTTGCAATAACCTGCTGTTTACGTGCTTAATCGGAGATTGATACCTCCCCAGGAATAGAACCCCTCTGGCAAAGCACAAGTGGACCCCGAGCACTAAATCCACACTGTGAAAGGGGAACGAAATTTAAAACGAAATAAACTTTTATTTCAGAAAACTGTGTTGGTTTATGAATCAGAATTTCCGCTTTACGTCTAAATAATACTGTCAAATATTAGATCTAATGAATGGGCCTCCTGCTGAAAGCACTGCCATTAAACCAGCATAAATGTTTTCAAGCTCATTTTTTTTCTAGAGGAAAATGCTCGAATCTCAATATCCCATCAATTTTCTTACCACATGAAACAATTCGTCTAGTTCGTTTCCCTCGAAAATAAACAAGGACATGATATATTCTGTTAATTCTAAGATGCCATTATTAAACTACATGAAGCACTACGTAAAGTGGATCTTTCAAAACAAATACCGGGTTATTATAACTTCTAGAGAAAATAACATTGAACATTGAAAGCTCGCAATATTTGCAAACTGAAAAATGGGGCGAATAAATATTTAGTATCTATTTCCTAAATATCCTGACGGTGAAGGCTAGAGATTTTAAATTTAAATAGCTTTAGAGGAAGTTGATATTCACACAACCAATCCCAAGAAGTGTTCATTCCAGAAAAAAACTAACCAAACAAATCCAGGATAAAAAGAGCTTTTATTTTCATTCGCGAGGAACGTTCAGGCTTTCTTTAAAACAATTTCTAAGAGATGAATGAAAATGCACACACACAAGAAAAAAAATGCCTGAAGAAAACATCCGATGACAGGATCAATGACGGCCGATCATCGGATTCAGTTTTGTCACCGAGTTAGAAAATTGTGGCAAGTGCTGGAGGGAGTGGTAGTGATGGAGCTAATGAGAGATTGGGAGAGGGGAATGAGCAGGTGCGGACGAAAAAACGCGAGAAAGCGCGAGCGGACGAGAGAACGTGAGACAGCGAGATAGGTCGGGAGAATGCGAGTAGACGAGACAACGTGAGACAGCGAGATAGGTCGGGAGAATGCGAGTAGACGAGACAACGTGAGACAGCGAGATAGGTCGGGAGAATGCGAGTAGACGAGACAACGTGAGACAGCGAGATAGGTCGGGAGAATGCGACTGGACGAGACAACGTGAAACGGCGAGAGAAGACGCGAAACGGCGAGAGGAGACGCGAAACGGCGAGAGGAGACGCGAAACGGCGAGAGGAGACGCGAAACGGCGGGAAACGGGGAGAACGGAGACGGCGAGAGGAGTTGGGAGAACGCGACCCCCCGACCAACGTGAGAGAAAAGTGCTTGCGCTTGCGCGAGTGCGGGGGGGAGGGGCTGCAGGTGTCCGCAGCCGCCTCCAGTTGTCACCCGGCCGCCTGCAGCGCCAGTCAAAGGTCAGGGCCGCCTGGCCTCCGCCTCCGTCGAGCAGCGTCGCCCGTCGCCTGGCAACGCGCGCGTCAGCGCCGCCCCGTGACGTCACAGGCCCCGCCCTCCGAAACCGCCCCCCCTTCTCGTCGCAGCCGCTCCGAATTTCTGCGCGCTCAGCAGCACTACTCGGGCGGGCGGGCGCGCGCGGCCACAGGCAGAGGACCGCCCCGCCCCCGGCCCCGGCCCCGCCCCCGCCCCCGCTTACGCAACGCCCCTCCACGCGGCCAACGACGCGACGCGGCCCTTCTGGGCCCCGTTCAGGCGAGGGGGGATTATCCCAAGGGGCGACAAGCACGACCGAAGCAGGAGGGCCCACTCACAACCGAAATACCCAACGTGAGTACACAAAACAATACGAAAATTGCAGTTCAACCTTTGCAATTTCAAAAATCAATACAAACATTCCAGTTCAGCCTTTGCAATTTAAAAAATTAAAATTTGTTCAACTTCAGAACTAATGAGAACCTTTTGTTTCAAAGGATTCAATTCATTTTCAAATGTCAATGTATTACATGCGTTTTCTAGCTCTCCCCTTTTCCTCTTATAGCAATCGCTAACACTTCCCCCTCCTATTTCCTGAACTTAACGTTTAAAAAATTTCAATTTATTTATATCTTTTTTTTTTAAAAAAAATTTTTATTTTCAGACAATTAGTACAATTTAAACTCTACATTTTTTTTATTTTATATTAAACACTAAGTTCAAAAAATTTTAAAAAAATCGGCAGAAATTTAAGGTAACAGCTTAACTGATATTCTATTTATCTCATTATGTTCAATACATTGTATTGAGTTATGTAATGTAGTTTAATGTGTTTATGAAACTGTCAACATTTTTAATCAAATGTATTTTGTATGATATTTTCTACCTCCACACATTTTCATTTGGTAATTTGTTCCAAGTATCAACTATTCTATTTGTAATCAAATAATTATACACAAATGTATATTGAAATTATTATTTTAGTACCATTTATTAAATTGCAAAAGTATTAGTTTCACTTTTATTACTTCTTTTTAATATTTTAATATCGATTATTAAGTCTCATAGTTTTGCAATGTTTATTGACCTTCAAAACAATAATCCAGGATTGGTTCTATCCATCACTTCGACCAGGAACTAAGTCAGATTTTTTTTTTTTCCATTGATGCGTGGGAATTGCATGAGAGTAAGGATGTTTAGTTCTCTTTCATTCCTTTTATTTAATCATTTTTCAGGCTGCTGGTTCCACTCTCTCTCATTAAACCAACTAACTGTATACACTTCAAAACATCTTCGTAAAAGGTCAGTATCAATAGTTGACTCGTGCAAGTCTTCCTCACGACTTCAAGCACAACTCCAAATATATCTGGCTTGGTTATGGCAAGCCACAGCTCCATGTCCTTTACCACTCTAACATGATCTAAATGTTTAGTGCGTCACAGTTTGTTTGGACAATTACTATAAACCAATCAGAAGCTGGCTGTGAAAACATACAGTCAACATTTTTTTAACTGCTGCAATATTCATTACCACTTCCTTTCGCCTCATCAAATATTTTGACTCTTAAAAAAAAAAATTAATAACTTGGCTTTAAGGATTAAAAATATGATTCGTGGAGAAATTTATTTTTAAAAACAGTACTAAAATAGCTAAATGTTGCAAAGATAAAACAAATATTTCAATTTAAAAAATTAAAATTTCTTTATGAAAACAAATTTTCGAATAAAAGTTTTTTTAAAATTTGGAAGGGAAATCAACTTCTTAATTCAAAATAAAATCCGTTTTAAATGGGAAAAGTATACATGTTTTTAATATATGTTACCTTTCTTTTACACTTCTAATTAATTTATCCAATAACCAATCACTCAATACCCTGCTGCACTAAGGCCAAAAGACCCTATCGTCATACTGCAACTTCTTATAATTAATGTACCAGGTCACAACTTGCAGGCCACTTCAGGAGGTGGCTCCTGACTAAACAAATACAAACAGTTTCCTTCAGACTTGCACACATGTGCAATGCATGGCTGTCACAAAAAAACAAACACACCCACCCCAAGACACAGAAAACATGAAAGTCAACTCCCACACAATTCGAGCCACGCTACATACAGCAGCAAATTGCTTTTACTCAGGAGCGGAAAGAGCTGAACTTGACGCAGCAACGAAAAGCCGCACCAGCCAGCCAATTGCGTTAGCAGCATTGAGAGGCCGGCAATCCAATACGGTCCATCTGGCAGTGGCGTGTCAACACAAGCGCCGGCAAGGGGGCCAAATCAAGGGTTCTCTGCATGTATTAAACATGGCGGCGTGTCACAGGGCAACAGGGGGCACCTACTGAGGCAGCGAAAGCACACAGCTCTTCGGTGATTAAGAGTTGATCAACCCTCAAACCGATGGATGCGTGATGGATATAGTACCTAGAGGCCTAATAAGGATTAATGAATCTTAATCCATAAGAAGCCTACCTGGCAGAACTCTCTAAATAATGAATAATAAAATAACGGCTGATGAAAATATCTCTGTTTAATATCAACATAAATTGTTGACCCTAACGTAATCCGTCAAAATTTTAGAACCCTGTTAAATTAACTAGTTCAAAACATTTACTTGTTATTCTGTGATTACATTAAATGCAGAAGCCATCTTCTCAATTTTAAGTACAAGTGAAGTGAACACATTGACATTATTAGTGATACAGAAGAAATTACTTTTCCATTTATTTTTCAAAACAGTAAATAAAGGATTTTTCTTTACTATATTGAAACACACAGAAAAATTGCACTTTCTTGAGTACAAAACAAATACATTTGATGTTCTCTTGAAAATATATCTTATATTTTGATGAGTGACAAACCTGAAATTTTCTGACCACAATCTTTTTCCCCCTCACCTACCCGTGCTAAAATCAATCCTCAAGCTATTTTCATGACCTAAGCAACATTTACCAGAACAAATATCGACTAAAAATTGATAACTTTTTTTCAAACACTGGATTGCAAAAATTGGAATAGAAGCAAAAATATGATGAATCTCCCTCTGAGCTGAAATAATCATGCACAGTCATGCCTCAAATCCCATTATCAGTGAAGTACAAATCTCCAAAATTAGGGAAATTTTGAATGATTGTAATGCACATCAAAAAATTGTAGAGATTCATTCCCTGTTATCTCTTAAATTATCAAATTCTTTCACAAATTATATTAAGAATTTAAAGATAGGCTCTATGACAAAAATATTATGATATGAAAAAATAGATATCAAAATTAATACACACTTCATAACTAAGGACTCTATAACAACAATAGCACAATCTATCATTCTCAGGCTTGAGGCTCAAATACAAGCACCAAATCCAAGAAAATAATTTTTTTATCAGTTCGCATGTAATTTGTAATCATTTTTTTAATGTTAATTAGAATTTAATGATGATCTGACATAACAACTAATTTCAAACACCATTAACACAATTTTAAGAGACTTTGTACTTTCCTGGAAAGGATTTGAATATGTACTCAGAAGTGAGAACATTAGAAACATACATTGCACTAAAGAAGAACTTTCAGTTTTGTGTTTTGTTAGATTCTTAGTAGATCCTTTGAAAAAATGATCATCAAGATTCAGATTATATTTTTTGAAGAAAGAACACTCTGACTTCTGAGCACCAAGGAAAGAAGATATTCAGTACTCACATTTTACTGTCTGCTCTTGACGTTGCCACCAGATCATATATCTGGGCGCCATTGTGGGAGGTGTTTACCAGGTACAAAGCTTTGTTATCTGCAAATGAAACAACAATGTTTTGAAAACATCTCTCAGTTATGACACTTATTTGAAAAAGTAATTTTAAATTTTCTACAAGGATAACAAGCCTCTTTGAATTGGATGTCCTAGTTTTAGAAGAACAATGCAGGTGGTTAGCAGAAATACTTTCATGAGTAACTGGAAGGAGAGAGATAAATAAAATAAATGGAACTATTAACTACGGTGAATGTTACTGTTGTTCTGCCAAAAGTAACCAACAGTTTTTTATCATTTTCACTTTCACTTGTAACAACTTCAAATAACAGATAAGTAAATGAATAAATAAAAGTCTTTGAAGAGTAATGAAACAACCATTTAGCTACATATAATGAAGTACCTAAATTGTAGGACACTTTGTATCAGTGACCTTAGAACAAAATCAAATTAACCACTTATTTATAACTACATTATCTATGATAAGTTAAAGGGCCTTAAAATGAAATCCGGGATTTTAGTTAACATCCTGTTGAAGTGAAATTCAATGGTCGATAGTTCTAGAAACAACAATATTTTGCAAGCTCCCTATTCACATTGTCTAAATTTGTTAAAGATTCCTTTTGTAAGTGGACAGCAAGGAAACTATTACATAACTGTAGATTCTGAGACACTTATCTATCCCATTATTAGTTAGTACATTATTAAATTATAAGTAGAACCAAATTAAATTTTTCACAAGTGCGTGGTACATCTATGTTTCCACACCACAAGAACTTCACAAGAATCTACTATCATGGATACTTTCTAGAATACTTTGGAAATGCATTTCTAAGCATTCTGAAATAAAAGCACAGTTTCCTAATAACAACTAAAAATATTTATCAATGAATGTTTTATGGTTGTTTACAAAATTGTAAGAAAACTATCTCAATATACTTCTCTGTACCCTTTGGTATTAAAATCAATTTAGAAACTGCCAACCACTGGAGCTCCTCCAAGGAAAAACATAATAACATACCATTATAATGTATACAATATATGTAATAATGTTACTAAATATTTTTGATAGAAAAACGTAAAGTAGTTTCTTAATATGGGTTAATCACAGCAAAAACATTTATCGCCACGTTATGGCCATATTCAGACTAGTTATTTCAATCCTGTAGGGAAGATGGTAATAGTATGAAAAAGCGTTTTCGCTACAATTCAACACTTATGTTTAAAATAATTTATGTAATCTTCAAACTAATATACTTGTAAAACTCTTTCATATCTGTAACTTTGCATTGCCCTTTTACCTTCATTGATCTTGACAATGTGCTTACAAATACACATCAGACTTTTTGGGGTAGTAGAGCTAATTAATTTACAAACAGGTAATGTACTTACCCACAGCGTTTGGCCGCACCAATACCGTGGAGACTCTGATGATAGGTGAGAGCATGCGGTCTGCGGCATTGTGACTGTAGAACTTGAGAATGAACTTGTCGTCCTGCTTCTGCAGAAGGATTATGAAGTCCTCCAGAAGCAGTACATGTAGGTCAATGAGCTTTTGCGCTTTGTTGCCAATGCGCCACGTTAAAGACCCTTCATGTACCAGCTTGTGCTTCGTCAGGTCAAGGTTCTATTCACAAAAACAAAAGACATAATGAATGTTCATCTAGATACATATGTTGTTATGAAATGAAATGAAAAAAGGTAAATTACAAATGCAAGAAAGGAGGGATTAAAGAGAAAGAGGAAACCAAGATGTAACTGAATTTCTGAAATGTTTCAGAATATAATTAATAAGAAGTACTAAATCAAAACTTACTTGATTAAGAGGATTTTAAGCAAATTCATTAACTCACTACACTCTAACCAAATGTTTCCTATATTTAACTACAGACGTATTTGATTAAAAAAATCATTTTCTTCTCAAAAGATCCATGTTACTTTGATGTATGGTAGAAATGATAAACCATCAGAGTACAGGATATCATTTATTGATAGCATACACACATTTTTTTTTTTTTTTTTTATTCACATCTAGTTCTGAAATTTTCAAACTGGACTACTTATCAAGTGATTGCCATATGCAAAAACTGTAGTTGTTAAAAATATATTTAAAAAAATAAAGCTAATAAATAATGTGTGATAACGGATAATCCAGGTATATTTTTTGTACAGTAAAAAGTAGTCAAGAAAAGAAGTTCGTAATTAAATTTTAAAAAATGTTTCATTTTCATTCTTTTGGCCAATAAAAAGGTACAAGTACAATAATTATGAAGGCACTCTACAATGCAAAGAATAAATCATGGAAATTGTTGGAGCAATATTTTGGAACGTATGTTTAGGATCCCACATAACCAACCATCTTTCATATTCTCATAAAAGCTAGGAATTTAGAGTGTCATGAGATGCAAAATGTTTGTTTGACATTTCTCTACATGAACTAATGGGACTGTCACCACCAACTGCTCTTCATCATAAACACACCCTATTACTAGGAAACTGTAACACTGAGGATAACCACACCATGCTCAGTAAACACAAGAAACCCGCTAACATTTACTCCTCTTAAAAAGATTTTGTCCAGTACCCCAGATTCCATTTTAAACAGTCAGTGATGTATTTTCACACTTAACTATGTTAGAAACTAGTCTAACATTATTAAAGGAAAAGCATGTTTTAGGAAAAAAATACTGTTCACAACAATTTCATCACTTCTTTTTTGTTGAGAAGCAACACCTAGTGCTTATTTTGCACTAGTGACATTATAATTCTTATACAAATGCTTTAAAATGCTATATTAAGTTATAAAATTTGGTACACACAGTGCTAGTTGAATGAAATTATGATATACACAGGAAATGAAACACAACTAAATCAGAGAGAACTTTGATTTAACGTTATGACTACATAGTCTGTAATAATAAATTGAATGAATGAATGAATGAATGAATGAATGAATGAATGAATGAATGAATGAATGAATGAATGAATGAACAAAAGACTGCCATTACCTCCTTACATTACAGATTTTCTTGGGTAATGTTCTTTCCCCTCCTGTGAATGCCAATATAATAGAAACTCTGTTAACCAAAATATAGGGGTGGAGTCTTTCACGATTACCAAGATTTTGGTTAAGAAGAAAGTGTCAATTTTTAACGCTGAAGATGAAATAAAAATTACTTTTTTAGCTTTCATGTTAGACTTTTACTTTTCAAATGTAACGGTACATGTACATTCTGTTGTTACAATTGTAGAAAGCTATTGTTTTGGCTACTGACAGACTGACTGGGTAGGGTGAACATATATCAAGCTGGATGCAGAACCGCACACATGTTCTGTTCTTTGTATCTGCCGTTCTCCTCTTTATCTCTCAGAAGGGCATTGACAAGGTAGAGGACAGACAGGATGATGCATTGTGCTGGTTCCATTTTCGGTTCTCTCTCCCCCTTCTTCTTTAGGGGAAAGCATTGTTTTGGATAAACACTATTTTGGTTAAATGAATTTTTATTAAGATAGGTTCTACTGTATATGCAAGCTTAATTTCAAAAATTTCCTGCTTCTCTAACAATAAAATCTTATATTTTTAGCCCATATCTATAAACACTGTACTAATGGAGTATTACTTTTACAATCTTTATCATGGAACGTATGTGTAATGGAATGATAGTAGAATTAAAAAAATCTCCAGATGAATTAAAAACTCCAATACCAGTCAAGTATTTGTTTACTGCTACATGAAATGTATTTCACCTTTATCTTACAATTTAACCACTGGCCTTACTTACTTTGAACTCTGCCGCAATGGGATGTTCAGCTCGTTCAAATGCAGATTTATCCAGTTTTTTCTGGATGTCTGACAGTCTTTGTTGGTCCTCTGCTAGTCTCACAGCATGGTTCACATGATTGAGAATCTCTTTACTCCTTTCTACTGCTCTTTGGACACCATTTACTTCTTCTTGACTTCCGGAGGTGTATTTTGCTAGGTTTTCAAAGAGAAGCGGGTATTTTGTTAACCTGGAAGTTAAACAAAAATGTGTTACATTGTGGTAAGGGTTGTAGCCACAGTGACTAGAAAATAAAACAAAACACAACATGAAATACTAATATATAATTTAACATCATGAGACAATTTTTGCAGCAATGTTAAAAAACAGTGTATGTACTTTTGGAAGAATCTTTACAATTCCTTTTCTTGACAATGTATTATATTCAAACACCACTAACAATAAACTTATAAACTTGCTACCAAAACTCCTAAATATTGTGAAGGTAATACATTCAATGTTTTGCACATTGAGTGCAGCACAATTCAAACAATACTGCTGAATAATTGTCTCCATCATAAGGACTCCATTGCCACTATATTAAAAGAAATGATACTGTACTATAAATTTATTCATACATGAAGCAAAACCAATTTCACTTTCCTAGTTACATGAAATTAATTTCTGAAACACTGTGTTAATTGTTTAGACCTTTTCGGATTTACAACCTGAAATTCTTTCTGAAATTCATGGCATCTCCCCAACAGCTGCATCCAGACTCATGTGCACTGACTTAATTTCTAAGGAAATAGGATACTGACTAATCTTATCTTATCCAGGCAGTAACCTTTAAGTTTGCAAGAATCTATACGCCTGATAACTAAAATAAACAAATATTTCAGAACTGTGAATAACGCCTATCCAAGGAGGAATACAAAAGGTGGATGGAGGAATATAAACAGACAAATATACATACAGTATATACATTATATGACCAAAGCCAAGAAGCCTAAGATGTGAAGATGGTTACATAACTCTTGATTGCAGCATTATCTGATAACACTTCACATTCATGAAAATTTAGTAGTGGAATTTCCTAATTGTACCAATAATCTATAAATTACAAAAGCTGCATTTTTTAAAAGATCCTTAATAGACAAACAAAGTGTACTTAAAATTTTGTCAGTGGTTAGTAAACGGTCCCCAATGTAACAAAAGCCACTGATGATCTAACAGTGTAACAAAACAGAAATAACTATCTGGTAAGAGAAGTCTCTAAAATTGACGTTACTAATCCTGTCAAATATTACAATTAACTTCCTGTGCTTTGAGTCTTTTGGTATCAAATCGGACCTGAGGGAAAAGAACAATTTCTTTACTATTTAATCACACTAGCAATCAACTATTTACTAAAAAATCACTTTAAATGGACGCTCAACAAATACGAAATAAAAATTGTTCATGATATATTTTTTGTCAGGCTGTCCAGGAGACACTGCATCCTAGGTGCAGGGGCCAATGTTTGGCAAACATTCTGCAACCTTCATCAGGGTAAAATGCTATTTGGGTGATAACCCTGTTTGCGATATCACCCTCTGATAACACAATAATCTATAAATTACAAAAACTGTATTTTTTAAAAGATCATTATTAGACAAACTAAATTGTACATTGCTAGCAAAGAATAGCTTTATGAGTACACAAAAGGTCTTCAATATAAAAAGCGTTATCTAATCAAAATTCTTCTACTTGATTTCTCAAGATATGCCACCTGTTTCATGTGCATCAAGTGATTCAATTATTAGTATTTTTAATAAGGAATATTATCTTCATATCTCAACTGCGGTGTTATTTAACTAAACTCTCCAACACAACATTGTTATATTGACAATGTTCACAAGACCTGTATTAAATTAATTATGCAAATTTGCATTCAGTAGCTTAAAACAGAAAGTGATACAGCATTTGAAATTTGAAACTTTCCTGAATCAAACTTCTGAGTTATATATTTCAGACTCGGAAATATTGGGAAATATTTGACCCTCGAGTTACCACTAATCCACTGTTTAAGTTGTTGAATCACAGGCATTTGTATTCTGTATTCGTACCAAAATGTATACTATTTATCTATTGGCTTTTTTTTCTAGTTTTCCATGTAGGAAATAACTGTCCTAGATATTCATATACTTCAAATATGTTTTCTATTTCAAGTTGTACAATTAATGAATAAGAACAGTGATACAGTAAAGATTTAAAGATTTTCCTATCTGAGACTACTTCACTCCACTCCAATAAAAAAATTATCATCCACAAAAAAATTCTTTATCGACTCTTACTTAGACACTGTTGCCCAATGATATGTTACATAAAATGTAATAGTCACAGAAAATGTGAATACACATACATCAGATGCAGAATGTTCTATTCATTAAGGAGGATACGTGAAATTAGGGACATGCCAACTACACAAGCAGACAAAACATGAGTGTAATGCAATCAAATATTTAAAAATGCATTGCCATTCCAAATTTACATTCCAAAGGTTAGGTGATAATTTTCATATTCACTTTCATTACACAAGTTCAGAGTTTTAATATTTTTTAAGAACGTACATATACATATACAACACGTACTTCTTGACATTAAAGTAAAGTGGTGCCAATTTTAGTCATGTGCAACATATTATAAATTAAACATTTTATATTATAATTTTGAACAAATATTGAATTTTGATCTAACTATTAGAAATATACATTTCCTCTGTTTATTTCCAATGTAAACTACAACATGAAAACAATATTAGTAGAATTAATTCATGTTCTCAGTTTTAATTCCAACAAAATCAATATTGATGAAAGAACATCATTCCACAGGCTTCTTTTTTATACTTGTTAATTCAATGTGATTTTATTTAAGCACACATTGTAATGAAGCTTTATCCTCCATGCACATGAATAGATAATATTGTAGGAGATACACCATGTCTTTTGTGTTACAGAAATATTCAATTAAATAGTTGTATTCAATTGAATAGAACAAATGTAGACTATTTGTTTGAGGGATAGTAGTTCTGATTGTTTTTTCCCAAATGTAACCAGTACTCAAGACGGTGTTAAGAATCAGTGTATTTCAATTTGCGGGGAAAGATGTTGGCAGTGGATCCCAAACAAACAAAGGACCTGGGGGCTGAAGGACTCTTATTCAATAAAAAGTTTTGCTCACAAGCCAATATATTTGGATAAAAGAAAAATCTCTTGTTTCTGTCAGATTGAATATCAGAATTAGTTTTTGTATCTGGCAAGAGTTTTTTAGCATCACTCATTCTCAAAACAAACTGTTCAGATTCCAATAATTTTCCTGTATATTAAAAAATCATGACTGTTGGCCAATGTTTAGACATTGTTATAAAAAAGTCTAAAAATGAGAGAGAAGATGAGTTTGTTTAAAATTCCATTCCATTGCATTCCAAATGCAATCTAATGAGTGAATGGCAATGCCAGTCACCAAATTCTCCAATTTACTATGATAAGCCACATCTTTCAAAGGCAGTTTCCCCCTCATTAAGTGTCGTTTCTCCTGTATTCTCTCACTAGCACTGTTAATTTCTGTCTACAAGAATTTTTAATAAATTTCCGTCTTTTCTGAGATCTTCTCCACACTAAATATAATTTTTCTAATTATTACCTTTCATTGAGGTCAAATTGATAGTGAATTTTTACTTTCACATCTTTTGAAATTTTCTTTTTGCAGTTGTTTTTCCCCACCTACATACAGGATTAGCAGTGATGAATGTAAACAAACATTTTTTTTCCCCTGTTATTGTGCCTAAAAAGGAATCCCAGAGAGGCGTGACCCACCTCTGCATGGCGGTGGGGATGATGTCCTTGAGCTGCAGGCGGCGGCACAGCTGGCTGCCCTCGGCGGCCGTGAGGAAGGCGTTGAGGCGCGAGTCCTTGCGGCGCCGCTCCTTCAGCACCTCCAGCGCGACAGAAGCTGGCGGCCGCGCGCTGGAAGTTCTCCGACGCGGGCCCGTCGAACTGCGCACGCACGCCCCCCCACACACACTCTCAGAAAGGCTCTCTCTCTCTCTCTCTCTCTCTCTGTGTATGTGCAGACAGACAGAGAGAGGCGGAGAGAGAGAGAGAAGAGAGATGGGGAGAGAGAGGAGGAGAGATGGGGAGAGAGAGGAGAGAGATGGGGAGAGAGAGGAGAGAGATGGGGAGAGAGAGGAGAGAGAGATGGGGAGAGAGAGGAGAGAGATGGGGAGAGAGAAGAAAATGGGGAGGGGGAGAGATGGGGGAGGGAGAGATGGGGAGAGAGATGGGGGAGAGAGATGGGGAGAGAGATGGGGAGAGATGATGGGGAGAGATGGGAGAGAGATGGGGAGAGAGAGGAGAGAGAGAGAGGGAGAGATGGGAGAGAGAGGGGAGAGATGGGAGAGAGATTCTAAAACAGTTATGGCTGAAGAAGGGAGGGGGAGAGGAGGGGAGAGATTCAAAACAGTTATGGCTGAAGACATCGCTGTGAGAAATGGATCCTTCCGTCAGGCAGATGAGCGGCGGCCGCCACCGAAGGATCAGGTCATTGAGTGTAGTGGCGGGTTAGGGAGATTTTTAGAGGGATTTACTTTGTTCCCATTTCGTTACTTAAAACAAAATTGTAAGAAATTATTTAAATCATGTGAAATGTGACAATTTTGAAATGAATTATATGATAGAAAAATTAAAAGTGGTGCCTTGCACAACAAAGGTAAAAGGACAACCTACAATCACCAAAAGTCAAAGACCCGCACTTTTACTCCATCCAGTTTTCAACTAAACTTGCAATGGACCAAGCTTTAATTAAAGAATACTCCTTCTAAATAGTATTTATTTAAATAGAAATTTTAAAGTTCACTTTCCTTGAATTTTTGCAAAATAAATAAATTATTTTCATGTGACCTTTCTCCATTTGGCGGACTGACAAAACGGCAGAGTACAACAGTAGCAACACAAATTTAGTCAGCGTTCACGCAACGAATCCAAATCATTTCTACACGTTACTCACCGACCACGCCAATTATCGCTCACGCGACTGAATCAACTACACGAAGTTCCTCTTTCAGACGACCGTTGTGAACGACGATCTCCATCATGATTTTCCAGGCACACCCGGAGAAAAGTTAATACTGGTTTCAGAAAGTTTTGCCGATATTAATTTTGCGCTCGACTGACTGCACAACCGAGGTCACTAACTTCGAAAAACGCAGCAGCGGTGGCATCTCGGCTCCCTTCGAATGATCGGAGTACGACAATACATCGGGCAACAATAGAACCGCGTTTCCTCCATGCGAACGCGGATCGCGTCTTGTTCGTTCGGCATCTTGGGGAGGTGCCACAAGGTCGGTCGTTCTCAACGTCGTTAATTACAACACGAGCGTAAAGGATATTCTAATTCGATGGACGTATTTTCGCCTGGATGGTCCGTTTCCAATCGCATCAGCCACAAGATAAAAGGCCAGCTTGGTAATTAAATACCGTAGCGATTTCAGCGAGTGAAACAACTTATTGACAAAAATAGACAGAGAATGAGGGACGCAGTTTGAAAACCAAGGCGATAGCTGAGTTTTATACACGACCGGGTTCATTATGAATATTTGTGTTATCAGCAGAGCACCGGTTAATACTTTTCGCAATATCACCTCTTAAGGAAAGTTTAGAGAACGAGAAACATCTTTTCTATGAATAAGAACTTATACACAATTGTTAACTACAACTCCCTTGTTTCGATTGTTCTGAACGGTAGGACAGTTAAAATCCTTAACGGACGACGGCCGTTTAGAGTGGTTTTTCGTCCCCCTGTTGGCGTAACGTCGATATAACAGTTCAGCTCGCGAAAGAAATAAAATAAATAAATAAAAAGAAAATAAATAAAATAAATAAAAAGAAAATAAACAAATAAAATAAATAAAAGGCACGAAACGAAGAAAAGAAAAAGGAGAAAAAAGGAAGATCCGGCGAGCGCTGACCATGTTGAGCAGGAGGTCGGCGAGCTGGTAGACGACGGGGCTCTCCTTGCGCCGGGCCTTCATCTGCGCGTTGAAGCCCGCGTGGATGAGCAGCATCTCCTCCAGGTTGGCGAACAGCAGCTGCACCTCGTCGGCGCCCAGCACGCAGTTCTCCACCATCGGCCGGAAGAACACCTGCTCCAGCACCTTCAGGTTGCGCACGTGCGTGCGCTCCGTGTGGAACAGCTCTGCAACACGCGCACGCGCCTCAGTCACGGGACATCCAGCAGCACACACAAAACGTCAGTTATATACGTGAGTGGTGGCCGAGCTCATTCATTTAGATTAACTCACAAGAAAAAGTGTTAAATAATAAAAAAAAGTCAGTATAACTTGTTATCAGACATAGTCACGTAACATAGACTGCACTTATGAACGAAAACCACACTGTTTTCCGGTTTGGAGTGACTTTTCAGGTACGATCAGCTGGGGCGAAGTTTTCCAATCGGGAGCTTCAAAACCAAAAACTAAGTCATAACACAGCTCCCGATTGGATAATCACGACTAGTTGATCACACGCCAAAAGTTACTCTTTTTAAATGGAAATATAATTTATTTACCACTCTTTGAAAATATTCAAAATTCATCCATGCGAAAACTTTTGAAATTTAGAATACATCCGACATACTTAGATGTCGCACAGAGGATCAGAAGATCATGGCAGAGGTGAACTGACTGACGTTTAAATCAAGAAACGTGGGCTTTGAGTGCGATAAGGCGGGAAGAGACAGGAAAGATAAGAGAGAAGCGAATTAGAAGAGAAGGATGGAAGGAAGGGGGAGGGAGGGAGAAAGAAGAGAGAACAAAGAAAAAGAAGGGAGGAAGGAAGGAAAAGAGAAGAGAAGAGGGGAGGGGAGAAGGAAGGAAAAGAGAAAAGAGAAGAGAGGAGGAGAAGAAGGAAGAGAAGAGAAGAGGAGGAGAAGAAGGAAAAAAAGAGAAGAGAGCCTTCGCCTGCTCACCGTTGATGACCTCCTGTCGCTTCTTCTCCTGCGGCGAGAGCGCGCGCAGCGTGTCCTCGTCCACGTCCTGCGTCCAGTCGGGCGGGTCGGGCTCGGCCTCCAGGTCGCTGTCCTGCAGCCCCGAGGCCGGGTGGCCCAGCGCAGAGAAGCCCTCGGCGCCCGCGCCGCCCGCGCCCGCCCGCCCACCACCTCCACAGAGTTGCTGGGGCTGTCCAGGCTCCTGGCAAACAACCACGCACTGCGCAATCAACACCCCGCTCCGGCCGCCATCTCCAGTACTCTACTACTCGCTTCCCCCTCCCTTGAGCAATAGACAGGTGAAGGCAAATGCTCGCACTGATGACAACATTCCAAGCATTAAAACTTGGTTGGCGCGAAACAGAAGCTAGTCAAAGCTAGTTGCTTTCATAGTCGAGAACTTCTGTTCAACTTTATTACCATGATCTAAAGAAATTGCTGAGGCAGGTCCAGGTCCTTCAAGGGAGGCACCTAAAACTTCTATTTAGTGTCCCTGCTGTTGCCTACCCAGAGCGATGACCTGGCCGCACACGTACCAGATTGAATTTGATTTACCAGAGATTGGCTTACTGTAAATACTCTGTTGGCCGACTTTGTCTGTTACCCAGTTCTATAACCCAGTGTCTAATACCCAGTTCTTCAGTCCATCGTTCAAGAAAAGTTGTGCGAGTAGTACAGGGCTGCTACTCCTTTTCACGGAACAAACTCCCAGGCCACTCTTTTGCGTACTTTTTATAATTTTTCCCATTGTAGAAAATTCCTTTTTATTTGTAGAAAATATTTGATCTTACATGCTATTTTACTGGGTGACCACTTGTTTTCACGGAACAAACGTCCCTAGCCTCTCGTTTCGGTACGTTTTATATTATTTTTCCCTGATGTGGGAATTTCCGGATTATTTAAAGAAAATGTTAAATCAAAGCGTGTCTTTGCACCAGTTTCTGATTTGTCTACTCTCCGATTTCACAGAGAAAATACAGAATTAACAACCTTTGCTTAATAAATAGAAATTGTGACAAAACAACATTGTACTGACGTTACATAAATACATTTTCTGAGTGTCAAATTTGTCTAATTTAATTAATTGCCCCCGGTCATTAAAATTACCCGACTTTTACCCTTTATCCACAAAGTGAACACCCTGCTCCATAACCTTCTCCAATCAGTGCAGCATTATCCAACAAGTTTACTAAACCGCCATCCTATCTTCTTAGTGCTCGACAGTTGGTTGGGAAAACACATTTATACATACCTCGTGGATAGACTGGAGTTCGACGAACTTCCTGAGTTTGTGTTGTACGACAATCCTTGTGTGTTTTCAAGGTCGACATCACTGTAACGGAAATAACAGAAGACGATTAGTGAACTGTTTCACTTCTAAAGAAAGGCAAAAGTTAACATATTGTTTCTTCATAAATAAAAGATTACTATCATAGCAACTGAACATCGCATCCAAGCATAATTTTTAGACAACAGAAGACCACATTTATTGACTTAAATATTTACAATTCCATTTTCTAAGTAATACCAGAAATTACTTCATGAAAAGCTTAGGAAATTATATCTTTGGTCGGAGAGTGGAAATAATCCTCCTTGGGAAAATTGTACAAAACTGTTGCCAGCGGTTTTAGAGTCTAGTTTTGTGAACATTTTGTAACCCACCAATGGCTCTTCACTAAGCAACTCTACAGAACCCTCTTCAGCAGCTTTCGTATGAAGAGACGTTACATCAGAAATTAACATTTAGACTCTTAATGGTTCTAAATCGTAAACTGTTACGCCAATATTTACTCTACACATAAACAGCCTGCAAGAATAATTCGAATTATCTGATTCTCCAGTCACATAACTTCGTTAATTCCCGGCACTGTACACCTGTATGCATTAAGAAAGAAAAGGTATCGCCAACATGTACAGTCAACTCAAAAATGGCTTTGACAAAAATTCTTCGGAGGAGTAAAAGCTGGGCTTCATTTATCATTCACTCCGGCCCGCTGAAGTGGAATCATTTCCTCATTAACCTCTCCGGTGCGGATCTGACTGAGTAGCGAGCCTTCCCCGCCGGATCGCGGTGTCAACGGAGGCCTTCGCTCGACACCCGTCCTACCTCGCAGTCCGGGCGTGGTGAATGGACGCGAGTGGGCGGGGCCGGGCCGGCCAGGCGGGCCGGGCCGGGGCCGGGCGGGGCCGGGCGGGGCCGGGCGGGGCCGGCGGGCCGGGCGGGGCCGGGCGGACGGGCGGGCGGGCGCGGGCGGGCGGGGCGCGGGCGAAACAGATCTCGAATATCGAGCCACTCGAGAAGCGCCCGCGGCGAGGGGGAAGGGAAGGGGTTGAAGGAGGAGGGGAGAGCTCGCGAGGGGGGTTAAAAGCCCGATTTCCGACCGGAAATAATCCTTTATCCTCCCCCTCCTCTGCCGTGCGCCGTGTCGCGGGCCAGGGCAACGCGCGTCCCCGGCGAAGGCACAGGCGTCCTCCGAGCGGTGTCCCGCAAGGTCCTATTTTCGGGCGCGGCCGTGATGCAACGAACAAAGCGAAGCGACGTTGAGGATGTGCAATAGCCACTAATCATACTTGAGTGCAAATTCTAAGCTAAAATGACTCCGACACTGCGGGCGATAGTGAACACAACTTTGTTGTATGAAATGTTTACATTTATTTTTTTAAATAATTTATTTCACATATATTGAATTCATATAGATTTTTTCATTCAAAAGCTTATCAACAGTCGACGGGTTACGTTCGTGACAGAAACGATAAAGATCATAAGTCAATTCCGCAATGTCATTCACTGAAGTTGAAATATAGGCAATCAGAGATTTCTTGTAGGGAAATTACTACTGCTACTACCATTATCATTGCAATGCATGCTATTATTAGCATCATTCCACTGATAATAAGCAATTCTTATCATGCATTTATTTAGAACGCGTCGTTACCTTGGGAAACTACAAACAGATCGGGGAACACACTAACTTTCCCGGCAGCTTTCATCTCGAGCTCACCCCCGAGCAAAGAGCGAACGAGGGTAATGAAGAGCCTCTTCCCCTCTTCGCCGCGCGCAAGTGGCGCCGTCATCAGAAGCGTCAGCAGGAGGAGTTACTTTGTCAGAGGAAACACGAGGGGGCAAGAAATGCCCACTTTAGACATGAATGAAATACTGAAATACCTAACAAAAGCAGAACAAAAAAAAAAAAAAAAAAATATTTCGTAACTATTATCTCCAAAAGAACGTCTACCAAAATTCAGCAATTTCACATGATTTGCTTGTTTATCCTTGAAAATAGATTTTATTACATGGGAGTTTTGTTTTTTCTCTCCCTTTCAAAATTCAAAATTTAAGTAGTATATGACTTAGTGTAGGGATCACAGAATTTTGAAAATGTGCACACAATTCACTTTTCCCCATAGCACGTCATACGCAGTTTTTAACTGTTTTTTTACGTAAAATAAATAAATAAATAAATAAAAGCACAAGTCACGATGGAACAAGGTAATGTATTAATGTTTTATATAAAGAGGCTCGTGACGGCAGTTTGAGGTTTGTTATGGAGGTGCTGCAAGTCGTGTTTCTATTCATTAGATTAAAAGCGTTCACTCGGGAGGGATGTAAATGTTATTACCTTCTAAGCTGCGTTTATACGTAATCCATGCATTTAAGCATGCTAAAGCAGTCTCTTTACGGTGTATTAATATAGATGACGCAAGTAATTAACGTCGTAGGAACCAATTACATAATACACCTCTTCAAAAGTTACTCATACTTTTTTGTAACAATTCTATACCTTTCACGTTCGTACCAAGGTTAAATTCATCTCATTGCAATACTTAATTATTGAATTTGTAATGGATTCATAGATGTAAAGAAATTAGTTTTTAATTCTATTCCAAGCAAGCACAACATTTAGGATTTGTAAATTACAAGCAAAACTCCAGTATGCGAGCGAATAATTATTTAATTCGTGAATCCTAACATCCAGAATATCAATTCGGGAAGCGAATTACTTTTAAAAATGGATTATTACGGCCCATTATTTTAAATCAATTTTAATAGACTTAAATATTTGATAATGGCCTAAAATTTGTGTTAAGATCTGATAAAAATAAACTTAAAAAAACTTTCTGATCACTTATAATTCTCTAATGGTCACCTTGCCCGTCACCTTGTTGGATGCACGTACGCTCAGAGAATATGTTCCGTAGACGCACAGCTATCCAAATTGTGACCGTGTTACTGAGTAACAATGTATTTTATTTATATATTATATTTAAGGATTAGTTCTTTGAACTAATTTAATTCTTATAATTCTCATTCGCTGAGTGACCCACACCCGTCACGGGCTTCGTTCGTGCTTCCCGGCTGCATTGTCCACGCGGAGCGACTGGCAAAGACACCTGCCCCTTGCGTCACGGTGCAACCCTGGCCTCTTTAGGCCCAACGCGGCCCGGCCCTCTTCTGCCCCCGCGGACAATCGACGGCGGCGTTTAACGACACCGCTGCGGCACCGGCGCGACGCGGCGGCGGCGGAGAAATCAAAGAACAAGAAGAAGAGGGAGACGGATGAAGACGGGAGAACCAGGAGGAAACGGGGTCGCGAGTCATCAAGGAACGGCCTCCCCGCCACACACACACCCGCCACGCCACGCTCCGCTCCGCACCCCGACGCCACCACAACTCAACTCAAGAGGGTCAATAATAATAAGGCCATAAATCACGCCTTCGAGTTACTACGAGCCAAGGAGAGCGTTCCGCGGTTCAGTCGAGCAAGGGGGGCTCACTCTTTTATGGCGCCCTTCGGCGAGAAGAACACAGGGGACGCGCCGCGCCTTTTCACAACAGCGTTTTGCAACATTTCGCCACCTGCGGCACATTGATGGAACTCTACGTACGAGCGCTCTTAACCAACACCACGAACAAGCATTTACTCTAAAGGATTTCTAACTTACAAAATACTCTCGTAACGAAAAAAAGGCTCAGATATTCACAGAAAGAGTAAATTAATCAGGTATACTTTACGTTCAATAAGTTAAAATATTTGATATAATACAGTCAGCATCAAATACGTTGACACAGGGTATCTAGTATTAGAAACACAATGAGATGGAAAGATCGAGGAAATAAATTGCTTGAAAAATGTTTCATTTTAGTAGCAATTAGTTCGCAGAGAATTGCACTTGCTGAACATATTATTAAATTAACCTAAAGTGAAAGGAAGAGGTCTTTAAATTTACAGTGTTGTTAAGGCAACGGTTGCTTTATTTAGCTGTCAAACTTTATGCTGCAGAGATCATAACTGTAGGAGAACAATTCAAAATGTATTAATTTTATAATCCATTTAAATGAAATAAGTTCAAGATTTTTCAACTTTCTGAACATAAAAAATAAAAATAAGCTTAAATTAAGATATAATTGCGAATTAAGTATTGTAAGCCGTCTTACTACAATACGAGATAGGAGAATTATCACACAAGAATGGACGGAATTTGTTGCCCGAAATTGTATTTAATAAGATGTTACGATACGAATATCATACGTTTAATCCACTTTGTAACTTTGTAAAAATTCCCTTCTGTTATTGTTTGCAGTTAATAGGAGACCATAGATTACTAAACCACTTTGTTCTAATAACTTACTCCTAAACTGAACTCCGTTTCGTCAAGTTGTACTTCAGATAATCAAAGTAGACAAATTCCACGTGAAGTAAGCAAATAAACAGAAAATGCATAGCCTGATGAGTCCATTTCAAAACTTCTTTTATCCTGTCTTTCAGTTAATACATGTTGATCCTCGATTACAATCGACAACGAACACGTTCTGACAAGAAAAGAAAAAACAAAACTATACAAAACAAAGACTTGGTTTGGTTTGTTTTTTTCGTGTTTCCGGGCGCGTCAACTGCTTTGGTCATTAGTCCCGTTAGTGTAGTGCATGTTTTTTTCGGGAGATGGCGGTGATATTCGGGAGATGATGGATGGCGAGATCCGGCGCCGACCTACCGTCGGCTAGTGGGGTTTCCCCCTAACCAGGACTCTCCCATCAGCGGGGCACCGCCCCAGCCGGGACAAGCTCTAAGTTCCCGACCGGTCTTCCGGAACATGTGGTAGTGTAGTGCATGTTAGTGTAAGTGTGTGTGTGTAAGGGGAGAGGATAGGACAAGGAAGAGGAAGGACAGATCGCGCGCGGTCCGTGGTCCGTTTGGTAGGGTACTGCTCCGGCATTCGCCTGGTGTTGATCGGAGAAACCACGGAAAACTACCGATCAGAGCAGCTGGCCGCTAGAATTCTCCTCCAGACAGCGACTGAATTCGACCTAGCTGAAAAGCTAGTGTCGAAAATCCTGCCGCCGTGGGGAGTGGGAACCTAGGACCTCCCGATCAGAGGCGCTGCAGTGACATCAGTTGATGCACTGAGCTACCGCTCCCGGTCAAAACAAAGACGATTACTCCGATACGAACTTCTCTCCCTACACCGCAACCCATGAGTGCTCGTCACGAATAGCGACGGCAACGCCCCGGGCCCGTGGGGCTTTCTTTCGGTTGGTTACCTTTAACGCGTGTTGGCGGGGGCGGGGGCGTGGGCGACGCTGTGTCAACCGGTGGCGATTAGCGAGCGCACTGTGTGCCCATGCCATTACGCCGCATCTTCCTTCTCCTCCCGCCACGCCCTCCCCCTCCTTCCCCCTTCCGGGGACACGCTATAGGCGCCCCCCCCCTCCCGCGTGCGCCCACCGCCACGCACCTGTCGCCGGCGTCATTCACTGCCGAGAGAGAGCCCCCACCCCAACCCTACCCCGTTGTTTGCGGGTAATTGCTCAGCGTCGAAAATGAAACGGGTACCGTACATTTTCCAACGTAAGGCGCGCTATCCAATGTCATATCTGACATGTTTATGTTATCAATGTTACTATCACGATCAGGGTTGCAACAGAAAATTAAATGTATGACCAACCTTGCCAACAAGAAATTTCTTAAATAAATATCGTGTTGGTGGAATATTACGATCAGTTGTAACTGACATGGCAGTGGATAAATAGCCACAGTCCCGACTAGATTTAAGCACAATCAATAGAGCATTCAACGTTGAAAGTAATACAATTGGCAACTTCCGAGATATTCGCCGACATAATTGCCATTCCTAATCTTGGTCTCTTGGCGAGGCTTTGTTGGCATTTGAATACGAATAAAAATACAAAGGGTGTAGTCTTTACCAACGTCTTAAATTACATCATGGCTTTCGATGGGCTAGACGTCATCAGCAAATTGCCGTATGGAAGACTACTTAAATACTGGCTGCCAGCCAGCAATGAAGGTGATGCCTAAGCCAGAAGCGGTTCGTCTTAAACAAAAATGTTTGTCAGGAGGGCACCTTTTATTTCTACCGGTCACTCAGAAGTCTGGAAGACAAACTGTAGAGAGCGAGGGTGAACGCTGCAAAACGAGGAGTAATGCGTTAGGGGGTAACGCTTGCGGTGTAACGAGCAGTGCGGTGTGTAGTGTAACAAGTGGTGCAATGCGCAGTGTAACGAGTGTGCAATGCGAGTGTAACGAGTGGTGCAATGCGTAGTGCAACGAGTGGTGCAATGCGTAGTGCAACGAGTGGTGCAACGCGTAGTGCAACGAGTGGTGCAACGCGTAGTGCAACGAGTGGTGCAACGCGTAGTGCAACGAGTGGTGCAACGCGTAGTGTAACGAGTGGTGCGGTATGGCGACTGATGCGGTGTTTGTGACGTGGGGGGAGATGGCCAGGGGCTACCCCGTGCCGCGCCGCGGGGACCTTTGGGCCAAATGCCACCCAAAGGCCGCCAGCCACCAAGTGCTCCCGGAAGGAAAGCGAGCCCCCCCCCTCTCCACACAGGCGACAGTCAAACTCTTCTCGAAGCAATGCGCGCTTCAAGTTTAAACACATGCTGGAGATGGGAATGGAGGCTGAAGATTAAGAGCGCACTGAAGTGAAATTCCGAGAAGGATACTCTTGAAGCATGGAGCTAAGAAGACTTAGGTATTACGCTAAGGGGGACAGATTACATTGTAACCCAGTTTCATCACGAGTGTCTGATGGGTTCAACGATAAACACTCAAATATTTCGCTCCGCGCGTGTTTTGTACAAGTGTCCGTGACTCTCACTCATTTCAAATTATTTTTCCAGCGCACAAAGATTACGAAAACACTACCAACCTCGAGGCAGGGAACAAAACCTTTAATGATGGCTAGAAAATAGCATTCAGCCGTATCCCCTTTACGCAAGCAAGTTATCCCGCAGAATGACGAGGAAGAGAACTCAATCATTCTGCTTCCGACAGCGTACGAAAAAGGAAGGGACTTTCATGATCAATTGTGTGAAATTTCCCCTCAATGTCACGCAAAAGCGAGGGCTGAATGTACGAATAACGAAGAAGGAACAGAGATTAGAAGACACCACTTGTGCAGGCGATTGAGCTCAATGCTCAGACTTGGATCATTCATTGGAATACATACCCCAAGTATACGAGTAGTATATGATTAAGCTTGTTTAAAGACTGTCAGAACTGTGCTTTTAAATGCTTTGGGTGGCTCCACACATTCGGTATTCGCCCAGCAGCTGATGTACTCGGCGAATGTTCGCAGAGATTGTTTCGCCGTCCTTTGGTGTGTGCAAGACCGAAACGCAGTCGCTAGGCCGAGCACCGAATGTTCGTCGCTTGCTATAGCAGAATACTGAATGTGGAGCCGTCTTGATATTCGGAAGATATTAGAAGAGACGGAATTGAAGGAAAGTTCTTTCATAGCAAACAATTCACAGAGATGGCAAACTCAGCAAGTGGAGAATCCTAAAAATTATATACACCACGCATTTTATTTTCTAAGTGGCAGGGAATATTATAGGTGGTTCCAGAATGTGTAATTATTGCCAGAAATGAATGTGGGCAAACAGAAGGTTCCATAACCAGGTAATAAATTCTGAGAAAGCAATTTAGCAAAAGGTACGTGCATCAAATGGCTTCAATACAGTTTAGCATTTCAATTTCATTTGCATTTAAAATATCGATAAAAGCAAAGCCTGCAATCAATTAATTATATTTTTTTTCAAATGGATGTTTACTCAATGGAATGAATCCACTAAAACGATTTGTTGTTCTGAAATATTGTATTTTGTAATACAAGTATGGAAGGCTTCAGTACTGTCATACGATTCATTGAATTTTACTTAATCGTTCCATGATCTCTAACATTATTCCATTGTTTGTATTTTTGTTTTGTTATAAAGACTTCGCCAGTTATCCAGAAGTTCAGGTTCGGCTTAAAATGTATAATGTGCAGAACAATTCTCGAGGAATCCTATTCACACAGTCTGGATATTTTGTTTACGAAAGCATCCTTTTTTTCCAAACGCCAACACGAAAAAACTAACGTAATGAGAAAGCGGATGGAAAAGTAAAGAGAACAATACAAGAAAGGTGACAAAAAGGAAGACAGTAAGGGAATGAGAGAGAGTGACGAGAATTGAAAAAGAGAGGAAAGGGGAAAAGGAAGAATGCAAGTGTGTGTAAGACGAGAGAGAGAGGGCAAGGAAGACGCAGTACAGATAGTGTGTGAGGTGTAGCCCGTTAGTTAGACACTATCGCGACTTTGTCTGGTTTTGATGGGAGAAATCGCAGAAAACTACTGATCCGAGCAGCCGGCCGCTAGAATGTTCTCTCCTTAACGGCAGAATTCGACCTAGCTGTGCAGCCAGGGCCACAAATCCTGGACCGTGGGAACTGCAACTACGACCCCGAGTCAGAGACATCGCAGTAAGCCGACTGTGAGCTAACCGAGTCGGACGCCGCATAGGAAAGAGGGAATGCGAAAGAAAGGGAAGAGAGGTGAGGAGCGGGAGCCGCCGCGGGTGGGTGGCAGGAAGGCCACCTGTGGCTGTGCCGTCGCCGTCGCGGCGCCTCGTCAGAGGACCACGCCCCGCCCTTAAATAACGCAGCGTGGCGCTGCAGGGAGGCGGGCGTGGGCGGGCGCTTGGGCGGGCGGGCGGGCGGGCGCATGGGCGGGCGCATGGGCGGGCGGGCGCATGGGCGGGCGGGCGGGCGGGCGCATGGGCGGGCGGGCGGGCGGGCGCATGGGCAGGCGGGCGGGCGCATGGGCAGGCGGGCGGGCGCATGGGCGGGCGGGCGGGCGGGCGCATGGGCGGGCGGGCGCATGGGCGGGCGGGCGCATGGGCGGGCGGGCGGGCGCATGGGCGGGTGGGCGGGCGGGCGGGCGGGCGCATGGGCGGGCGGGCGGGCGCATGGGCGGGCGGGCGGGCGCTTGGGCGGGCGGGCGGGCGGGCGCTTGGGCGGGCGGGCGCTCGCAGCAGCGTATTTGCGCGCGCTGTTTGTCCGCGTCCTTAATTAACCCCTCGCCCCCCAACTCGCCCAGGCGCCGTCACCGCTGCGTCGTGGAAAAAACTACAAGGGCGACCGCTTGCGACGTCACGCCATGCAATTCACTAACCATTATGTTAATTGAATGAAATTCAATGAATACTTTGAATGAATTCAATGAATCTTTATGTATGTATTTCTGTTCAACGAGAGGTAGCATTGCATGCCAATGACCTCTCACGTTTCTCATGGATAGTCATTTCCGTTTGATTGTGCACACCAACGTTCATGTATGAGAACTTGCACCGAAGCTAATCGATCGTCGAATTTGTATATAAAAAAGAGAAATTACAACAAAAAAATACAAATAGCAATGGCAATTTGATACAACATCAACCCTTTTCAAATTGCAACGTAGAGTGCATAAGCCACCCTCCTCCTCTCGAGAGCGAAGGGATGAGCCACGCGAGTGGGAAGCGTTTCGCGGGTAGGGACCGACGCCCACCCCGCCGCCTCCGGGCGTGCCCCTGGGGCGGGGCGGGGAGAAGCGGAGATTTTCTAAATAAAAGCGCATGGCGAGCGGCGAGAGACAGAAGTTCGGCGAGTGGGCCCGCGCCCGGGCGGCGCAGGCGGGTCGGCCCTGATTGAACCCGTGACCTTTGCCCGCCCGCCCGCCGCCGTCGCCCAGACAACGGGCGCTGCGCCCGCTCCGCCCGCCCCCCCCGCCCCGCGCAGGTAGGCGGCGGCAGTTCGGTCGCCCCCCGCGGGCGCGGCACGTGGCGCGTGGCACGTTCCGACGGCGGCCCCCGCCCGGCCCATCAATGGCTGGCCCGGCGGGAAACGCTGGGGGCGCAGAGGGAGGAAAGGAGAAACCGGTGAAGTTGAAGGATAGCGGAGCGGCAGTAGGACGGAATGTGGGAAAGACGAGGGAGAGTAGAAGAGAATGGAATAAGATGCATTTGCAAAGACGGACGTGTTTTAGGCGTATTTGACAACATGCTAGCGTATTTGTGGTTTTGTTTCATACGCACGTGGTTTACTAGCCCTACATGAAAATTTCATGAAGAAAAATAACTTACAGATTGCGACATTACACCACGAGATCTTTTTTGGCTCAACCCCTACGTTTTCTTTCTTACTGCTTACAAAAGTATTCTTTCATCGCAAAGCTTGTGTCATTTTCAATCATACGTTACCCATTTGCTATCAATTTCCAGAAATATCCGAAAATACATTATCTGAATTTGAGTCTACCAGAAAGTTTGAAACGTAACGCTCAGGTACGTCACATTGGCAAGACAACAGTGGCAATTTGATGCGAAAGTTACAAGATTAATAACAAATTAGGACAGTGAAACGATGTAACGAAGAAATACTGCAGTCCACATAAAAAACAACAAAAAACAACCAAAACCACACGGAGAACCCACACTAAAAGAACACCCCCTAAATGTCATTTCAAAGTTTGAAGTGCCACATCATCAAATACAATTTTCCGGCACTTCTAAATCCCTTTTCACTTAGAGTTCATTCATTATATGAGGTTCCTAAGTAAATAATGGGTCGAGTGTCAGCCAAGCTCTTACTTTTTGCAATATCGAGGATTTGTGTTTATATCAGCTCTGCGAGGTAGTCCTCACCATCTCTAAAGGGATTTTCCTTAACCACTTCCCAAATATATAATCCGCTTGGTCCATTTTACACTGGATTGGGCTAGGTTCATAAAACACATTTTGCATATAACCTCCAAATTGTCACTTTTATTGTACTCGACTCCTTATTTACGTCCATGCTGCAACAACAATCGCCTGTTTCGTCCCCAAGATAATACCTCCTTTCTCCGCTAGGTGGTGAAAGGAGCGTAGCGAAATTTGCGTGGTCAGACGAAAGAGCGGGCCTGATGGCCCGAGTCTCGCCACGTAAAATAAGACATTAACTAACGAAGTATCACCACACGCTCCTAGCTTGCACTTCGAGAAGATCGACGGTTCTCTTCGACGTTGCCTACCGGCTTGCGTGACTCAGGACATCAATTGATGTCACTGCAATGCCTCTGACTGAGTGGTCCTAGGGATCCACTCCCCACTGTGGCAGGATGTTCCACACTAGCAATATTGTGAAGTCAAATTCAGCTGCTGTCTGGAGGAGAATTCTAGCGCCCGGTTGCTCTGATTGGTAGTTTTTCGGAGTTTCTCCGATCAACATCCGGAGCAGTACCAAACGAATGGACCATGGACCGCGCGCGATCTTTCCCTTCCTCTTCCTTGTCCCATCTTCACCCCTTATCGACACACACACACACGGACTACACAATCCCACTTATAGGGACTAGACAAGCCGTTCGTGTCAGTCGCGCGCCGCAGTCACCGTCAGCGGGGGTAGGGGGTAGGGTGGAGCACCAAGTCGATCTTCTCGCGCCCCGCCCCTCCCTCTGCTCGGCGCCGTTGCACAAATGATGCCCGCGCTTCTCCTCGCTCTGCGAGGGGGCGTGATTTAATCAGCGCTTGCGGCTCTAATTAATGGGCGCCGCGCGCCTCCTGGCTCGCGACCGTTGCCGCCCGCCGGCGCCCCGCCCCGCCCCGCCCCGCCCTGCCCTGCCCTGCCCTGCCCTGCCCTGCCCTGCCCTGCCCTGCCCTGCCCTGCCCTGCCCTGCCCTGCCCTGCCCTGCCCTGCCCTGCCCTGCCTCCCGGCACCGCTTCCAATATTAGTGCTACACCGGCTTACCCCTCTCTCGGAGATCCAATCGCGGCGACTTCTTGTCATCCTCAATCACTCTCACACAAACTCTCAGAACTAACGCTGCCGTTTCTCCTCCGAATAACTGTAATACGTTAGTAAAATTGTACTCCTATCATAACCATCTTTTACACATTTGCATGCTTTATCTTAAATGTGTTGTTTGTGTGTTTTATTATTGTATTTGCTATAGTCGTGTAATTGTGATTGTTTACCTGTGTATATCTTGCGTAAATGTAAGTGTTGTAGTAATTGTTTGTGTATTGTCAGCAGTGTTTTGTTATTGAACATGTTTGATATTAGCTATGTGCAGCGCTCGTAAATATCTAATAGTTCAATACTTTAAGCAAATAAAATATACCTAAATTGAATTCAATCTCCTAGTAATGCAAACTGAACGTTATAATGTTTCGATGTAATGGGTTGACACATTCGCGTTGACTTGTTTGGTAAAAGTTCATTATTTTCGTCAATAACAACGAATTGAAGACACCTTCTTGCTTTGAGATACTATCAGCTTCTTGATATTGCAGGTGGACTCTTAACGTTCTCAAGACGCTCCTAATACACTCAATTAATTCTGAACTTGACTAGAGACAACCAGACACATTCCTATCACATGCACAATTACTCACAGATCTTTTTTCTTCAAAAGAAATGTATACATGAAAGACCTGTTCGCTTAGGACATGAAGTAGTTACTTTGTTACACATCTCGTTTTTCCACAAGTAAAGGCTGCTTTGATAAAAAAAAAATCCCCGGGCGTGTCTCCGACAGAGCGCAAGTTGGGCAATCTCAGGCCGGGCGGTGGGTTTGATCTCGTTTCGGGAAGGGGGGAGCAGCACAGCGAGGAGGGAGCGAGGGCGGGGATATGGGCGAGAGACGAGGCGTGGTCAGGTGCGGCGGAGCGGCCAAGATGGTGAGGCGCGGCGGGGAGCAGCAACAGCGAGGAGGGAGGGGCGACCAAGACGGTAAGGCGGGGCGGGGGGGGGGGGGTAGAGACGGGGCGGGCCGAGACGGAGAAGCGGGCCGGGCCGAGACGGAGAGACGGGGCGGGGAAGGGTGGGACGGGGCGAGACGGGACGAGGCCAGATGGGGCGGGACGGAGGGACGGGCGGGGCGGGGCGGGACGGGACGGGGCGGGGCAGGACGGAGGGACGGGCGGGGCGAGACGGAGCGGAGGAGACGGGGTGGGGCGGGACAGGACGGACAGGCAGGGTGGGTTATGAGAGTTGGATGGAGACGGCTGGTGCAGAGAAGTAGCGGGGCAAGGAAATTCAGAAGCAGAAGAAAGGTTGACTTGCAGGAGCCAAGAAAAGACCCGGATAGAATTCCTTTAGAAACATTTTATTTTGGTCTGCATAGGAGATGCAAAGGATTCCTCACTGATGTAGAGGAATAGTAAGAAGATTCACTCGTCAGTATATTAAACATCAAAGTGCATGCCCGAAACTCGAAGGGTGAACCCACAGAGTGGATTTCTTCGATCCTCGGGTAGGAGAGTTGAGACGGAAAGAGAGCGTGGTGAAAGGATCAACGAAGATGCACACACAGTGCCGTGCGTGGAATATAGGGACATTAGAAGAGCGATAAAAATGTGAAGGCGGGAAGAGAACTGAGGGGTAAGGCGGCCAGAGGCGTGAAAAAAGATGCGGAAACGTGAAGTGAATAGAGAAGGGTGGTAAATGGCATGCAAATATGTTATGTCGTGAAGAAATGAAATTGTGGCAGGGCGGAGAAGGCGTTGCGGAACGGAAGGGGTTGGGAAGGAGGCAGCCCTGAGGTGAAGCGGACAGTTTAAGACGTTGGGAAGAAAAGATGCCCATACTAGACAGAATAATCACACAGAGAAAGGACTGCGCGGAGGGTGTGAATAAAAGAGGGTTCCGGAAAGGGATCGCGTGGTGGGAAGAGCCGAAGCATTATCAACACGGCGTAGAAAGAATGAAGAGATCAGTAGAAATGGCTTGGCCCGGAGTCATCAGTAACGAAGGCAACGCGGGGAAGGTGGAAAAAAATTGCGATGACACGTCTTAAGAATTCAATAATGGGAAGAGAAACGATGTCCCGAAGAGAACAGCGAGGGAAAGAGGGAACTATGTGTAGGGTGGAGGGAGATAAAATATGTAGTAGGGAGTACTTACCGAGGCAGCGAAGGATTACGGAAAAGGTGAAGTGAAAAGCATTCGTACGAAAAGGACACATCGGGAAGGAACTCCGGGTAAGCTGCAAAGGGAACAACGACGTGGAAGGAAAATAATTAAGTGGGAGGTACAGAAAAAAACATTATAAAGAAGAGAGAGAACGGTATGGGAAGGAAACATTCCGCGTATGGTAAGATGAAAATCCAGTTGTGTCAGGGCGGGTCTCGGAGCGGGGTCGGAGAAAAGCATCGCGTCGCGAAGAGAACAGCGCGGCTGGGGAGGCCAGGAACGGGATGCGAAACTTGCAAGTCGCGAGCGCTGGACTGTCGCTGGGCGGGGTGGAACGAGACGAGACGTGGAAGGGCAGGGGCGCGGTAGGGGTGAGAGGAGGCGGGTCGTGGGTGGCAGGGCGGGGCGGGAAAGGGCAGGGTGGGGCGGGGTGGGGCGAGGGCGGAGGCGGGGCGGTGGAGACCGAGGGGCGAGGCGGGTGTGCGCCCGGGCCTCAGGCGTGGGCTGGAGAGGCGGGGCCGGGGCGTCGCGGGCGGTGTCTGCGTGGCAGGGGGGGGGCGGGGGGGGTGGGCGCGGGCCGGGGGCCGCAGTCGTGGGCGTGGACTCGGGGCGCGTGGCTGTCCCGCCCCGCCCCGCGCCCCGCCAGCCCCCCCGCCCCGGGCGGCACGCGCCGCCCGCGCTGGCGCATTGATCGCTGCGGCACAGGGCGCGAGGCCGCCCGCCCTCCCAGGCCCCGCCCGCCCCGACGCTCCACGCCAACACCCATCACAAAAGGACGCAAATTCTACGCGCATTGATGTCACTACACACGTAAGTGTTGGGCATGATATATACCCCCTATGTTCCCCCCTGGAAGGTGAGATCCGGCATCAACCCATGTCATCTTGTGGTTCCCCTCCCTCCTCCTGGCAAGGTATTGAATTGAATTGAATTTGCCTTATTTTACGTGGCGAGACTCAGGCCATGAGGTCTGCTCTTCCGACTGACCACGCAAATTTCGTTACACTCCTTTAACCAATCATGGGAGAAAGAAGGTATTACTTGGGCGATGAAACAGGCGATTTGAATTTAGCTCAGAGGCGTCATTTAGGCTTGAGGATCTTTTACATGCAGTAAATGTACATCTTTACATTTTACATGCAGTAAATGTACTAACATGGGACAGCCGGCTTTACTTCCCCTCCGAAGGAAGGCGTACGAAGGATTTTTTCGCCCTTAAAAATCCACGGCTTCGATCGGGTTTGAACCCGCAAACTTGGGTATACCAGTCCGATACGCTAACCGCTACACCATCGCCGCGGGAGGTATCTCCTCCAGTGGAGGACCGCCTCGCAACCTACCCAAGCTCTCGTCTCCCAACAAGTGTGGTGAATATGGATGCGTGTGTACGAGGCGAGGAAGGAGTAAGGACGAACAAAGCAATATCGCGTGCCGTTCGAGGCCCGGTTGTTAGGGCACGGCATTCGCTTTGATGAGCGAAATAACGGGACACTAGTGATCAGAGTAGTGTACAGCTAAAATTATCCCACAGTGGACGAATTCGACTGAACGAAGTAGCGAAAGTCAAGAACCCGCCATCATCGGTAAGACCTCCCCGTGAACGACGAAGCCGAGGAAACGGCGTTACCGCTGAAATATCGCAAACTGATATGAGAAAATCAAATGCTATTCACCATAAATGTGTGTCATATCTTCTAAATACATGAGAGAAACATTATCTTAAGAATTACAATATAAAAGACAAACAAAAACACTAACCTGTCACTACGAAACCGACATATTAATGTATATGTACTCAGGGGCTCCGTACCCATTTCTGAAGAGCTCTCGAGTCCCGCCTCTGCCCATGTAAATAAACTCTCCTCCCTCGTTATTTTAAACAGTCCACACAATCACCGTAGAATGAAAGGGAAGAGCGTTTCACCAAAAATGAACTATACATTTCAACTTCTTACAGTACAGAAACAATCTTCTATTACATTTATAAAAAGCGAACGATGATATCTTTTCTAGAAATATAACCCCCTCAGGTGTATCATATAATTTTAGGTGCAATACTGCTTGCGTAGCATGTTCATAACAGAAGTTAACAATTTTCATTATGTTTACACAGCAATAAACCCTGTAAGAGTGATTCATTTTATAAGGCTTGGTTTTATTAAGCTAACTAAAGGATTTTCAGCGTCGCGAAAAGTAAAATGTCGCTAATCATCAGTAATTACATCCCCGAAACGGAATAATTTAAAATGGTGGGATTTTAATTATCGGGCATGGGATGGGTGCAATGTTGTGGCATGCCCGGAAGGACCCAACACCGACGATCTGAACCCACTTCCCAGGCTAAAAGAACCTCCCTCGAACCAGCTTTAGGTAGCTGAGATGGATCTACGCCCTATGGCTGCCTCGACTGTAATTACTAACACGTGACAAACGTGATGCGGACACGAAGGGCTACCTGCGACAGGCGAAGAAAATATGAGAAAGTGATGTCTCGGAAACTTGCGGTGCGGTAGACCTGTGTTATGTCGGGACGGACGTTTAGCTGAGAAGGTCGGTAAACTAAAATCCGACCTAATAAAAAAAAACTATCATAACCACATATAAAGTACCTGCCCTCCTCGATCTTCGTCATAGTATAAGAAATAATGTAAATATTTCATGTGGTTAGGCGGAAGAGCAGGCCTAATGGCCTGAGCCTCGCCACTAATAAAGACAAATTTATTATTATTATTATTATTATTATTATTATTATTATTATTATTATTATTATTATTATTATAACCACATAATAAGACAATATATTCCCTCTCCTTTACAAAACCAATTAAATTTTGAAAGACAATAAGAGAACTGAACAGGAGAATCTGTATCTCTATTGTACCAAATGTATGCTTACTTAGTCATGTTAGAAGCACTCGCAACACTGGCCCCCAACAGAGCCGGCGCGCGGGGGCAGTCGGGGTGGCGTCCATGAGGCCCATGCATCACACCCCCACAAGCGGACCGGATTCATCACCCGCTATTGCTTTCCGCGCGAGGGGCTCGAACCAGGGGCTCCAGGTGGCCGCCCCTTCCCCGCACACACTCGCAGAGGGCCAGCGCGACACCCTCGCGGAAGGGGACGGAAACGCAGATGGAGGTGAGGCCGCCGACATCGCGACATTTGGAGACGACGAGACGCAAGCCTCGGATTGTCAGGTGCGAACTCAAAAAGGGACCGCCGGATCAAGTCAAAAATACGGTTTGTTTTGAAACAAATCAGAGCCACTACACCATCTAATTTCCTTTATTTTAGGAAAAAACAAAACACGGTTCGACCCAATGGGACTCAAAGAAGAGGTAGAGACCTCCGACCATCCGGTGACATGACACGGAGATTGGAGCCTTAAAGGCGCAAAGCAGTTCAGAAGCCACATGTTCTCAGGTAAGGGTAAAGGAACCGAGATGTAGGAACTACAGGTTTACAAGAAATGTCAATTGAAAAACTTGCGATTATTAGGAACATTCTTAGCTAATTTAAAGTAAAATTAATACTTTCTAACACCATTAAATTGATCCAACAAACGTTGATTACTCTTCATTGTTTTAATGGATGTTATTTCAGTATTCCACATTTTGGGGGATAAATACCCTACATTTACTACATGAAAGCATTTAGAACCTAACGTAACCTCATAAGTTTGATTTGAAGAAAAGTTCAAGAAAATTCATTCGGTGCACATGTCCTCTAAACTAACGAAACATGTGTCCATACATTTTCACTTTAAATCGAAGTGGTAAAAATGTGAATACAATAATATTTTCCGCAAAATGTTTTGAGTGTCGTGCATCCAGGATAATTCCGTTATTGCTTGTCAGGGCGTGATGTTTTGGAACTAATGGACTGATATAAAAACAATATAGCGTGAAAGCAAATCAATTATATTTCGTTACTACGCCGATTCTCCGCAAATAATATTGTGCAGTTGAATAAACTGTCAATATTTAATACAAATATCCATAACCCATATTTAATACAAATATAATTACTATAACGCTCTCGAAGGGAGCAGGTCGCAATGCGATCTCATCTGGGACAATCCACACGCCATTCGTCTCACGGCAGCAAGGAAGCACATTGTGCGGGTACGTGCGTTCCGGCAGGAGCAGTGGTTGAAACACCGCCCTACGCCAACCCTTCCCACTATACTCGGGTTTACGTAACGTGGCGAATGACATTAGGTCATTTTTACACCTACTGCCTTATAAAAAAAATCTTTATAACAGCGATAAGCACATGTTTGAGGCAATGAGCCCCGTTCGGAAGGACGTTCACGAATTAATTCAAAAAGATTCATTCTATAAGGCGGTAGGTGGTGATGTAATGTCATCCGCCACGTTACGAAAACCCATATACGGTCACCTGGGTCGGCAACCTTCAACTAGACCGCGCGCAATGGAATCGCAGCCCCCTGGTGGCGCGAGCGGCCTGGCGCGGCAGGAAATGCAGCAGCGGGGCCGCGGGGCTGCCGGGGGCCGTGGCAAGCGGGCAAGGGGGGAGGAGCAGGGGGGCAGGGCGGGGGGGAGGGGCGGGATACATGAAGCGCGGATGCGGCCTCTGTAAGGAGCAAGAAGAAACGGCGATGTGGGGGGGGCAAGAAGAGACGGGTGGGGCAGGGCAAACGGCTAGCAAGCAAAGAGAAACGTGGCGCAGCGAGGGGCAAGAAGCAAGTACGGGCGGGGCGGGGAAAGGGAAGCAAGTAGAGACGGGGGACGGGGAAAAGAGCAAGTACGGGCAGGCGAGACGGGGCTGGAAGAAACGGGGGGGGGGGGTGCTGTGGGATGCAGAGGTACTCGTTCAGCTGTGGTGAGGCGGGGGCGGGGGCGGGGGCGCCCGCTATCGACGAAGGCACTTTGCCTCCCGCCGAGCCCCCGGCGCGGCGAACGACCTGCAGACGCCACCGCGGAGGGAGAACGAGCCGCCGAGATGGCCCTTCTGCCGCACTCCCAGCCTCCCGCCCTCCCCTCCCCTCCCCTCCCCCTGCCGTGGGGCGCGACGGGGCGGGCAGGTAGCGCAATCAAGCCTCCGCCCACGACCGCTCAATCGAACCTCCTTCAAGGAGAAACCACGACCCGCCGATCGCACCTCGTTTGCAGACACGGCACAACCACGAACACAAGTACACTTTTTTCCTGTCGCATATCGTTCACATACGCTGTAATTTTTGTTATAATAAACTGTGCTGATTTTTCTTATATGAGAATAGAAATTTGATACAAAATTACTGAAGGAAGCAACAGAAAAACATAATTCCGTTAGGAAGTGGAACCTTCAAGGAGAAACCACGATTCACCAATCGCACCTCCTCAAACAAATAATACTAAAAACGACACAAGTACATACATCTTCTTGTCGTATATCAAGCACATACGCCGTAAATATTGTTTCCATAAATTGTGCTGAGTATTCTTTTATAAGAATAGAAAGATTGGATAATAGATTGACACACGTACCCAACAATTAGTGCAATTTCTTCCGATACAGGATCAACATCCAGCGTGTACTGTACGTAAATTCACACCCTCCTGCTTAGAACGATCATTGAGTACATCATATATCTTGGAGTACTGATCCGGTAGTAATGCATCGGGTGATGAATTGGTCGTAAAGCTTCCAATTTCGGGGGTACGCTTAATCCGCTTAATGGCAACGTCCCCCCAAACGCAGGACGACCCTTTTCTCATCCAACGGTCGGCCACATCCCCTGTGCTGTGGTCTGCCAGGCCCTAGCCAATGATATCCCCGCCCTCTCCGCCCACTCTCTCCCCGAACTCTTTGTCCATAAAATTTTCTTTTAATTGTTTTATAGCTCTTACTTCCATTAACACAGTTCTGTTTAACGAAATTACGTCAGTTAATAATGTAACTTGTACAGGCGTTAATTCAAAATGTGTTCCATCGCGTACCGTTACAATAGCAACAAATATATTCTAGCATGTCAGACAGATTCGTAATCACGCCATACGACTGGAAGATGCTAAGGGCTAGCATTGCTAAGGGCAGCAGTTTGAAAAGACCTATCCTCATTTTTCTAAGCTTTTATAAAATATAATAAATGAATCTTAGTGAACATATTGAGGAGAAAGTTATTCTTAAAGATCTTTTAAGTCAGTCGACTACTACAGGGCAAATAGGGAACTCAAGTCGAGTATCAAGCGACATTAAATAACAACAATAATAGTAATAATAATAATTTCACACTTGCATTGTGACTCCCTGATAAAATGTCACGATGTTTTGTCTTCTCTTATAAATTATGCTTTCTTTTAAATTTACCTACCTCCTAGAGAAAAGGTGGCGATTTGTAGTTATAGAATCTAATGTTGGGCATTCGGCAATGTCCTTCTAACAGTGCGCTCTACGTTCCAAATGAACAATAACGCAGAGGCCACTGTTGTTGCGTACGGGAATTCGTTGCATACGCTCCAGCACCCTAGCTGTCCGGTGCCCGCTACGAGAGCTGCCAATCAGACACGTGCCCTCTAGACACCGCACGCCCCCCCCCCCGGCGTGGCTTCGCCTGCCGCAGGCACCGCGTACGCCTCCTGCAGAGGCGCGCTCCCCGGGGAAGTCCGAAGTTAAATTGCTTTGCGTTCATTACCGCGACGCGGCGTGTGCGGCTAGCGAGCATGGGCGGGGGGGTGGGTGATGTGGAGAGGGGCAGGGTGGGGTAGGGCAGGGGGGGCGGGAGGGGGCGGGGCGGTGGGGCGTGAGGGGGGGCCGGGAGGGGCGGGGCGGGGGAGGGAGGTGAGGGGGGGGGAGGTGGTGCGGCGAGGCGCGGCAAAGCCATGTAGCGGCGAAAGCGAGTTGGGGTGAAAAAAATTTAACCTCCACAAGATGGTCCAGGCACGACGGCTTGTCTTTTTAAGCCCTCCTCGAGTTCCTTAATGCTGGAAGATCCAACTCGACTTCTAGGTAAAGCACAGCCATTATCTTAAGAGGGTTTATTTTCAGATTGCACGAAGAATTTGAATTACGTATACTCATGTCACCTTTTCTTCGACATAAGACTGCTTTACATTTGCATACTCTGTATGTAGTTTCATGTCACCTTCGTCCTCAACAAACATAAATCATGAGAGTCAAAGTTTCACTACTCGCAGAGTTTGTATATTTCCCATACCATCGATCATTTTATCAAAGTATCATTACCAAAATCTACTAAGCATGATTCTCCAAGACTTCCACCAGATTCTGCAAACATCCCTGCCACGAACTTTCGCGTATTGCGTTAGAACATCCCATGGTTAATTGGCAGTGCAGTAACAATGTAACTTTCCTTTATCTCTAAATAATTTCTTTCTCTCTCCCCCTCACTGTCTCTCTCCCCTTCACTGTCTCTCTCTCCCCTTCTCTCTTTGTCTCTCCGTCTGTCTGTCTCTCTCTAATCTCCCACACTTTTCACACCAGTTGGAGTTCCCCGTCCAAGCAACTTTCACACAGGTGGCGGTAACTCCTGCTCGAAATAACCAACAGATGTTGAAGCCGAAAGCCACAAAATCTGCGCTCCAGCGGCCGCCGCCCCCAACCATTACCGCCCGCCCAGAGTGGCTGCGTGGCGGCGACCCCGGTGGTTCCGGGGGCCTCTTGGGCAGCCCCGCGGCGTCTCGCCTTTCAGCGCCACGACCGCCCCACCGCCCCTCCACCCCCTGCATTGTGCGGTCGCTCGTTTCGCGCCCTCGCGACCACCGGCTGCGGCGCAAAAAGAGGGCGCTCTTGCGTCGAAGAGGGGAGGGTGGGGTGGGTGCGGTGCGGGGAGGGGCGTGGCGGGGGCGGGGACGGGGTTGTACGTAGCGTGGCACGCGGTAAACACGTCGCCTCCAGACGCATTAAACATGACACAGTGCGGGACCCTGCGGAACACCCTCCGCGACTGCAGAGCGCAGCAGGTCACATCACTCGCAGGGGTGAGGAGCGACTCTTTGAGATGGCGGGACGAAACCTGGTGATCGTCGAAAGGCCGGTTAGGAAAACGCACGTACAAAGATCACCTGTAGGATCGCCGCAGAGACATGTAAACAGATTCGCTTCTCAAAGGTACGCAGTGCGGTGGCGGAGAGGAGAACCTCTCACTGCTTCACAGTATTGCAGTACAATTGCTAAGGTTGAATTATTTAAAGCAGATTGTACAGTTACATTACAAACATCGCTTTGTATCACTCCGTAGTCAAAATAACAGAAAATCGTCGGAACATGGGGAAACGTCTTAATCAAATGTTTGGAATTTGACATACTACGAAAACAAGAGTAATACAGTTTAAAACAGAGTAATTGTATCGCCCTTGGCGTGTTTTGTCTTCGTTTCAGGTAATATAATAATATAAAGTAAGGCAATAATTTCAGGCTATATATTTATAATAAATGACCTACTTAATATTTTTTTCAAAAAATCTTTGGGGCTATACAGCAATAAATGGCATGAAAGATTAGACAGGAGAAAATAAGCAGAAAACAGAACGGAAACAAGCAGCAAAGGCTGGAGACAAGAGAGCAGAAAAGGGAGGAGCAAAAGGGAAAAGGGGGGAAGGGGGGGGGAGGTGGCGAGGGAAACTCAAACGAGGTGAAGTGTGGTGAAGAGAGACAAGGTGATTAGGGACGCAGGTGAGTAGAGAGGCGAGGTGAAGTGCTGCGAGGCGAATGGGAGGGGGTAAATTAAAACGAGGTGAAGTGTGGTGAGGTAAACTGAAATGAGGTGAAGTGTGGTGAAGAGAGGCAAAGTGATTATGGATGCAGGTGAGTAGAGGGGCGAGGTGAAGTGCCGCGAGTACCTTTCCGAGTAGCAGCGGCGCGCGTCGGGGTGCGCGGAATGGGGCGAGGAGCCCGGGGCGGGCGCCGACGGGTTGCGCGCCATTCGCGCCTCCATCGCCGCTCCTCTTCCTCTTCCGCTTCCTCCTCAGATTCACTTCCCCTCTTCTTTGCCCCGCACTTTCCTCACGCCATGGCTCCCGCGGGAGCGCCCGCCTGGCAGCCAACGCATCACATGCGGCGCGCGCGCACCATGCAGGGGAGCGTGTGCGCGCGTGGGAGGAGTCAAGCGCATTGCCGACGAAATACAAGTACACCCAAAGCTCACTTCTAGCGATAAAGAACACCTACAAGTAACTACCCAAAAAGCTGGAAGGTCAACTGAGAATCCATGATGGTGATAGTCTTGGATGGCTGAGGCGTACCGTGTTCTATGGTCTTGCCAACGTTTCAGCCGCCATTCTCCGACCTCACGCCAAATATGGAGTGAAGATTCCTACGAATGGTCGAGACGTTGGCAACACTGATTAGGTCGCGGGGGTCTGGGAACGCTAAGATTCCTTTGACACAGGTCCTGGAAACAGTCTTCAATGACGATGCTTCTTAAATAAGAAAATTTTAATAAACTTATCGGATATCTTTGGAAATGTCAAGACTTGAAATAAAGATTGCGCATTAATTATGTTTTATGCAATTTATGTACTAGTGATGGTAAACAACGCGGCTGTAACAAGTGATCGCGAAAGGAGGTAGCGCCGTTCATAACCAACGTTCATGCTGGTCTTAAATCATGCTTCCGTGAGAAGTGCAATGCGACTCTTCACAAACGAAGGCTGCTCACAGTGCAAGTGTGCGCACATAATGCTGCAGGTGAGCGCAACGACGCCTGGCCGAAAACTTGAGTTCGAGGACACAGACGCTAAGAGCATCCAAATTCAATATGAGCACCGAGAGTAGATTTGGACAACAATGTGAACTAGAGGAAAATGAAAACAAAATATCTTCGTCCCTACTTCAACATAGCAGAAAAGGTAAATTAAATACCGAATAGTACCACACCATTACAATGAATGCCATCCTTCCACGAGCGTCCTCAGGGAAATCAAGTTTTCAAGTATCAAGACTCCTTGAATCAACAACACCTGTTGAAAGACACCACGGACGCAACTTCTTAGACCAAACAAAGAGGGACGCAGACGACGTCACTAAGTCGCATTACAAGAGATCGCAAAGCTTTCAAGAAGGGAAATTCCTGAAACTACAGAGGTCGAATCACTTAATAAGATTGATCGCCAGGCGTAAACACGGCCAGGACACAGACGAATCACTCCTCTACAAATTGCAGACAAGATTCACTGCCTTGTTTGTTTTTTGCAATGTAATAAGATGAAGTATCTTATCAATACAAACAAAGAGAGAAAAACATTATTGCACGCAGGGTACAAGTTTCTTCTCAAGCTAAAAGTAATGAGGCAGGCAATTGATGTGATCATTAAACATTTTTGACACATTTTAGTACTATATCGATACACTGGTCTACTGCAAAATTGCATTTCCTCCGAGATAATATTTATTAACGAACTGCTAAAACGTTCAATGCATACGTAGGAAACTGTTTCAACATCTTCCCTATAAAGCAAATTTATCCCACTGCAGGACAGTTTACATTGGACAACAATAAGGTAAACTGATGCTTTGCCCTACGTCCTACTTGATTAAAGGAACAAGTATCACAGTGTGTTTCGAATAAGTTTGTTCGAGATCATTAATAAACCTTATTGAGGTCTGATATGTATAGTTTTGAATTTTTATTGGAAACTTAAGAAAAATCTGAAAGTCCAGAAAAGTAATATTGTCACGTAATGCCTAGAAAAATCTCCTCACCGCAATCCACACGCCTCCCCCACGCGCTTCCCAAATTCCAATTAAGATTTCCACATCCGATTGCGCGCGCCAGCTCCCGTTGCCGCCGCCACATAAACAGCGGCTGGCGAGCGGAGTGTCCGCGCGAGCCGCGTGCCTGGGAGGGCCGCGCCGGAATCTGCCACCTCGATCGATGTCAAGCCTCGCACACGCCCCCCCCCACCCCTGCGAGCCACAACGAAGCCCGCGCCCCTCCGCCCACGGGCAGACCTTCCAGCGAAACAGACGTCGAGGCGCGACGGAGCGCGGGGGGCGGGGCAACACGAGCCAGGACAGAACGGGCGGGGCAGGGTGAGGCGGGGTGGAGCGCGGCAGGGTGCGGCGGGGCGCAGCGGGGAGCGGCGGGGCGCGGCGGCGAGCGGCAGGCAGCGGCGGGGCGCGGCGGGTGCGGCGGGCGGGGTGGGGCGCGGCGGGTGGGGTGGGGCGCGGTGGGGTGTGGCGGACGGGCGGGGCGGACGGGGCGGACGGGCGGGGTGCGGCGGGCGCGGCGGGGCGGGGTGGGGCGCGGTGGGGTGTGGCGGGGCGGGACGGGCGGGACGGGCGGGACGGGACGGGCGGACGGGACGGGCGGGCGGACGGACGGGCAGGGAAGGAGGGACGGGCGGACGGGCGGACGGGCGGACGGGCGGGACGGGGCGGGACGGGGCGGGACGGGGGTCGGCGGGGCGGGGTGGGGCGGTCCGGGAACGGGCGGAGAGAAACATCTAGTCCGAAGTTTTGCGATTGAAGGATAACTCCCCAAAATCACTTTAAATATTCGAAGGAAATTACGATTTTGAGATTATGTTGTGAACATGAATTCAAGTTCAATTTAAGGCTGATGCAGTCATCGCAGTCACGCTGTTACACATAACGTAGAATTGTGTGTACAAAGAACTATGTTTTTGGTGTCTTTCGTAAAATTCGAGACGGCTATTACATTTTCGAACTTCTATTTCAAAATTTCAAACGGCATTTCAAAATTTTTTTCTAGGCAACGACTCCGGTATTAACTAGATACAATATTATAATGACCTGAAGTTCCAATGTTTATAGATTTTTGACACCGGCGAAAGAGCTGAATCGAACGATGCCGGTCGGGATGATAATTCTAAAGGTTGGATGCGCTGTTCGGTCGTTTTCTCCGACCAATCCCATGCAGATACTGCTGCAGTAACTACAACGGACTATTGGTCGCTCGCGATCCGTCCATTACGACCCAGTTCCCTAACATCCTTAAGGCTGGACGATAAAATGATTTCCCATTCCATTGAAGCCCTTCCCATGAAATATCAACAGATATCATGGAAAGTCGCTGATTGATCACGGATAATATAAATAGAGGATTAAATGACCTGGTGGATTACGAACTCAGTTTTTTTTAACCCTTTTTATCGGGTAGTTAATTCTCTAATTTTAGTAATACTGTACCGTTTGTATGTCCAGTTCAAATGTGAAATTGTCAGTGATTTTCATAATAATATTTAGTAATAATTTACATTCATTAATTGAAGGCTTTTGGTTTAATATTCATCACTTTGCTTAATGTTTATGAATTTCTCGGAAAATTATCAATAATAACCCCTGCTCACTTATATTTCATTTAAATTTGATAACATTCCCTTGTCCTAAGTCTGAGGGAAACACTGAATAGTTCTCTGCTTCAACATTAAGGTTATTATAAGCGTCCTGTCTTACAATGCAAATTCAAATAACAAATTCCTCACTGTAAATTATTGCTAAAGCTCTGAAGCTGTGTAGCATGACTGGACGACAAGTCAGCTAATAAAATGTGTAAAACAGAGTTACAGCTAATAAAATGTGTGAAACTTTAAATATTTTAACTTAACATTTACTAAAAATAAATTGATTGTATCCACATTTTTACTTCTTTTAAAACTTTATCTAAGAACCAAATAGTTTTACGACACTTTATCATATAAAATAATAATAATAATAATAATAATAATAATAATAATAATAATAATTATTATTATTATTATGAAATACACGCAAAATCATTTACCAGTATCTCTCAATGTCTTCAGTTTCTCCCACGGCTTGAACTCTTGACTTGATGTGTTTTCGCTTGTATGCTAACGAGATTTCCTCCTTTTCTAGTTTTTCTAGGAGAAATTCAAAAATATGACGCAATTTTAGCTTCTTCACAACCTCCATGAAACAATTAGCAGAACTTATTAACATTTCACTGATTTTTTTCTCCTCCTTTTCTTTCCTTTTTCTTTTTTTTCCCCTTTCTTTCTACCGTTCCTATCATCCTGATTCTTTCCCAATTTCCTATCAAACTCGGCCTCCCTCGCTTTTACTACTGTGTTCCGTGTGAAAACCTGCATCCAAATTGCGTGCGTATTCTTCAGTGAATGACTTCCTTTATTATGTACTATTGTAATATAAATTCTGAAAGTGGTTAGGCGGAAGAGCAGGCTAAATGGCCTGAGCCTCGCCACCAATAAAGACATTTATTTATTTATTTTCAAACAAACTTAAAAACGGCTCAGTTCTTGATCCACCGGGTCATTCTCCCCACCTACCTACCGATGTCAAAAGGCTCCCCGAAACGTCAAGCGGAATGCTCGACTTGCAGCGCAGAGGGAGAAGTGGATCAGAAGCAGCGAGGCGCGCGGAACCGCCTCGGCGCGGCGACGCGACGTCTCAACCTAACGACGCGCCGCCGCCTTTGAGCGAACGTCGTTATTGGCGCTTGATGGCCGGCGCTTCTGGCTCCAGGGCGCGGGGGCGGGGGAGACCTTTCGGAGGTCCCGGCGATTGCGCGCTCTCGCCCGGCGCAATGAATCAGGGCGGCCAGATTTAGACTTAGAGCGCGTGCGCCGGAACTGCACTTCGCCGCGACAACGCAAAAACGCAACGCCAAGACACGTTACGAGAGAAGAACTGTTTTGCGCAATGAATCAAAAACCACTGTTACGTAAGACCAACACAGGATTTTGTTTCGCGATAATGCGGATGAGAAATGAAATTTTAAAACCGTCTATTGTGTTGATTCCATCATTTACAAGTAATGTATGCATTTCAAAAAATGAGATACAGATATGTATCTCATACAAATCAACATTTTCTCAACAAATAAAAATTGAGAAAGAACTAAAGCTGTCTAACATTTCGAAGAAATAATATTAAATTTTATAACCTCAAAATTTTCCCTGAGTTCTAACGATTCTTCTACAATTTCGACAGATTGTATTTGGCATGTTAGAAAGCATTGTCCTTTCCCATTGCTTTTTAACTATCTTCTATCCTAAATATCGTGAAAAAAGTCGGCATGACTTTTGCGGTAACTAATGAATTAGTGATTTAGAAATATGTTGAAATTATGATTTAACTGTGAGAAATCCGACGAATTGCCAGCCATTACTTCCCCGCGAAAGCGTAATTGAAAATCAATTTTTAACGAGCGAATTTTAATTGAACGCATCTAATCACAGATTTAAAGGAGCACCACAGCAGGCTCCGAAAGCATTGTAATACTGAAGAGGAGAGAAACCGGCAAAGAAATATCGGACAAATAATGGAAACCGACGAAAAAAGGAGACGCAAAATCCTTTGGCAAAGTACTTTAGAAGTCTGGTGAAAAACTTTGAGCAGGGTTATCCAAACCTTTATCCGGAGAACATGGCAAATGGAAACCTACCAGATGCGGCAATACAAGATAAAGAAAAGAGTTAAGTGCAATTTACTGCTTTATGATTGTCAAAATTATATTTTCTTTAGCAACACGCAGATGAGGTCATCCAGCTTCAATAAAAGGTTACAGGAACTGCACACACTGGTCGGAGTCATGCCCGATCAAGACATAGGCAATATTAAACATCTTGGGAGAGAAGGGCTTTATCATCTCAAGTCAAAAAACTCATTACTGAAAGTTTTGGCAGAGCAATTCCAGTCAAGACCGGGCTCAGCTTAACACTCAAAATTCTCTTCGTTTGATATCGATAAATATGTTTTACAGGTTTCTAAACTTCGAACGGCAGAACGGGAGTACATGTCTGAAAATAAAAATTTCCTGCCTGTCAAACGTAATCAAGTAGGAGTCGATTGGTTCACCAAGGCACTTACGAGAATTCGGTGTATTTATACCACACGTTCCCCCCATCTAAATAATTCCGTTTTTAAATTGACCGTTTAAAATTTTCCATCCAGTCACTTTCGGAAACGATTTTTCAATATTTCTATTCGTGCGTTCTGGTGGCAGCACACAGTTCAACAGAGCTACGAAGAACACAGAGGATTCAAAACACAAGAGAAAATGTACACGACCGCCATGCAACCCATAACGGACGTCCATGATCTGACATTTTCCCTGCCATATTTAACCATAAGCACCCCACGAACAAAAGAAAAACGCACTTACTTAAAGCCTGAACTTTCCGTCAGGAAAGGGGAGGAGCTATAACGCATCTCGGCAAAACGCCAGCTACACACACAAACAAAAACTGTGCCACCCCTAACGCGGCAGCAAAAGGAGAATACGAAATATCGGAAGAAGAGGTAATGGGAGGCGGGATGGGGAAGAGGGGTCGAAACCATTTAACCCTTTCGATTTTTCAGAGGCCTCGCCAGCGGGGTGGGGCGGGGCGGGGCGGGGGCGGGGCGAGCGGAGAGGGGCGGGGCAGAGAGAGAGGGGCGGGCTGGGGAGTGGCGGAACACGCCGGGAGCGGAGCGGAGCGGGGCGGGGGGGGCACGGGGGCGCGGGAGGAGGAGGGCGAGGGGGGTAGATGTTGGTGTTGGTGCAGCTGTTTCCCACACGCGCTTCGCGAGGAGAGAAAGGCGAGAGCGGAGTCTGCGGGGAAAAGTTACGACTCGAAGCGAGAGGGGGGCGGCGAGCTCCACTTCTCTTTATGACGCGTTGCCGCGAGACATACGAGCAAGAGAAGCAACGATCACAATATTTCTACGGTCATTTTCGGCCGCAGTGGCTCCTCTCGGTGTTCACCGCTTTCCTAATGTTAAGGAGAGGGAAATAATGAAACGAGGGAACAAGAGCAGCTGCCGCCTTTGTGTTATTAACTAATTCACCTTCAATACTCTGTTTAATATCGTACCGATCAGCGCGGTTTGTTGCAATATATTTCTCATGCCGACCATCTCCGACATGGACTCAAAACATTTGTCGAAAGTAAAAACGAGCAGGAGGTTGACCCACATGATCCTACACCGTCCACACCCAACGAATATACGACCAAGAAATACTGACGATCTACAACATGGGACCATCGCCCTATTTGAGAGCGTAGCGAGTAGTGACTAGGCTGCCCGAGACAGACCGCGCCAACGTTTCGGCCCCGAAAGGCGGCCGAAACGTTGTCACATGGGCTTAGGACGCGGCGCCTTCCTGCACAGCCAACTATCTACCATCATCCTATTCGCCTAGTAAAACGGTTATTGAGATCCACTTGAATAATCCGTTCACCATCGACGGCAGCCACAAACAAGCGACCGCAAAAGGAACCACAATCAAAACGCATCCCCGGCATTCGATAACGGAATTCCCAAGAAAAAAACAGTGTGTCCGTCATGACGCGATGCGCTTGTAGGGCGGGAAGTGTCGCGTGTCGTGGGAGGCAGATAACGCAAATCCGCCTGGAAGCAGTGCACCGCCCGCCAGGCCAAGGCAGGGCCTCCTTCGATCGGGCAGATAAGGGCGCCAGCGGGCTTCCAGGGGGCTTAGAGGCCGTCGCGCCATCTGCGCCGCGCGCCGCCCAGACCCAGCCAACCACGCACCCAGGGGAGCTGTCACGTGGGGAGGGCAGAACACGGAAGCGACATCGACGCTGATGTCATATTATAAATATCGACAGTTTAAACAAAACATCGTTGTAAACTACAATATGTTCATTTAAAAATAATTATAATTATCTACATTTAAACTATTTTTGTAAAAATAAAATGAGATTATATCAATTGCTGATAGCTCGTTTTCCAACAATGTTTTATTTTCGACCACCCAAAACCTTTGTGCGGCCATTATTTTTTGGTTATTTTTGCTTTTAGTTATTTACTTCGTTTAATTTTATTAATGAGCAATTTTATTAATCAATTTGCTAAGATAAATATCGTACTTGGTAGCCGTAAAGCATAGTTTTAATCATTAATGGTTGAGTAAGAAGTTGGGTTTGTACAACAAGGTTTAATAGATTCTTTTGTATAAAAAACATACGTCCGAAAATAATACAAGATAACAAATGATACAAATAACAGTAAGATAAAAAACAACAACGCATTTGAACAGTATGTTTTCCAACATCGATATTCTTATACTAGCATCGATGTTTAGGATTATATCGATGTTTGAAATTTCGATATCGGGCCTTAGATGTCGCACCCCTGGGGTAGAACATCTAGCTGCGTCATAGTCGTGTGTGAATTTACAAGTAGGATCAAGGGCTACATTCGATATTTTTCCAATCGTTATATTCATGTACACAACAAACGACATTTTAAACATGGGTCTCCAGGGGACTTCACTGTTTATAGCTCGGCGTTGTTCTTATCACTAACATTATCATTCCTCCGATGCATTCATTGTGATGGCTCACGAGAAACACACATTACTGAGTGTAGTCAACGAATTCAGTGGTCTAATATTTTTCTTTCATCGTCAAAATGTCTAGCGACAATGGTTTCCTAGCACGATGTAGTACTCCGCACGACTGACAGCGTGTTACGTTTTGAATCACGATTTACCACTCTAGTATTACATGATTTCATCGTATTATGAAACAATTAATTCAGAATTTCGACAACGTTTAAATCAATTAAGGTCTATGGTAGAAAAATAATGTATCTTCAAATTGCAATTCAAATACAATACTTTTCAAACAATTTATCCGGGGAACTTTCATTGAGATTTTTGCAAGTTTTTCCTTTCATTCTTTGACCGTTGAATATCCTGTTAACGAACACTACTTCCGAATATACAAATCCGCATGTGACTGCCTTCGCCCAGCTGACCTACCATCTCGATTCAGCTTTTCAAGAGGTTCGATAATAGCCCGTAGCAAACACGTGGTCCTTCGCTTTTTATGGAAGGATATAACATCATGCGCTTATCTCCCAAGCGCTTTAGCGATGTATTGTTTCTAAACATTGCCTTTAGAAGCGATAAAAAGAACCATTACAGGACGGGAATAAGGCGCGCAACCAGTATTCATCGGCCGAATAGAGTGAAACTTTCCTGCATCAGTGAAGATGAAACCACGTACTTACGCCCTCAACATTGTTAATTGTGGATAATGAGCCGGTCAGTCCAGGACTCAGCCTGCTTTATTATTAACAAGTTTATACCATATGACACACAAACGACCAGTTATAATGATGAATACACACAAGACATATTACATGTTTTGACATTTACCTGAAATCAAAATTTTACTCGAAGGAAAGATCAATAGGCAAATCGGCAAATGTTTCAAGAGCGAAGTATCAGTATTAGCATACTCTAATTTGCGAACCACGAGAAGAAAATAGCGAATAATATTTCTGTAACACGAGCTAATTAATTGTATTATATAAAAATAGAATTAGTCACAGAAGATCAACAATAGGTAGTCACAACTACGCTATAATAAAGGCGTTTAGAAACAAGACCTTTGAAACACTTGATCGACCAAACACACTTCAGGAAGACTACGCATCAACAAGTCATTCTGAAATCAACAGCCCAACTAATGACGGATATTCAAGGACTCTCAACTTTCGAAAACTATCAAGATGAACAGAGAACTTGAAGTCGACCGTATCAAACTGTCATAATTTGATAAAAAAAAATAAATAAAAAAAAAATAAAAAAAAAATAAAAAAAAAAATAAAAAACAACAAAACGGCCAAACAAACCATACCACAACCAATACTAACGCAACCCTAAGTGTCAGATGCACACAACCCTTGCATAGAATAATGTTCTTTGTTTTGTTGCACTGCGAAACAACATCACTCAACCAGAAGAATAGAATACAACGAATAGTTTATGAGCAGATGCGAAAACTACGTTGGACTTCCGCAGTCTCCGCGGCTACAAAAGAGAGTGCTGCACACATGCTACGCAAACACTGTCCAGAGCCAGCTGCGGCGTCAAGGCCGAACGGCCTTCTCTCCACACACTGACACACTGACACACGCACACACACACACACGAGGTAGACAGCAAGGAGACAACGGAAAAGGTCCACGACCAACGACACTAGAGCACACTGTTTCATCCAGCAACGTATTCTTGATATATGATTTTGTACCGACCATTTTTGAGGAACAATTCTCGACGAGATGTCCTTTCTGTACATAGTTTCAGACACAAAACTCACCATCTGCATTCTCTATTAAGACCAACGAACAAATATGTATAATGACATTTGTATTGAAGGTAAAAATTGAGTGATTCCTTACCGAACACACACAATCGAGCCCTCGCATAGAAGATAAAAACCCGAAAATAACAAAACATCGACATTCGAAATTAAATCACACCAACAATATGGAATCATTTTCATACGACTTTCCACATTAGTTAGTGCCTAGATTCTCTTGGGAATAGCTGACCTACTTACAGTAGTGCGACCGTCTTTTTTTCGTAAATACAAAATGGCAAACAAACATCACTCCGTTTGTATGCAAGTGTCTCCACAACAATGATGTTGCACACTGAAATAACATATATACATTTTTTTAATGAGCATCACGTATGTAATGCGATGGGCAGTTTCATCTAGCAAAAGGTGTAACAGCTAACCTCTCTAGCAAAATAATGAGTAATATTTTTGCAAAGATCGTTCGATCATTTTGTGATGGGAACGGTGTTACATATTTAACGGATACGAATAAGAAAATAGGTGTTCTGGTTCTTCTTTTTACAACACTAATACATGCCGCAGATCCAATACTAACAGATCTCCAAGAACAGCTCTTCGTTCACACGGAGATGACGTGTACATTCGCCGGCAATGCACTCGCAACAGGGTCTCGCTGCAGCGTCGAAAAGGAAACATGCGAAGGACGGATGCGAGCAACACACGAGCATGGTCAGGGGAAACGAAAATAGCAACAGCGAGGGAGACGAGAAGTCACGGAGATAAAGCAAAGGTAAGAGAACAGCACACAAGCTCACATGTACTCCCAGAACGAGGTAAATGCGAAAATAGGGAAGTGATGTGAGGTAACGCAACATGTGTTTCAATCAGACGAACGAGGCACAAGTACACTAGAAGGAGAAACGTAAGGTAAAATGACATTTGGGAAAGGTGGGGAAGAAGAGAGGAGAAAGAGATACAGAAGAGAGGATAGAAGCGGTAGAGAGATGAAATAGAAGATAAGGTACGATAATATCACGAAAGGTAAGGTAAAGTGAAGTTCGGCATGACAAGGTTAGGTAAGGTAAAGTAAAGCTGAGTTGGGGGTGAGACGGTGACTGAGCCTTGCAAGCGCGGGGAAAGGAGGCGAGCCGAGGTAAAGCAGCAGAGGAAAACTAAGCGAGACAACAGAACAGGGGGCTTCACCGCGCGATACAAGCCAACGCGGCAGTCAGCAACCACGAACAGCAGGCAAGCCAATGGGGCCGGACCACAGGCATGCGGCGGGGAATCGCACACAACCACACGGGGGGCGACACGCAACACAACAGAGACGCGGGAGGCATCCCGCGCCACCCAAGTATGGGTGGCGGGGGCGGGAGCAACACACAGCTCGCGAGAGCCAACACAGACACTGGCGTTACCGGCGCTCCGCACTGCACACGTGCTGTCGCTGGCGGCGGCGCCGGCGCGGAGCGGAGCGGCGCGGGGCGGGGCGGGGCGACCGACTCGCAGCGCGGCCGCCCCCGCGTGCGCAGTCCTGCCGGCCGCGCGCCGTCCCAGCGCCGCCGCCGACCGGCTATTGAGTTATCCCGCGGAGGCGGCGAGCGCCGCACCGAGCCGCGCCGGGCCCGGGCGACGAAGACCGGGAGGAGGACGGCGCCGGACGACTGTGCTCGGAGGTGGGGGGTTTGAGAACTGTCAGTGTGGCAGGAGGCCAGGTAGTGCATGGTATGGGGAACATTTTCGGCCAACAGTCGGTAAAACACGTTGTGGACGGTCAGCGGAACGGTAAAGAGAATAGTTGGGGGAATGGTGGGGAAATCTCCGGAGAACGTTCGGGGGGAAAGACTGGAAAATCAGTCAAAGGAACGCTCGGGAAAACTGTCATGTGAGCAGGGTGATCGATCGAGAGAACGGTCGAGAGGACGGTCGAGAGGACGGTCGAGAGGACGGTCGAGAGGACGGTCGAGAGGACGGTCGAGAGGACGGTCGAGAGGACGGTCGAGAGGACGGTCGAGAGACGGCCGCGTAGGAGGTCCATTAAGTGCGGTGCCAACGTGAGGAAGGCTCCCGACAGGTCTGCCAACAGGCCGTTCTCAGAAAGGGGCTACTCCGTTTCGCTCTGGCGTTTAATTGCAGTTTCGAGAGCCCTCCGGGATGAAATTTCTCTCTGCCATTTCGCGTATTCGGATTTCTGCATTTTGAAAAATCCAAAGGATGGAACGTCCCAGAAGAACATTTTGAAGATTCTACGTCCGTTCGCCATGTAAAATTGAAAGAGGAAAATATACTTTTTAGTTCGCAGAAGAAAAAATAGCAACGCACGTCGGAGAATTGCAGTAGAACGGCATGACAACCACAACTTTATTAATGCGACATCCAAACTGTTAATAACAACAAACTTATCCAATGCGCACAAAACAATCCCATCCATACTGTCTACAACTATCACCATATCCAAAACACTGCGAGCGCGCACAGAAGTAAACCGTCTCAGCACAGAAGGCGTCACTTGCCCCGGCAGGTGGCGACCGGTGAACACGGCGAAGCCTCGGCGCTCGAGAAGACGTCACAAAACAGCGTTGGCTTCCCACTCCCACCACCCATACGACCCATCCACAGAGCCCCTCTCCCCCCTCCCGACCTGTCTGCTCTTCGTGGACAGACAGTTGGGCGAGTGGACAAGCGTGCGAGCGGGCGAGCGAGGGAGCGAGGGAGGGAGCGAGCGGGCGAGCGGGCGAGCGGGCGAGGGGCGAGGGGGCGAGCGGGCGAGCGGGCGAGCGGGCGAGCGGGCGAGCGGGCGAGCGGGCGAGCGGGCGAGCGGGCGAGCGGGCGAGCGGGCGAGCGGGCGAGCGGGCGGGCATACGTCGTATCCGACTAATCTCAGTATCCTCCGTCCGCCTCACTCCTCCTCTGCGCGCTGCATAACGAAACCAGACCCTCCATGTTGAATACGCACGCAAAAGCGCCCCAGTCAATAACAGCAATTTGATCAAAGTACGACTAAATAAAGCGAGGGAGTGATTTCACAACAGTGATATAGGGAGCAGGAAAATAAAACAGGGGTAGAGTTACTTCACCTGAACTAATAATACGAGGTCGAGGGATGGCATTATGAACATGTAGCAAACAATACAAAAGCGGATTCAGGTATTCCTTCTCAAATATACATTTTAAATGTATTTCATGAAGTGAACAAACCGTAGTGGTGGTAATAAAAGTTGAAATAAATAGTTTCATATGTTATTATATGATCTTCTACCTGCTCTCGAAGAAATTAAAGTACATCGATGGTGCTTAAGTATTTAGGATAAGTGTAGCGAACAGAAGATTGAAACAAATAGAGATGGAGAATAATGAAGGGGAAAAAAAGACTTATCTCGTCAAAAAAACAAGGAAAATCTCTACGTGATGTATGGCGAAAAGCGTAATAAGTGTAAGTTTTCTTGGTCTCCACAATTTCTACTCCTCTATTTTACTACATACATTTGAATTCTGAGCGACGGTACCAACGAGAGTGGTTAGCAACATCACAAAACGACATTTTCACTTCCCACTAACAGAAAACGTATTTGCATGAGCAAAGAGTAAGGATTTCAATGTATACACAGTATTGTTGATGAAATATCCAACCTCCCACCCTACCCTACCCTTGGCGCATCTAGCAAACTGAGAGCTGAACAAACGCGCGAAAAAGTTGCACAGCCGGCCGCCAGGAGCGCCGCGAACCTCCGCGTCGATAGCCCCCTTCACTCCCCTTTCGCGAACTTGAACTTGATGCGAGCCGCGCCGGGCGCAAGCTGCCACCCCCGCCGCCTCCCGCCCACTCAGCCATTCCGCGGCGCGTCCCGGCAGAGCACACGCCCACGCCCACCGAAGCAACTCCACCGGGAGAGGTGGCTCAGGGCATCAACCGACGTCACTGCAGTGCCTCTTCCCGGCAGAGGCAAGATTTTCGACACGAGGTCGAGTACAGCCGCTGTTTGGAGGAACATTCTAGCGGTCGGCTGCTCTGATCGGTAGTTTCTCGTGGCTTCTCCGATCAATACGAGGCGAATGCCGGAGCAGTACCCTAACAAACGGGTCACGGACCTTCTTCTTCCTTGTCCTATCCTCACCCCGTACCGGTCAGAGACTTAGAGGTTGTCCCGGCTGGGGCGGTGCCCCGCTGGTGGGAGATACCTGGTAGGGGAAATCTTCACTAGCTAACGGGAGGTTGGCGCCGGATCTCGCCATCCAGCAGGGGAAGATCACCGCCACCTCCTGATGAAAACCATGTACTACACTTACGGGACCAACGAACGCCGTAGTGAATGCCCGGGATCGCTAACAAACAACAAACCAACTAACCGAAGCAACGCAAAGGCGTACGATCCGGCTGGTAACATGATGGCGGTGAAGATGATCGTACGAAGGAAAGATTTCGCTCGGACTGCCACAGCCTGTTGCGCAAGGTGCTGCTCTGATCTGTATGTGATCGGGGAAGCCGATCAGAGCTTTAGGGAAACCCAATTCGACTCCCGCACGCGCCACGAAATCACCGCTCACTTCAACTACATTCCTCGCACTTCGTCGGGACTGCTCGAACGTATCTGTGATTGGGAAGTGAAGGCTTCACTTCTCGCGAAGTGCAAGGAATGTACTTGAAGTGATCGGTGACTTAGTGCCTCCTGCCGAAACCGAACTGGTTTCCGGATTGCTCTGACCAGTGGCTACCCTCACCACTTCCAGAGCGGCACCCTACGCATTAGTCTGAGAGGAACTTCGTGAGATCTCTCCTCCCCTATTACCATCATCATGTCACCTGCCGGCTCGAGCGTTTTACCTCCAATATGCAAAACAATCAACTGCGCTAATCTGTCGATACTACCTCAACAGCGCTGCTTTCGCTCGCAAGTCACGGTATCTCATGTGGAACTTCCAAGAAATGAGTGCACGTTATTTCATGGAAATCAAGGAACCTGAGTAGCGACGGGCCGGCCGCGGGCTCGCCCCTTGGCCCCGGCGGCCTTCGCCTTGGGCCGGCGGCGGCGCGCGTCGCCGAGAAGGGCGGAGGGCGAGCCTCCGAGAATAGCCCGGGGCTTCCGGCAACAGCCTCCGCGCGCCCTCGTTAGGGTAACGAGGAGGCGGCCGCCCCGGTGACGCCTTCGGCTCGGGCGGTGACGGATCTCCGGTGAAGGCGGCGGCGTGCAAGTGTGCGCGCGTGCAAGTGTGCGCGCGTGCAAGTGTGCGCGCGTGCAAGTGTGCGCGCGTGCAAGTGTGCGCGCGTGCAAGTGTGCGCGCGTGCAAGTGTGTGCGCGTGCAAGTGTGTGCGCGTGCAAGTGTGCGCGCGTGCAAGTGTGCGCGCGTGCAAGTGTGCGCGCGTGCAAGTGTGTGCGCGTGCATATTCGTGCGCGTACATCGGTACATTTTTTGTGCATGTGTGCGTGTGCGCGCTTGTGCGTGGGTGTGTATGTGTGTTCAGTAAGATAAGAATCCACATGCGGAGCAGAGAAGCGGGGTAGAGAGGAAAATAGAAAAAAGTGATCTGAGATGCGACGGATGATATGAACGACGTTACACGGCACGAGACACAATTGTCTACGGAGAAGTAAGGGAAACTGGCATGTGGGAAAGGCGTGACACACGGGAAAGGTGTGAAGAGGTAATGCGTAAGAGGGAGTAAAGTGGGGAGGGTAAAAGGAGGTTAAATAAGTGGAGCGGTAAGAGAGACGAGATAAGGTAAGGTCAACCGTAACTCCGCCCGTCGTCTGGAGGCGGTGGTGGTGGTAAAGACTGGAGGGGGACGCTTCAGTTAGAACTAAGTCCAGACATCTCTCGTAAATACCACGTTATCGCATGACGCTTGATGTAGGACAACTGTTTTTTTTTGTTTTTACTTTAAAATATATAAAAATGAAATGGTATTTAAAAAGGTTCAAGAAATGTCAATAGCGTGAAAACATCTGGGAAAATAGACTAACTTACAGCTGAATATTAATTTTTATTATAAATTCATAGATTGCCCCGGAAATAATTTCAATTGTTCGCAAACTGTTTTTCGTACGTTATGTCAGATCCGTCACACTTAATAACGTCGTAATATTTCTAATTGATATTCAGGGTAATTAATTTCCAGAAAAGATAGAAGTATCCATTACTAAACATGTGCAATAAAAACAGGGTTTGTAATTAGATGGAACCGTTACTGTAAGCTTTTAAGAATATATCAGTGATGACCTTTGTTTTAATGAATTCACTTTAATTCGTTCGCCCGAATTCTTTCATATTTCAAACCCGTCTTGCTTTTATCACATCAAGATAAAGCCATACTATTTGAGGTATTTTTAACCCACGAGCAGAATAATTAATTTTCAGAAAAAGGAAGATATTCATTACCAAGCAGATGAAATATAGTACTTATAATTAGCTAGAACCGTCAATAAAAGATTTTCCAACATGCGAGTGGCAAATTTCTTTAGAATGAATTCGCTTAAATTCGTTAACTCCATTATTTTAAAATACTTGGAATAAGACCTTTATTCCCCCTTAATAATGTCGTAATACTGCATTTTCAAGTAACGTGGAGGTTAATTTCTAGAAAAAGTAAATAGCTAGAACGGTTAATAAAAGATTTTTTAACTGTCAGTAGCGAATTTCTATTGAATGAATTCGCTTAAATTCGTTAACTCGACTTTTTCAATCCTTAGAATAATATCTGCCATTATTCTCCTTTAATAATGCCATAATATTGCATTTTCAACTAATACAGAGGTTAATTTCTAGAAAAAGTAGAAAGTATCCATTACCAGACATTGACAAGAGAGTCTGTATTTAAATGAAACTATTACGTAATATTTTGCAACGTGTCAGGGACAAGCTTCGTGGCAAGCAGAGCGCGGGGATAGGATACGCCGAAATGTCGCCGCCCAAAACAACGGAAGGTTTCTTGACGGTCATCTTTTGTCCCAAGGCACTCTGAAGGCGTCCGTCTCGTATTTCGCCATTGAGAGACAACAATGGCGGCCCAACAATGAGATACCCACGCAAGACACCACATTCACGGAGGACATAAGGTCACTTCACGTGTATTTTATGCCCTTCGTCCTCGTAGAGGTCAAGCCAACTACCCCCACGAAGGACACGTTTTAGAGTCGACAATTACTTCACAATAAATAAATAATAAAAGGAATGAGACAGAAATTCTAGCTTATTTGGAAGAATATAGAATCATGAGAAGTTTCACATTCATATTAAAATTTATGAAACAAATACATAATCTAACCCACATCAACAAGTACACATCGCTCAATACGTATGTTTTCTATTTGACGCTGAATTGCACAAAAAAATCACGAGGTAATGTACCTCATTAGAATCCAGCTAATAATTTGTTATCGTTTCGGAAATCCGTAACTTCCTATGGAACAAGTTTACGACTGGATTAGAATCGTGTTGACAGGGGAAACGCAGCCCGCTCCACACACCTGAGTAAACAAGATTTGTTGCATTTTCAGGGGCAACGCCATTCCAAACATTGTATCGTAGAGAACATGAGCTTAGAAACAAAGCATTTCGGGTACAAATGGACTGCAGGCCTAATGTCAACGTAATACCAACAAATGAAAAAACACATTGCATATTATTGAGTTCACAAGATTCCTCTCGTGTGTCAACCAGTGCAAAACACTGACAGAAACTGTCACACTCCTAGATGATCTTGGATGCGATGTTATGTTTTCTATGAGTATTCTACATTTTTTGCATAAATATAATCAGCACATTACAATTATACTTGAGACAAAGAGGGGGGCAGAAGTGACATGTTTCACGTTATGAGAAACTTAATCTCAAAGTATACAGCTTGTATTCAATTTTGCACATATTTTTCATTGTTCAGTCTCACATGTCAGCACTTGATGCGTTTTCATTTACATACTACTACTACTGTACGAAGGTACATAATTTGTGTGTATTTTAAGTGTATGTAAGTTAAGTAAGCCTCATCTGATATTACGTGTGTATATTAATTTTTTCCATACTACAACATTTCAAAAAGTAGTTCAAAATAAATGTATGTGGATTAACATTCAGAGTTAGTTGTCGGTAACCGCATATGTGTTGACCGATCTTTATGCAGAAAATGTAGATTAAATAAACAGATAATAAAAAAAAAGCATAGAACAGCCAAATTTCAACAGACTTATGATATTATTCGCGATATTCAGATACGGATCGTTTAACTTTAAAACAAGTATAATAATTTTTTTAAAGTTATTTCAAAACCAAAAGATTCCACTCTACGCTGTTGGTCGATTTGGCTGTACCATCAGATAAAATACACAGATACTCACTTTGTTTTTGAGGAAAGATTTGGATCACTTGTTTTCCGCCTTTCTCGCAGAGGTCGCTGTAATCATACAAAATACAATTAGAAACACTTTCAACACATGCTAAGTAGTATTAAGACGGGTATAAAAGTAGTAAAGACAGAATACGTACAGGTAGCAATCATTTACAAGAATGATTTTTTGTTCTCTAATTCAATAATATTTTGTTTCCATCGACAGACCTCGCTTTAATAATGTATTGGCAGTTACTTTGAATTCCAAGAAATGACAGTTGAATTAGCTTTTGCAGGCAGGCGAGGCGTCAGCGGCGTGGGAGTGACGCGACCGTATGAGAACGGGAAATCATGGATAAATGGCAACTTTTGATGTTCAGGGTATGTTGAGACAATAAAATAGTGCAGGTAGGATTAAACAGGTAGAAGCATGTTGGTGAAGTGAGTTGAGATGAAGTTTATAGAAGTGACGAGGGGTGATGTGAAGCGAGGAGGGGTGATGTGAAGTAGCGAGGGGGTGATGTGAAGTAGCGAGGGGTGATGTGAAGTGGCGAGGGGGTGATGTGAAGTACGAGGGGGTGATGTGAAGTGACAAGGGGGTGATGTGAAGGACAAGGGGGTGATGTGAAGTGACAAGGGGGTGATGTGAAGTGACAAGGGGGTGTGTGAAGTAGCGAGGGGGTGATGTGAAGCGAGCGAGGGGCGAGGTGAAGCGACGAGGGGCGATGTGAAGCGACGAGGGTGATGTGAAGTAGCGAGGGGCCATGTGAAGTGACAAGGGTGATGTGAAGTGACAAGGGTGATGTGAACTGACAAGGGGTGATGTGAAGTGACAAGGGGAAGGACAGGGTGAAGTGAGAAGACGCGACGCCAGGCAGCGGCATGAAGCGAAAAGCGAGGCAACGGAGGGCAGGCGTTGCGGTGGAGATGCGCGCAGAGAACGGCGAGGCAGCTGGGCGCGCGGCCGCGAGCGGGAGCCGCTTTTGTGATGCAGAGGTGCGGGCGGCACGGCGCGGCGGGGCGTCGCTCTCGGCAGAATCGATTGCGCCGCGGAGCGGGGGCGGGGCGGGGAGAGCGAAGCGAACCTCGGCTGGCCCGTGGCCGCGGCACCGAGCCGTCTTTCATGTGGTCTCCTCCCCCAGCGCTCCACTTACGCCTGCTTAGGCCCCGAGGAATGCTGCGGAAGTGATACGCCGCGATGCGCCAAAGGTGGACCGAAGCGGCCACGCCCCCCGCGCCTTTGAGGCCCACGCCAACTCTATTCGCGGGAGGTGCCGCCGCCAAGCAATGGGGTCGCGAACACAGTAGCAGAAGTTCCTTCGGCTGGAGACAGCATATACACATTAGTTCCTCACTGGGATTTTTGAAGAACCTAAAGTATGGTTTGGTGCTGTTTACACTTTTACTTTCGCTGCACAACAATTTTAATGGAAATACGGAAATCGCGGTTTTCTCGTCCGACCATATCATGTCCATGAAAAATAAACAAAGAAGCTCCGAAACATTTCGTAAAAGACGCGTTGAGTACAAAAAGGTACGTATGAAGGCTGCAGCAAGAGCTACATCCATTCCACTTTTGTAAAAAACAAAACAAACTAATACAAGTCTATATTCAATGACCATTTTCTCTAGTACTCGTAGAAACAAAACGATGTTACACCGACGAATAGTCCATAAATATACTTCTTTTTCAAATATCAATTCGGAACCCCTTTATTGCTGAAGGCAATTTCCCGAACTATAGAAGGTATCAGTAAACACATCCAAATACTGTAATACTTACAGGCACAGAGAAAATTCTAATGAGCACTACATCATGTACATCGTAATGAATAGCTCCACGCTGAGGGACATTTAGTAACAAAGAGGTGCGTCTTTCGGCAAGCGGATGCTGGCGCGAATATTCCAGCGGCCGTCGGTCGTTGAGGGAAATAAAAAACCCGGCAGGGGGGAAGATGCACGGGGTCGAGGTCAGAGGGAAGACGGAAGTGTGCGGAGGAGAGGCCGGCACAGAGGCGAAAGCTGTGGGTGGGTGGAGGGGGGCGGTATGGAATCGCTTGATCGATTGCAATAAAGAGCCTTTACGGTGCACAATATCGCCCATCCTCCGCCGGCGCCGCCTCCGCCTTTGCAAACCCTTTCCCCTCACCCCCACCCCCGCACCGCTTCGCGCCGCGTCAGGGCTGCCAATACAATCAGCCTTCTCATTCACTCGCCGCCGCCACTTCCTGCCTCGCGGGCGCAAAGCGCGTTTGAGTCATCAAACGAGGAACGTGAGGTATTCCTATGAGCAGGCTCTCGCCAGGAGACAATAATTGTTTGGCGCAACTGCTCCGCCTGTGAAGCAGCGATATGCGTAAGGTTTGGTGGTGCGTGTATGATAATGTGTTAGCGAGCGCCCATGCTTGCGTGTGTCGTTCCCGTGCATGTAAACACGTATAAATGGACAAGAATTAAGCACCAATGAATGAGGCTTCGTAACTCTCCAACAGTTTGAACTGTACAGTAAGTGTGACCTTTCTTAAAACGCACGTGCGTGTGTGTTGGAGTGTACATGCCCCGTCACTAATCAGCGAGTTGTCATTTGCAAGATGAATGACATAAAAACTCTGCGTAATAATTTGATTAAATTTTTTGTAACTTCCCCTTCAACTAAGTAATATTAACATGCCTAATAAGTATAGAAAATTGGAAAAAAAAAATATGGCAATTAACGTGCAAAAGTTACGTTTCATGGCCAACAATTCTACTTTTCTTCGAATCAACGAACGAATGCATAACACATTATTTCATGCATCCTTTGTAAGTAGGTATCTATGAAATTATCTCATCATTGTAATCATAAATAGTGAATCCTATCAACGATTCAGACAAACGACAGCTTCCTCAGTCTTCAAACCACGTTAGTCAGACATCATCATCTCGTTATTCAGTTCAAAATACATCACTGATTTCAAATGAGCAAATTTGACCACTGACGAACTGACGAAAACGCCCAATTAACACAACGTTTCGGCCACCTATTTTCCAGTGAAGGCCTACTACAAAGTATCTTTATCACCTTTTTCTCCTTTCTTTAACACACCGAGACCTGGCACACCCACTTCCGCCGCAGAGCCGCGCGCCCTAACAGCTGAATCACGCCTTCCGCGTCGGGCTCTTCCCGTCTGTCCGTGTCGACACGCCGCCGCCTCCTCGCCGTGCGAACCGGCGAACGGGGGCGGCGCCATGGGTGATGGGCGATGCGGCGAAACGCTCGTAAACGAAATCGACGCACAGCGCCAGGGCGGCCAACCTACGGCCTCGAAAAAAAAAAACGGCGCCTCCAGTGATGCTGCGATCACGGAAGTTGCGGAGCGACGAGGTGTAAACAGGATAAGGAAGAATGTTTTTTTAAAAAAGAAGGTTCGGAGACTTCCAGTTGAAATACAGCCGTATACGTTTTTCCAATCTATTTTGCTTTCATTGCTCGCTTTTCCATATTCACAGTTTCTCTTATTTTTTTACATTATTTTTAAGGAATTCACAATAAAAGTGGTAATGTGATGTGGACTAGCACGACTTAAACGTGATCCAACGACATGTACGAATATGTTGTTCAGGGAACTCTGACTTCTGCTACCACAGACCCATGAATGGATATTCTTGCCTCAACTCTCAAGTGGTTGTTCGACAATCTCACAATCCGACATTTCATTCCTTCTCATAACCCTTTGGTGTCCTGCTTCTTACGTCCTCCTCCTTTCTAAACGCCAATCGCTATCAAAACAGTAGTCAACTACGCCTTATCATTCCGACCTCTTTACTGCACAAATAAAAACTGCTTTGAAGTCTCGTCAACTCATCGCAACATTCATCTCGTATAGACTTGATAAAAGACTGCATAAAAATTCAAATATTCGTAAATACCTGGCAATGTGTACCTAAACGTCTCATGTAAAGCTCCCGACCCTTTTCTCTTACTTATTTAGTACAATGTTTCGCAATCCAAACAAAAAACTGGTAACGGTATGTTGGCGAAAGTACAGGTTCTCTGTTGCACCAGTTATGTTCGGTATCATATAAACATATCACGCAACAATACTTATAGCTCCTAAAATGTACAGAGGAATTTCCCCTAAATGGGATGTTCGGCTCTCGATCCTCTTCTACTTCAATTTTTGTAAAATTCCTTCTCCTTCAATTTCTTCCAACTCCTCCTTCCATTTTTGTGAAAACTCTGAGAGTAATTTTCGTAAGTTTCTTTTCTCAAAATTTTCTCAAAAAACAAAACCGTGTAAGTTGATTTCTGTAACTTTTTTGTTCGAATAGAAAAATGTGCACTTAATACTTTACCATCCATTTCACATTTTGAACATTACAAAATTACATTTCCATCGAATCTCCTGCATACTTTTTTTCCTTTTCTTCCGTGGTACCTCATTTCTCGGCCCCATCGCCCTTGGGCGCGTCCAGGCGCCTCCTCGTGCGGGAGCGCGAAAGGGCGGGGAACACCTGGCAGGCGAGCGACACGACGGCGGGGCGGCGGCCCGTGACGTCAGCGCCGGGGGCGGCGCGGGGGGGGAGGGGCGCACCTAATGCCAAGGTCCCGGGCATTGTGGCAGACGTCGGCGCGGCGGACACCCCGTGACGTCACTGCCCCAGCTTTGGTTTTACTTCCAGAGCAGCTGCTCTGCCAGAAGGCAACCGGTGCTGGATGCTCTCTGATTTTAGAAGAAACGGCCGCCGGAATCGCTGATCCCTCCCTCGAGGCCGGCCCACGGGGCACGCAGTTACGGGGTTCTTTTGCATATCAGCCTCGCTGCCAGTTATCCGGAGACTTTCTTTCCTTTTTCATCCCCCCCTTCTTTGTCCCCCCTCCCCCATTCAAATTACAAAACCTATCCCATCTGCCTACCATTCATTTGTTGTGTTTTTTTCGCAAGTATAAAATTTTCCTTATAAAAGAACAGAGAGAAAAAATCCTGATGATACCCGAGTTAAAATTTTGGGATACTCTGATACATTAACATCACTCATTAAAATATGTTTGTGGCTACGATTAATTTTAGTTCATGAACTGTACTAGCCTGTAGTGCTTGTAAATTCGAAATATACAGAGGTGGTCGAAGTGTTAGAGGTCTAAATTAAGTTAAAAGACATGAATGAAAGTGAAGAAACCACGGAAGAGAATTTAACGATCCCACTAGATCTGAAAAGAAGTGCTACGATCTGCGGAGCTTTTCCCCCTATGCCAGAAAATATACACGTGGAAGTTGAACAAGTAATTCGAGAAGTTCAATAAAGAAAAGAGATAACCAGAAAGGAAGGAAGAAGAGGAAAAAGAAGGTCGAGGAAGGGAGAAGCCTGCGACCTTTGCCACCGGCAGTGCATCAATCGTCGTTAGGCACCGCCGTGGAGCGACGTCGGGGCAGCGAGACACCGCGGGGAGGCAAGCGAGTGTGGGCGGATGGACGGGGAAAGGGAGGGGAGAAGTGGAGGAAGGGACGAAGGAGACAGGGCAAGAGAAAGGAAGAGAGTGGGTGCCAGGGGCAAGCGGGGTGCCTGGGCCAGGCCTGGACACGGAAGACAGCGTAGAGAGTAACTGGCGGGGAGGGATGGCCAACTCAGAGAGGTGGGCAGAGAAAAGGACGGGTCTGGGCGAGGCCAGGGTACGGCGGGGACGGAACAGAGTGGCAGGAGCAGCAGGGGCTGGGGTGTCCTGGAGACGGCGTCGAGCGGGAGCAGCCCGCACTGAATTTGCTCTAGGGTTAGCCATTATCGCGGATTAAAGTTTCTCCATTCCCGGAAATGCTGCACACGATTTGCCACGGAGTTGAAATCCACTTCCCTGATTGCGGGAAGTGTTAAAACATTATATGCGCAAATTTAGGCGAATATGTCCTGTTCACTACCATGGAATCAAAATACAGCATCACGCCGATCGGAACAGAATGAAAGGTCATTTTCGAACAGATCTCACCAAAAATATATGTAGTCCAGATGGAACTAATTTCAACATTTGTCGATTCCAGTTAAGTGACTGAATGGATGCCACAGGAGTTAGATGATCATTCTGCAAATCGACTACTCTAATCTGTAACTTCTTCGGAAATATCTCAAAGCAACTGTCTTCGAACTGCTGTACAAGTTCGTAACTTCCTTTTTGTTCTCCTCACTTCGATCATCAAGACCAGTTCTTGGGACAGAGTCCTTTCCTCCACAAGATATTTAAGGAGCCGCAAATACGCGATGACCAATACGGTGAAGCCGACTTCACCGTATAAAGCCAGATCATAAAAGGGACGGACTACTATCGGAGCATTTGTATTTCTACGATTTCGTAGGTTGGAGCAGTGCCACGTAGAAAACTATCTTGAGAGTGGGGGATTGTTTCTCGCGTGGAAACCGTCTCTCATTCCAGGTTCGCTTAGCGAGGAAAGGTCTAGCGTATGTTCTTGGGGTATGCACCGACTTCTCATTGCGTTGATTATTAGCACCCAGTTTAGATGACGCCATCTTACTTCAAGACCATCAACTGTTACCGACATTCAACGCGACATTGCCCGGAATAACAGACGGGAAGTTATGCAGCGGCAGGTGATGGTTAAGGTGGAGGTAGAGCAATCAATCAGAAATTGAGCGTATGCGAAGTAAAAGGAATTTTTCTAAACGATTCACAGACATAAAAGAAGCGACCGTTTTTGTTTTAACAATAAAAACGACAAACACTAAATGTGAGCGGTTTCATATTTCACGGTTCCGAAAATCCCATGTCCCTATCTCTAGATGACGGAAGTGACGAACTGAAGTCATCACTAGGGCCCGGATTTTAATGACAAGGCATATTTTTTCTGAACCTTCGCGTGCATGTAATGTGTGTGCATGGAAGTGCATGTGCTGAACATTCGGGTGCAGTATATGCACGAATCCAGGTATTTCCGATTAGAAAAACCGGTTATTATTGTGCATATAAAGTCATATTTACACCTTTTTTAGTAAAAGGTCATATTTTGCCATAAATGCACATATGCCATATTTTTAAGGACAGTTTTTAGGAAAAGTTCATATTTTGGCCAAAATCCATACATGTCATAATTTAAGGACACAAGAACAAAAAACTTGAGAATGCGTCTCACATGACAATGTATCAAGTGATATTGTCACAAATAAACTCAACAATTATACCACAAAGAATTATTTGAAACTTAAGTGAATTTGAACGGAGTGAGTTGGTTCGAGCTCGTGGTCATATGACTGAAGAAGTGTACAACAAATTGCTGCGAGTTCTTCAGCAAAATCCTGGATATTATACAAAGTGGAAAATGGGCGGTATAATTTCTGGAAATGTCGGAACATTTGAAGACGACAAACCAAAGCTGCACTCCTGTGACACCGCCGCCTTCAAATACGCTTCCGTGACGTCATGTAATGTGGAGAAGAGCTTGGATTTGATTGGTTTTATTGTACTGTAATTGATTTGTTTTACAGACAAAATCATGTTTTTAAATGTTAGTAAGCTTCAAAGACTGCAAACCACATGTACCATACTCACAATCTGTTCTTGAGTGAGTTTTGTATTTATGTTATATCTAAAAAATCTACAAATTTTTAAAAAAAAATTGTTTAGCGTATATTTTATTTTTTAAGTTATATTTAGTTTTAGGTCATAAAAGCTTGATATTGATTCAGTGGTGAGTTGTAGTTGACATTTACATAATTGAAATGATTGAAGGCGTTGTCATTGTCAACAATAGTATTTATTTCACAAATAGCTAATAGCTAGTAGCGACTACGTCGTTTTTGTGGCTCCCAGACAGCAGAAAACTGATGACGATGGCTAAGCCATCGAAAGCTGCTATTTGTGAAATAAATACTATTGTTGACAATGACGTCTTCAATCATTTCAATCATAAAGGCTTGCATATTTCGCTGATTTTTAGGTCATTAAAATCCGAGCCCTAATCATCACTAGTGCAGCGCCAGTGCAATGAGTAAAAAACAAAAACAAAAACCTAACTTTCCTCGAACTAGGAGGGAAACAATGCCTCCGCCTCCAGATGAGCGAAGAGGCGAACCGCAGAGATCAGTGGTGCCGCGTCGAAAGGTGACACCGGACGCGCGCCGTGGTGGGGCAGAGAAGCTTTTGTGGCTGCGATGGCGCCGCCAGATTGCGCGCACAATGCGCCAGGAGGGGGAAGGGGGGAGGGTCTTGGCGCCAACTTGGCGCTTCCGAGGACAAAAGAGGGACTGCGAGAAGTGGAGGAGGCTCCATCAATGACGAACGTCGCACAGAAGCGTTCCCTGGATCAGGTCGTGAAATTTCGTCGAAAGCTTCATTAACTATTATTTATTTCAACGACAGAGGAATATGGGAACGTTAAGATAAAACAACACATGGCAATGTCATCGGTGTCAAAAAATGTTAATTAACTTCTAATTTGAAAATAACATTCGTTTTCTTGAAACGGAAGGAAAAAACCTTCAAATCAGCTCTCTATATTTTTAGCTAAATATACGTTTGTAAGTGCCGGCCTCTCAATATTCGCATTTTCCAACGATATAAACGTATTATCAACTTCCGTAAATACCCACTACACGATATGTCCGTAAATGGCAATTGACCTTGGCGCCGTCAGATCCTGGGGTTCCTAGACAGTCACCCAATGAGGAACCCGCAATGTCGGAAATTCGCTCAACGCCCGTGACTTCACGAAGTAAACGAATTCGGCTACCGACGTCGGTTTCGTGGTCGTAGCCTTTCAGTAGGACTATCCCAACACTCGCCTGAAAGACCGAGGCAAATCACGAAAAGCCCGGTCAAGATGGCCGGTACGGGGATTGAACTCGGGCCTCCCGTAAGCGAAGTCAGCGCGCTCTACTGCGGTTTTTACAGACCTGCGTTTGAAGTAAATCAGCTGCTACGGTTTCATCCAATCGGAAGGCTGAACGTCACCATTATGACGTCACTGTAGTGACGTGTAAAGTCCCGATTAGAAGGCGCCGTGACGACTGATCAAATGTCAGACGCAGCAAAGTAGAAACCGCAGTATATGCAGCGAGTCACTCCGCTCGGTAAATTTCAGGTACTATGAATCAACTGGTCAAATGTGAACTCTAACTTATAGTCTAGGTTTATTTTTATTTATTTATTTATTTATTTATTTTACGCCAAAAGAGCAGTTAAAAACTGCGTATGACGTGCTATGGGGAAAAGTGAACTGTGTGCACATTTTCAAAGTCCTGTGATCCATACACTAAGTCATATACTACTTAAAATTTAAAAAAACTCCCATGTACTAAAATCTATTTTCAAGGATAAAAAGGCAATAAATTTTGGCTTTTATCCATGTTGTCCTTCGGAATAATACTTCCTGCCGCGACAACATGGAAACGATAATTTGAATAATTGTATTTCCCACTGAATTCTAGAAGACGTGCACAGAAAATGAAGTTACATTTATGTCCAGAAGCAAAACAAGCATCTCAGCATTTGCTCAATGGATCAGGGAAATTGGACGAAAAACCTAATCGAGATGGGGTTCATTGACCCGGAGGCTGCAATACAATACTTGTTACAGGTTGTTTATACACATTAATACAGTTGAAATGTTGAATAATGCATTATGTATACTTGTTAATATTAATATTCCTTTTCTTGTGATGCTCAGTATAGTCTCTAATTGTATAGAAACAGTTATGCAGCAGAAACTATTTCACTTTGGATTTAAACTTTTCTATCGAATTTAATCGTTTAATGTCATCTGGCAAAGTGTTGTAAAATAATGTACATGTATTGTATGTGAATTTTTTATAATGGGCTGTTGATACTGTCACATGATGAATATGATTTCTACGTCGAGTGTTATAGTAATAGATATCGGCATTTTTTGAAAATATATTCCCGCCCTTAAGCAAGTCATTTTTTACAAAAACCACTGATTCGTAAATAAACAAAGTAATGGTAAAATTGCTAGATTAATGAAGAGAGGCTTCCGTCAAAACTGTCATTCCGACGCAGACAGTTCCCCGTTCTCTGACACCTCCTGCACCCTCCTCTAACGACGAGAAGCTTCTCCCTCCGCGCTAAGAAACTGCGCGCTACGGGCGCGCGATCGCGCTCAAATCCGTCCATCGCAGAGGAAGCGGCGCAGGTTGCCAGCGTCCCCCGACGACATTTATCAACAGCGCGCCCAAACAATCCCCGTCGCGCAGCAGGTGAATCGTGCACAGCTCAACGTCGCCTTCCAAACACAGCCGTCCGGCGCGGCGTGCCACAAGGGCGGGAAGCGGGCGCGGGGGGAAGAGAGAGAAATCGCCTGCCGACGCGCAGCGCACTGTCTCACCAACTGCCCAACGCGGGTTCAAAACTTCTCAAATACTTACAAATAAAAGTATCCAAAGTTTTTTATGACAATCATTTATTCAGTAATTTCACAACGTTTCGTAACTCGTTTTGTTACATCTTCAGGTGCTAAACTTAGTGAGGGAACGCTATCCCATTGAATTACCACATCAGCAGAACATTCAAGGAAACATTACGAAATACCTCACTCTTACACAGTTGATACCACATAACTTTGTTATGGAGTAAGTTAACAGTTATGGAGTTACGAGTTATGTGGTATCAACTGTGTGAGAGTGAGGTATTTCGTAATGTTTCCTTGAATGTTCTGCTGATGTGGTAAGTCAATGGGATAGCGTTCCCTCACTAAGTTTAGCACCTGAAGATGTAACAAAACGAGTTACGAAACGTTGTGAAATTACTGAATAAATGACTGTCATAAAAAACTTTGGATACTTTTATTTGTAAACATATTTTGACAATCAAGAAGAAATATTGATCTCTCAAATACTTCCCATTCAATTATCGTATTTCACCTAATTATTGCTGGAAATTTTAGGCGGGTTGTGAAATGATGGCAATAGGAGTGTCTTGTCGTTTCCTATGACCCCAAGTTATTTACATTCCTGGAATTAGCAATCATGAAAAAGAATCAATATTGTTAGAATCAATTTTGGAAATTTTTTAAATATTGCCTGAAGTTTAAAAGAGCCCCGAACATTACACATGTAAGACAAGGTTGGATGGAGCAAAAGAAGAATGAAAGATTTTAGAACGACATAATCAGAAGATATTATATTTTAAAAAATAATAATTCATTTTTACCTCCTCCTTTACATTTTATTAGTAGCCGGGTTACGAATGAACAATATTAATTGTGGGGAACTGATTTCTTCTTTTTTCTTTTATTTTCTTCCTTTTTCCTGCTTAAATTACTGTCCGATACGAACGGCACAAATCTACCGCAGCACATTCCAAACTAAGAACATAAACTCGTATTGGCCTTTTAGAGCTTCCGCCTACAATTTGGTGATTCGGTCTCAACGTACACAGCGATGACAGGCGAGGGGGGGATGGGGAAGAGGAGAGCGCGTGCGGAAAGCGCGCATCTGGCAGCGCGGATACGCAGTTTACGCCCACGCACAGCGGGCGCCAGCCACCCTTCGCCGCACGCGATTTTTATCCCTCCGGTGCGTAGCCGCCGGCGACGCGGCGGAAGGGGACAAGAACTGGTGCGTGGGAACGAGGGAAGGGCTGCCCAGAATCGGCAGCCGCGCAGGCAGCAGGGAAACCGCCCTTTTTTTAAACCTCAAATGAGAATTTTATACGGGAATTAAATAGCGCGTCGGACTGGGTGAGGGGCGATTGCGAAAAAGAACTTATTCCCACAGAAGGGTAGTTTCTCTGAGAATTCAAATTTTTTTTTTTTGCGTAAACTTATTTAAAATAATGACTATCTGGAATGCAGCAGAAATATAGTCAAGTGAAAAAATGCGTAATGATTTGTTGTTATTTACGTAAATTTTTAATTACAAATGGCCAATAACGAATGGAAGAACACTTCTTTTGGAAATCATATCCATGCCAATGCATAAACATAAACGTTTTACCCTCTGTTTCAGATGACATAGAATAATATCAGAAAAATACAAGACGTATTTCAATATTCACATGTAACAGGGAATTTTATTATATAAGGTTATTAGAATCATATACTAAAATTCTTTAGCAAGACACCGTACAATATTTTAGTATCCTATTGTTCCAACGAGTGCGAATACATATCACACTATTTTAAGCAATTTTACCAAACACGACGTACGGAATTGAAAAACAAGGAAGAGAGACATGCGACAAAGATGTGTTTCGATTAAATTACGCTAACGACTTGGGTGGTCCACAAAGAAGGCATCTGCTTTAAGCAACACATACTGAGCCTCCGTATCCACTCTGTGCGCAGAGCGCGACCATACGGATCCGCATTCACACAATCCCTACTTGCGGCGCCCGCATTCCTCCGGAAAGACTTTTCGCGAGACAAGAGCTGCGCCAACCTCGGGCGGCGCACGCGGCGCGGCGTCGTGAGGTTGGCAGCCCTGCGGCAGGGCGTGGCCGCGCGCCGCCCTCTTCAATTACCCCGCGAGCGGGGCGAAATATTTCGGAGATTTGCTGCTGCGAGAAAGAGGCACCGCATTGTGGCAACCTTTTGGAAGCGGCGGCGGGGCGGGGGCGCGGTGAGGGAGGGGGCGAGGCGGGGCAGAGGGTAGAGGGGGAGGGGCGAGGGCGCGGCACGAGATTCAGGGACGTGGAAGAACGGAGGGGACAGGTAAGGAAGGCATGAAAAGGAAGTTAGAATGCGTGAAGAAATTAGAGGTAGATATAACGACTGTATTCAAAAGGCGAAGAAAGATTTCGTGAAATAAATTCAAGGAAATATAAAAACAACAAAAATAGTGGTGAAAATCCATCTCGTTTGTCCTTTTCGAACTGAAGAAACATTCTTCTCTGTTTCTAATTTTAAACATCTTTTCCTGTTTGATAACTTCTAGCCATTCTTATTCTCTTTTTTCATTTTCTAAAATCTCTTCACGTACTCGTATATTATTGGCCCTGTTATCAGTTTTAATTATTCCTTGTTACGAACACAAGCCTTCTCTTACACAGAAAATAATATAACACGTTGAAAAGAGTACATCAATGAGTAAGAAACTTGAAACGAAGTAGAAAAGTATAAGGAAGAGTATCATCTGATGAAGTGAAGATAGGGAATATTGGTAGGTGAGGAAAAGAAAAGAGAAAAAATCAAGGAACGCAAAGAAAACGAAGGAAAAAAGAAGAAACAAAGAAACGAAGGAAATAAGAAGAAAGCAAAGAAACGAAGGAAATAAGAGGAAAGCAAAGAAACGAAGGAAATAAGAAGAAAGCAAAGAAACGAAGGAAATAAGAAGAAATCAAAGAAACGAAGGAAATAAGAAGAAAGCAAAGAAACGAAGGAAATAAGAAGAAAGCAAAGAAACGAAGGAAATAAGAAGAAATCAAAGAAACGAAGGAAATAAGAAGAAATCAAAGAAACGAAGGACAAAAGAAGAAATCAAAGAAACGAAGGACAAAGGAGGAAATCAAAGAAACGAAGGACAAAACAGGAAAGAAAAACGAAGAAGAGGAGGAAAGAAAAGAAAAGAAACGAAGAAGAGGAAAGGAAAGGAAAGAAACGAAACGAAGAAAGAAGAGGAAAGGAAAGGAAAGAAAAGAAACGAAGAAAAAAGCGGAAAGGGATGCAGAGGCGCGGGAGGGGGCGTGGCTTGGCGCGAGGGAGAGGGGGGGGAGGGAGTGGCAAGTGGCAGTAGATCTGCCTGTCGCCGCCAGAGCCCCAGCGCGGTATATATACGGCCGCTGCGGCAGAGGGACCTTGCGCGGCGCACTCGCGCAGCGAACACGCCTCCCGAGGGCGGCGATGCCCACCGACAACGCCAAGCACGCACCCTCACTCACTGCACTCGCATGCCAGACAGCAGGTGCAACATTATCACACATTACAGTACTAGATTATCTCCAAGTGTTTAAATAAAATATTTATTGCAGAATGATGCCAATCTCCCTTTAAACATTAACATTTAACAATGCGGGTTTTAAAGTGGGACAGAGCATATTGTTCAATGTTGACGGGAGGAGTTGAAGTCTCGAAGTTGCCGACTGAAGTAAGGTAAGTAGTCTCAGTTCTACTCAGTATGGAATATACGAAAAGTAGCTCGATAATTTATAAATGTGGATACACTTATTTCGATTAAACCGACGTCAAGCGCGTCTCTTAAAAATTACGGTCGGTTGCGTAAACGCCAACACTTGGCAACGTCACCATCGGATCGGAAAAGATCTTTAAGACGCTGTCATGTTGAGGTCGCAATCTGTACCACCTGCAAGGTTAGGAAATGATCAGGAAGAAATAGTACATAAATCGATCAGTCCCTCTATGCGATTCCAAATGGCAAATGCATTGAACAGTGTTGTGTACCACGTTACTTTCATTTTATGGCAGCATACAGCACCAACTACCAGCTTGCAGATGAAAACCCCATCGCATCGAACCTGTTAGTTAAATTTCAACAATGAAGCGTCGAATTAAAACCTTTCTCCAGCATTATAACAGAGCAAATGTTCACCCTCCCAATGCTGTCCATAGATAGACAAAACGTGCATGAATTATTTGGTGCAATTTTTGCGTCTGTAAGACAGGTTATTTTCAATTTTAGTAAAGAAAATAAAACGATTTGTTCATTCCAAGGTGGACTGATACATCCATTGTTACTTCGTTCTAAATTCTGGCAAAGTTCAAGCTTTACCGGTAGTTATAATTTCTGGGAAAAAAGACGGATGCTGTCTTACAATTCGGAAACGTATTTGAAAGTTTGAGTTTCTGTCCGAACTTCTTTTCAACATTTTAAAAACTGAGAAACATGATATTGGAGTGAGACACGTCTTCTGTAATATACTACGCTGTAGAACGAAGTAGTTTTATAGTCGAATAATGTTCCCGAGAAAATTCTTGATATTTTTCTGACATGTTCAAACCGTTGTTAAAGCAAGAACTAGTTTTTGTTTAATGAATACCTACTAAATCTACCACCGACAGTTCATCTTAACTGCTCTTCAGTTTGTGTCAACTCTTCGCTGCCTACGCGTTTGGAACGGTTTTATTGCTGCAATCCTGTTACGACTCACCCATTGCCACTGCGCATTAACAAAACGGTCTCCTTTACAGGCCATGTAACTCATCGCACGCAACACACACACAAAAAAAAGGAGTATAAGCTCGCGATAGCACAACGCAGGGAGCGGAAGTGCGGCGGCTAGTCTTGTTTTGTCGCGGGTGCCCGACTTCTAATGCTCTTACGGCTTCTTTACTGCCTCCCCCATAAAGTTAGTTTACGCCGCCCCGGCCGGCGGGCGGCCTCGTTCCGGCGGCGGCCATCGATCGATCCATCGCTCGATCGAGAGTCGCCGTTCTCGATTGTGGGAGGCGCTCGTGTTTCCGAGGCGGAGCGGGATGGCCGCGCGCAAACAACTTGGACAAGCGGAACGACTCCGCGCTCGCCGCGCGCTCCACGGACGCCAAGGAGATTTCCCGTCCGACGGAAAACGCGATTGCGGCAGTAAAACACTTCCCGACGCATACGCAGCAAACGGTTGACACAAGGTTTGCGGATTCGGTGGTCAGCAAACGGTCAGCGTACCGGACTGTTGTACCCGAGTTTGCGGATTCAAACCAGATCGAAGCCGTGGATTTTTAAGGGCGAAAAAAATCCTTCGTACGCCTTTCTTCAGAGGGGAAGTAAAGCCGGCTGTCCCATGTAGTAGATTTACTGCAAGATCCTCAAGCCTAAAAGAAGCCTCTGAGCAAAATTAAGATCCGCCTGTTTCGTCGCCCAAGATAATACCTCCTTTCTCCGCTAGGTGGTGAAAGGAGCGTAGGGAAATTTGCGTGGTTAGACGGAAGAGCGGGCCTGATGACCCGAGTCTCGCCACGTAAAATAAGGCATTAACTTAACTCAACAATGTTAAGGGAGTTGGCTCGGTGGCCGAGATCGCTAACGCAGGAGTGTCGTAGTGATCTCGGGCAGAAGGGTCGCGGGTTCGTGTCTCGCCTCCGGCATGGTTGTATTTGTGTTCCTTTCACCCATTATCATCTCCATTTCGTTTCACCTTCATAGTTACCATAATGTCAACTCCAATGGTGGTCGCTAATGACCTAGATGTTGATGCGGCCTTACATAGCCAATATAAAACAAAAAGGTTAAGGGCAGTGAAGACGAACACGAAGTAGATTAAGTAGAATTCATTAAACAAAATCTCTTCGATTTAAACGTTGAGTCCGATGACGTAACAGCTGATAAACGTCAATATACTCTGTAAATAAATCGCAGTTTAACAAGTGTTGGTACATGTCAGAAAATTAACAAGAAGAAATACTGATTATCTCGGGATGATTATTCGTCAATACAACTACTTGATTTTACAGCGTGGCATGTTAACAGAAAGTCTGTCTCAGCCCAGTATCCGGTTTCCCAAGTTTTTAAAACGTTTAAAAGAAATTCGAATAGAAATTGTCAATATCAATTAACAGTTTCCGAATTCCAAGGCTGCATCTGTACCTTTTACTTTTCCAGAAATCATCGCTCTCTGAAAGGCACAAGGAGGACCTAGTAATTTACGAAGAAATATTATGTTACATTATATTATACATCAATAACATAACATTATATACATTAACAATTTATAACATTATACAATACTTCAAAACAAATTAAACCAAATTCTGAATAATAATAATAATAATAATATTATTATTATTATTATTTTTAGTAAATGGAAGGAAATGTAACCTTTTTGTGAGCACTTCAGAAGAAATCCCCGTTTTACCTTTCTCTGAGTCTATTATCAACGGGGATCTGTGAAGATTTCCTGGTTAATTGGCTCCTCACGAGTTTTGATGATGATAATAATGATAACTTTTCACTGTATTATTGAAAGTATATCCACGAGCATACCGCAATTCAATTACGGACACGAAATACCTCCACAACATCGAGGCAAACAAAAGCTGACGGGCAGAAAGAGATCTCTGCGACGCGTGGTAAAGCCCCAAATATGGCAGTGCCTCCCCATCTCTGCGTCGTCCAGGTGGCCGACCCTCGGCCGCGCCAGGCGGACGAAAGGCCCCGGCCCACCCTGGGAAGAGGATATCGCGCCAGGGCGAATCCGGGGAAGAAATCTGCATGCTGTGCGGAAGCGCTCGCATCACAGACAATCGTTCAGTTACACACAAATATACACCCATTGATACACACACACACACACACACACACACATCGAGCTATACATACACAATAAACTATACATGCACACGTTCAGATCCGAAGCCCAAATACAGATGCAGAGACCTCAAACCACACACACCATACATGCACTCTGAGTCAGACCTACACACCACGCGCACAGGCAAGAGAGAAAAAACCATAAATAAACCCAAAGCAAAAGTCTCACATACAGAGTCAACGCTACATACATTTGCACACACACACACACACACACACACACACACACACACACAGAACCTAGCTACAAATACACGCACACCCACTGATCTGAAGCCCCCACAGTAGAGCCAAAGCCATACACACACATGCCCTCAGAGCTACACCACATTTCACATACAGAAGAAAAAACATAAATACATAAAGCAAACGTCACACATGCAGAGCAACGTACACGTACACATACACGCACTCGGGCCAGACCCACATACACACATAAATGCGTGTCTACGGGGGGTGGGGTGAGAAAAGCGTGCGGACTGCGAGGTTCGCCCAGTCCCTGGCGGCGCAGGGGCCCTATCTCCGCGGCCACAGCCGGCAGCCCGCGCTGCGGTCCCGCCCGCGCCTCCGCCCCACCCGCCGCCGGCGGGTGCACGTGCGACCCGCCCACGTGCCGGCCGCGAGCGAGGAGGCGGCGGCGGCGACCATTCGCGCCGGCGGGCGGCGGTGTCCCGAATCGATTCCCGGCGCAACCCCGACACGTGCCCGCTCCCGCCCGCCCACCCGCCGCAGACGCAGGGACAAAGAGACGCCTCGCCTCGCCTCGCCCCGCCTCGCCCCGCCTCGCCCCGCCTCGCCCCGCCTCGCCCCGCCTCGCCCCGCCTCGCCCCGCCTCGCCCCGCCTCGCCCCGCCTCGCCCCGCCTCGCCCCGCCCCGCCTCGCCCCGCCTCGCCCGCCTCGCCCCGCCTCGCCCCGCCCCGCCTCGCCCCGCCTCGCCCCGCCTCGCCTCGCCCCGCCTCGCCCCGCCTCGCCCCGCCTCGCCCCGCCTCGCCTCGCCTCGCCTCGCCCCGCCTCGCCCCGCCTCGCCCCGCCTCGCCCCGCCTCGCCTCGCCCCGCCTCGCCCCGCCTCGCCCCGCCTCGCCCCGCCTCGCCCCGCCTCGCACTGGGAATGACGAAGCAACTCACTATCAGATTATGCAGGCTAGAACTTGCACTTTCTAGTGATTCCTGTTCATATCTAGTGATTCCGTTCTGCATCTTTAACCACGATATCCCAAGTAGTTCAACAATACAGACTCCACTTGCAAAACATTCTTCATGGACCTCGAATTGTCCACCCCAGGCGTTCAGAGGCCTTAACTCCCAATCTGTCTTGTATTTGAAAAGAACATCTCTGAAGTACCGGTATTTCAGGATATAGGTAGTTAAAATCGCGGTATATTGTGCCTGGTACTCTGAGGCGGAAAAAGAGGAACCCCTGCCTAAAGGTAATGAGTAAAGGCATAAAAATTAAAGGTCATTTACATAGATCCGTATTGCATAAATGTTCCTCAGGAACGCGAAATGAATGCTTCCTTAAGTGATTGGAAACATGGCAATCTGGCATTTGCGCCACCAGTTTCGTGGTCGAGTGGTCACGGAACGGAACAATTTTCATATCGAGGAGGTCTAATTTGACTTGCGCGCTTTCGAGATCATTGGATAAACCAATAGATTATTCAAGTTTTAGATATATCTTTTCGTAGTACGAATGATGTGTTCGTTCTAGAACTCAAATTATTCTACGAAATCATTGTCATTATTTTCCAACGAAGAACTGCACGCCGGGCATAAGATAACTTAAAAGAGTAACGAGGAGACAAATAAGGAACACTAAAGGAGCGGACGATCTCCCTTACAGAATTGAGTTGTGCTCACTAAATAAGGGATACTGGTGATTAAGTATCCGTCATTTACGAAACAGTTATTGTACGTGACCACCAAGAATTCGACCTTACAATATGCACATTTACAATTAAACTTCCAGAGGGTACTTACATTGGTACAGAGGATATATTTCTTGAATTATAAAGGGGGAAAACTGTAATTATAAAATAGATCCAGATGAATCGCAAGGTCAACTTTACAGATCATGTTCAATTATGTGACATGATTCGTAGAGATAACACTTACATCAACGATATGGATTGGTTTGGTTAGTTTTTTTCGCGTTTCCGGGCGCGTCAACTGCTTTGGTTATTAGTCCCGTTAGTGTGGTGCATGTTTCTTTTCTCGGGAGATGGCGGTGATCTTCCCCCGCTGGATGGCGAGATCCGGCGCCGACCTACCGTCGGCTAGTGGGGTTTCCCCCTAACCAGGACTCTCCCACCAGCGGGGCACCGCCCCAGTCAGGACAAACTCTAAGCTCCCGACCGGTCTCTCGGAATATGTGGCAGTGTAGTGCATGTTAGTGTAAGTGTGTGTGTAAGGGGAGAAGATAGGACAAGGAAGAGAAAGGAAAGCTCGCGCGCCGACCGTGGCCCGTTTGTTAGGGTACTGCTTCAGCATTCGCCTGGTTTTGATCGGAGAAACCACGGAAAACTACCGATCAGAGCAGCCGGCCGCTAGAATTCTCCTCCAGACAGCGACTGAAATCGACCTAGCTGAAGAGCTAGTGTCGAAAATCCTGCCGCCGTGGGGAGTGGGAACCTAGGACCTCCCGGTCAGAAGCTCTGCAGGGACATCAGTTGATGCACTGAGCTACCGCTCCCGGTTCAACGATATGGATTAGAATACGGTACGGGGCATGTAAACCGACCTTACGGAAAAGTGCGAGGGTTTCCCCCCGGTTCGTGCCGGATAACCACCCAAGGGCGCTGAGCTGCTCGCGAGGCCCTCCTCTCCGACACCCTTCATCGCCCGCCGCGCTCGACGCGCCATCGTGCGGATTAACCTTGTACTTGCGTCGCGAGAGGCGTCGCGCGCGCCATCTGCCCGCAGACGCAGCAACCAACTACAACCCTTGAACCGCCCACCAAGACGCTGCATGGGAGGTCATGAAAAGTGTCAACGTCGTTTCACTGACACAAATATGCGCGTGGTGAGTAAACGTATTCCACGATACAAAACAGTAATAATTAAATTAACTGATATGGCTGTGGAATCATGCAATATATGAAAACCAAAAACAATCCTGCTTAATATAACAAAAATACTAAATCATCGTGTACATGCTTACATCCGTTCGCAAAGAATATTTTTTCTACCACTGAATCATAGTATCTGTCCGAGTACAAGACATTATTCATATTTAGTCATCTTTTTGTTAATAAAATTGGAACAAATATGAAATTGTAATGGCGAGCAATAAATATTAAAAACTAAATGTAGGAAACGTCCTGAACGCTTGATATATTTTTTCCTTTCTCGATAATACGTAAAACCTGTCTTTTGCGAAGAGGTTTCAATAAAACAAATATTAGTTTTATTTAAGAACATTAAAATGATAATCTGTTTTCTCATTCTATTCAATTTATTTCCAGTAAGTTAGAAGAAACAGTAAATTGCAAGGAACAATGATCTTCCACTCTTGATTTTTAGATTACTTCTTCGTACAAAGTCTTCCCTTTCACAAATACTTGTAATTAATTACTAGATAAGCCTTGAGAATCAACACCAGGAAATTTACATTTATTTTATTCACGACAAGGCGTTATCCTTGTGTCAAATTGATCTTCACGTTATTTCATTATAACTACTTGCATTACAGTGTCTGTTCTAATGGTGGAAATAGTGCATTCCATCAACTTTTTAAAATTACAAAGAGCAACGCATCGAAAACACGTTCACGAGGTGGGTGAGACATTCATAAGCGATTTCTAGTTTTTAATAAATCTCACTTCACACTACTGAAGAAATACTGCCTTAATTTGTTCATATTGATACATTATGGCGTAACACAAAATACCAATAAATGACAACCCCGCAAACTGCTCAAAATATAATTCGGCACCCGACCGCCGATCGGCGCCACCTGCCTAGATGGCGCCGCTAGCAATTCACGCGGCGGCCACCAGAGCGCAGCACCGCCGCGAGCAGCGCCTCCAGCGTCTGTTCCCGAAGGCAGACGATCGAGTTTTCTCCCAAATTCCGCCCCGCCGGCTACGAAGCAATTTCTGCAGATTGGAAATTGTGTGTCGACGGGCTGTTTCCCCCATTTCGAACCGATTTATGTTCGTCAGGGTTCCGATGAAATTTTACTTCGCGGGTGCAATCTGTTACGGCGGTTTCTAGAGACGCTTTCCGCGAAATTGCCTTTCCTCTCATTTCCTAACTGTTGCAGCGGCCGACGGCGCACAAATACGCAGGGCAGATTCGAACGATGCCATGATTTGCAATTCACTGATGAGCATCACCACTAATAATTTCGTACAGCAAAACATTGCATCCGACAGAATAGCAAAATATGTGTGTTGTCGGCTCTTCAGAACGAAAAGAGATGGCAGGGACGAAAATTTAATACTCTTATAAGAAATCGAGGCCCACCACCCCCACACATAAAATAAATGTTTCTACGGTAGCGTATGGTACAACTCTGACCATTTCCAGTGTGTGTCTCCCGAGTGTGTGGAATAGTGGCTGCATTGTCTACTTTGTCATTCATTCTGCATCAATATCATTTTGCTTTTAAAAATCATTCCAATTATTAGAAACGAGAAAGTCATTGAAGTTGTAGTTCTAATTATCCCAGACGTCCGCCAGCCCATGTCATCAAGGACGAGACTTCGACCGCAGGCACCGGTATGACAGTTTACTTGCAGGCAATGCCACAAATATTGAACCGAAGGTGATTTAAGAGACCAATCACCTAGAATCTTTTACTGCGCTCATTAGCTAATTTTTGGGAGAAAGGAATAAAACCATCACAAGTAACATTCCTAGCTTCTTCACTGAAAATGCGAAGGGAACGAAATACTGTCATGGCTGTACCGAATCAAAACTGCCGTGTTGAACGAAATACTGAACCACGAAATAAATAAAATTATCGATGCAATTAATTTCGTTGCATTGTAATTATTAAATATATATTTGAATATTAAATCAAATGACTAGCAAAATAAATTCGGCGTATACGTTCTCATTATCTTCCTCTTCATAAATAACATTGAAGGGACAGCTAAAAATACATAAAGACATTTTATGGAGATAGCATCAAGCAAGTTCACGGGGGGCTATCATTTCCGCAGATAAGTTCACATGCCCTTAAGTTTGTTTTCTGCGCGATAATGGCAGTGGCCCCGAGTCATTGCAAAGATAACAAGAGGAAAGCCGCCCAGCGTTTCACCACAATCAGCAAAGACCGAGGCGGAGTCCGCAGCGTGGGGCGAGGTCTACTTGGTGTACGAAGCGTAGGGCGGGTAGCGAGAACGGCGGGGCTGACGCGAATGGTGGGTCCAGCGGCGGTGGTCGGTGAGGGAGGTTGGTTGGGCGAGAAGTGACCGGGGCGGGCCCAAACATCGGCGGAGCAGGGGGGATGGGTGGGGGTGGGTAGATTCCGATCGCGTCAACCGTTAAGGTCATTAGCCCCGTAGGTGCATTGCGTGTTTTTGTCGCGGGAAGGGGTGGTGATCATCCCCCGCTGGATGGCGGAGTCCGGTGCCGATCTACATGTCTGCTAGCGGGGTTATCCCTAGCCAGGTGTCTCCCAGCAGCGGGGCGCCATCCCAGCCGGGACTACCTCTAAGCTCCCGACTGTTCTCCCGGATCGAGTGGTAGTGAAGTGTATGAATGTGTAAAAAAAGGTACAAAGGAAACGAAGGAAAGATCATGCTCGGTCCGTTGCTCGTCTGTTAGGGCATAGAGTAAAGATGTAGTCTATGGTTCTAGGGTCTTTAGTCTATGGTTAGGGTACTGCTACTGGTGTCGATCGGAGAAACCACGAAGGGGAGCAGCCCGCGCGGGGCGAGAGCTCTCCTCCTGGCAGCGGCTGGGAGCCGGAGGTGGGCGGGCCGCGAGGCGGCGTTGGGAGGGGCCGGGCATCTCGAGCGGAAGGCGAGGGGCGGGGACGAGACGGGGAGATGAGCGCCCGGCGGCGGGAGAGGGGGAGCGCGCAGATAATCCGGCGTTATTAAAAACGCTTGGAGAGCGCTGCTTGTTTTAGCCGCGCGCGCCTGGCGATCTTCGTCTGTCCGACGCGGCGGGGCGGGCGGGGCGGTGCAGAAGGGGCGGGGCGCGGCGGGGGCGGGGCGGGGCGGGGCGGGGCGGGGCGGTGCGGGGCGGGGCGGGGCGGGGCTCCGCGTGCCTCGAGAGGCGCAGGAAACGGCCGCGGCGGCGGAACGAACCGCAGACCAGCGGGAAATCCCCACTCGCAATCGGACGATACGCCTTTTCCAACTGCCCACCCGCAGCCAGCCCACTTCTGCCTCTCTCTTCCTTCCCGTCCAATACGTATTTTTATTCAATCGTTCACTTCGCCTGAGAATTCCTGCAGGAATTCAAAGCTGTTTTGATTTTCACCAAACATTTGTTCGTAACAAGATACCAATATTGTTCAATGGACACATGAAAGATATCTTTTTATACGTCAAATTGTCTCCGGGTTGAGCCGTCCCCTGAATCAAAACTGAGCATCTGGCGAAAGAGTTTACCAGACCATTTCGTAATTCATTTTAATCGAGATAGTTATGCATTTTAAACCACTTCGCTGCATGACCCCGCTGGGCAAGCTGTACGTTCCTGACCGGTCTCCCGGCATTTGAGGTAGTGCAAGTTAGTGTAAGTGAGTGTTGTAAAGGGAGAGGATACGATACGAAGATAAAGGAACGATCGCACGCAGTCCGTGGCCAAATTGTTAGGGTACTGCTCCGGCATTCACCTGGTGTCGATCGGATAAACCAAGGAAAACTACCGATCATAGTAGCCGGCCTCTACAATTCTCCTCCTGGCAGCGATTGAAATCGACTTAGCTGAAAAGTTAGTGTCGAAAATCCTACCGCCGTAGGACCTCCCAGTCAGAGGCACTGTAGTGACATCAGTTGATGCACTGAGCTACCTCTCCCGGTAGGAACAATCCCAACAAACACACACCTAGTTATAATCCTGTTTGCCACCGAGCATTAGCTCAAAACGAACTTTAATAAATATCTATCTATCTAACAATATTGCTCGTACTATTCAACCGTCTATTTCTGTGAACAGCAAGTGCGCGCCTCGGCCGGGACTCGAATCCAGGTCGTACGCCTAGGAGTCGCTGCAGAGCCGGCGGCAGTGCCCCGAGGGCACGTCTCGCATGGGAGCTGCACCGGGCGATGGACGCGCCGCGGCCGGAGCAATTAGCAGTCGATTCCTTCGCCCCAGCGGCGGCGGGCGCGCGGGCGCCCTTTGATCGCAATTCGCGCGCTAATGAATTGGAAGCGGACGCCGAGCGGAAATGAAATTCAGAGACGCGGAAACTGATTCCGGCTGCCGCCGTTTTTTTCACAAAGAGGCGAGGGAATTCGACAGGTTGCACAACGACGCTCGTTGGAATTAAACGGCTGGGATACGCTTTTACAAACAGAGACCGCTTTTCCAAACACTCCGTCAACAATGTTCAAGTTAGGAACAATACCGCGGTTTCAAATTTTCAGCAGACGACAATGTGCACGGAATGGGCGAGTTTTGAAAATTAGGCACAAACGATTTTTCTTAGTTCAATGGGAAATTTTTGTTCACTTGCCGATTTCATCATGAGAACTATAACACTAACAAATATGGGAAAATAACTACGTCATCTGTCTGTAAATACGATGTGTAAAACTGCCAAACTCTGCAGCAATGCAATACTATCTACATGAGCAAAATAGGAAATGAGAAATGGACGGAATCTACCGGTCCATTTGCAACGGAGGCAGCGAGCAGATCGACGGCTGGCGCTGTCTCGCGGCGGGCGTGAGAACCATTAGCGCTGCTGCTATCGAGCGGTGGAAGCGGCAACGAGCGAGATGGAGGGGGCGAGGAGGCTGGCAGGGCGGGGGACAGGAAGCGAGTAGAGGAGGATGAGGAGGTTGGGGGGGGGGATGAAAGGCGAAGGGAAGGGGAAAACTGTATTGACGAATAGGATCGAACAGTGCCAGTACACGCATTGGCGAGAAGATAATGGAGAAGGATTGGGAGAGGTGGGGCGGGTCTGGAAAGGGGTGAGGCGGGCCTGGTAAGGGGGGGGCGGGGGGGGCGGGGGGGGCGGGAGGGGGGACGAAGCGGGGCGTGGCAGGGAGAAGCGTGGCGGGGGAGAGCGGGGTGGGGCGAGGAGTGGGCGGGGAGGGGAGGAACAGGGCGGTGCGGGGCCGGGCGGGTCGGGGCGGGGCAGGGCGGGACGGGAACCCCAACGGAGAAAGAGACCCCCGCCTAGCGCTCCCATGTGGAAACTTCCTCTCGGCTCGACTTGTTTGGACAGGCCGTTATATACTCCCCGGATCTTACTTGGTAGCCCCGACCGTCCCGACAGGGTTAGAAATTAAGGGCAACACCCGGAAGCGTTCAAAGTAAATTCTTAAGATTAAAGTTCCCTCTTTTGTTTTCTTCCGCAGAAAAGAAACAGTAAAATTTCGAACTACGAAAATTCTCATGTGATGCACATTGACGCTAAGTAATGTATTGTGAATTTTGTTTAAAAGATGAGCTGCGTCTCTTGCATTGGCAAATTCCGCATAAATAATCCATGAAGTCAAGATTCTTATGGCAGAAAACAATTAGTGAATTTTCTTAGCCTCACATTCGCACGGGTAGACAATCTTAGCACATGAGATTTCGGTTAAGATCATTCTTTTTTTCTCTTTTCAGATCTTTTTAAACATATATTTGTTCGTTCCCTCACTGGATTATTTCATTTATCTCAAAATCAGTTCTAGCAAGCGTTTTTACTAGAACAATAGATATAGATTTTTATAGAACAATCTACTATCCTAAGACAAATTAACAGAGTTGGCAGAAAAGGCGCGATCACTCCAAGAGAACATTCCTCTGCCTGATCACGATCGCCTACAACATCCCAAAACACGATCCGCAACCAATTCTATGATGAACTTTGAACTGCATTATTGATCATCCGAATTAAGCGCAATGTATTTTAAAACGCAGCGTATTCGCCACCCTATTTATTAATTCCACGTAGCTCTTGACAAACGCTAAATTACAGGCGTCCGATATTAAACGCTTTGAGCGCTCGTCACAAAGCGAGTGGCGCTGGGGGGCGCGCGCGATGGCAGCGATTGCGGTGGCCGCCCCATTCGGCACGCTTTGATCTCCCCCGGGGGCGTTCGGTGGCGCGCCCCCGCGGCCACCGGCGGCGACGTCGCGGCCCCGCGCGAGAGAGGAGCACGTGCGGACGCAGGTCGAGGTCACTGCGAAACGCGCTTGTGAGAGTGAGCGACGTAGTAACGGCGAGAAAGTGGTCAGAGAGGTGATCGTTGAGAAGGAAAGGCAAGTGATGCTGGGGGGAGGGTTGATGCTAAGGGTCGTGAAGTTATGGGAGCGTGATTCTTAAAGGGGCGTATTAAAGGGGCGCGATGCTAAAGGGGCGCGATGCTAAAGGGGCGCGATGCTAAAGGAGCGCGATGCTAACGGAGCGCGATGCTAAAGGGGCGCGATGCTAAAGGGGCGCGATGCTAAAGGGATGCTAAAGGGGCGCGATGCTAAAGGGGCGCGATGCTAACGGAGCGCGATGCTAACGGGGCGCGATGCTAACGGAGCGCGATGCTAACGGAGCGCGATGCTAACGGAGCGGATGCTAACGGAGCGGATGCTAACGGAGCGGATGCTAACGGAGCGGATGCTAACGGAGCGGATGTAACGGAGCGTGATGCTAACGGAGCGTGATGCTAACGGAGCGTATGCTAAAGAGCTAAAACTACGAGAGATGGTGAGGGTGAATTTGGAAATCATTCACGCCCCGAGCCGCCGGGGGCGGAAAAGGCGGAAAGGGGCGTGGCTGGCCAGAGGAGAGGGCAGGCGGCGGCTGAACGGAGGTCTCGCACACATCTGCAACGCAGAGCGAAGCGGCGGCGCAGATCCGAGGCGCCGGTCGCTGGGTTTTATGCGCTCGTGCGGTATATCCAGGGGCTCGCCCTTGGCCGGGGCGTTAATGGCTTCCTCATGGGTTCGCGCGAAACAGCCGCGACGGCCGGACGCCTGAAGCACGACCTAGCCCCAACGCCCGCGGCCACGTGCGGGCTCTGAGCGACCTCCGCAAAAATTGCGACTTCGTCATGAAGTGCACATAGGAACAAAAGTTTTTAACTTTTCCCAAACAATTTGTAGTATTTTGGCCCAAACTCAACACGAAACTTTTTTTTTCTCAGTGGATGCGTTTGAAATTTAGGATCATGTACGGTATTTCGAAATGTGTAAATGGGTAGCTTGCTCTATTATGAAGGAATAGGCTACCGATTTTTCAGGCAGGGCATATGTTGTACTTTTCTGTTGTAACATGGCTTCAGTTCTTTCTTTTGTGATCAGATGTGATCAAAAGGTTTAAACTTGTTCAAATTTATTTTCGAATGCCCTACACTTACATCATTTTGTATTACATTCCCTCTAATTTTATTTATATACAAGATAAATGCATGAAATATTTAGGTTAACTTCAGAATAGTGTTAGTAACTATATACCAACTGTATTTGACAAAAGGTTTCTTTTCTTTATTTCTTTAGGGAAAATGTGATTTGTATATCTTACAAGTACAGTACTTTTGTAGAGTCTTCATAACAGCAGATGTATTTTCGCACAAATAAAGAAATGTGTTTCGTCCAGACTGAAAGCTTTTTGAAAAATAAAATGAAAGTCATATTCTCTCCCTGAAATCAGCGGCAACTGGATTTACGCGTAAATGCAGCGGATGTTCTACGTTCGAGCTCTCGAATAGGTTATTCTCCGATTTTAGAAAAGGAAGAACACGTTTTCAAAGGAGCTTAATATTTTTCTATGGGATTTTAATAGTATCGATATTTTGTAAAAGAAGAAGAAAAAGAGGTGAAATATCCAAGATATTTGGGAGGAAATAAAATTTGGAATAATTCAGTTACGTTCTAGCTTCTCTCTCAAATTTATGATTTCACATGAATATTAACGGTTCTTTCGCGAAATAAAAATTCTAAACTATGTTCGCTTTGGTAAACGTGTCCTGGAAACATTCTTAATTTCAAACCGCACCTGCATCCTCTCAAAAATTGCTTACCTTCGCACACACCATTAAACTACAAATATTCATGGAAATAACCTCGGCCAATAAAAAAACTTTATTGAAGTACACATTTTCATGTGCTATCGAGAATTGTCAAATACCAGTTAGGAGATACATTATCGAAAGAGTTATGAGACACATCAAGGAGACATGAATCCTACTCTTAATGGGCTACTATCAGTGTTCGTGAGTCACGGGCTGAAGATTTTGCCAACTATGCCATGCTTTTCTGAGGGATATACCATTAATTCTAACGCTTATGAATAACTTCCACAAATAAACTCGATTTTTCAACAACCTTCGCGGATAAAATTGTAAAAACATCTTCACAAAACTGTCGTTTTCCTAATAGTGTATGTCCTCTCAAAGCAGAAGAGCGAACAAACCATTCTGAAACTGCTATTACTATCAAGAACGATGATAGGAATTTGAATGAAACGACCAATCTTAAAAATAGGAAAAAGTACAAACAAATTATCTTAAAAGATACCAAAACCAATAGCAATCACTCACCAAATTGAAAAACACCGACACTGATACGAAATACAAGTATGACAATCCACGAGAAATATAGAAAAGATTAATTAAATAATCAAAACACACTTCTATCATAGAAAAGGGGATGTATTTTAATAATAATAATAATAATAATAATTTTGTCAAATTAGCTTTATGCAATTGTATTAGGTAATATGTACTCAATTTTACATTACACATTTATGCCGTACCGCTTTTATTTTAAACAATTGACGGCAGCACAGGTTTATGTCAACTGCAGAATCAATCGTTCGTTTATCGGAAAGGTTTGAGTGCCCCACTGGCAATTGGTTCTATCGCAGAGAGGAAGACAGAGGGCAAAAAAAGTGGCGAGTACTCACCTTCTGGACTCGCTCCTTGTAGCTGCGCTCCTTGTAACTCTCGGAGCGGTTGATGGAGGCGGCGGAGGGTTTGGTAGGCGGGTGGTGGTGCGGCCTGCAAAACCACACAAACCACACGTCAGCATTCGCGCTCTGGGCCCGCCACGACATGTGCCGTCAAAGCGGCGGATGCGGTGAAGCCCAGAGATGCAGCGGCTGTCACGGCGACTTCAGCAGCAGGGTCGATGAGACAAGAGGCGACACGACACTAGAGGCGAAGACTGTACCAAATGACCTGACAAGAATTCGATTTCCTTTATGGACGTAACTGTGTATTCCTTCAACGAAATTCATCGATGAATATTACACGCAAAATTATTACAAACTTAATGAGAAAAAATTAATAAATATCCACGTTTCCTAGAGTATCAAAACACGCTTTCGATTGAAGTTTGAACAGATACTACAATCAGTGAAACGGCGCAGAAAACTCATTATATTCATTTACTAATCTACATTTTACTGGTCGTCAAAATGAAGAGAAACACAATGTAGACAGCTTACCCCAGAAAACAGGGTTACAATGATACCACTTGAGACCACTGAACCATTTCACGGAGTCTCAGAAAAGATAAGACAAATTAATTGTAAATGAGATAATTAGTGAACACCAAGAATACTTCAGCAATCTTCCTACCATTTGGATTATTAAAAAAAAAACTATCACTAGAACCACGCACAAATGTTTTTAATAACAAACTGGTTGATAAGATGATTAAACAAACACGGATCAAAAACTATCCCAAAAATTATCAATATGTTATTTCCGAGAAAAGCAAATCCGCATTTCTCGAAAGCGACATGATACACAGTTCCATGATAGCAAGCAAAATTAAATTCTAATATGTACACTGCTGTGGACACGATTCACCACACGAATATTCCACTCCAAAGTACAGGAAGCAATAAAGACTGCAAGGCCAACAGACTCGCACACTTATACAAGGAGGAATATATTTTCCTAGAAGAGTGAATCATTTGAAAAACAATCCATAAATATTTCAGCAAAGACACAGCAAATGCTCGCGAATTTCATCATCCTTTGTTAGAGCCACTAATATTCGTACTACTTCAGCAAGATAGACAGAGAACAACGATAAAAGCAATCCTCAAAGTCGAAATCTGTTTGCGAACTGAACAATATGCGTATCTGTTACAATAATTTTGATAAATGGAGAAACTTTTGAGAACGAAGAATGATATTTTATAAAAATACAGGCATGATTTATACAATTTAATCTCCTCATTTATCGCAAAAAATCGAACAATTTTCACGAGCCTCTCACAGGCGGATATTACACACTTGCAAGTCAAAATGAAAGGGTGATATTCACTTCAGAGCAACAAACGTTGGCCCACATCGAAGCCAACTCGAAACAAATATCGATGGTAAGAAATGATGGAATGATTTACGGATTTTGGAGTATAACAGAAGGAAGAAATAAGTGAATAAACCACGTGGATGAGATATTAAAGTCATACTACGAAGATTAAGAATTTTATTCTTCGTAATTTTCGAACTCTTATAACTTATAACCGAAAAAATGGAAATATTCCTTACTTCGTCTATTCCATTTAATCTCAAAAGTTATTCAGTAACTCCACCACCACAACGAAACAAAAGTTTTTTCTTGGGGGTAGGGGGAAGTGGGGCAGAAGAAAATAGATAATTTTAACTTTTACGATATTAAATATTACACAAGACTAATTATGGGATAGAAACATCTAATAGATAGGGAGAATCTCGTAGAAGTAACTTCGAAATGGAGAAATCAGTTATTAAAGAGACAGAGAGAGAGAGAGAGACAGAGAGAGAGACAGAGAGAGAGAGAGAGACAGAGAGAGACAGAGAGAGAGAGAGAGAGAGAGACAGAAGAGAGAGACAGAGAGAGAGAGCAGAGAGAGACAGAGAGAGAGAAAGAGACAGAGAGACAGAGAGAGACAGAGAGAGAGAGAGACAGAGAGAAAGAGACAGAGAGAAAGGAGACAGAAGAGAGAGCAAGAGAGAAGAGAAAGAGACAGAGAGAAAGAGACAGAGAGAAAGAGACAGAGAGAAAGAGACAGAGAGAAAGAGACAGAGAGAAAGAGACAGAGAGAAAGAGACAGAGAGAAAGAGACAGAGAGAAAGAGACAGAGAGAAAGAGACAGAGAGAAAGAGACAGAGAGAAAGAGACAGAGAGAAAGAGACAGAGAGAAAGAGACAGAGAGAAAGAGACAGAGAGAAAGAGACAAGAGAGAAAGAGAACAGAGAGAGACAGAGAGAGAGACAGAGAGAGACAGAGAGAGACAGAGAGAGACAGAGAGGGAGAGAGAGAGAGAGAGACAGAGAGAGAGAGAGACAGAGAGAGAGACACGCAGAGTTGTACCTTTGTACGAACTACATTTTTCAAGCTACGAATATTTACTTTCGATCCCACGAACGCGGCAACTAATTCGGCATCCTCAAGGCAAAGGAATAAATAGATTTGATAAACAGGAAGACAAAAGGAAAAGGAAGCGCAAAGGGAGTAGAAACGAATACGACTGCTGCCCCTGAGACTGACACGAATGGAGCCGGCGGAGGCGCGGCGGAAGGGGAGGGAGAGGTATGCGGCGCCGAGGCCACGGGAGGGGGTGGAGGCGGGGGCGGGGATCGGGAGGGGGAGGGGAAGGAACGCGGCATCCATTGGCTTATTAATACCCGGCCAGCGCCAGCGCAGGACTTGCTCATCGCCCGATTCGCTCCGTCGCAGCGCGCCCCAATCCAACGCTGCGAGTTTAAAAACCTACAGTGACACGGTGAATCGTGCCCTTTTTGCCCTGAGGAAGGTCCCGAACTGGCGGCCGGGACGTTGCCACCTGTGCCTAGTTCGCGGCGTCTCCCGCACAGCCTACTATTCGTTGACTCAAACCGCTGAAGCCTAGTTGAATTCTCTCATAAAACAGCGAAGGCTGAACGCAGCCTCATCCAAGTATTATCCTAAAGAGGTCCATAATCAAGCTAAAGCGAAACGAACCATATGTGTGATCGAAAACTAGACTCAGAGAACAAAGTCTTCTCAATTAACATTTGTATAGGGGGGAGGGACTATGTATCCAATACTAGGCACCTTCACATCCGGTGTTATATCAATCACTTCTCCAAACCATGAGTTCCAGGTAACAGAAACTATTTCAAATGCAAAATCAGGCGATGAAAAATTATTTGCATTCAAAAGAATGAAGAGAATCTCACCAATTGATTTTGCGATGGTTCAACTCGGGACATAATGGGAGGGCGATTAAAATAAAATTGAACTTCCCAGTTAAAAAAGCAAAGAGTAATGAAGAAACAACTAAACAACCAAAGGTCTGCTACTGAAGAAAGAGAGAAGACACCGAGCAGAAATGAATACGTTCTCATTGTATATATGGACGCAACAAGCTCGCTTCGTCGCTTGCGGATAGCGTTGGGTGGAGAGGGCGGTTATGAGGACGGATGTAATGAGAGGCGAGTCGCTGCAGCGGGCACTCGCCAGATAACCTCGTTCACAGCAATGGAGCGCAAATGAGGATTCTGCGATAAGAGTCGACGGTGGGGTTGCACATGAAAACCTACGGCAATCAGTATTGACCCACATGACATGACCTGGATTGGGATTCCATTTATGTGGAAAAGCAGAAACATGCGTCCTGTGTTGTACGATATCCCTTTCTCCCCCTTCATTCAATACGGTGTTTTGTAGCGGGGAAAGCAAAGACAAATTCATGCCTAACGATAGATTTGTTGAAACTAGAAAAAAAAAATGTTTTGAGTTACTGTACGAGGTGGACTTGAAGATGCTTGTGTTGAGAGGGAAGGAGACGCGTGCATCACAGGTGAAGTAACTGCATGCATCCAACGCGAAAGAGCCGCGTGCATCACACACGATGGAGCTCGCGCATCAGACGTAAAGAAGACGCATGCAACAGCGATGAAGGAGACCTGTGCCGCTCCATCAGACGAGAGAACGCTGCATCAAGGGTGAAGGCAACCTGTGCATCAGGCGGAGAGGAGATGAGGTGAGTGTGAGTGTGAGGTGTGAGTGTGAGTGTGTGAGTGTGAGTGTGAGTGTGAGTGTGTGAGTGTGAGTGTGAGTTGTGGTGAGTGTGAGTGTGAGGGTGGTGAGGGTGAGGTGGTGAGGGTGAGGGTGGTGAGGGTGAGGGTGAGGGTGAGTGTGGTGAGTGTGAGTATGAGTATGAGTGTGAGTGTGAGAGTGAGAGTGAGTATGAGGGTGAGGGTGAGGTAAGGGTTAGTGTGAGGGTGAGTGTGAGGGTGAGTGTGAGGGTGAGTGTGAGGGTGAGTGTGAGGGTGAGTGGAGGGTGATGAGGTGGTGAGGGTGAGGGTGGGTGAGTGTGAGTGTGGGTGAGGTGGGTGAGGGTGAGGGAGGAGGGTGAGGGTGAGGGTGAGGGTGAGGGTGAGGTGAGACTCTCGACGCCGATGCGGTCGAGGCCCGACGAGCTGACTGCGCCGAGGCTGCGGCTACCGCCGGGCGACGTGGCCCCAGCCGCCGCCGCCGCCGCCGCCTCCGCCCCCAGGCCGCCCCCGCCCCCGAGGGCGCCGGCAGCGAGCGCTTGCGATGGAACATGCTGGCGGCGCCTGCGCCCGCCTGCCCCCCGCTGCAACACGCAAGGCCCGCGCACGTCAGCGCAGCCCTTCCCGCACGCCCACGCGCTGCCTCGCCTCCACCACACAGCACCATACGTTGCTTTCCAACTGCTGCGTCATACAGCGACCACTTTGGGGTAACGACGAGGGAATACGTACTGACACCATACACAAACATCCGGGAACCCGCGACCCTTCAGCCCTAGCGACCTCGGCTCTCCAGGCATCAAACAGTTTGCAAGTCATCAACGTTGAGTTTTCAAATGTTTTCTCCAGATACATCGAACCGTTCTTCGTTCCTTTAGTGATAATATAACTAGGTGTAGTGAAAGGGAGAGGAAGGATTCTTGATTCCACGAAAAAGTGCGCAGATTATACTTCTCCCCATACGTCACACAGATTTTGCTGTCTTTTTTTAACGAAATATCTCGAATCAAAGACTGATTCAGGTTAATTTTATCTTAGCAGTCCACGGAACACTCGGAATTGACCAATGTTGGCATCGTTTAGCAGTTAATAGCCCTCGTCATGAAATAACGAGGCTCAGGCTACCATCTCCGAGCTTTCGAAGGTAACGGCGCGTTTCTGTCGCAATAATATGGGGAGGCATTACACTTACCAGAAATAGTGAGTGAAAATCAATATTTGCAGGATAACCTCATTTTTCTTAATTGTATATATTCTGTATGTTCTAGGCCACTCGTTTTAGGAATTTCCCTTCCTCTCCCCATTCTAGTTCCACCAAATCTCAGGTTTTCATAGACCATATATCATCTCAACGTCGAAAATAGTCTACTTAATATTGCTTTGTTTACTACTGTCAATCAATTTGACTACCACGCTTTCACAAAAAAACCACCTTCCTCCACATTAATTGAATAAAAGCCTCTCAAAACGTACTCAATTTGCAGAATTACGTCAAATTCTATTTCTTCACTCATGCACTTCACTTGACCTCATTCTACTCTTCCAATCGATCTCGCCTCATCCCCTGACTGGAAGCGAACAAACCAGATTCTACCAGACCTATGTGGTTGCAAATCTGAGCCGACTCGAACCGGCGCAACCTGCCTCAACTCGACTTGATTCGAAGCGACCTACCCCACTCCCAACTTCCCCAAGCCAATCACCGGGAGCACTTCATTGAAATTAAACTCGAGCTCCCTTGAGACAGTGAGTGAGAGAGCAAGAGAGAGAGAGAGAGAGAGAGAGAGAGAGAGAGAGAGAGAGAGAGAGAGAGAAGGAAAGGTCACGGTTTCCTGATAAAAATAGAAACCCAACCTTATAAAAACGAAAACAATTTGAAAGTGAGTGATTCAACTAACTAAACATCAAAATTGCATTCACTATTGAACATATGTTTACTAGTTTTATAAATTTACAAAGATCATGAGTTAAATACACGCGTTATGAAGATTATTGCACTTTATGCTTAACAGGATTCCAATAAAGAATTTCATTTCCACACGTACTAAGTCAACGTAAAAGAAAAAGTGATCTAAATCTTCCCAGATAAGGTTCGTAAGTACTCAAATCAGTACCTAAAAATTCATATTAAACTATCCTGGTTTCATCCACTCGTACATTCAAAAGACCACTTCAATTGCAAGAGTTTTGTTATATTAGTAAACGCAAATGACCAGCAAAATCGCGCTATTAAAGATTAAAGAATAGAAACCAACATACTTAATTTTACATTCTAAAATTCGGCTGTGTTTGGTTGGTTTTCTGTTGGAAAATAAAATCGGACAATAGTAACCTATATATTGTATAACGTGGATGCATCACATTTGCAGCCACTAGAATGCAATTCCGTATCGACGAAACTTCATTAGCAATCTACTTTTACCCAAGCCGGCTTCGTAACAATCAAATGGCAAAAACACCCCCGGTTTTAATCAGCGAAGCTAAACGAAATTACCACATCAAATGAAAATTTAATTTCTAGTGCAAATAACACTTTCACTTGGGGATGTACTATTCCACACGAATTCAAGGAATTCCAAATAATTCGTTCTAGGACGATTTTGGAACGAATTATATTTATTAAATCATAGATTTCTTTTATTTACATCCTATTCAATATATTTATCGCTATAAACGCCGTTTTAAAAGGTAAGAACAATTTGAAAGTAAGCGATTGAACCAGAAATTTGCTGAAATGTGTTCTTTTATTTAGCATGGCAATTTTAGTTGGCAATTTTGCCGTAACCACTTCTACAAACTGAAACCAACATTTCTAATACACTAGCTTTCGAAGCGCTTCTCCTTGCTTATCTCCAAATATTAGTGTCTCCTTCCTCCGTGACGTTCCGTTATTTTGCTCGTGTTGGCATTTCAAGGCCCGTGCAGAACCCGACTCCTCAGCATCCGGGTCCCACATGTGGCGAGCAGTTTCTACCGACGATGTCAGAACCGCGAGATGGATTCAAGAAGAGCAAGGGGTTGTTCTTTCACCACGATATTGAAATGTATCTTTCCACTTGCGCCTCAGTCCGCCAACTTTTCTCTCCCCCTTAGGCGAGTTGTCTCTTGCTTTACAAAATTTCCCCTATCCAATTGAGTTCTTCGAGCAGAAATTCATTAGATGATCGTCTTCATTTGGAAGAATTTATAATTCCATTTCTTAAATGCCGTTTTATCAATATCGCAAAACTGTATTGTCAAAACACAAAGTAAAAAGAGAGTAAATGAAATCCATAATCCGTAACTTCAACGTTCGTATTGAGAAGAAATGCGCCTGATGACTCACAAGTCCCGAACAAATCACGCAAACACTCGTCCTCCTTATGAGAATCCCCTCCAGCCTTGGTATCACGCCCCCGCACGCGACGCACGGGCGAGTTCGCGGAACCGCACGCGTGAGCAACCGGTCACCGCGATCTCTAATGAATCCGCGAGGGCGGTGGGCGCGTGCGTAAAAATAGGCTGAGGACATTCCCCGCCGGCGATATGCAGAATGTTTCCGTTAGTCACGGGCAGAAAATAACGCTCCACCGCGACACACTTGCAGTAAATAAAGCGATCCGCCACACGGGCGGGCGGCGAGCGGAGTTCACGGTCGGAAACTTTACGCGCGACTCCATTTCTGAGGAAAGGAGCCCATTGAGAAAAATGGGCAATAACATCTGGGAAGGACGCGATGGTCGGGAGCTGGGAAAAAATATCGGAATAACGTCGACACGGTTTCGAAGCCTACCGCCTTGAAACGTCGGTATCACGAAACTTCAAGCGAAAAAAAGAGAGAAATTTTTTTTTATTTATATTATTTATTATATATTTTTATTTATATATAATATATAAATTATATATAATATAAAATATACGTATATATAATATAAATAATATGTATATATAATATAAATAATATGTATATTATATATTATTATATTATTTATTTTTTTTAAATATTTTGATAATACGAGGGTTGAATAACCAACCAACTTGGGTCTGAGATACGCAGAAGGGAATGAATAAACCAAAGCTGTGGGCTTGAATTCGAAGAAAGGCGTGAATGGCACGTTGGGATTGTGGCTAGAGGGCAGTCCCTTGCTCTACAATCATATACCCTGTATTTATCCATTAGCATTACCCGGTGATGTTAAAAAAGGAGGGGGCTTTTCTATACTACCCTGTGCATCTACAGACTTCGGGAACGGCACTACCATCCTATACCCGTACTTAGGAAGGTACAAGTCTGAGACGGGTCCACAGCCCAACTGAACGTCATAAAAGGTCCAAGATGGGCCTAAGAGATACCTCGACGGAGAAGCTTGGGGAGTGATGGAGTACTCCGATTCCCTGAGAAGAGCACCCCATGTCCATGGGGTGCCCCTCGAAGTTTCCAAGCGGCGTTACGCGTCAACCGGGTATCGGGCAAGCCAGCGGCGATAAAACTGAACCTTTACAAAATGTGTGAGAGTAATCAAGTTCCACCTGCAATTTTATTAAATAATGTAAGAGGAGAAGACGTTGATCTCCCAAGTACTGTATGGGTTTAAGCGTTTCCTCACCAACACAATAATGCATTTCAATTTTTTTCTATAACTCTTTCTGTCGTTTTTACTAATGAAGTCACCTCCATTTGTCACTGCTTTTCCCCACCAATGTGTGGGGAAAACATTAAAAATACTTAAATTGTTCAACTGCGCAAGTCATTCATTCCAATGAAGTAGAAGTAAAAATAATTTTACGAGGAGTTCATTAACCAGTATCCAGTAATCCGCGAAGAATCTTATCTTGATAAAAGTATTATTCTGATTAATTGTTATCATATTTCGCGCATGTGCACCGACACCTACTACCATGAGTCATTTCAAGCGTTGTTGACAAGCAAGCGAACTTGGATGAAGCAAACGGGAAAACCTTTTCTTCTGGGAGATGGCCAGAGCAGATACCTACGGCACTAGACGCCAAGAATGATGCAAAACCACCTAGTTTCGGAGCTTTAGATCATTCTCTGCAGACCACCTCGCGATCAAAATAGCGGTCCGAGTCAAGAAAGAAATTTGTTACTGTACGTACATAGCATTATTTAAGCAACCATTAATCCGAAAAGATAAGGAAACAAATCAATGTACACGTCAGCTCTTCTTTTAGTAACCTCTGTACTGACGATATTTGTACAACATTGATCATTCAGAACCAAAAAGTATGAGCATTTAGAGATCGCATACCAACTTCATAATAATAGCCCGAGTCTTAATATATATTTTTATTCTAAAAAACTTTTAGATACGTCTTACGTGTGTAGTTTGTATATTGTAACACGAAAAAATCGAGACGTCTAAAAGGAACAAGAAAGAAAAGAGTATGCTTGGAAAAAAAGCCCGCAGGCATCTATTTTCGCGGTTACAGGAGCAGCAGAGAGCGATTTTTACCCGACAGCAAAGAAAGGAGGAATATTTTTTACTCCCACATTATACTTTATTTCTTCCCGCTGTTATACATTTTGAGGCAATGAACAAACGTGGTCCATCCAAGAACCAAAATGTCAGCGTATCGAATGAATTGTATAAAATGATTTAAAAATCAATATTCTCTCTAGGGAATTTGTATTAATGAACCAAGTAGCGCAATGTTTAATGAGACGTTTAAAACTACGCAAACAACCGGAGACGACTGTCTTTCGGAACAATGCCATCGCCAGTTTTCTTTCGGGGAAGTTCGGGGCTTTCGGGGAAGCCAATATTCCACAAAAATGCATTTAACTTATTTTACGTAACATTTCGAAAAACCTAGTTACGAAAGCCACGCATTTCCTCCTAACAAGATGTAGGAGACTAATTTATTTAATTTCGTTACGATCCTTTTAAGGCAATACAACGACATAGTAACTACGAACTCGTCGCACGACATAAGCGGATTATTTCTTATTCACAGAAGTTTAACTCATTAATTGTTTTCAGTACTATGTTTAAGACATTCACTGAAATTAATACGTAACCAGTCATAAACATTTCATAAAAACTTAACTATTGAAAGAACATGTTATACGAAATACAACTGTCTGATTACGTATTAATTAATTCCACTGGCTGCCTTAAAACATATTTATTTATTTATTTATTTAGTCAAAAACAGTCAAAAACTGTATGTGACGTATGGGGGAGAAAATCATCTGCTCACGCTTTCTTGAGTTTCAGAATCCCTTCCCAACAATTTAACTATTAATAGTTGAAAGATGAAAAATCATAGTAATAATAATAATAATAATAATAAATTTAAAAAAGGTATATAATTTTTTTATTTATAATAGTATAAGTTTGGTATTTAAATAAGGTACTGACAAAATAATTTATTAAAGAACAAAGAGCATAACTAGCATAACACATTTATTTTACTCCCTTTAGCCCTATAGACATAGACGTTCCTGATGCATAGCCCTTTTTTTTTTGCTACATATTAAACGCAATCTTGTTTTTCTTTCCTTTTGCGCAGACGCACGCCGACCGCGAGGGGTGGGCGCCAACGCGTGCACCCGGGTGGGGGTGGGGGCATTGCGGAAGGGGGCCGGAGCCAACCCTGTCCCGGGGGAACAAGACAAACAGTCGCGGGCGCGCTCGCAGGTAGGCCGGGCCCCGCCCCGCCCCCCAGCGAAGACAATGGGCTCGCCCGGCCCCCGAAATACTCGTCTCCCCCGTACCCCCCCACCAACGACGGCGGCGGCGGGCGCCGTCGCCTGTCCCACGCCTGTTACCGCGACGCCCACCTGCCTATCTCCCCCTCCCCCCGCCGCCGGCGCGGCCCCCCCCCCCCCCCCCCCCCCCCCCCCCCCGACCGCTAGCGGACAACCTGCCCGAAATACGGCCCCGCGCCGCGCCGCGTGCTCGACCTCCGCCCGTCAATAGCAGACGACGGTCACGCGCGCGCCGCGCAGTAAGAGCTTACAGCTTTCGTGTAACGGTTAGCGTATCGGATTGTTATACCCAAGTTTGCGGGTTCGAACCCGAACGAAGCCGTGGATTTTTGAGGGAGAAAAAATCCTTCGTACGCCTTCCTAAGGAGGGGAAGTAAAGCCGGCTGCCCCATGTGAGTAGATTTACTGCATGTAAACGATGATGCCTCAAGCCTAAATGATGTCTCTGGGCTAAATTCAAATCGCCTGTTTCGTCGCCCAAGTAATACCTTCTTTCTCCCATGATTGGTGAAAGGAGCGTAGCGAAATTTGCGTGGTCAGACGGAAGAGCACGCCTCATGGCCACGTAAAATAAGGAACATTCAATTCAATTCAATTCAATACAGTTCATTAGTACAAACAGAGAAGCACACAGCGCATCCCCTTGCATCGCCCATTACGCCGTTTATATCCACTTGTCAGGGAGAATCTGAATTGTTGAAAACAACCAAAACAATAACAGTATATCTCTGTAATGCTTTTACCGGTTATCCCTTCTCCGCAAGCGCATCCAAAAGGGGAAGGACGTGCATTTGGGGAAACTTGTCCCAGGTCCCGACCTAATTGAACCCCCGATTTTTTTCATTCAAAAAGAAATTAAGAATATATTTATTTCCAATCCAAATTCAATGCTATAATTAATTTCTGGTGCATGGAGACAAGTTTATGAATTGGGGCAGGAGGGAAAATTTAGTACGAAATAAAAGGTCTCCGTGGAACTCACTGCCCCAGGCTCGTAGTTTTCTTTGCGCCCCCCAGCTACTCCGAAACACTCTAACCGCTGCCTAGCGGGGCTATTGACTGAGAGGATATTAAATGGCGGTGGCCGCTCAGGTTGCCCTCTTCAGAGCTTGCTTCAATGTTTCTGTTTGTGTTTGGACTAATGCGCTAACGGCAACCCACTTTTACAAATTGTTACTACAGAAATAAGTTGGAAAAGCCAAAAAGTAATGTAAATAAGATAACCAAAACTGAAATGAGCTATCAAATAACATAGTTTCATTCAATAAACAGGAAACGCGACGTACATATTGTTTTTAAGCGTTTAGATTTTGATTTATGCCGATTTATTGAGAAAAGCGACATACCGTATGTTTCACGTGCTAATTCGAAGCTTTATTATGCAATAAGGCTGATTAGTGTTAACATAATATACGGTATATTACTGTCCCGAAAACGCACACACACAAACACACACACACCACACACACACACACACACACACACACACACCCACGCACGCACGCAGACACAACCATCAAAAATGTCGTGTAATGCATACGTCACGTCGCGTTTTCGCAACTCATCGCAAAAATCTAATTTCTAACCGTTCAAAAAATAAGTAAAAAGCGATGATTGTTCCATATTCAAGGTTCCTCCAACGACGGCTGCATTCAAAATTATTACCGCCCCGGGCAACACACGAATCCGCGCCTCCGGTCTGGGGAACTCGCCACAGCACTTGACCACCAAGAGCACCAAATTTATCGGAAAGGGCTGACACGGATTCGCCCACGGAGTTCGCCGAAATAAACGTCCATAGAACAGAAAAAAAATGGACATGATAAAATGCATCGCCCAGCTGCCACCGACACGGATGTGTCAGAGGGGGTGAGATGAGTGGGGCGTGGCGGGGAGGTGAGGTGAGGCAAGGAGGGGCGGCAGAGGAGGGGATACGTCGTCGGCGGCGACGATCGATAGCGATCACAGCCTCACCTCCCAGGAGGGGTAGGGGAGGGGAGGGGAGAGATTGATAGGGGGATGGCAGGCAGCGGCTGTGTGCGATGCACGCCTGTCCAACTTCACTATTTCACGCAACGATACAAATTTGCGACAGCGCTACTTGCGCTTCACCAGCAATGCTGCTATCTGATGTTCCACTAGCAACTCTTGTATAACAATAGGAACTCTTGACGGCATGTTCCAAAACCTTATGGACAGCTTCTATGCTGTTCATTAAAAAAAGTATTAGAAAAACTGTTAGTAATTAACTGTGTGCGCTAGATCTTACAACGTACGACATTAAATTTAAATAGGTCATGAATTGATAACCCAAAAGCTAAGAATAAAGACTAAATCGCATAAGGTACCACGCACGGATATTACTGTTAGCCGAGAGCGCGTGAGTAAATCGATGGTAAACAGCTTCAGGGAATGACATAAAAGCTAACAATGAAAACATGGAGCGAATCTGTAATCTGCGGATTGCAATAGAGGGATTTGATTACTGTGTATTTTCAACGTACCCAGTCACGAACGATCCTCTTTCCATTACCACAGAAGAACACGTGCATTAAATTTTACTTCTAATCTTCACGCAAAATATTCCTCATACGTAAAACAATTTCTCTATATTCGCTGCTTTGCTGTTGGTTGTAAAGAGAATCACGATGTTTTAATAGAACGTTCATCTGCAAAATTTCGAAGTTAATACTTCCCCTAAAGTGTTAAACCATTTATTAAGGGAATAATATCCATACTAATCAAGTAAATTGAAACTCATTTCTGTAAATCGTCTTGACTTTTTGATAAGTAGTTGAATATTATCATCGCTCTAATATCAATAGGATTGTCGAAAATCCAACTTAAGCGTACTTGTTATTCAGTTTGATCTTGACAATGCGACTACGCGATATTTCGCCAATTTTCCGATTTAATTCTGAAGGCAATTAAAACCCTTGGTTCACACAATCGTTATAGGCGCAAATAACGGGGAATCGGCAATATGCATGCTACCATTTCCCATCCCGTTAAAACTTTTACGAGATACAATAACGGACAGCAACTCTCAGCATAAAAACCGTCGTTTCAACGCAGGGTTAACTTACATAATAAACCGTATAGTATACTGTTATGTGACATCAGCGCATACAAAAAGGACAATTTTAGAATAGTCTCTCTTTTCTGAAATCGTTAACTGCTGGTCTATTTTTCTTTTGAAAAACAAGATACTTTTTTAACGCATAATTTGCACACAAATGACACAAAAAAATCTGGAATGTGAGACAATTATTTCAAATTGGAAACTGCGGCAGTAGAAATAAAAAAGTAACGATTCTTGAAAAATAAGACCAATTATAATTAATAAGTAGGAAATGACAGTTTTAAAAATAATATTAATCTATTGAAAATTTCCGAAATTTTTCAAGTTACACTATTTCTATCTACTGAACACTGAACGTTTTCAAATTATTATTTCCAATGAATATGTTACACGGTTTTCAGTAGCTCACTTGGACTGCGACAGAACAGTAGCCCTGAATAGGGAAGTGGTCAGAGCGGAGCAAGGCAACTCTCAGATAAGAGTGAGCAAGAGATAAGAATGCGGAAGAAACAAGCGCAGGAAAGTGCAAGAGGATGGATAGAACAGGAGTGAAGTCGAGGAATGGATAAGTAACCAATGCCTTATTGCGTCAGTACTTTTCAAACAAATGCAAGGGCAAAATGCAAGCAGGCATAAAATGAGGAAACGTGTTAAGTTGCAAGTCGAAACATCGAAACATAAGTTACGCCCGCAAAATGGTTCACATATTTCAACGGTAAATTCTCTCACACAAGAGAAAGCAGTCTAATAAATGGCACTATATAATCAAGGCGTTCTTTTTTCCTAATATACACGTACGTTTCACATGCCATCAAGAAATTGAATTCCAAATTATATCCCGCCCACTGACAAATTAAACTCATAGAATGTTTGTTACGTGAATGTATTATGCTGTCATTACAGACAGACAGTAAAATCTCAATTTTATTGAAAGTTCCTGTCAGAAAAACAGACTAATGAAAGCAATGCTTGACTAACTACTTTTTCCGACATGTTAAAAACGAAATGTTTTCAACCATTTGTTATTTAGTTACGTTGCTTATGATGATATTAAAGGCGACATATTTTCGTTTTCAGTGCAATATTCTAATAACAAGGCCAATGGATCGATCTGGCAAAACATTCAACACGAAAACTTATAAGATCAAGGGCTGGGTTCAGTACTTATCCAATGACACTTCGTTTTGTTTGATTAGTAATTCTGTACCCGTCAACTGATAAGGACATTAGTTCTGTAAGTGTAGTGCGTGTCTTTTCATCGGGAGGTGGCGGTGATCTTCCTCCGCTGGATGGCGCGAGATCCGGCGCCGATCTACCGCTGGCTAGCGGAGTTTTCCACAACCAGGTGTCTTTCACCAGCGGGGCACCGCACCTGCCGGGACAAGCTCTAAACTGTGTAGGGGACATGAAAGATCCCACGCGTTCCATGGCCCATTTGTTAGGGTACTGCTCCAGCATTCGCCTGATGTCGATCGAAGAAATCACGGAAAACTACCGATCAGAGCAGCGGGCCGCTAGGAATTTCTCCTCCAGACAGCGGCTGAATTCGACCCAGCTACGTAGTTCGTGTCGAAAATCCTGCCACCGTCGAAGTGGAACCCTAGAAGTCCTAGGGTTCCGCACCCGTCAGTGGCAGGACCGGGAGGGTCCTAGACTAGGGCCTCCCGGTTAGACATCAGCTGACGCGCTGAGCCACCTCTCCCGGTAGAGTTAATATAGAAAATCCTGCCACCTTTGGAAGTGGAATCCTAGGATCTCCAGGTCAGAGGCACTGCAGTGACATCAGTTGATGCCGTGAGCTAGCCTCCCCCTGCAGAGTTAATATAGAAAATCCTGCCACCTTGGGAACCCTAGGATCTCCGGTCAGAGATCTTGCAGGACATCAGTTGAGCCCTGAGCTATCTCAGCCGGTGCCAGTGCGGAAAATGCTGCCACTGTGGGGAGTGTAACCCTAGCACCTCCGGGTCAGAGGGCCCTGCAGTAACATCAATGGATGCCCTGAGCCACCTCAGCCGGTCACCTCTTCGCGTTACGTCACAGCACAAGGGGCTCGCAGGCGCTGGGAGCGAGAGGGCCGGGACCACGGTGCGGCGCGCGTGGGAAGCACAGAAGGGGAGGGGGGAGGGGGCGGTAGCCCTGTCGGCTCCAGCCCCCTCCTCGGCTATTCATAGGCTCGATATCCCGTCGCCATGGCAACGAACCGCTGCGCCGCGCCGCGCCGCGCTCTCTGCCTCTGCTCTGCTGTGGAAGCCCCGCGCGCCGTCACGACGTCCGAACTGCGGCATACGCCCCACGTCCACACAGCGCCCTGCCTCTCTCACTCCCTCTCTCTCTCGCCGCACACGCAGGCACCGCCGCCTCCACAGTCCTTTGGTCAGCTCTGCGCCTCCGGAAAAGCGAGGACGGTTTCATAACTCAATATCACCATCTTCATCTTCATCATCATCACACCACTACTTTTAAAGCCTTAGCTTTCCCCAAGTTCGCAGTACGAGTGTTCTACCTGTACAGTTTAACAGTGAAAACAAACCTTCGAGTATACCTTCCACGAATCAAACGCGTGGGCTCCTGATTTTTGACTGGATACGAATCCGTCGTTACCTAAATCCTGCAAGTCTGCGCACTTAAATCTGTGCAATATTCAGATTTGTTAAACCTCCAACAGGGAAGGATTTTCCTGTTAGGTTAAGTGAAAGATTAAACTCCGGTGGAAAAAAAAGGCATCCTATGGGATACAGTACAAATTAAGACGCGGAAATCACGAAGTTTAGAACTCTCTTACGTATGGGTCCCTTAACCGTCTCTCTTACTCAGTTATTCAGGATAGCATTGCATCATTTTCTAATTCTAAACTCCCTCGCTTTGCAGTCAATAACATTACCCAGGTGATTTCTACGCTCATAATTTTTAACTGTCAATAGTTTTACAGAAATCCGGCATTCAGACATTTGGCTTCTGTGTCCCCCATCCAAGACATCTTGCCCTCCTCAAGGACAAAGTTTGTCGATTGACCTCCTGCTTTATGAAGCATTATGATTGTTTCGTGGGTGGTTTGAAAATTTGTGATTTAGGTTCCGACATGCTTTGGACATCAACAACACAAATTTTTGAGTTCCACGAGGTTTTATGAAACTCCCATCGACAGGCGAATTTCGAAGTCCCTCTCCTCCTCGGGGCAGATTTTAAAGCCGCCCCACGTCAAAGCAGCCGACAAAACGCAGTCCTCTCGCGGCGAGCCAGCCCAACGAGCCGCTTTGAAGAGCCGGCGCGCAGGCGACGGCCGCGTCGAATGCACGGGGCTGGCGCGCGCACCTGGCTGACTCAGGCGGCCGCCGCCAGGGGCGCCAGCGCATTCGACACGCTGTCCGCCCCGGCCGCCTCCCCCTCAGCGCTGACACACACTGCCCGCCCACAGGGGCTCGCTCCATCATACGAGTAGAACATACCGTCGCGCGCGTTTCACAACGTCGCGGCCAACAAGCGCCCGCGGACCGCATCACGCGCATGATTAACGCACGAGGAGACTCGCCGCGTGCTTTTGGACCCTTTGAAGACAAACCCATATTTAACCTTTAATATATTAGTTTAGAAATATGTAATATTATTTTTAATGCACATGACATTCTTATATTCATATCAATATAGATTGTTTATGCTCAATATTTCAATATCGTTAGGGAAACCAGTAGTATCACGCTTGGGGTTCTTTACAAGAGGACTACTAAAATGTAAGAATTTGGGCCGAAACGCCCGCAGTTCCCTGCTGCAATGTCCCGCATACATTTCGCGTTTTACTAAACTAAGCCGATCGCGCCCGAGTGCCTCTCCCCCTCTCGTCGAGCCGACGCAAAAGCAGCGGACGAAACCGCGACCGGCAGATACAAACCGGCAGGTCCCGAACCTGTGGCACTGGATCATGCCACAGGTCGGCCCGGAGGGAGGAGGGGGGTTGGTATCTTGTATGTATAACATTCCTATGTATAACATACAAGATAATTTATCATAAATATTATTCATTTTCCTCGGTGGGAACAATGCGGGGGCGACAGATTTACATCAAGCAAAAAGCACTGTTGAAAACCTCGTTTGGGAGTAAGGCCCGTGAACATATTAAACGTGCCCTACAGTTGTAGACCCTTAGCGAGAGCATTTTAAACGTTACCGACATGTTTTCGAACTGAGTCCTGAGTGTAGCGTAGCATTTGTACACAGATTTAGGAATATTAAAAAACGAGCCAACAGTCGACATAAATTATAAACAAAGAAACACACACTGTGCTGCCAAATTCACGCGACTACTTCCTCGAAATTCCTAAATCCGCTGTGCGGAAGCCGTGCGACAGTTCCCCGCAACGTCGACGCTTAAAAATGAAACGAGTCGCAATAATAAAGCGCGACGCTTGACGGGAACGAGAAAAAAAAGAATGAAAAACAAGACGCGCGGGCGTCGGGCGTAGGTGATCGGCGACTTGGGGCGGCGACGGCGGGATTTCGTTGGGACGGGCCCCCCGCCCCACCGCCCCGGCCCTTGCGGAGCCAAACAAACGAAAGACGATCCCCGACCTTCCCCGCCGCTCGGACGACGGAGGCGGCGGTGGCGTCGCCTCGTGGGACGGCGTCCCCCTCGCTTGGACGTCGTCCGATGGCCAGTCATGAGACGCAAAATGGAGCCGGCTTCGGGGAAGCGTTTTTTCTTCTCGACAGCGCACAGTAGGAAGGGTTGTTTCCCTCTAGTTCGTCGCTTTGCGAGTCGGCGACCAGTCACACGACGAAAAATAACGCCCGTTTCGATTGGAATTAACTTTTTTACTTCGCTGGCAGTTTGTAGGGGGGAAGAATAGTTTTACCCCGCGGATGTTCGTCCAGCCGACCTGGATGGCCGAAGGTGGCTAAGAGCGAGTACCGACTCAGCGCTTCGGTCCGAAGGGTCGCGGGTTCGAGTCCCGCCTTGGGCATGGTTGTTTGTCCCTTGTCTTTGTATGTACGTGTTGCCGCGGAGGGCCTCGCGTTCTGCTGACCCCAGATCAGAGGAGCCCGCAAGTGTGTTGGTGTCTAGTGTATGGTTGAATATGCGTCCCATCGGAACGTAAAGGGTACCCGGCTGTCGGCTGGATAAAAACCCTAGGAAGAAGAAAGAATGTTCGTCCAGAGGCGTCACACGGCGTTCAGCGACATCCAACCGAACATGCGACGCCAAACAAAGCCCATCTTTCTTGCGACGAATTCTTTCCCCCAATCACGGTGGTTCCGTTTTTAGCTCACTTCGTGGATCGGCGTTGGACGCTGCCTGTCGTCCCCTCTTGTGAATGAAAACGATGTCCGCCTCGCTCCTCGCAAATGCAAACCGACTGCGCTACTAAAGGTGGATTGTCCACAGTGAAGTTCGCATTGTGAGAGGGAATTTGTTCTCTTCATCCGCCTAGACAAGCTCAGCCATTAAAGCACGTTTGACGTAGCTCAAGACGAGTCTTTATACATTGGAGCGCGCGTAAAATTAAGCGTATTGTCTCCTCGTGTACTTCGTTGTCTCGTGCTCGCGCATATTTTTAAGAATGATGTCTCTTCACTTTCGAAATTTTTTTTTCACGTCTTTGCGAGGAATGTGACGTCGCAATCTTTAGGGGCCAATGTGCCTTAAGAACTGAGATTCGAGGTTTACATATTTCACTGCGGACTCCGTCACTTCGTGGGACGATGTTCGACTTGCTATCAACTTTTTGACGGTGCATCCTCATAGGCGCTTCCTAGAGAGTTAAGTTTCTAATTGTTAGTTCTGCTAGAAACTTCATTAACGAAAAGGCGTTTCCGCCAAATTATCGAAATTCATTGTTTCACACAATTACATATCTTAGCAGGTCCTACGTACCATGCAAAACCTAAAAATAATAGTCCGAGTTTGTTGCGCATCGCCACTCGCGACAAATGACTTGCGCTTATTGCCCCGCGAGGAAAGCCGGCGTCGTGCTTCATTCCACAAGAACAAGGCAGGCTCGGGCGGTCTTGGCGAGCCGAAGCCCACGGGCCTCGCGGGATTCGACGCAGGCCAGGTTCGTAGCGAAAAGAGGTAACTGCAAGTAGGGCAACCAGGTAGGTCGTTGGTTGCAGGGTCAAACAATTTTGCCGAAAATAAAATATTCAGTAATTTTTAGCTAAAAATAGAAATGCTGCGTTTGCTTCTTTACGTCAACTAGCAGAATCAAACTCGAGATCTGAACTCGGAATGCGCAGGAACCGGGGATGGATTGAGACACGATTGCTGGGCAAAGAGGCCAATTCGGGAACGTGAATGGGTCCGGGCGTGGCACAAGGTGAGGGGTAGAGCAACGGGAAGGGCACGGCAGGCCAAGTCAAGGCAAGACGAGGAAGGGTAAAGCCTAGCATGGGATGGGAAATTATACTAATGATACGGCACAGCTGACCGGGATAAGGTGATGGATGGAGCAATGCACAATAGGATACGGCAGTTACGTAGGATAGGATACACCAAGACGAGATAAAGTAGGGCAGGCCGACGAAACTGATGGGCTGGGCTAGCATGGCAAAGCACAGGAGAGGATAGCGTAGCGTAGGGTAGGGTAGGGTATGGTATGGTATGGTATGGTATGGTATGGTATGGTATGGTAGGGTAGGGCGGGGCGTGGCAGGGCAGGGCAGGGCAGGGCAGGGCAGGGCAGGGCAGGGCAGGGCAGGGCAGGGCAGGGCAGGGCAGGGCGGGAGGGCAGGGCAGGGCAGGGCGGGAGGGGGGGGAGAGGGACAGAGCAGGACAGAGCAGGACAGAGCAGGACAGAGCAGGACAGAGCAGGACAGAGCAGGACAGAGCAGGACAGGGCAGGATTGGGAGAGGACAAGGAAGGAGCAGGGTAGAGGCAGGGCGAAGTAGGGGCAGGGCAGTGCAGGGCAGGGCAGGGTAGGAGCAGGGTAGGGGTTGGGGTAGGGTAGGGTAGGGAGGGCAGAATAATAGAAAGGAGCGAGGCAGGCCAGCGTGACTGTGTAAAGTAGCGCATCAGAGCGGGGTTAGAGAGCCGCGACCGGTGTAACAGGGCGCCCACGCCAACCCGCCGGGGCACGCGCCCCAGCCCCGCGCCGCAAATACACGCCACGGCCGGCGGACAGGTGGGCGGCGGCCCGCCCCTCCACGCGTCACGCACTCGGCGCCACGCCCCGGGGCACGGGCCGCCCCGCCCGGACCAATCTCCCCACCTCCAACCAAAGAACACGCGCGCGCCTGGCGCCCCGCGTAGAAATCGCGGGCGATTTGCCTTGCGTAAGCGCTCCGGCGCGGCCAACGGGCTCCGCGAAATGCGAGGCCCTGGCGCGTGACTCAGCCCCGAGGCATCCGCCGCGGCCAGGCAGCCCTTCCGGCGACAGGCATCGCAGGGCACCGCCTGCCCATTGCCGCTCTCATTGTAGAGGCGTTCCGAGCAACATGTAGCATACGTGAGTGCTCATACTCATTTTCTCTCCGTTCTTTAACCACATCTATATGATTAACACATGAAAGGACATCACCCTTCAAATGCAATCAGAAATGTACGGGCAAGTACCTCTTTCAATTCGATTATCCAATCCAATATGTACTCAGTGAATCCAACGCCCGAAAGATTTTGTCTTCTTTCGCAAATCTACTCCGATTGGTGAGTAGTGAATATTTCTTCACATCGGAACGACTTCATTTCATTCATATCATTTTCGAAGTCGACTGATATCACAGATTGACTGATATTTAAAGCGTGTATGTCTCGCTAAAGCATTTGTTTTGGAGAGTATGGTAACAGTAGTAAAACAAAGTAACAGTTTTGCATAGAGTAAAGAAGTCCAAAGTGTTCTATGACGTAAAATAAATTCAATACCAATTTTTCGTCGTTATAGCCATTTTTTTTTTTTTTTTTTTACGTACGTCTACCGCTGTGGGGAAGATATTAACACAGTTATTTACTAAATGTCGTCGCGTGGATGTCATTACACCGCCCGGCCAACGTGATCACCGGATGGCGACGAAGGACGAGGACCACATCGGGCGAGCGCGGTGGGCGTCCGACGTCTCCATCAGCGCGTCAGCAATCACTTCCTCCCCTCCCCCCCCTTCCACGCTGTTCATTCACGAAGAGAGCTTCTTCCTCGCCCGGGGCGATCCATCTCCGGAGGCGGCGCCGTCTATTTATACCCCGCGTCCGCCCCCGCCCCCGCCCGCCCGGCGTCTATTAGCCATTGACCCGCGAGCGAACACCACCGCCCACCTGCTCTGCGCCCAGCAACACGTAGCCCCCGGGCGAACATTTTCAGCAGAGCGCAGGCCACTGGCTGAGAGGCACGCCCCCCAATATTTTCTTTCTGTTTTTTTTTCTTCTTTTCACGTAAAAGACGTATCTAACAGATGTAATCATCCATGCTCTGGGCATACTTCCTATGGAGCTGTCAAAATGACCAGACGATTCAAAGTGGAAATCCTACAACATCCCCTTGTCAGGAATAGCTAGCAGCGTGAGCTACCGATGACGGGTCACATTGAAAAGTCGTTCTTTACATTTGATCATTTTACATTTTGATTCGCAAAAAAATGGAATCTCAACGTATGTTATATTAAAAGACAATTTATTATTAGAATGAAGCTCGTTATTCGGATTGGAGAAAAATGTTTTGATGGGTGTGTATTCGAATAAAAAAATCGAACATCAAAAAACTGAATCAGTCGAACAAAGTACTTCTACTAACAGATTCGTCGGAATTGGAACGACATACCTGGGGATGAAGATAGGGAATCGCTCACGTACATTCCTTAACAATACGACTACAGTACCTTAAAGTTCTGTAAGACGCGCATTAAAAATTTCCTTTTTGACGAACGATTTCCGGGGTTTTAGCAAACATGCACATGCGCATAGCGGTCCTTAGAGCGCACGCCCGGTTGCTAAAACTCCCGCATTCGCCTGAGTGAAGTCGGCGCCGTGGCGTTTTTATTTATTTATTTAGTTAAAAACAGTCAAAAACTGTATGTGACCTATGGGGGAGAAAAATCATCTGCGCACGCCCTCTTGAGTTTCAGAATTCCTTCCCAACAATTTAACTATTAATAGTTGAAAGATGATGATGATAATAATAATAATAATAATAATAATAATAATAATAATGACAACAACAAATTTAAAAAAGCGAGGGATTAACATTTCAAAAACTAGATATTTTCGTTGCCGAATTATAGAAAACTTGATTTGAACAAACAAATTTGATTTTTCTATATTGCTAACAAAAAGTGAATTTCGTTCAAGTGAAATTCAGTGTAAATAGTGAAGTGTGAATAGTGCAGTGTGGTATGAATGTATCAAGAAAATTATGAAGTAAACAGAAAAGAAGAACTTTAATAAGAACTCTTTCAATTAAAAAAAAAATTGTTATTAAAAACAAATCGCCGGAAGTGGCTCCACGTTTAGTTTTTTCTTTAAATTTAAGTTAGGACTTTTTAAGGTATAGCCCGCCCCTAGCTCCAAAAGCAGCAATGCTGGAGCGTTTGCATCCCGAACATTGAATAAATTCCCGCTCCGCCAGGGATACTGGCGAGGGGGAAAATTGGAAAAAGTTCGTCAGCTGCAAGCGAGTAAATCGGGTCCAAGTGCTGCGCATTGTTTGCGCAGACGGTGCAAGAGGCGTGGTCTGAGCGCTGCCCGGCCCACGCCCAGCCACGCTGCCAAGGCGCCGTCGCGAAACTCGGCAGGCCATTCCGAGCGGCTCCATCATCGCTTTCACCACAAAGTCGGCGATATTTATTTGCAGATCAAGATTCGAGTGTGTTGCTATTGTTACATCGGTCGTTCAAACTACAGGATGTACTACACTCGTAACCTAAATTTGTTCATTTCCACCCTCCCCGTCAGTTTCGGTCTTAAATCTAGCTGACAGATACTCTACGAAGACTCCAGAACGTTTTCTACAAGTTTTACATTCAAATAATATACTTCTTCCTCTTTTAACACATTGCAATAAATGTTAAGCAAATCCGTAATTATGAGACAGTTTGTAATAACCGACGCGTCTTGTAATATACTGGTAATTTCGCTTGACATTTTAAAAATACCTTAAGTCTCTGTCAATTCCAACTGGTATTACTCACGCTGCATTACCTCCTTCCTGAGTTAATTCACACACCAAGCACCTTTCTGTCATGAGAAGTCATTTTCTTGCGTTTTTCCTGAATATTTTCTGCGCATTCATTTCCTTACGTTTTCCTGATTTTCCTTGTTTTCTTTTCAGAAATCGGTCCAAGGCTACCAATCGCTGATAAAATACACTGAAACATTTTTTTCGCAGGAAATTTATTCTAATTTTGTCTATGATAATGTTTCTCTCCATCCGATACAGCGCCCCATTTTCCCTATTACTTGTCGGTTTTTTTCCCGCTAACTCCTACGAAGAGGAAATCCCTTGTTTGCATCCGACTTTGCCTTCTTCACAGCCACACGCGCTCGTACCATTTTCGCGACGTAAATAGAGCCGGCCTGTCAGTGGCGGTCTTGGCCTTGTCCGCGGCGTTAGCGAAGCCCTCACACCGGGTGAGTACCCCTCGCGGGGACGCTATTTCTGAACGGGCCCCGTCGCACAGGCGAATCTTTGTCCAACGGTCACACGTTCTGGCACCGAGAGAAAATAGCAGCCCGGGTATTTTTTCCCCTTTCCGCAAAACAATACCTACCGTTTGTTACAAACAGAATAGCACAGCATCTGACCCGCTTTACTCGGTACGACCGGTAAAGCGTGCCAAAGGGTCTTATTCTGGAGTTCGATCGGTCGATTTGTAAAACTGTTCAACGATTCTTCGACTCCCCAACACGCGAGCTAGAAAACTGCCAAATGCGGCAGAACTAGAACGTCTAAATCTGAAAGGAGCCCTCATCACACAGGTTCGGGATACCACACAGTCTCACCCCATATATTCCCCGCCTGGGCAAAGTCGGACAGTCACGAATGAACACGGTCGTTTTTTTCTTTCTTTCTTCCGAGATCGTGGGCGAAAAAATACTAGGGACGAGAAAGTATGTGCTAGCGCCACGAGTTTGATTTTCTTCGAGTTCATGGGGTTCCCGTAATGTAAAGATTAGCGCATTCCTTTCCACTGATGAGGGCAGAGCTCGATTCCCGTGTAATCCAGGTGGAATTTGTGGCGAACACAGCGGGATTGCGACGGGATTTCTAAGGGAGACCATGTCCAGGACTCCCCCGTCCCATCAATTCGCCTACTGTAGTCATAGCTGCTAGATAACATGAATGTATATATACTGCAGCTGCCCGTTGCAAACCCCAAGGAACTCTGTGATGAATTTGAGGAATGCGCTCCCTCTATTCTAAGGGAACTGCTCCCTTGCATTTGTCATATGATCGAGTTAACTGTGTCGGCGGATGTGTGATGATCTATGAGCAAATATCACGGGATGACTCGACATTATCACTCTCAAAACACTCAGGAAACGAGAAATGATATCCCAATTCTAACTGCATAGAAATAGAAATGTTGCACACTATTTTTAAAAACTAGAGAACCATATTTTCATAATCAAAGATAATATGCAATCACAACAAAATGGAATTTCTTTCTGATTTCATGTTAGCATCTATTATTTTCATTTTGAATTTCTTATTCATACAAAATAAATTAGAGCATAAAGGCTCAGATCGATCGGTTCCGTGGTTTGCTCCTCTTACTTCCTGAAAAATGCCGGAAGAATTCGTTAAAACGGTTCACGGACTTTGCGCGTGCCCACACTTCCATGCCAGGGCAGAGAAATGGATTGATCGATCCCCATTTTCAAATGGGACATTCCATTTCGACCAACAAAATGTTCAATAAGTGTCAGAGATCCAGGTTTCAGCAAGCTGTTACAAGACACCTCAGGCACTGTGTGTGTCGGGATATGATAGTTCAAGTAACAAGAAATCAATGAAGACAACGCACTCTATTGCGCCATATTCTGCAGAAAATGATATTTCCGAACGAGAGGGCGAACGCGAAAGTGGATACGGTGCGTGCGACGAAGTGCGCTAGAATTTTTTTAAAATAAAAAATCCCTAAATAAATTCAAGATAAAATTTCGAACGCATTTGACAGAAAAACACATACGATTATCTTGATTCACTTCCTTCATGTAAGTACATATTAGTGAAGTACTTCTACTAGTGTAATCGTTACGTGTTCCATTTCTCCACAGGCTTTAGTGATTCGTAAAAAAATTCTACTCGCGTAGAGCGGGGCGCCGGTTTGATTAGTGATTACGGTTGCAATTGCTAACCTCGTTAGTCCCGTAAGTGCAGTGCATGTTTTCAAGGCGAGAGATAGCGGCGATCTTCCTCCGCTGGCTAGCTAGATCCGGCGCCGACGTCGGCTTGCGGGAATTTTCCCTAACCAGGTATCTCCCACCGCCCCAGCCAGGACAAAGCTCAGCTCTCCCGACACGTGTGCCGAGGCGAGGACAGGAAAAGAATGAGGAAGGAAAGATGGCGCAATGTCTGTGGCCTGTTTCTCAGGGCAAAGTTCCGGTATTCGCCTGGTAACGGGGCGAAGTGGGAAGCGGAGCGGGTTTTGGCAAGGGGCGGGGCGGGGCGGGGCGGGACGAGGCGGGGCGGGACGAGGCGAGGTACGGGACGAGGCCAGGCGAGGCGAAGCGGGGCAGGCGGGGGGGGGGGGGGGGGGGGGGGGGCGCGGGGGGCGGGGCGAGGCGACGGGGGGGGGGGGGAGAGCGATGTGAAGGGAGCGGGGCTGGGCTGCGGCCGCCGGCGGACGCGGGTATCGGCGGAAGGAAGTGGCGAAACCGTATCGCTCGCGCAGCGCAGTCGTCACGTCGCCGCCACCGCCATTCCGCTCCGCACCCCACCCCACCCAACACTACCCTGCCCCTTCCCTCCCCGCCATACGCCACCGCTTCTCTAATAGACGTGCCCATCACATGCAGTACACCAATACTGCACATCACGATACTTTGAAAACTTACACTTTACTCTACACACTTCTTTTCGATATACCTCCTATTAGTATACAGATAGATTCAAAAACTGGTGAACGCAAAACTAGATTGGCTTGCAACAAATGCCTTGCTCCAATGATGTTAACGTTTCGTACATTTCTGATTAACTAAAGTACTGTCACAAGGAAAAAGTGTTTTATTTTTATTTAAAGGGATAAAACACGATATGTTTATTGAGTTCTATGGGGGTTTCGTCAGAAAATGAAAACTCAAAAAATCTCTTTCAGATGCAACTCTGGCTAATCCACTTCATTACATTATTAAATGGATTCCAAATTAACTTGGCAATTCTGTTGCTTGGATTTTTGTTTTCTAAACAATTTGAACGTTTTGAAATTACAGAATTCCTTAAAAACAAACAATGTGTTGAATGGTTAATGTTGCGTCTGAAAGTGATTTTGGAGTTATCTTCTGGCCAAAACTCACAGAATAATGGCAGAACAAACTTTAAAAGTTAATACAAAATAAAATATTTGTAAGTTATTGAAAACGTGTATGATACCTATGTATGAAACACCTCTACTTTAGGTTCAATAATATTGGCATCGATACGCTGTACTCTGCTCAGCTCATCTCCCCCTTGACTCTGCTACACGACCACGTGAATACTGCACATCATTTCGCTTAGCGCTTCTTTTTAAATATCGTCTCCACTCTCACCACACACTGCACATTGCCATCACTAAAGGCCCACGCCCTCTGAACAGGATAACAGTCTACATTTTTGCAGCCTCGGTGAATTCACCCAATTCATCGCCTACACACTATTTTAGTATCGTGTTCAAACCCACGCCGTCAATCTGCAGCTCGATACACAATGCCTACTCATTTGTCCCTCAGATCGATCCTGAATTTTATCCAATCGCTTATTTCAAACCGTCATATAAATGTACAAGGACTGTGAATTAAGACCAGAACTATGTTGTGCATGGCTATTCCGAGTACACGAGGTTTTCCAAGCGTCAATGCTCAACACTTCGCTATCACATGATATACGACACCTTCCACTCACAAAACAGAATTATATTCCATTTTGTTTTTTTCCGAGGTCTCTGTCGGTAGGCCTCCTTCATGGAAACTTCTGACGACTACGTTCCTGCACTCCTCTTCAAAACACACACACACACGTTCTTACGCTCAGGGGGAATTGATGTTTTGTGTCATCGTCATGCGCTTAAAATGCTTTTTTTGTATCTTTTTCGTTACCGTTTTCGCTCTAAACTCCGCCTAACTTCCTTTCGAACAATATCGAATATAGTTTGTCAAAACTTAAGATGTTAAACCAGGACTTCTACTTCATTAAATCAGTCGATAGCAGTACAGCAGAAGGTGTACAGTACTTACATGCTGGAAATATATTAAATTGACGCAGCTGACTTTCTATCGAAGCAAAATAATGCTCATAGGGCATTATCCTCATCGCCTAGGCGATAAGTCATCGTCTGCCAGAATGGAACACTTCATCTGCGGAGACGTTCGGTACCATCCACCAATGATTCGTAGCCATCTATCTCTACAATTATAAACATTCACAAGATTTCACCATTCGTCACGCCAACTCCTCACTGCCTACCTCTCGTGTGAAAAGTGTACAGCATGAAACCCGCAGTATTATTCAAATCCCTCGATCTCCCGATCTAATCTAAAAATGACAAAGGTCTGTAGATAAGAAGTACGTATCAGATATGCTTCCGATCATAATACTGCACTAATGAACGCAAAGACTTGCACTTTCGTGCTCAAGCTATGCTCACGCATGTTAAGTCATTTGCACGCTACGCAACGGGCACGTAGCATTTTGCTTCCATCGTTTCCGTCCATTATACTCGTAGTCATCCACTTGGAAATTTAAGCGTTTTAAGGCAATCTGACATTTTTGACAATTTCTAAAATGCATTCACTACTTTATAAAAGAATTTGATGTCCAGGTATTATCATTCAATTTCTTAGTACATTTATATTATCACGAAATTGGACCTGTAACCAACACTTCAATAACCATTGTAACCCTACTAATATGAAACGTTATTTGAGTAGTATTCCCCAGTTCATCCACGGCGATAAACCACGCAATACTGAATATAAAACTACACAAAGAGATTTCAGAAATCGGCCAAATAACCTAGTTCTTTTTATACTTTTCGCTAACGAAATTGTGAATATTTCCTTTTCAGTTATATTATCTTACAAGGGGAAGAATCTATGTAACTCACGGGTGATCTAACAATATCCACGTCATACTGAAAATTTACCAACGATTTTGCTTACTCGAAAGACTTATGCACTGCGTAGTTATATTATCTTACAAGGAGAAGAATCTATGTAACTCACGGGTGATCTAACAATATCCACGCCATACTCAAAATTTACCAACGATTTTGCTTACTCGAAAGACGTACGCACAGCGAAAAACAGTCGAGAGTAGCGGAAGAGTGATTCATGTCTTACTCTACGTTCCCAAGCACTACGACTCATTTGCTTGAGATGCTCGTTATCAAATGCAAACATCCAACGATCGTCGCTTCCACCAAAGGCCCGACGCAACCAGTCATCAAAAATAAATATAGACTTGACAATGTCTCCTTTACCCACATATTCATTTCTTAAACAGTTCCATGTTTATGCCCGTATCGATAGAAACTTCTATATTTCATATTTATAAGTCCCTCTTCCTAAATTCTGACCCCTGCATTTCAGATGACACGAGTTTCATGATCTCAGTTGCATTCAGATTCACGGACTCAATTTTCAAAGTATGTGAATTAAACATTATCGTGTTATCATTCGGATTTATTCCCAAATACGATTCGGTGGATGACTACCCCAAGCTAAAAAGGAGAATCTTTCCCAGGCTGCGCGTCTTGCGAAGGAAGAAAAGAAAAGAAAAAAATGTAAACGGAAAAAGCTAGTGCGCTCCAAAATTTTAAACTTCTGAATGGTTTTCTCGTAAATTTACCACCACAACCTTCCAAGATTGTTTTAACAATCGAAGTCGAGTCGAGTCAGGGGGCGAATAAAACAACCATGAAAGAACCACCTAATTATACCAGCCACTTGGCTATGTCCCCATCCCCGGGTGCAAACACATTTGCTTGGGTCGAGTTGAGGCACTGAACTCTGTTAGAAACACAATTAAACGTGCATTTGCAAGCTCGTTTTTCTGCAATACCTCACAGAATTTTATGTTTGCGGCAGAAATCGAAACGACATTTCAGCGAATCGTCCAATTCTTTTAAACTCTACTACCTGAATACTGGTGGATCTAGTGAATCGAATTCTAGGCTGGAATTATCGGTAGTGTTAAGCAGCAAAAGTACTAACAGATCCCATTAAAAAAAAATCAAACAATTCTCAAGCAAGTAGCAATGACGTCACGTTTTTTGAAGTATTAAATGTGATGACATTAAATGTTTTTTGAGGATTCTACAATCCTCAAAAAACATTTAATTAAATAATACTTTCATACTAAATTACAAGAAGAGAGTTTGACAGTCAATCATTCGATCACTCCATACTATCACAGCCGAAGACACGTATCCCCATGTGGTCACCGCGACCTGCGAGCGACAATCTGCCACTGTAATCCGACTCACTGAACCGGCGCAACCCCAAGTGGGCAGTGGAGGCGAGGCGACGCGAGACCGCGGCGAGCGTGAGCTGCACTCTCCAGCCCCAGCATCTGCCCGCCCACGCCGCAGGTGGGGGGGGGGGGCGTGGCGGGCGTACCGCGGGAGGTCGCACCAGCAGCGTAATCTTGACGCACTGCCTTGACGCACCGACACACGCACGTCACTCTCCGCGCCACCGCACGCACAGCCACGCGCCGCCCGCACCACGCACTGCCGTCGCAGGCGCGCGCTCGCGACACACTGATTGTCTCCCGCCAGGCGGCGGCGGCAGACGCCAACGAGGGGAGGAGGAGGAGGAGGAGGTGGAAATAGCAGTGGCGACGGCGGAGAAGGAGGCGGTCGCGGCGGCGGCGGCGGTGGGGGCAGCGGCGGCGGGGGCGGTGGTAGTGGTAGTGGTAATGGTGGCGTCGGCGGCGGCGATGGCGATGGTGGTGGTGGCGGCGGCTGCGGTAGTGGAAGGCGGCAGCGGCAGCGGCTACGGCGGCGGCGGGGCGGTAGTGGCGGCGGCGGTGAGGTTGTCGATTGAAGTGTCAAAGGAGGTGGCACAGTGACAGCGGTGTGGCGGCGGTGGTGTTGGCAGAGGTAGTTGGTGTGGTAGCGAAGATGACAGCGGTGGCGGCGGTTGAGGCGCCGTGCAGAAACGCCACAATGGGTGCAAACACGTGAGCAAGAACGTCAGCTCACCTACTCAGCCGTTTATTTTTATTTATTTATTTAGTCAAAAACAGTCAAAAACTGTATGTGACTTATGGGGGAGGAAATCTTTATTTCGTTAAACCGTTATTTCACATTTCTCCATCCTCAGTTTATCTTTTACTTTATCATCAAGTGCAGCGAGTCACAACACTAGGCTTTATTGAACGAGTTATACATAGTATTCGTTAATTAAATACTATATATTTAAGTTTGGAAATCTTTTCAGGCGAAATTATTTTGAGACAGAAATTAGACAAGTTTAATTGCACTTCGTTTGACACTAAAGAATGTATATGGAATTGAAGAGTCCTGCCATTGTTTGCGGATTTGTTTATTATCTACGAGAAAAAATTTAGTGTTCATTCCTAAAATACAAAATATTTTAGGAATGGCTCCTATATTTCCGAAGTTTCAGGTACAAGGTAAACACCAGTGCTGCGAAAATAAATGTAAAATACAGGCCGTTTTCGATTTTTTTCCGTTTTACAAATCCCAAGATTCACGCGTGTACTTGCTTTTTCTTTAAGACTGGGTTTCAACGGTAATTCGCAGTGATTGATACCTTCCTGGAAACAAGAATTAATCGAATTCTTTTAAAAAATACATTGATAGATCACTGGATCCGAAAAAACTCTAGCCTGCGATTTCCACCAAGGGTGTCCTTCTCAGAACTTGAAAATAACATTTCATACGTATTTTCCGTACTTATGAACCCACATTCGAGGAAAGAAATTTGCATGTGACCATACAATTTCCAGAAATAGCACATAATTTATTATTATTATTATTATTATTATTATTATTTATTATTATTATTATTATTATTATTATTATTATTATTATTGAAAGGCGCATTTTGCGTTCTGGATCCATTCAATTACTTGTTTTAGTAATAACCGGAAAATCGTATGTGCTCACTTCCAATTTCCTTCAACGACGTACTCGTACTTTCGCATTCGAAATTGTTTTTCCACGATTCATCATTTTATTAACACATTATTTATTCATTCCAATATAAATGGCATAACATTTTCTTACACATCAATGTAATATACGTCAATGTAGCAGAAATTCGCGCAATGATAATTAGTTCCAGAAAGTCATTTTCCAAGAAATGAACTACATTAACGACGTAAGTGATGGATGTGTGAACACACGGAGGAGGATGAAACACTCTACGTCAAAGCAAAACTTCCGACGCCGGCTCATGTGACACAGCACGGTAGTTCAGCTGTGACGAAACCCCTAAGGAGCACGTAATCAGAATACACGATGGTTTTACCTGAACTGCTTTAGCCGCGCGGGCAAAAAACCAGTGTCTGTAGCCACAATCCGCAACGGCTGAAACAGACACCAACGATACCTTTTGACTCCGCAAGCTGATTGTCGTGGAGACCGAAAGTATTCGATGTTGCTACCGGCACCGCAACCTTAAACATTTCATTCGATTTAGTTTGAACTTCCTTGATCTCAACGGGCTAGCGGAGTCTATACAATTAGTTCTCTCATGAGAATGCTGCATACAGGTGAAATTGTCCAGAAAGTATGTGGAAGATTAATATGGGAAGAGCTCAATGTGAGTCGGCAACACGTTGTTAGTAAATGACCCAGTCGCGCGCCAGGCCACTCAACGTGGTTTTGGGATCCATTTCTTTTCCATATAAGGCAAGTGAACAGTTTATCTTCAACACATGAACCAATAATGTGTCCTTATTGTGAGAAACAAGTTTATTTTCGTAAATCAAAAAATGATCTTTCGTATGCTAATTAGGATAAGTAAATAAAGAATGAACTGTTTTATTGCCTCATCTTTCGCTGAAGTTCCATGCGTCAATACATTACCTACGTATAGGGCAGTTCTAAACAAAAAGATCGGTTCTGGACAAGGGAGATTCGTATTATACACGAGCCTTGTTTGTAATTAGTTATCCCGTTAAATTTTCACAATACGATATTTTTTTCGTAAGGATAGGGGTTCACGGTTAAGTTAAGACACACTTACGGCAAATGAGCATAAGAGTGATGTAGAATTAGCACTTTAATTTTAAAAAATCCATTTTGAAAACAAGGCAAAGCGTTTTAGAGCATTATAAAATTAAGATTTAGCATTTTGTAGCATTTGTTGAGAAAATTATTATTATAGAAGGCTCTTTGAGAAAATTATTTTGATGCTTTTAGCTTTTTTTCATATTTTTTAGCTAAAATCTACCGTCTCTAAGCCTAAGGCCCTTAAATTCGTGGTCTCGTGCACTGTGAGGCGGCGTCAGCACCAAGCGGGAGGGGAGGGGGCGGCGCTATACTTAGCGCTTACGGCGAGTGGGAGGGGAGGACGAGGGAAGGGGAGGGGAGGGAAGGGGAGGGGCAGGACGCCGGGGTCGTGTGTTCCCGTGACGTGCAGAAAGAGTGCACACGAAACATGGGAAAAAACACGAGAATGGGAAGCACAGAAAGGATGAGGGGAAGGAGGAGGAGAAGGGGGAGGAGAAGGGGAGAGGGAGGAGGAGAGAGAGGAGGAGGAGGAGGAGAAGGGGGAGGAGGAGAGGGAGGAGGAGGAGGAGGAGAGGGAGAAAGAAAAGAAACATCCCAGACCACGTGAATGAATGGACGGTGGACTATTTTATTGGAGGGGAAACGTAAGCAGACGCCCATGCGCTTTTAACTATTCCATCCGATGCGAATTCAAGGAAACAACTGGACGGGTCAGATGAATGCCCGAAACATACCAACGCAATCCCTTATGATATTATACACACATGAGACTGTATTATTTTAAATTCGCGAAACAATTTTTCAAGGCGACAATACGTTGGTTTTTCTTTGGACATTCATGTCTTACTGTTCTCTATTAATCTAACATGGAACAAATATAAGTTTTAATTAAATTAAATATCAAAACAGCTGCATCGAAAAAGAAACGAACGGTTAGACACATGAGAAAATATACACAGGCCATGAGCAGAAGTAAACGAAGAATAGAAAAATATATACATACAAAGCGGGGGAGAAGCGTGGTGATGGCATGATAGAGCGGAACGGATAGAACAGAAAGATACAACAGAAAACGACACTGACATAATTCGAAATGAAACAGACCAATAAAAGGTGGAACATACCAGCCCATGTACAAAAAAAGAAGGGAAACAAACGAATGGACCAGAGGTTGATTTTTCAGTCGGCACCTGGGGGACGCTGCACAAACTTCATTGAAGCCAAACTCACGACCTAACATTACAAACATTCCCTCACTAACACCCATTCGATTGAAGATCAAATGGGAGTCGTGTTGTTTAAAAGTGGCGATGAAATTATCTGTACAGCCGGGCTGACCAAGGCAAGAAATCGCGAAGGCGAAATTTTGGAAATAATAATCTGATCGTACAGCTTGCTTTGTGTTTGGACAAGTGAAGTTGTAAGTAGAATTTTGTCTTCAGAACGAATGTACACTCAATGCATGTTACCCTTCTTAAAATCACTTATTACAAAAGAAATAATCATATAAAATCCACCGAAATTAATGTCAAAATAGTTTTAAATTTTATAATTTAAAATAAAACATTCATTTTAACTGGCATTTAAAAATGTGATACTTAATTTAATAATCAAAGTTGTCAATATTCAAAAGTTTTGACATTGATTCGTTCATTTGTCCCCCAAACAACAGGAAACTTATTTTTACATCAAAACATGGGGCAATAGGAATAATACATTCAAAAGCCACATGAACTACGTGAAGTCGTAGGCTTCCGCGGCCGGAGTCATGTGGATCTTCACTGTCCGGGTGACGCCGCGTCCAAGGCTGTGTTGCCGACGTTTCGACCATCTTTTCGTGGTCTTCCTCAGGGGATCAGCCCTGAGGAAGACCACGATAAGATGGTCCAAACGTCGGTAACACAGCCTTCGATGCGGCGTCTACCGGACAGCCAAGATCATCCACATAACATACGTTTTCTTTCCCTTTTAAAGTGCCACATCTGCGTGGTACGGGTATTTAATATTAAAATGTATTAAAATTTTAAACAGATAATTTTTTTATCCTGAACCGATCTCAGAGTGAGGAGAATGTGCACTTCGTGGGCGTGCGTGTGCTGTGAAGGGGTAGAAATGTTGCACGTTCTAGATGTGTCTTACGTAGGGTCATGATTCGCGCTAAGCCACTCTATCGGTACTGAATGTGGCTTCAGACTAAGTCCGACATCTGTAGACGATGTCACCCGCCGACAACTTTCGTTTGAATTTCATACAAGCACCGACAAACTTTTAGATGGTGAACTTTGAAATTAAATTATCACATTATGCAAACCAGACAAGATTACTTATTAAAAATTTTTTTTTTGAAGTAACGTCACAATGCAATGAAATATTGTTAATTTAGTAGAAAAACAACTATTTCAAAACAATCTCCATAACTACATAAATTACAGAGTTATGAAAAATACTTATTAACTGGCAGCCGTATTTTATAAAAATGAATATACGTCTGCAATAAATGTCCTGGAGAAACGTTTCAACCGATAATCCAATTTTCACGAAAATTCCTTAACTGGTAAATCTTGACTTTGAGTAGTTCAACACGTCATTGGTGATGAAACTTGATGAAATTTGTGACTTGATTAAATTTCATGAAGGTTTTTTTTTTTCTAATGCAATGAGCAAGACACGACGGGGCGAAGCGCGATGGGAATAGACGCGAGGGGAAGGCGAGGGCGGATGGAGCGGGTGGAGGACAGAGGGTGACAGGGCGACGATGTAAATAAAATTCCCCCTAATTTACACTATAAATAGAATACTTTCCTTCAGTATGATAGGGAATTACGATACAGAAGAGTTTCTCTATGAAAAAACGAATTTGACGGTCGGAAAACAAATTAACGTCATGCAGGGCGATAACATTGCCAGAGATAGTGATAAAGCATTTACACATAATCTAACTGTAAACAACGACGACAAAATGAGTGCACGGACGTAACCTGAAATTATGTTGCCAGCAGTGGCCAAATAGCAACTGTCAAAGCAGTCCCTTCTTATACCTAAGCCCTGGCAAAACCGGGGTTAAATCGGCTTATATTCTTATGAATTCTGGGTGTAGTATTTGCTACATTTTTGTAAATTTGTGTAGCCAAATTATTCACGAAACCTAACAAGGAATATTCTCGTGTCGCTGCCGTGAGCCAGTGCTCTATTCCGAACGCGAAACAAGCGAAGACGTCGACGCGCGCCGTTCGCAAAAGCCTCGCCTCAATCTTTCCCCTCCCCCGTCGGGCGCCGGATGCCGGAAGTGGCTGGCGGAAGTGACGCGCGTCGCGTGGGCGCGCCAATCGCGCCACGCGGTCAAGTTCGCGACGGAGGAGGAGGAGGAGGAGGGTCAACACATCATCGTGCTCCAGCGGCCGGGGTCTATGAACTCGTGGTAGAGTTCGCTCTATGAATTAAAATGTAAAATGCGTACAGTTCACACACCGGAAGCCATGGATTTTTAAAGAAAGAAAGAAAGAAAATAAAGATATAAAAGACAAGTATTTGGTTTTGGAAGGCAGAAACAGGATGTGTCTCTGATTTGTCGGAATTCAGTTAAGCGTAAACTACAAAACTTCCAATAATAAAATTAGCAAAGATCTGAAATGGCCAGACTACACCAACATATTTGATCCGTTAAAGATTATCGTCTTAAAAATACCATTCTCTTACATCGATGTAAACCAACATTTTTCATCGCTGTTCGAATCAATACCAAAAAACATTGTCTACATTCTACAAATTAGAAAGTTCCACATCAACAATGTCAATAATCTTAACGTCTGATAATATCGCAAAAAACAAAAACAAAAAAAAATAAAAATTGACAATATTAATTCCAAATAATATACCCACAAACTATTCAGTTACTCGGCGAAATCAACTACACAAGCATGCTCTTCATACATTTGTTTCATACAGAAACATCTATATGCAACTACCATCCAAAATACAACAATAACAGTCTTGATAAGAGAATGAAAGACAAGAACATCATAAAGAACAAGAAAAATAGGCAAATTACGTAAAACTCCTTGTGATGGCAGAACAAAATATGTAACAAACTAAACGCTACCTAAATTTATATTCATTCCAAGACATATTGAAATACGAAACCATCGAATCTGAAACTAACTCAGCCCCAGAAAATTAAATTCGAGAAAAAAAGTTGAAATAAGAAGATAGAAAAACAATGAAAAAAAGGAAAAAAGATAGAAAAAAGAATTGAAACACGAGATAGAAAGAAAAATTGAAACACGAATAAAAAATTAAACACGAGATAAAAGAATGAAACAAGAGATAGAAAAAGCAAAACGGATAATAAACTTGCGAGCGCAACTACTTGAAGTTGAACATGTCGCGTACCGCAGAGGACAGAACGCAGGGGTGGCCGTGACGACGTAGGCGGCTGCGGTCGTGGCAACGCAGGGGGCGGCGGCGGCGCCACGCAGGGGGCCAGGCCGGGGCCGGCGGCGCGGTGGCGGCGGCGGAGCACGTGGTGGCCGCGGAGGAGGCGGAGGAGGAGCCGAAGGCGAAGCCGGGCAGCGAGGCGTAGGGGGAGCAGCACGCCACGAGCGAGGCGCAGCGCCGAGCGTACTGGCCCACCGCCACGCACATGCACATCACCTCGTCCACCGGCAGGCGCATGCGTTACCACGCACGCATCCTCACGCGCGCCTCACGCCCGGCGATCGAACGCCGCCTTCCAGCCCCACCCCCCACGGCACACCGCCACGCGGCCTTCGATCGCTGCCCACAGACACTGTTCGCTTGGCTGCTTCTACCAACCAAGTGCTCCTCCCTGATTCAAACGCACTCAGCTCTTCAAGTTCTTCTGGTTCACGAACTCACGCGCAAGACACTTGTACGTCATCTGCAAAACATGGCGATTTCGTAGCTCACATGACAGTTTAGAAAAGAAAGAAGAAGAAAAAGAGACTGAGAAGAAAGTGTTTTATTTCTTTTGACCTCTAAAATATTTATAACACCAAGTGTGTAGTTCAGAAGATTCAAGCTCACTTAGTAACATCGAAATATACGATAACACAAGTACGGAAAACGCATTATAATTAAATCGATAAAATCAGGAAACATTCGCTGAATTGGTAAACTAAATCCATTTTCGAATACTGTGAAAGAGTTTTTTAACGTGTATGAAAACACGTGATTCTGTATTGCAAAACGTTGTAGCACTTTACAAAGGGTAACTTTGCGATGTTCGGCAATACAATCACCACGTATGTTTTAATGTTATTGTTTCACAAGAGAAAACGGGTTGTGTACTAGACAAGTGGCGTTTGATACTCTACAGAATAAATGTTTTTATTCTGAATATAACTTTCTGGGTGAAAACGAGCGTCTCACCCAGTGTTTATTATTTACAAAATTGCAATTTGATTACAAGTGATTAGATGCGACTGAGAGAGAAAGTACTTTCATCGTTTTCTACCTTCAGAACTCACAGGTAAAAAAAACAAAAGAAAATATCCCAAAGGACGTAGGTATGAAAGTGCCTCAATTTTATTAATGAAACTTGCAATCTCATTCGCTTCTTCAGAAACGCACTTTGCCTGACAGACGATATGCCGGCATATACCTGATGAATAGCTTCCACAGCGATGCACCGGACACGACGGAAAATACTAGTTTGAAAAGCAACATTGCACCGAGGCAAAACACAAAAAATGGAAATGATCACTTTTACACGCAATTCTCACGGGGACAGTTCATTCATGATGACAAAAGCATCTTCGAAAGGCCGAAAGCGCTGTCTCACCAGATCGAACAGGAGCAGGTGCGCGACACAAGCCAACGACGATTCATCCAAAAACTGTGTACAAGTAGTACTTGCAATTTCTCACATGCTCTTCTAGCCCCGTCAGTCGTCCGTAAACATCTTCATAACGACCAAACCCAACGTCACACGGAAACGAGCTGCATTACATACTTATGGCGAATCACCAATGATAAAGATATCGCTTTGGAACGCAATTCCTCACACCGCAAGAAACTTCACACACTCGTCATATAACCGATCGCACCCGGACATGACAGGATGCATCACTTACACACTCCAAGCGAAATCACAGTAAAACAAAAGAGTAAACTGATTACAGCATTTTCCAGACAGCAAGCCGTTTTCGTGTTCGCACGTCAACCACCACCTCGGAGCGAGCAGCGCTACACGCTCGCGGCGAAACACCACCGCCAGGCACAGCATCTCTTCTGCACGCACGAACCCTCCTCCTATCGACGCACCTCGGAGCGAGCACAGCCCGGCCGGGCGCGGCGCGGCAGCCGCCACACGCACCTCTCTCGCACGCACGGGGCGGAGGGGCGTGTCCTAGCACCCGCGCAGCGCCCGCCCGCCCGGGTCACGAGGTCAACCGGGGCTCGCGCCGCGCCCACCGCGCTGCCACCTGTTGCCGCCCGGGCCGCCCGCCCGCCCGCTGCGGTTGTCCGCCTGCGCGGCGCGGACCGCTGCAGCGCCACCCTCCCCGATCGCCCGATTCCCCGGGGGCCGCGAGCCCGCGTACCCGACAGCCCTCTCCGGAATGCGACATCCATGTCGATGTTTTCCATCGATGTATTTAACATCCAGTTTCGGAGCGATGGTTTCATGTTGACATTTCTTTAAATGACAAAGGTACTATCATAACAAAATTCTATAATAATTTTCATATATCCATTATATGAGTACCCATAAATTTAAAAAAAATGTTTCGGGGCACCCAACCGCCCTCTCACGAGGCCTTAATCGGGTATGCCAGATCGATGTTTCCGATCGATGTATTTAACATCGAGCTTTTGAAGCAGATGTATTCATGTGGTTGACATGTCTTTCGTAAAATGAGAAAGGTACCATTATAACAAAATTCTGTAATAATTTTCAGATATCCATAAAATGAGTATCCATAAATTAAAAAAAAAATGTTTCGGCGCACACAACGGAGCTCTCACGGGGCCTACTCCTCCGATGTTGATCTTGATATCGAGGTTTTCAAAACATCGACTTTCGAAGCCCATGTTTTGCGTTCTTCTTATTCACGTTGTTCAATATTTTTAAACGAGAAAGGTACCGTCATAACAAAATTCTATAATGATTTTCAGATATCCATAAATTGAATATTCTTCACACCAAGGGACCAAAGGTGAAAATTAAACATGATTCGGCACATACAACTGCGGATAGTACCAGCAGAGGGAAAATGTTATTGTACAAACGTGTAAGTTATTACATAAAATAATAATAATAATAATAATAATAATAATAATAATAATAATAATACAATTGTAATTATTATTACGCCGTTCGTTTCGATGCTTGGCATCGTCCACTCGCCGCCGATATCAACAGTCAACACCTCGCCGAACAATACGGGAAATTATTATCGATATTAAAAAGTTATCGAGCGAGGTGACACAGAGCTACCTAAAATCCAAGTAATTCTTAGAGCTGATTGTGTTCAAATCGCGACGAAAATCCCGGTAAATGTTTGCTGTCGGAATGAATTTTCTAGAGACCTGTTGCATAGTCCGTCCGATCATTATTCCAGACAGTTGAAAACATTCAAACCCACTTCACAATATTTTTGATTATACTGCATATGTTATTTTTCTAGCTATGAAATCTGGATAATGCACCTAGTACATACTTTAAATGTTGCAAGTGAACCATGAAGGTAGAATAATTGTGTGTTTTTAACCCCTTCACTCGTATCAAACGCCAATTGAAACACCAGACTCTCACACTTACTTCTAAATGCCAAAAATCGAACAATGTAACATTAACATTATCTTCTAATGTAACATTCACAATAGCAAGGAAACAAATTCAATCATATGCTACTCACTGATCAAACACTCGGGAACTGACCAACACAGTACAAACGTTTCAGTCTAGTTACACAAGAAGCTGACAGTTTCAATCAGCACCAACAGAACACTCAATAGTAACAAAAACCCCCACTTGTAGCATTTAAAAGAAAATTAACGTGGCCACGTGATATAATTAAAAGTTCATTTCAGGGAAAAAACGATAAAAACAGTTGCAGCACACTAAAAAAATCGCAACTCGCTCATCCACAGTTTATATCCAACACTACAACACAACGAGGAGAAACGGAAACGCAACTCTTATACCGACATCAACTTGCAGCAGTCACCCACACTAATAACTCCCATTCAACTAACACCAGCGAAACGTCGATTACACACGTGGATTCCGGAGCACTCGAAACAGCTCACGTTGCGGCACACGACCCGCCCGCGGTCCAACCGCCGCGCCACACGTTCGACGGCGACGCCGCCAAGCGGAGCAGCCCTTGCCGAAAGCGGCCGCCTGCGGACCGGCAGCACGCGGCACTGCGGAGGCGGAGGCGGCGTGGGCGCGACGTGGGCGCAGCGGGGGGGCAGCGGGTAGGTCGGGGTGGCCCCGGCCTGAACCTACGACACGGTGGCGGCGCGGGGGCGGCGACCGCGTGGGCGAGGGCTCAGCCGCCGCCTGGCGGCTCCGCGCACGCGCACAAGGCGGCCGCCCCCGCACCCACTCGCACCACGCGCGCCCCGGGGCCAAGGGGAGGCTGTGCGGCGCGCACGGAGGGGCTGCTGCGGCGGCGGTCAACGTACGTTTTTTCTTTTTAAAAAAAATATTTATTTTCCATTCGGATGTACATGGTTCAGTAACATTTTACTTTTTCATATGTATTGCTGGCTTAGAGCTATTCTTATTTCCTAAACTTATAAAAACTAACTACAGGAAGGGGTAGGAAGCTACTCTCTGCACCTACTGTTCACAATTGTTAGAAAATAAGTTTAGGAAGGCGTTATAAGGGTAACGGTTTTTTATGCGCGTTGGAGACCAGGTAGTAGTGGATGGCGTGTGGTATTGAGTTGATATTTGAATAGAATGTATTGGATAGATGGGCTATGTGTTTGGAGACGGAAGTTATATTCAATTCTTTGCGTATTTGTTTGTTGGATACAACCATGGAGCGTGGGTTGCTAATCGAAGAAATCTATTTTGTATAATTTGTAGTTTACTTATGATAGTAGCAGAGCATGCGTTAGTCCACACAGGGCATGCGTATAACATTAAGGGTCTGATTATGGATTTATATAAAGTGATGGCATTATCTATTGATCGGCAGCTTTTGGTGTTTATTAAAGATTTTAATTGTGCTATTTGGTGAACGTACGTAGCGGCGGATCCACGCATTCGTCATTCGGCAAGGAGCGAAGAACAGAGTATACTGCGATTTTTAATAAGCTGTATGTGATATTTCATCGGCTGCTACGGTGCCATCCAATCGGACCCTAACTGACTCATTATGGGGTCAGCATCATATGGGGTCATCGGGACCTACCTGACGTTCAACCTTCCGATTGGATGACACCGTAGCAGTTGATTTACGTTGCAGGCAGCTATGTAAAAACCTCAGTATAGTGTGGACGAGTTGCTTGCTATTTGCCGAGCGACCAACATTCGGTGCTCGGCCTACCCACTGCGTCTTGAACATGTCAAACATTTCCCCGAACCCATCAGGGGCTCGAGCTTGGGCGAGCGGCAGCTCGCTGCTCGGCCAATACCGAGTGTGCGGAGCCGCCTTTAGAGGTGACGGCGGTAGCGGAGGCGAGGGCAATGAAAACGGCAGCGGAGGCCGGGGTGGCGGTGGCAACGGCGGAGGCAAGGGGAGGTGATGGCGGCGGATTGCAAAGATTGATTCATTAGTGATTCCGGGCGCAACAACGGCTAAGATTTGCCTAGTAAGTGTTGTGGATGTTATTAACACTGGAAGGTGGCGGTGACCTTCTTCCTCCCCGCTGTATGACGAGATCTGGCGGAGATCTTTCCGAGACAAGCTCTAATCTTTACACTGGTCTCTCGGCAAGCGCACTAGTGTATAGCGCATGAAAGTAAGTAAGGGGCTAGGATATGGAGAAGAAGGACTGTTCGCGTGAGGTTCGTTAGGTTTCCGGGCGCGTCAACTGCTTCGGTCATTAGTCCCGTTAGTGTAGTGCATATTTTTTCTCGGGAGATGGCGGTGATCTTCCCCCGCGGTGATCCGGCGCCGACCTACCGTCGGCCAGCAGGGTTTCCCCCTAACCAGGACTCTCCCACCAGCGGGGCACCGCCCCAGCCGGGATAACCTCTAAGCTCCCGACCGGTCTCCCGGAATACATGGTAGTGTAGTGCATGTTAGTGTAAGTGTGTGTGTAAGGGGAGAGGATAGGACATGGAATAGGAAGAACAGATCACGTGCGGTCCGTGGCCCGTTTGGTAGGGTACTGCTCCGGCATTCGCCTGGTGTTGATCGGAGAAACCACGGTAAACTACCGATCAGAGCAGCCGGCCACTAGAATTCTCCTCCAAACAGCGACTGAATTCGACCTAGCTGAAAAGCTATTGTAGAAAATCCTGCCGCCATGGGGAGTGGGAACCTAGGACCTCCCGGTTAGAGGCGCTGCAGTGACATCAGTTGATGCACTGAGCTACCGCTACCGGTCCCAGCTGTTAGAATTCTCCTGCAGACAGCGACTGAAATCTACCGGGCTATCTAGCCAGTGTCGAAAATCCTGCCACCGTCGGGACTCGAACCCTAAGGCTTTCCAGTCAGAGGCACTGCAGTGAAATTGCGGTGGCGGCTGCAGAGGAGAGTGGTAGCGGTGGTGGGTGGTGGTGGTGGTGGTGGTGGGTGGTGGTGGTGGTGGTGTGGTGGTGGTGGTGGTGGTGGTGGGTGTGGTGGTGGTGGGTGTGGTGGTGGTGGTGGTGGTGGTGGTGGTGGTGGTGGTGGTGGGTGGGTGGTGGTGGTGGTGGTGGTGGGTGGTGGTGGTGGTGTGGTGGTGGTGGTGGTGGTGGTGGGTGTGGTGGTGGTGGTGGTGGGTGTGGTGGTGGTGGTGGTGGGTGTGGTGGTGGTGGTGGGTGTGGTGGTGTGTGGTGGGTGTGGTGGTGGTGGTGGGTGTGGTGGTGGTGGTGGGTGTGGTGGTGGGTGTGGTGGGTGTGGTGGTGGTGGTGGTGGGTGGCAGCGGCGGAGGGAGGGAAGCAGCGGCTTTGGACCACCGGCCAGCGACGGTAAGACAGCAGCGCAGCAGCAGCACTGGCGATGAAGGCGCGGCGAGGGTAATGGAGACCGTGGCGTGGGTAGTAGTGGGGCGGGTCGGAAAAGGTTGGCATAGGTCTCTACGAAGCGACAAAAACGCTTGCAAGTGTTTGTTCACGCCCGCTCACTCACACGACAGGGACAGCTGTTTGCTCTGGCTACACCTGCGTATGCCAATATGAAATCCTGGGAATACAATGTCTCTCCGTGACACGAACAGAGACCTTTTTAATTAACTTACTAATGCCGACTATAGTTGCAGTAACACAGTCAACTTCCGAAAAGGACGCTATATGTGAAATTGAACCTTTAAGCGAGCAAACTACATTTTACGGCAGCAACTAGCAGGCACATTATCAGATGGCACATTCCGTATTTTCATTTGCTTTCACAAATAAGCTTTTTCCTCGCCGTTTCATACCACATGGAAACCATTTGTGTACACATACATGGACGAAGGACTTTTTTTAAGTATAGCTTACAACAGCTTGACCTGATTAATATTTCTCTTTATTCAATGAGTAAGACGCTATTTCGGATGAAATAACTTATATTCAGTTTTCCCAACATAAATAGTACGATAAAAATTTACGTACCTCATAGAGTGTTAAGCTAACACAAAAACCTGTCCATCTACTACAATTATCACTGACGGTAAACAGTGATGTGGAATATTACAATTATGAATGTTCAATTCTTCGGGTACAATTAATATTTGGGGGACTTAGTACAGAATTCATTCTTAAATAACTGCATGAAACGAACTTGTGCACGTCCCACAATGCATATCCTACATAAGCCAGCTTTGTTTAAATCACCTCATCATTACCCTCTACCCACTCGTGAGATTGCAGGGCCCGCCCACGCTTCAATCGGGGATGTAACAAGCGCTTAAACCGATTGCGGCGTGCGAGTGGCAGTAATCCACAGACGGCGCCAGCGATAACGAAGTCTCCGGGCAGGATGCGAGGGGAAAGGGGCGGGGCACTTCCTGCAGATGCTTCCGCCCAAGAGCAAAAGGCGGCGGAGGGAAAGAAAAGAAGCGAAAGGTCGAGCGCGCGCATGCGCACACGTAGCCGCCCCCCCCCAGCCCCACGCCCACTCGCTGCCTCTGCTTAGCATTCCCCGCCGCAGGCCTCCAGCCACTCCACCGCGCCAGCTAAACGACCTATGGATAATCCGCAAAGGATGCTGCGTATTCCCTTCATCTCACCTCAATTTTTTCTCCTTTTCCTTCTCCTACATCTGCAGCGCCTCTGACCGGGAGGTCCAAGGTTCAAGTCCTCACAGCGGCAGGATTTTCCACACTAGCTTTTCAGCTAGGTCGAATTCAGTCGCTATCTGGAGGAGAATCCTAGCGGCCGGCTGCTCTGATCGGTAGTTTTCTGTGGTTTCTCCGATCAACACCAGGCGAATGCCGGAGCAGTACCCTAACAAACGGGCCACGTACCACGCGCGATTGTCCTTCCTCTTCCTTGTCCTATCCTCCCCCTTACACACACACACACACACACACACACACTTACACTAACATGCACTACACTACCACACATTCCGGGAGACCGGTCGGGAGCTTAGAGCTTGTCCCGGCTGGGGCGGTGCCCCGCTGGTGGGAGAGTCCTGGTTAGGGGGAAACCCCACTAGCCGACGGGAGGACGGCGCCGGATCTCGCTATCCAGTGGGGGAAAATCACCGCCATCTCCCGAGAAAAAACACGCACTGCACTAACGGGCTAATGACCAAAGCAGTTGACCCCGGAAACATTTTCCCTTCTCCTCCTTCCCCCCCCTCTTTTCCCTCCCATTTTTCTTTCCTTCATCTTTTCCTTTTTTCCTTATAAGTTTTTTTTCATCTATCCATTTTTCCTTTTTTTTCTTCTATCTTTTTCTTTCCCTTACCACATCTCCTCTATTCCCCCTTCTTTCCTAACCTTTCAATGTTTCCGTTAATTCTTCCATTCTCTATTTCCCGTTTCTTACCTCTTCTCTATTGGTGTCACAGCGCTGGCACGACAATGGCAGCTAATTACTCTTAACACAATACTTGGCAATTACGGGATAATCGATGTGGTTTTAGATTACACATGAAGGGTTATGAGACCGCTCGCCGTCACCTTCAACATCACTCATAAGTAAAGCAAGTTTTAGACATACTGATCATTCAGGTTCACAAGTGGGACAAATTTGGAAAATGCTAAAGGAAAGAAATCCCAATATGAGAGCGCCTTCTTCCGCTGCATTTCCCATCTCCAAGCCGGACGCAATCCGCTCTTCCGGAGCGAATCCCTTCTCGAGCCCGGGGAGGTTAGACGCCGGCCTCGCACCGTCTGTAACTGCCTGCGGCGGCGGCGGCGCCAGGGGGCAAAGTCATGGACGCGGGCGGGGGCGGGGGCGAGGAGAGGCGCCGACGGGGATAAGCGCCGCCCCCGCGTCCCAAGCGGAAATCGCACGGCTCCGGCGCCGGCGGCGGGGTCGGGGGTGGGGGGGGTGGGGATTGGAGGCGGAAGCTGCGGCGCGGGCGGCGGCGACATTGCCCTTTGGCGTCGCCCCTCCGCCCACGCGCCTCCCCTCGCCCTCGCCGCACGCCCACGCCGCACCCAGGGGCCGTCGCCCAAGGCCGTCGACAGCCTGCGCCGCCAGCCAACTCTACGGTTCACTGGCAGGATTGGCATTACATTTAATGCACATTGGTGTTGTGTACATGGAACAACGCAATCTTGTTCATTGAAAAGAGCTCAACAGATTTGGACATTATATTAATGCACAAGTTTAAAATCAGTGTGGTTTTAATGTAGAGGTTCTCCCATTTCGCCTCCCTCTCATCATTTACCAAGATTATTCATTTACTTTCTTTCTAGATATGACCATAAAGCTTTGATTCTTTCATCCTATTAGTCGAAATCGACAAAAATGCAACGAAAATGTTATATGAATATGAGCCATTTCTTTTTTGACAATACAACATCAATGTCTACAATAAAGTGCATTGTTCGAAAGGGAAAAAATGACATTTCATGAAAATCCGCCCTCTAGTGATAAACAAAAAGGTAAACCTGCTAAAACAGTTGAAGAGAGAAGACCTTGCGGATATCGCGGAGAATACGTTGTAAAGTTGAAACACACTGTTTTATTTTGATTTAAAGCTTTTACTTCTTCCTGAAAAAAAGTTTTCGGCGGAAAATTACCAAAGAGTAACGAGAATACGCTGGTGACGCTTCACCCAACGCTTCCGACGCCCCAACTCAAACGCGTTCACTGGGCACGCAAAATGACTTGTTAGTCCAAATCGACGAAAAATGGAAAAGTGAATCTAAAAGGTATTTTACTATAGGGAAAAGAAAAGAAAACAGGCATTTCATTAAAATACGCCCCCTAGTGATAAACAAAAAGATAAACTTGCTGAAACAGTTAAAGAGAGAAGAGCTTGCAGAGAGGATATCGCGGAGAATACTTTGTGAAGTTGAAGCACACTGTTTTATTTTGATTTAAAGCTTTTACTTCCTGGAGAAAAGTTTTCGGCGGGAAATTACCGAAGAGTAACGAGCAGACGCTGTGGACGTCCCGACTCGGATGCGCTCGCGCGGATGCGTTCGTGGGTGGCGAAGCGGGCGGCGCCGGCCGGCGGCGACATGAGACGCCCGAGATTAATGCGTCGCTCGGCGAAATTACCAGGCACCGCCCACTCGCCCACCCCCGCGCGAGCATCATGGGCGTTCGCGCGTGGGCGGTTTGCTTGGTGGGTTTCGGTGGTTCGTAAAGCCAAGAGCCCCGTTTGGAACACGTGACGGTTCTACTCGACTGCTGTAGTCGTACTGGTGAAGCGAGCGTCTGTCCTCTCAACTTCCAAGGGCACAACTGCGGAGAAAACCGTAGGTTCCCGATTTTCTTCAGTACGCAGGTTCGTGGTTCAACCGCCCTGCAATTGTGCCGCAGTGAACGAGTTCCGGGTTCCTTTCTGGCGAACAAGTGAAAGGTGAAAGTTGTTCCGTTCAGCACCTCGCTCGTTAAGCCCGGGCGAGTGATCTGCTATATATTCCGAAAGGGTCGCATTGCGTTCCCCGATGTGTTTACGTGGAACGTCTTTTATTTACTTATTATATTTCAAGAATATACCATGATTCAGTTTAATACCCATGCATTGGTCACGACTAAAACCTTTAACTAATAATTTATAAATAGCATAACAGTTTAAGGTATCTGACGAAGGATAACCTATCCGCCATCTGCGTCAGCGAATTACGAGAATACCAACGTAGGCAACTCACTCAAATGGGCGATTTGCTGACTGGGATTTGGTGTCTCATTCCGAATTTGTGAGGTTTAACCCGTACTACTCTACAGGGAAAACACATCGCATCTGTCGCCACAACCCGGAGAAGAACATTGGAAGGAAAATGTCGCTCCCCAATTCTCTTCATTATTAAAGAACCCAGCTGCATTACCCTAAACTTCTACTAGCGCAAACATGCTCCGGAAATAGGTTAGGTTACTCCCGAGGACGTCAAACTCGTTTCATTCTGCAGGAGACACTGTACACCTCGCGGTCTGGGAGCTTCGCACAACCTCAGACGAGTACAACTGAAACGCCCGCTCGGCCGCCCGCCCGCTCACCCCCCTGCTCACTCGCTCGCCCGCCCATTCGCTCGCCCGCCCGCCCTCTCGCCCGCCCGCCCCCCGCCCTCTCGCCCGCCCGCCCTCTCGCCGCCCGCCCGCCTGCCCGCCTGCTCGCTCGCCCGCCCGCACGCGAATGTGCCCTTCAATGCGTCGCCCGTGCGAATACGAGGAACGCCCCACCCACGTCGAACAGCGCTGTGCAAGCATCCACGCGTTGGCGGCTCAGCTCACCTCCGAGACATTTGCTTTGCGGGATTCAGTGACCTGAACCGTCATTTGCTCGAGTGGATAGAGAACCGGTGGCGCGTTAACAAGAAAGACTATGTACTCGCGAATTACCGCTTTATTACATTGTGCGTAGTCTTTGAGGGCGCTTTTGACTGTGACTCCGCCCAGCTAGAACTGCATGGAAATAGTGATATTAGTGAGAACAAAGAGCAAATGAATGCATAATTGATGTTTTCGGACATTCGGCGAAACTAACTTGTCAATTCAATACCAACCTTACGTAAATCACCCGCCATATTTACTTAAATTGGCTTAGGAACTTTTGGTTACCGTTTAAGTTGAAGCGCAGTAGGAGTCAACCTCAACATCATTCCCCTATGCAATGGAAGCATTACACCTTAAGTATTTTTCTTGGCTGGGTATTGGCATGCTTGGTGAGAGAGATGTGTCAATTTCTCTCGACTCTGCAACATGCAGCAAACAGCTGTGTGCAGCCCGCGAAAGAGTTAGTCCTAGAGCGTACGTATTTCGAAGTTTTTATACTGCGAGCGAATTCAATAGTGATTTGTTTTGGAAATGTATTGTTATTTCATATTGTTCTTGGCGTTTTCATTGATGCGTCGTCATTTGACGAAAAACTCTTCAATGAATGTAATAAGGAGGAGAATTTTAGAAAGTCAGACACGTAAAAAAATTGTCTAAAGTGATATCCTGGCTGAAGTGGCGATGATTAAAGAGGTAAGCTGCCATGGCTACAATAATGAGTGTTAATTCACATTAGAATTTATGGAAAATTAAGTGTCATACATATAAACATATTTACATTGACTGTTAAAGAGAAACAGGTGTATATTTCCAGCAGGGTTATAACTATAGCATACTATTTAGTATAGAGGTTAGTGATTGATTTCATTTGAGGGAAATCAATGGACTTTCTTTTTTTTACAGAGAGAAGAAGCCTAGTCTCTTGAAAGAAATTTGGTTGTATGTGAATGAATGTTTAAGAAAAAATTATGGAATTGGGTCTTCTAAGGAGGAAAGGAAATGTATTGTGTACTATATGCCTATGTGAATCTCACAAACATAACAGTATTTTATGCCAGGTTGTATGAAAAATAAAAACAGTGAAGACAAGTGTGAAATTGTGTGAAGAAAAGTGACTATGTACAGAAAATTCCAAATGTGTGCAGTGCTCTCCCATTCTGCCAATTTCTATTATTCATAGTCTTTCTAATATTTTATTAGTCTGTCAAGTTTCATTTTATAAAACAGTTTTCAGTTTGGTACATTTTCAGTATTTAAAAGGAGATAATAATTAATTTGAAGTAGTATTTTTTTATGGTTGTTTATTCTGTAATATAAGAAAAATATCTGTTGTGCAATATATATCATGGAGTAAATAAGAAAAATTAAAACATCTTCAAATTCATTGTTATTGTCTTGAAATAAGAAAGGATTCTTCTCATTTTAATATTGTCTAAGACAATAATTTTGCTGTTCTACCAATCTTAATTGAATTCTCAGTATTTTTTCCTATTGTCTGTAAAGAGCATATATGTGGTGGTTTGTCTGTGTTTAATTTAACTGAATGTAAAGTCTGAAGATTACATGTACAATAAACCATCTAGTGTTAAAAACATTTCCATATGATTAATATTTTAGGTGTCCTCTGTTCATGTTGACTGAATAACATATCACTCTCTCCCAAAAATTTTGTAAGTTTTTCATGAAATATTATCCAATAAGGAGATTATTTTTTAAACCAAAAAAAATTTTAAAAAAAATTCCAAGGAAAAATTATAAGGGAAGTGATAAAGGTAAATGGCATATTTGTTTTATTTAAAATTGTTTCTTAAATCTTAAACTATGACAAAACGGAAGACTGACGGCTTTGTAGTGTAACATCTCAATATTTTGCCAAATTGTGGCTTGGGACTAGCTGATTTCAATCACTTCAATTTTGAATTAATTTCAAACATTCAATTTTCATCCCTTCGAAATGTTGTTCTAGGAAATGAGATTCATGTATTCTTCAAATTATAATAAAACATCATTTAATTAAACTAAAAAATTAAAAATAAGTTCATTTGTTTCATTTTAAAATTTCTGTTATAAATTATACTTCCTTGAATTGCACCCACATTGTGTGCCATGGGCAGCAAGCACATAATTAATCATCTCAATCATTCTGGGTCAATATCTCACAATGAATTATGTCCTTTATCTAAGTTAACAATTAGTTTTGAAAAAGGGTGATTATGGCAAACAAAGTGAACAAAACTTCTGAGGGTTTGCAATACAAAAAAATTATTCAGAATAAAACATTATCACTGGCAGATGATTATGTCCTTTATCTAAGTTAACAATTAGTTTTGCACAACACAATATAACAATAAAAATGGCAGTTATCCCGTAATTATTTGTATACTTGTCGTTCAGTGAAAAACGAATGTAACCTAACCTCTAAAACTTACGTGTTGTACTCATTTCTGCGGTACACAATTTGTCTAAAACGAAGCTATTGCGGCGATTTGTGTCCCTTTTGTCCCAAAATTGACTCCTAACAATAAAACAAGTGATCAATTTCTCAGCATTCATGTTATTCGACATGCAAAACACTGAAGTGTGCCAGCTGTGAAGACTGCGGAACAGCGCGATACTAGCAGCGAAAACCTACCAAAGGGTTTTCTTCGCTCTTATCGCGGGTCGCAGCGCTGATCCCGTGATCAGCGCGCTGTCAACATGAACACTTCCATCTGTTTACATGTGAACGTTCTCGTTGCTTCGCTCGTTGCGCTGCTCTCATCGTTTGTCGCTGCTCCAACATAAACGCACCCTTAGTTTACGTGGCGAGACTCGGGCCATCAGGCCCGCTCTTCCGTCTGACCACGCCAATTTCGCTTCGCTCCTTTCACCATCTAGCGGACTTTTCACCACCTTGGGCGATGAAACAGGTGAATCTCAATGTTGTTCAGAGGCTTCTTTTAGGCTTGAGGATATTTTACATGCAGTAAATCTACTTCATGGGAGAGCCGGCTTCACTTCCCCTCCGAAGTAAGGCGTACGAAGGAGTTTTCCCACCAAGAGAGAGGACAATTTGAGGGCTGCTTACTCCGATGCTTCACGCATTGTGGTTCAATTAGGGGCGCACTGATACACGTCCCCGTCCTGGGCTTCATTAATTTTGCCGCTCCTAGCGAATTTAAATTATTCATAAAAAAGAGATTAAGATTTATGTGATACTAATACCCCTGTATTGATAGGAGATCAATATTTTCTACATATTTTCTATTTTGACATATTAAAAAATGTACTTATGACTAATGCCGGTTCTTGTGAAGCAAAAACGAATTCTGAAACTTTTCTCATTTTTTCATAAATCACATATGTCTAAGAAGGAAAGATGATTTAATTTATTCTGATGAAGGTACTAAAATTTGAGCCAAAACTATGCATATAGGCTGTTTTCAGAATAAATGGAGCTTGTCTGTGCGCTGGTTTTGTTGTGCTCTTTTGCTAGTATACTTTGATTTAAACAGAACGTTAGTTGACGTAAATCAGTTGTTACAGTACCATCCAATCGGGAGGTTAAACGTCACCATAGTGACGTCACTCTAGTGACGTGTCAGTTCCCGATTGGATGACACCGTAACAGCTGATGAAATGTCAAATGAAGCTCTAAATAAATCGAAATATTGTTGTAGGAGTAGAGCCAAGGATACGGGTAGCAGAAAAAAAATTAAAAAAAAAAAAAAATGCAAATCGCTTACCAAAGCAAATAAGTTTTCTATGACTTGGGAGCGAAAATGTCTGGTTTTCAAATGTTGCTTGCCTCGCATTTTTTAAAAAACTTTTTTATCTTTCAACTATTTATAGATCTTACGCAGATAATACGCTGGGAAAGAATTCTTGAGCTCAAGAAAATGTGCACAGATGGTACTTCTCCCCAATTCATCACATACAGTTGTTACTGTTCTTTGACTAAATAAACCACTTCAAAATTACGAACTTTTAGGGAATGCAAAGAAATCGAAGACGATCAACTTCAGTCAATGGAGATGTGGTCGGAAATGTCATATGCCGAAGTCCCACATATGGTATTTGTCCTATGTAATTTCGGAACAGCGCATTTGCGATACGTAAATTAGCGTACGCTGCTGTTAGGAAGATGCAAAAAATCTCCCAGGGTAGAGAGAGACCTGCGCAACCCAGGTATTGGAAGTTGCCTAACATTTTTAGTTGTATGGGGGTAAATGTTTCTTGTATACGTTATACGAAATTTCCCTGAACACGTTCATTGGCAAAAAATAATAATTTTCGACCCCTCTTCGTTCCTTAAAAATTTGTAATATTGGAGACATGAATTAACTAGAAGTAGTCAATCGGTAACCCCGAAGAGAAATGCATTTCGAAAGTAAAATGCGGAAAAATATAAGGTAGAGTTTTCAACGAATTTACTAACATTTGAAAACCAAAATTACAATGAAAGGTGTGAGATTTTTTGTTGTAACATGTGTGATATTCAAATATTGCACTAACGCCAAGACAAAATAGGACAACTTCTTACAAATAGAAGGACATTCTATAGACAACGAAGATAATTTCACGCTAACGACTAAAAAATAACAATGATGAGAAAACAGTTGGATTTGTCACCACTTCCGCTGAAAAGTGCATGCAAAACACATCGAGATGCAAAACAAGTAATTTTACAATTTTATTTGTTCATCAATTTCCAGCAAAGCGCCGAATTAGACAAAAACTGCTTACTTTCAAAATAATGCAGATAGTTTTGCATCTCTAGAGCTAAAAAAGTGCACTCTAAAATTAATGAATCAGTAGTCATCGAACAAAATAAAACTTACCCGTCTTGGTTGGAGATATTTTATCTTCTTAATGAATCCAAATAACTATAATTACAACTACTTATACTTAAATAGATGGGGAAGAAACTGGAACTTTAAGACGAAATATCGTTATTTTCTAAAACAGGCCTCTCATATAAACTACGCACGGGAAAGCTCAAGAAAATTCAAGGAAATGCGTACGAAACTGCTGTTTTTTCGAAAATATCAGCCCAGTACGCCACAATTTCCGAACGCAAAAAATTGTTTCAAAAGTTCGCGTCTGAGAAGATTGATTCAACCGAGAAGCTTGAATTCGCAACTTCCGTTCTAGAATCCTCAACGATAGCACGCACGCGCGATCTGTTGGCGAAACAGCGAAGTAAAGTCAGGCAAAGAATGCTACGAAGAGCTTCCCTCCAAGGTTCCGAAGAAGCGCTAGCGCTGTGCACTAGAGCTTGTGCACATTGAACAACGGAACGTCGCTAACAGAACCCTTTCTGTTACCTCAATTGCGAAACAACTTCGCAACCACTTCTGATGTTTCTTTGAAAACTACTCATTAAGTTTGAAAGGAAAACTCTAAAAACAAATTGTTCTAGAAGCTCTACACGATTAAAAGATTGTTTCTGAATGCTTACGTATGGCTCAAAACACATCGATAGTGCGATCTTGTACTGTTAGATTAAGTAATGGTATAAATTAAAGGGCTTTCAGTCTCCTACATTAACTTAGAAATCAATAGCAAACTTCAATTTGTGAACGAATTAAAGTTAATAACGCTTTTGACAAGAAGATAATTCCAATAGAATAAATTCACAGAAATTAACCACAATATCAAGTGTTCGACGACTACTGTTCCTACATCACAGTGGAGACGATTTCGGCCCAAATTGCGGTCAGTCGAACAAAACCAAACGAAACAGATCCTCGACCGACAGCATGTTCTCGGACGCTGTCGCAAGAGGGCATTCAGGTTCACTACGACCTTTTCCTTTCGTCGGCACGGAAACATTTGAACGAATCCGTCACATCGTTCGGATCGAAATCGTGCGACGTCAAAGACCGATATTTCGACCCAAATCGTCTCCTCTGTTATAGACACATTACTACAAGAAGGGACCACTTCGACAGCTACAGCTGGCAACACAACTGAAGGTTATGTCTACGCACAGGTTAGTCCATGGAAATATACGTACAATTTTGCACTAGACATACGTGTAGAACTAAGAACAGATTTTAAGTTTAGTGTACAAGGGTAATTTAGTAAGCACCCCCCCTATATAAGACCGTGACTCATTATAAAATCATTAAATTGATATGAAATGTTGTCAGTGCGTTCGTTTATAGATGCTCTTTGCAAACGGGTTCATCCCTTCTTCTTGCAATGCGATTGCCCCGCCAAGTCGAAGAGGTCTCTTACAATCTTGGCTGTCCGGGTGACGCCGCGTTAAGTTATCTGGTGCCGACGTTTCGATCATGTCGTGATCTTCATCAGGGCTCGTAATGTTCTTGTTTCTTTATAATAACAATCGCCAATCGTAGCTAGAGGGCTGCCTGATGATCGGCACCAGATAACTTAACGCGGCGTCACCCGGACAGCCAAGAATGTACTATTGACTGTGGCCGCGGAAGCCTACGACTTCATTTAAAGAGGTCCCTTCCTCGAGCGGTGCGAGGTGGTGGGAGGTGGTGGGAGGCGGTGGGTACTCACAGGTCGTGGGGGTGGTGCGCGTGCTGCGGGTCGTGGGCGTCGTCGTCGGGGGCGGCGCGCGAGCCGTCCAGGCTGCCCCCGCCCCCGCCGCCCCCCGCCGCCGCCCACGCCGCCGCCGCCGCCGCCCGCGCCGCCGCGCTCCTCTTCGCGCAGCGGGTCGGGCCTCCGCTCCGCACGCCCGCCGGACGCAGGCCGGTCACCTGCGAAGCAACACGCTCGGTTAGCATGCAAATGGCGCTTGTGGAGTGGCAATGGTAGTTGACTTTGCGAAACGAAAACAATGTCCTACGTAACAGTCAAAAGATACAAAGGTGACAAGGTAGAATAATAATAATAATAATAATAATAATAATAATAATAAAATCATAATAATAGTCATAATAATAATAATAATAATAACAACAACAATAATAATAACAATAACAATAATAACACAAAGAGTGTTTCTGGACATATGCAGTATTCTTGGAAGCATACTGGAGAAACACGAGATGGAAAAGATGTAATACGATACGATACGATACGAAAAGATATAATAAGATTGTCTCCAGCGGAATAAAGTAATGTAATTAATAATAATAACAACAATAACAACATCAGCAATAGAAGAAATAAGACACGATCCAGAAGGCAAGGACTTTTTAATAATTATCTCAAGTATCTGGATATATAGAACACCCGAGGAATGAGCGTGTTTATAGAAAAAAGAAATTGTTTAGTAGCAGCTACAGGTGGTCGCGAGTAAAGATAAGCCCTATTTGTTTTTTAGTGTACAACGCATTGGCGGAACTCACGGATGTTTGATGACATTCACGCAGGGAGTCGGCTGGAGCCTCCCTGTCGACTTGAATAGTGCCTGAGCTAAGTGAATCACATTAACCGCAAACAATTTGAGGATATTTGTTAAGCAAACTCAACGCAGCTATTTAACATGCTCAAAATTTTATAATTGCACCCATTATTTAGTGATCCCATATGTGTTTCATTAACCTATTTTCATCAGTTAAAATTTCAGACCTGCGGTGGACAATTTGACAATTATTTATAAACCCGATTATAAATTAACATGCGATCGAGGTTTTCATTTGTCCACAATAACTAATAATCTTAACATATTCATTCACTAGCATCTCAGTTATGCTGCAGCTTTATTGCATACATATTTGGAACAATTTACAAACAATACTATAATATACCAACATATTAGTGGTCTTAAATGAACAGCTTCTAATATGGTTCCCGAAACATCTACAATAACACCGAAAGAATCTTCGCTCACAAGCATTGAAGAGTTTTTTCGCTAACTGCGTAAAAGTCTCCAAAAACGCAAAAACATAGAACAGTAGTATTTAAAAAAAACGTTATTTCATTTGTAATGCTAATATGTAAGTTTTGTACTCCACAAATAAAGAGCAGAGAATGAATAAACCATGAATTCTGCAACAACAAAAGAATCACCGAGTAAAACCTTGTAGATTATAATCCTGTTCTCTCGATCAAAACGAACTACAACATTTGGTATATCGAAATTACCCATAATTAATAATAGACAATAGCAGGAGAAAAATATTGGAAATGACAGATTTCCAATTTCCACGAGCACCCTTCGGAGGCGAGCCGCGTGCTCGCGGAAGCACAAAAGAAGGGCGGGGGAGTCGGCCAGGTCGGCGTGTGGCGGCGAGTCGATGGCCCGGCGCGGGGAGAAGGGTTTTTGCCGGCCGCCGCCCACGCGCCCGTTTGTCGAGGAGGCGGACGCCGGCCACGCTTCGCGCAGTGCCGCGACATTTGCGCCGAAAGGTCGCCGGGCCACGAGAGTCCGCACGCACCACGAGAGCTACTCATTTCCTATCGATTCTTCAACAAATTCCTCCACTTTCCCAGATCAATAAAACTCCCTGTTTTTTTCTCCATCTTCCAGAACGTGGCCACTCTGAAACAAGTTTCACCGTTTCCACAGTTTTCCAGAAAAACAATTTCCTGATATGATTTGTAATTTCACACTACTGAAAGACAAACACTAAAGCTACTTTGATACTAATGGGTCAGCTCTCTGATTTGGCCGAGACAAATTAAGAATATTTTCTCGTCAAATAATAACCGAGTCAAAAAATAAATTAAGAAATAATATGTGGGTTTATAACACACTCAACTCTTTTCCCTCACTTCAAACTATTCTTCTACGAATGCCCTGATTTTGCCCAGACTTTTCCAGAGCAATGAAATATCCTGATCTTTCCCGCTTTTCCTTGTTTTTGGAAAGCGGCCACCCTTTAGAGATCCGAACGCTATGTCCACCGGCATCACGGGCACGTGAGTATTGAGTCCGAGCGTGTCAACTAGTTTAGGCATTAGCCACGTAAATATTGTGCAAGTTATAAACAGATGCCATTGTAACTATATTCCTCCCACGCTGTAAGAGATTCGGCGATACTTGAGAGCGTTTTCCTCCCTCCCAGTATCTCCCCGCGCGATACTCCCAGTTGGAGCAAGCTCTGGCGCAAAGACTGGACCCCACTCCCAACGAATGTAGGAAGAGTGGGGATTCATACAAAAAATGCGTTTGGATAAAACTGAAATAGTGTAATAGTACCCTACACCAACTAATTTTATAAAAAACCCAATATTAAGAAACAAATATCAGAAGATTGTCTCTCTTTTCGATAACATAAGGTATATCTGAATATGTTAAGGAACAGCGCGTGGTGTGAATGAAAGAAAACGCACGGTCGTGAACGCATTCTCATTCTCTCATAAAGGTCATCATTAAATAATAACGCATACACTCATTCTATCATGGTACTCGCATTAACCATTGTATGGGACACGATAGCAATAATAATAATAATAATAATAATAATAATAATAATAATAATAATAATAATAATAATAATAAATTTATTCCTGCAAAAGAGAATACGCTCGGTGGCAGTTAAGCAAAAATGTAGCAGATTCGTAGCGTGGAAGACTAAGAAGTTTCAGAGACATATTAAAGTCCGCGTCTCGCTGTTAATCCACACGCAAGGCGAAGTGTATGTCCCCAATCGGGAGTGCGGATGTGACAGCCACGACGTTCACGACCGAGATCACAAACCGTCTGGTAACATGGTGATATAGCTGCTGCACAAATACAGGCGAGAAGTAGAACGATACTCTCCTGATACTACATGTTTCAATAACTGTGTTTCTCATACTGTAGCATTGCTATCGATAAAAGTGATGACTTACAATTGAAAACCAATGCTACTCCAAAGAACATTTAATTGTCTCTAATGTTCATTATAACACATCACAAAGAACCTTAGAAAATACAGGAATAAATATCGAAATGGGTATTTCAAACGCTTCAACATAAAAGCCGTTGAAAACAAATGAATAAAAATGGGTTACAGATATGTGAGTATAGTAGGCACTGCGTCGCGTTAAAATTTTTATGCTGCGCCTGAATGCTGCATCCCGCAGTACAACCATGTACGACGGGTAGCAATACAGCTAGTTTAGGCGCAAGGAGACGACGATAACTATGACTTCATAACTCACTTCGCACAATTCAAAAGCTTTTAACATCATTTTGAAAATGTGCTCTTAGATGTCCCAGGGGCTATCGAAAAACTACATAAATGTTCGTGAATACATAATTCTAACGCTCTTGACATACCCTTAGGAAACTATTAATATGATACGACTAAGAAAAGTACAAATAGGCAAACGTACCAATTCAGAGTATAATCTGAAGAGTCAATCACAATGACAATTGAAAGTAGTGATCCCAAACACAAGAACGAATGAATATCTAGGCCTCCCACTGCCAGACTATTCTGGCTTATCTGCTGTCTGTACCATTTGCAGGCGGGGCGTGAGAGAGGTCTTTGAGGCCTTCCGAGAAGTAGTAGGAGAGAGGGCCAGGTATTCAGCGAGCAGCCGCGTTGCCGCGCGTGCCGGCGAATCACGTGCCGAAGGCGCTTCCCGGAAGTGCCCCGCCCCCTCGCTCCTCCCACCCTCCAGCATCCAATTCCGCAAAGGCCGCCGCCGCCGCCGCCGCCGTCGCTTTCTGCGCTTCCATAAGAGCAACAAAACCACGGCGACGGGCGAGCAGCCGGAGAGCAAGGCAGGGAGGGCGGGCGGCAGATGACGGAGAACAGCTGGGTACGGCGGGCCGCGGAGAGGGACGGCGTACGGGGCGATGGGGGGCGACAGCAGGGGGGATGGAGCGACGGCAGCGGTCGCGAGAACAACAGGTGCGGCATCGAACAGCGTGGGTTGGCAGGGAAACGAAGGGATGGGACGACAGCAGGGGGCGGCAGGAGGGCGGCAGGGGGCGGCAGAGCCACAGCTGGAGGACGACAAGGGATGAAAGTAATGCTGGCGGCGGCGGCGACGGCGGCGACGGCGGCGGCGACGACGACGGCGGTGCCGGTGGTGGTTTGGCAGTGGTGGCGGCAGCTGTAGCGGTGGAAGCGGTGGTGGCGGTGGAGGTAGGAGCAACGCCGTGGTAGTGGTGATAGCGGTGGTGGTGGTGTGATAGCGGTGGTGGTGGTGTGTGGTGGTGGTGGTGGTGGGGTGGTGGTGGTGGTGGTGGCGGTGGTGGTGGTAGTGGCGGTGGTGGTGGTGGTGGCGGCGGTGTCGTTAGCGTATCCGCGCCGCGTGCCTGCACGGGCTGCTTCCTCGAACGGCGGCGACACGCGCGCTCGCGGCGGCCGGCGCGCGAACGAATCGACCCGGATCTCGCGTAGCTTACGCGCAAAGAATGAACGCCAAAACAGCGGAGCACGAAATCAGAAGAAAGAAATACAGACTGGAAGACAGTAAAAGTACTCACATGGGGAATACAATGTAAGTAATTATCTGTAATTTTCCAAGGTTGAACTTCATTTTAACGTTCATTCAGTGGACCACTGTCATACCAAATTGGCCTATTCAGATGTCTACACGTTTGACGTTCAGATAGGATCCAACGTTTCCAAGTAAACGAATACTATTTTACATTGATATCATTGACTACCCACTGAACGAACTTGTGTCGTTTAGTAATTTAGGTGCAAGTGAGAAAGACCAATGCTATTTGAGTGTTTCAACATTTCATGCCGTTCCAAGGTTTGCGTTTTATGCAAGCGACTCTCTCTAAATACATAGAGAGAGAGAGCGAGAGAGAGAAAGAAAGAGAGAGAGCGAGAGAGAGAGAGAGAGACAGACAGACAGACAGACAGACAGAGACCAATTCGAAAGTCCCTTTTGCTTAGCTAAACACTATGTCAAGAGAAAAAGAAATTCGCAAATATGACACTTCGTAGAAAGACGGAATAAGCAACCAAAACCAACGTAATTTATTGCCTGTACTGACCAAGACACGTTTCTCCATAAATTTGCCCGCTTTCGATTATATCCGCCAACTAAAAAAACAGGAAAAACATCCAAAAACATCTTTCCACCGAAATCAACGCTCAAAATTTTTCCCAGAGTCGGTCGCGCATGGGAAGTGAGAGGGTCGCACACACTTCCTCGTATATGCGCTCCTTCCACTGCTCGCTCTCGCTTCTGGGAAACCTCGTGTGCGTCGCGGCGAAACCAACAAACTTTCAACGTCACAGGCAAAACTAATGCGGCGGGAAAACCTGCCGGGCGCCTGTCGACCTGTGCCGCCTCGCTCAACGCCCGGCCGCGCCGGGGCGGCTTCGAACGCCCCCATGACATTTGCCGCCACCCCCTCAAAACAGAGCACCAAACTGAGACCAGGATAGGTGGCTCAGAGCATCAACTGATGTCGCGACGGTGCCTCTGACCGGTTCTGGGGTTGCTCCCGACGGTGGCAGAATTTCAGGTTGATTGATTTTTTCGTGTTTCCGGGCACGTCAACTGCTTTCGTCATTAGTCCCATTAGTGTAGTGCATGTTTTATTCCTCAGGAGATGGCGGTGATCTTCCCCCGCTTGATGGCGAGATCCGGCGCAGACCTACCGCCAGCAAGTGCGGTTTCCCCCTAACCAGGACACTCCCACCAGCGGGGCACCGCCCCAGCCGGGACAAGCTCTAAACCCCCCACCGAGTTCCCAGAATGTGATAGTGTAGTGCATGTTAGTGTAAGTGTGTGTGTAAGAGGAGAGGATAGGACAAGGAAGAGGAAGGACAGATCGCGCGCTGTCCGTGGCCCGTTTGTTAGGGTACTGCTCCGGCATTCGCCTTGTGTTGATCGAGAAACCACGGAAAACTATCGATCAAGCCGGCCGCTAGAATTCTCTCCAGACAGCGACTGAATTCGACCTGTTGAAACGCTTGTGTCGAAAATCCTGCCGCCGTGGGGAGTGTAACCTAGGTCCTCCCGGTCAGAGGCGCTGCAGTGACATCAGTTGATGCACTGAGCTACCGCTCCCGGTCAGAATTTTAGGATTTTCGACAGTAGCTACATAGGTCAGGAGCTGTCTGGAGGAGAATTCTAGCGGCCGGCTGCTCTGAACGGTTGATTTCCGTGGTTTCTCTCCTCAACACCAGGCAAATGCCGGAGATGTATCTTAACGGGCCACGGACTGCGCGCGATCTTTCCTTTCTCTTTCTTGTTCTATCTTCACCATTTACTTACACACTCTCTCTCTCTCTCTCTCTCTCTCTCTCTCTCTCTCTCTCTCTCTCTCTCTCTTACTGACATGCACTAAAATACAATACATGCTTGGAGAACAGTCGTGAACTTTGAAGTTGCTCCGACTAGAGCGGTGCTTCGCTGCTGAGAGACACCTGTTTGGAGAATACCCCGCTATCCGACGGGAGGTCTGCGTTCGATCTCTCCATCCAGCGGGGAATGTCACCGCCAATTCCAGAGGAAAACGTGTACCACACTTTCGAAACTATCGAGCTTAGCCGTTGACGCTAACCAATCAATCAATAAAAAGCAGAGAGTCACAAGCCAGTGAACGAGTACCAATTGATTCCATTCGCATCCTCTAATATGTAATCAGCCCCCATAAGTGTAGTTTAGTCGCTGTCTGGAAGAACATTCCAGAGGCCGGCTGCTCTGAATATGATATCCCGGGTGGTAATGGTGTTTTCCCCTGGAGAAACGTGAGATTCTACACGACGGCTGGACCGATTTCCCCCCACAGACATCTCCCCAAGCGGGGCACCGCTCCAGCACGGACAAGCTCTTAAGCTCCCGGCTCATCAGCCGAGTCACGATGGAAGAATTCCTGTGCGGTCGTCTTTGATGTACGTGAGGAGAGAGGACCCGTCTAGGATGAAGATGGGAAGATACGTGGCCCATTTGTTAAGGTATTGAAGTCTGCGACATTCAGATGGTATTAATAGAAGACTCCCCGGAAAAAACAGCAGGACTAAAGGTACCTCGTTTACGTGCAACATATGGATTCAATAATTAACACACCGAGAAGTCGTAAAACCCAAACCTATTTAACCCCTCTTGCTTTGGCTAAGTATGATTTGTTAATTTCGAGAAGGGACCCTAGACTCAGGTGGTAATTTGTTAGTGAATTTCCTTGGTCGAATCTTGCAGAAAGTGTCGGTTAGATTGGGAACATCAAAAAAATCTGATGGTGTTTTCATGATTTTCTGTCTCTTGACAGCAGAGATTTATGATCAACCTATTAAGAATATTTCATAATTCACGAGATGAGTAATGTGTCTAGTAATTTTCTCGTTTAATTCAAGTAAAAAAAATAGCAATGGCAAGCAAGCAAAAGTATCACGGGAAAAACTCTGAACTTCATTGCTTACAGACCTAACGCCTACTTTGGTAAGACTACTTCTAACATCACTCGAAACTAATCTGATTTTCGGGCCACATGGATTTACAGTATCAACATTTCCCTCCGGTTAGTATATAGACTGTAATTTCCCCGGACTAATTTGATAAATATGAGAAACACAAAACGACCAATAAGGAAAATGAACAAAACTCGCGAAATAAACCTCCATTAAATATAGTTAAAATACTGTAGCGACAAAAGTTAATAGCAAAAAGATCTGAAATAAACAGCTTTTTTCTAGAGTGTAGAAAAGAAAATGATTGAAATGAAAAAAGAAATTTATTGATACATAATAATTTATTGGTTAATAAATCTCTAATACTATTCATAAAACAGAAAACAGCGATGATATATTTAGTAGCAAGGAACCTCCAGATTACACAGAGAAGATTCGTAAGTAGGTCACGAAACGTGATCTTCCCTCGGGGTAGAAGTCTAGAAAAAAAAGGCCATGCAAGGGGAGGAAAGGGAGAGGGAGGAGATCCGACAGATCGAAGAAAAAACGAGGCGCACTGCTCTCTGAGGGAGCATGCGAGGACGCAGGAACGCGTTGCAAGGCCAAGGAAACAAACGGAAGGAGACAACGAGAAGCGAGTAGCCGAGGTCGACTCGGGAATAAATTTACCACCACGTGGTCTTGTTATACGATCCATTTTTAAAAGTTACTTTCAATAAAGCGACGCAGTCGTGCGTAACGCGGGCATGTCACAAGCAGAAACGTTAAGTATGAGGTCTAGGGAATTTTAATTTTTTGTTACTAATATTGTTTTTTTGTGTTTGCTTTCTGTTAAGACTACCAGCTCAATTCAAAGAGAGACAAACGGGAATGTTTTATTTCAGGAGAAACTATTATGAATAGAATTGGTCCCAAAGTTTATAACAACAGTACGTTTCAATAGTTGAACTCGCTATAAGGAATTTCAAGCATTCCTCAGTATCTACTTGAACTTGGTGATTCAAAGACAGCAATATTTTGGTGAACTTGGTGATTCAAAGACAGCAATATTTTGGTGAACTTGGTGATTCAAAGACAGCAATATTTTGGTGAACTTGGTGATTCAAAGACAGCAATATTTTGGTGAACTTGGTGATTCAAAGACAGCAATATTTTGGTGAACTTGGTGATTCAAAGACGGAGGCGCGGGCGGAGGCGCGGGCGGGGCGCGGGCGGAGGCGCGGGCGGGGACGCGGGCGGGGACGCGGGCGGGGACGCGGGCGGGGACGCGGGCGGGGACGCGGGCGGGGACGCGGGCGGGGACGCGGGCGGGGACGCGGGCGGGGACGCGGGCGGGGACGCGGGCGGGGACGCGGGCGGGGACGCGGGCCGGGACGCGGGCGGGGACGCGGGCGGGGACGCGGGCGGGGACGCCGGCGGGGACGCGGGGGGGACGCGGGGGCGGAGGCGCGGGCGGAGGCGCGAGCTGGAGCGGGGGTGGGGGCTCGGATACCCGCGCGTGATGTGAGCACTGCGCGTCCGGATTTAGACAACGCGGCAGTCGCCGCCGCCTCCCGCGCCGCGCAGCAGGAGATGCACTGACTCACGCCGTCTCCGCTTCGCAGAACGGGCAGGGTGGAGCGATACGATTCTGACAAGGGACCTCTTTGACAGCAATTCCTGACAACAGGATTACACTGCAGATTATACCCATGCGCTCAATTCGCTGATTTGTTCGTTAGAAGTTGTCTCAGTTTGCAATGGCTTCCGCAGTACCTCTTGCAATGTTATCGTCCTACACGTCGTAAACACTTTTCACCATCTGTCAAACTGGCCTCGTCTTGGAGTAACTTCTCTATACACATTAAGGATGCGACATAGATGTCAATGTTTTTTTATAAAAGCACTGGTTTTTTTAAATAGTCGATGTTTAAATAAAAAACTTCCATAAAAAATTTTAATTTTAAAGATATATAAATAAAATGTAGTTTTCGTCAGAAAATAACCTGAATTGCTTTTGAATTATCGAATCTGATAATCTAAATTTCGTCAATTGTCTGGATCAGGAATGAAAAAGAATATTTGAGATATGAAAAAAATGAATCTTGAATTAGACTGTTCATTATTTGGAACATTGGAATATAATGGGTTAAAGTAATACACAAGTTTCTAACGATTTACAGTGTACTATACACGTTTTAATGACTTCTGCAAGATGGTATCCACGTGTGTCTGGCAAAAACCCACTTGAAGGTACACACTAAGAACAGCCGCAGCAGCAAGTACAACAAGAAAAGCTTGCGTCCAGAACAACTGGACCACTTTACTACGCCCGTGTCCACTAGGGATGTGCCCTTAACAGCTAAACTGTTATTTCTTAACCGTTAACGTTTCAAAAGTATTACGCGAAATAACAGTTATTTCGTTTATCCTGTTATTGGCTGTTATCGGTTGAAATGCATAGAACTGCAACCTACTGGGCCTAATCCGAACTACTACAAGCTTTGGCGGCACCCATTTTGTACGATAACAGCTTCACTGCAGCTAATCAATCAGTATTTACCAGTGTTCAAATTATAGATTCATTGGTACATAATTCGTCATTATTACACGCCATGTGCTACAATATTTATAATATATTACCATAACTTATTCATATGTTAACTTATTCCGTCCCATTGCTGCTTATGTGAGTTATTTGACCGTATGTTAAATGCACTTTACTATGCACAAGTTGCATATTTGAAAGAATATTTGCAATCTGAACCCGAATCACTTTAATTTTAGTAATATTCTATATTCTATACACATTCGCTACACATAATATGAATTACTATTCATCCTTGGCAGTTCATCCAGTCTCGTTCATATGTTCATATCAGCTGCTTCTCTGTCCAAACATGTTAGGGAAAGTAGTGCAAGGAAGCGCCGTAAGGTAGCTGCTCAAGCTTTACGGTGCTACCAACGTTATTCGTTTTGCGTGGTTAACTCTTAGCAGTCGGCCACGGACCTGTTATTTTTCAACTGTTATTAATAACAGCTATTACGAGTCAGGTGTTGTGAAAACAGCTATTGAAGAAAAGCTGTTAAGCCCATCGCTAGTGTCCACTGCGTGGGATTTGGGCGGGCGGCGGTGCGCGGTTGCGTGGTTGCCTGGCAGCCTCGGCGGCGTCCCGCGTCCGCCGCCACGCGCATTGTCCGAGTGCTTGTTTGCGTTTGTTTGTAATCCGGCGCTTGCTTTGGCTGAAGGAGGGGGGCGGAGGAGTCGAGGCCACATGCTCGTTGCGGCGGCGGTGGCGAGGCGCTCGGGCTGACGTGGAGGAGCGCGGTGCGTGTCCGCTCAAGCCCTGCTCAAGTGCGTGCGCCACGGCTCCCGGCCGCGCCTGCGTAAACAACCGAGTTACACGCCGGCTACGCAAGGGGTGAACGCGTTAACGCTGTTGGAGATCTTGTAACTGGGGTGAGGGTTGGGATGAGCTGGCCTTATTGCCTCTAGCGTCTCTTGATTAAAAACATGACTGGCCCATTCGCAAAATCTATATTTTTCTAACTCTCTCCTACCCGCAACGATTATTTTCGTTGTTATTATATTATTATTATGACTATATTACTATTTTATTATTACACTTGTTACACTATTTGCATGAGATATTGCATACATTAAGAAAATGCAATACTGGTACAAGAGAACGAACGATTGGCTTTATTTTATTTGGTACATCCACTTATAATTAGTTCATGATTTTACTTTGTTATCCTCACCAACTCTCCATTCCACCTATTTCTGTCAGTTGTGTATATTTTTGTAGCACGTTTCGTAATTGATTAGATGCGCAAATGATATTTGAGTGCGATTAAAAAGAGCCGTGTCGTCAGCAAATAGCGCTAGTTCCGTTTTTATTCAATTTCGGTGTATCTGATAAATAAATATTGAACAGAACCCTAGTCAGGTCAGTCTAGTTTTTATTAAATTCGGTGAATCCGAGGTCAGTCTAGTTTTTATTGCAGTATCTGCGCCCGTATAGTTACATGATATGCTATTTCAATGTATTACGAATGAAGTAGCTCTCTGTTCTTCAGTGGCGATGAGGCAGCTAAAATCTCTCACGCTGGTCGTTCCAAATCAAAGCCTCTTTCACAAAATGTGAATTTCATGCGAGGTGGCCCTTCGTATTAGAGATGTCGCAACACAATGTCAACACAATGTCGATATTTCTAAAATATGGAAGTTTCCATAAATCATCGATGTATTACACATCGATTTTTTTTAAAGCCGATGTTTCTTTTTAACATCAATGTTTTGCGTTCGATGTTTTTATCTGGTTAATATTCAATTTTTGAGCAAAAACAAAGTACCATCATAATTAAAACTTGTAATAATTTTGTGGTATTCATAAATTGGACATTCTTCACACGAATGGAAGGAAGGGTGAAAAAAAATAATTGACAGAGATTTCGTTGACAAATGTAGTCTAAATTATTTTGAAATAATCGAATAAGATAACAAAACTTTCGTTAATTGTCCTGATCATTTTCTAAATTTTATTTTGCCACTTAAATCTTTATTAAAAATTAATAAACGCAAGCATCTCCAATTATCTTTCCCGCTGGTAACTAAAAGTTACGGTTAAGGTTTTAAAAACCTGGATGTTTGTGCGGCGATCTTTTAACATCGATGTTCGGCTGTCGTCGCATCCCTGCTTCACGTCTCCCGGAGCAGCCGCACTCCTTTAACTTAATCCGCAGATGGGGTTTGGGGTGGGGGGTTGGCCAGGGCGCGGCCGGCGGTCGATGGGCGCAACGCGCCCCCCCCCCCCCCACGGCCGCCCCTCGCTGACGCAGGGGCGGCCACCCACATGCAGCACATCCCTTCGCACTGGTCACTCATTCCGAACGCGCCATCGGCTAAGAGCATTGGTCCCGTAAGTGTGGTGCATGTTTTAACGCGGAAGATAGGAGGTGATTTCCCCCGCCGGATGGCGAGATTCGGCGGAGACACACCCGTCGACTAGCGAGATTTTCCTCAAGCAGGTACCTCCCACCTGTGCGGCACCACCCCAGCCAGAGGAAGCAGTAAGCTCCCGATAAATGTAGTAGTGTGGTGTACGTAAATAAGGGTTAAAGATAGGACAAGGAAGAGGAAGGAAAGATAGCGCGCGGTCCGTGACGTTTACGGGGGTACTGTTCCGGCAGTCGCCTGGCGTTGATCGGAGAAACCACGGAAAACTACCGATGAGAGCAGTCGGTCTCTAAAATTCTCCCGATAGCGACTGGATTCGACCCAGCTATGAAGCTAGTGTCGAAAATCCTGCCGCCGTCGAGACTCGAATCCTACCAATCAGGGGCAATGCAGCGACTTTACTGGATCCCCGGAGCCACTTAAGCCGGTCGCAAGTTACGAGATAGGTACGACGCAAACCACGCGTAAGTCGAGAAAAATAGTTTTAAGAAGCGTTCAACCGACCACGATGAAAAGTAAACACAAAAATTGTTTTATAATTGACTATACAATTAATTAAATAGGGATATTGTTTTGTTGCCTTGCAATTACCTGCAATTTATTGCCTTCATGCTATTAGAAGAAGCGGGCCATATCAGGTATACAAAATCAATACATTTTAACACTGTCAACGAGCTAAAGTAACCAGGCCTGGCAAGGGAATTTATCGCTAGCGCGAATTTGACAAAAAGGGTATTAATTTCACTTCCAATTTAAAAATGACTTCATTTTATTTACATGCCTGCTCTGCAACCCGCCTCTCCCTCCAAACATTCGCTGACAGCTTTCCGTCACAACTTTGCCTTAGCGTTGTGTATGTTAATCAATCAGTTCCTTTTTTCGATTATTTTTTTAACCGATTCGTTCTGAGAGGCGCCCGGAAAAATTAAGCTTTCCATGCGCTGCAAATTTTATTGCAGTGGGTATCGAAACATCGGCAGGATGAAAACAGACCCATTGGCAAATTGCATATTTTCGAGCCATGAATCACAGCTTCAGACGACTCGTGATATAATTGACGTGTTTGGAAATACTTCCTAAAGTTACTGATCTTCGACCGCCAGACACATTTGACACTACTTTGTCACATTACAATAACACTGAGCATTGCAAAAGACATTTCGTATATTTGCCCCATGTCAGACTGAAGGCTGTAATATTGATTAACATTAAGCCCTGAGCCAAACATTAAAATTTCCTCAAACATCGGAAACCAGGGCCGTTTCCTTCACTTTAAAACAACGTCCAATTCCTTCATACAGCAGCTACGCAACATTGTTCGGGCAAGAGAAGGCAAGGAAAATGCGGCAGCAAACAGTGCAAACCTCGTCAGTCATTCAAACGCATGTCACCCGGAAAACAAGCGCGGCCCAACAAAAAGCAAATCTCGCACAAGAGCTCTCATTGTCCGCCCATCCACAGTCGCAAAGGGCACGGTCGATCACGCAGTTATTCGCGCTGGCCGCGCCGATGGAACAGAGGAAAGCGATTTTTACGGCCGTCGAGTCGGTGGGATTTGGATTTCACACAGCGCAGTGAATTGCACTGCGTATTCGAATACACAATTCGGGCAGGTGGACGTTTTCCCAGGCTTTGATCCTAAATACAAGGAAAACGAGTGTGATAAAAGAGATAGTTACTCTAGCTCTAAGTACACTATAATGCGCTTTATCGCATTAATATTTCTCTTCTTCGAAAACATTCCTCATTTGCAAGTCCATACAGCAGATATGAAAACAACACTCCAAGAAAAAGACACTGTCGGAATAGGAATTCAATTCTGTAGTGTTTATAAAATAATTAACGAGGGAAAAAGATGTTTTTTTCACATACCCGACAGCTAGGTTTTAAAAAAAAAATCAGTGAACTGCTTACCCAATTTTCTGCGCGTATTCCAAGTATCTATATAGTATTACATTAACATCTACAAGAACACGTAAAACTCATTTGTTGTCGTAAAATAGTCAGAATTCCCCCTAGTCTTTGAAAGAAATTTTGAAATTTGGTTTTCGTCGAAACTTGGATGTAAGGGAACATTACTTGAATAGTGAAAGTCAATTTATTCAGTAATAAAATGTAAAATTAGGATAATATTCATTTACTTCATTCAGAGAAGTGTTAAAATATTTAGAAGAATCCTCTATAATTTCCAATCATTTGCCGCATAAATTGAAGCTGTAAATTAAGTCAAGTGATAATGTGCTTTTCTCTAAGAAAGTAGTAGGTCAGACACAATTTTAGGTAAAAAAAAAAATTAAAAAAAAATTTAAAAAAAAACGCACTAAGATTGCAGCAATCTATTTATGTAATAGTAGTCTAGGGTGAAAGGCAAACTCTTTTGATACAGACACTGCTTGTTTGGAGCAAAATGTTTCATGCCCAGCCACATACAATGTACATAAACATACAATTGATCATAAGGACATACAATTAAAAAAGAAATCACAATAGCCGCTACATCTATAGAGCGACAATAGTTACCCTGACAGATTTTTTCTCATTGTGAACTCGTTCCTTAATCATTCTACAAGCTGGAACATTTGACACATTTGATGGTACACATTCTTTCAACGTTTTATTACGTTAGTTTAGGAGACAGACAAGTTCGAAAACCCTACAATCCGCAAAGGAATAGGCGAAGGAGGAGGGAGAAAAACAGAGAGAAGGCACATTTGCAATGGAGAAAGGAAGTACTGTAAGCCAGAAAAAGTAGGCACAAATCATAAAAAGACCGTGTGACAGGAGCAGAAGCGCGGAGTCGCGCGGGCGACATACGAAAGCAGACAAGTGCGGCGGCGACGGGGAGGGATGAAGACGCACAGCTTGACAGCGCGAGGTCGTAATTCAACTTTCTCTCGTCGCCTCCTGTGGCGAGTGGGCGTCGGCTCCGGAGTGATGGACTTTCGTCAACGCTTACCATACGTCGCCGCGCGCGCTTTGCTTGGGCCCAAAGAGCAGACAGGGTCGACACTCTTTTTCTCCCCCCCCCCTGCGCACGCACAGCAGTCCTTCATCGATTGATTCCGAGCATGTTAGCTGCTAGGGTCATTAGTCCTGTTTGTGGAGTGAATGTTTTCATCCCGGGAGGTGGCGGTGTTCCTCCCCCGTTGGATGATGAGATCCACCCACCCATCTATCTAAGTATATTTCGATTCATTTATAATGGCACTGGACGTTTAATCAGCTGTTACGGTGTCATCAAATCGAGAGCTTAAACATCACCAGTGACGTCACCATAGTGAAGTTCAAGCTCACGATTGTATGACACCGTAACAGTTGACACGTCAAGTGCCACTACAAATAAATCGACGTATAAAGTCGTGAAGCCTCACACCACGGGAAGAGGAGTCGAAACGGCGCCCGCCATAGCTGGCGACAACAGCAGCCGGCCACGCACGCCAACTGCCGGTTGACCTAGAAACATACTACCGACTACACCTCCCCTACACATGCATCTTAAAACGAACGGCGAGTAGTCTCAACTCGCAGTTTCGGATTCGTACCCTACAGGACCAGACCACCTCTGGCGCGCCCTAATTTACAAATGATCAACATTTCACATTTCCGATCGTCCTTACTTTGCACGGGGTTCATTTTTATGTAAAAATTAATAGAATATACCGATGCGGTCTTTTGAAAAAATTTATACATGCTTACTGTCAAAGGAATTCCAATATCCACAGCGGTTTATTTTTACTTGATTTCGTTATCTCTGGTAACGTCATTAAAATTCCGTAACAACATGAACTTTGAAACGTCAAAAGTACGAAATGCATGTTCGTGTTTATTGAAACGTAAAATTTTGTGAATTTCTAATTTCATTCCGGAACGCGTTATGGAAAATGAATATGAACACATCAACAAGGAAAATGACGTTCATGCAAATATTGACACAAAGTGCTCTAGGCGTTTATTTTAGAGAGAATTTAGAATCTGGCCTCGCATGTACAAGCATTCCTCACTATTTTTACCACTATTCCTTGATGCAGCCCATTCATTGACTTCTTTACACAGGATTGACAGACATCTGGCATCGCCACGAGCATCACTGCACTGCACCTGCATGTAATATTTCCAGCTCGAAAAAAAATTACTGTGAGTGTTAAAGGTCAGCTCCGTAAAAAATGATTTTAATGGACACAAACCAAAGAAATTGTGCTTGAGCAAAAGTGTGCTGCCCATTAATTTTTTACCCAGCGACGGACGAAAGAACGAGGGTCACAGCAGTCTCTGCAAGTTCCTTCTCGCGCTCAAACTTTTCATCTCATCAACGGATTTTGACGACCAATGAAACACAGGAGCTATGATCAGCTGAGGAGGCAAAAAAATCGTTTGAATTTTGTTAAAAAATAATTTCAAGGGGTTACGTATTGTAATGAGGTTAAGTTCCGTAAATCAGTATTAGTTGCGATAAAAACAAGCTGCATTCCTGAAACATTGTTTTTGTTCTCAAAAGAAAAAAATTTGAAGCACATATGTAATAACGAAGCTTAAGGAAGCGTCCAAATGCGTGAGCTCATCTAACTGGAGCAAGATTATACGGTATCAAGGGTGTTTCGGAGCAGTTGATATTTTTTGTTCCTGAATGAAGGACCTCGCAAAGACAAGGAACTTTTTTTTGATAATACTTTCAAGATTTATTTCCAAGAACGTCGCGTTTTTTAAAATATTTTTGAATGCTTCAGAGCACACCGGGGAAACTAACAGAAACTTAATTTCCTGTCAAAAAAGTATATGCTTCCAATATGCATGGCGACTACTAAGGGAGTTTTGAGGGCTATGGCGTGGCAAGTACTTTATATTTCTTTGATACCAGTGAATAAGCTGATTCGTTAAGACGACTTCATTTTACAGCAGAGCAAAAATAACTTCAAACTAATGCTTTAAATCAGGGATTACTGATATTCAGACGAAACGTACAAACACACACACACACACACACACACACACACACACACACACACACATAGTTTCACTTTAATATCACCTTCGTTTGAATATCATTAATCCTTGATTTACTTCAGTTGAAAGTAGTTTTTTACTCCCCTGTAAAACTAAGGGTTTATGACTTATCAGCTTATTCGCCGGGATAAAAGATTTGTGAAGTCAGGTTGCATATTTCAGTTCAAAAGAAGAATATGTGAAAGCATGAAATATTAAAACGTTGAGCGTCACCTTACCGAATCGTCATATTCATTTCGAACTGTGGTAAACGGTATTTGGAACTAATAACGTAAACAACTATTTCACTACATCACAGCAGCAGTATACAACGGGATGGCCATGGCGCCACTCGTTAAATGCCCCGAAGGAGGGTGTAGATGGCGGATGAGCCATGACCCTGGGTCAATTGCCCCTCCCCCTCCCTCGTTGAAACAATTGAGCGGCGTCGCACACAGCTGCGCGCGCATTCGTCCATCGGAAGAGCGAAGAACCTCACATAAACATCCATTTTGGATCCATCTCGAATACACGTGCACTAAATCGACGTATTAAAAAATTTAATCACAACGTTCGAGTGTCGCAAAAAAATCAGATTTAAAAGAACTATCGACGAATTTACGATACATTTTAGAATATAAATAACATTCTGAATAAGCCTTATAATTAAACATAAACCCGGTAAATGGGACCACTCAAAGTGTTTATTAAACACGTACACATACATACATACATACATACATACATACATACACACACACACAAAATTATGAATCACTCCGAAGCAGACTCTGATGCCGGTTTCAGTTCTTTACTCTAATCGTAATTTAAATATCCACACACTGAATATGCGTGTGTACATGTGTGTGTATATATAAAACTCATAAGTGAAATACTAATGAAAGTTTAATATACTTGCGAAATCTGTAGTTTAAAATTGTCTAAAAACAGATTATAAGTTAGTTTAATTGAGAGAGTGAATATTCAAATTCAGTAAAATTTCTATGTGTGCAATATGCAACAACAACCAAATTGAAAAACGTACACAAACAAATCACCTGTCAACTTCATTACAGAAATGCCATGTTCGGAGTGGACAGCTAAAACGATGCCAAACACACCAGGAGCACGTTGCTTAACCCAACATTATCTGACGAATTTGCTCACATCAAACTCACGCGAGGCCGGGTCCAAATTGAAAGAGTACACATTACGGAACGGACTGTACACAATACGGCGCACCATCGTCTAGGTTCCCACAGTGAAAACACTATGGGGCGAGTGTGCGCAACATCATGGGCACACAAACATTGAAGCAGCGGAACGACATCTTGTGAGGTACGAAACTTCATTATGATGTCGCCCAAGAATTTTAGTGTTACGTAGTGTCGATTACATTCGACTTTCTCGCCACGTGTTAAATAATAGGAAACCACTATTAAATTGCACGAATGTAATGCGAATATGATGACTGATACTTGACAACCACATTTTTGTTGCCAACACCTAGAAATTTGTTTTTGAATTAAATTTTAATGTTTTTTACAGTACAATTTTTTACTAGCATCCCAATCAGATTAATTAATCAGGGCAAGTATTAGCTAGCACGTTTGTTTACGTAGTCATGCTACATGTCGTAATGCATTGCTTTGACTCATTATAGCCAGTCAGTTGCGATAAAGCATCCACGACAAATGCACAGTTTTCATCCAGCTATGACAACGAATGGACCAACCAACATACTCTCCGTAGCAAATACTCTCCACTGGCACTTGTGATTCATCAACAGAGGCACCATAACCAAAAATACACATTTTCTACATGACGATGAACATTTCGAAGCATCAAGGATGTCCAAAACTGGGAAACCTTTATCAGGCTCTTCTCGGTATACTTTTCGCGACCACTGCTAATCATCAATTAATAATTATAATAACTATTTACAAATGTCGCAATGATAAATGCAACAAATGACATTAACTCAATAGATTTTTGTAAAATACAGACGGTATTTCTGCCATACATTTATTCGTTTATAATAGTTGGTATAATCACGATAAGTGTTCACCAGAAAACTATAGCATTCGTCTGAACAAACGATAAATATTTGAGAATTTAAATAACGTTTTAAGCGATACAAGAAAATACGTAAGCATGAATACACATTTCAATACCCATGACATATCAATTCTGCTCCTCTGTTTTTCCAAGTTCCTTTTATGCTCGTTTTTTAATTATTAACTGAACTCTTTGAAAAACACGGACAGTGGCGATCACACGAGCAGCCCTTTACGGCTCGACGTCGAACCTGCAAAGTGCCAGAAATTTACTTCATGTGTTTAACACATGTGTGTTGGTGACACCTGTCGAAATGGAATACTCGAAGGTTGCTCTATTCAACGGTTTCCAGAGTGACCTTCGTCGCTTCCAGGCGAATGTCTGAATATTCAACAGGCCACCGACCGAAACCAATCTTTCCTTCTCATTCACTTTCTATCATCACAAGCATCATTACCTCCAATCCCGGGTCGCCGTTGGGACTACGTTCCGAGCTAACCCACCCCGTCATAACCGGCCCACGCCATACCTAGCGGACACCGCAACAGCGCGAGACTAACAGTACGAGTTAGAACAGTAGGCAGCGAGAGAATGCTCAACTGGCATTCTGAGCGCACGCCGGCGAGGTGCACACGGGCGGGCGGGCGGGCGGGCGGGCGGGCGGGCGGGCGGGCGGGCGGGCGGGCGGGCGGGCGGGCGGGCGGGCGGACAGAGCGCAAACAGTGAGGTCATTGCGACCTTCGGCTGGAGCGGCGTTGGAGGACTCCCCCGGGCACTCCACGCTCGCGAATCCACAGGCGCTGGCTGGGGGGCGGTCACTCAACGACGCGTTGCGCAAACTCAATTCTCGCCATTCGCCCAAAAACTCGCGTGGCGATAACAGCGACCAGTTTTTTTCAACTCAAATCCCGCGATTCGCAACAAAAAAAAAAAAAAACCTTTTTTCTTTCTTGTTTTGTTCTAGCCTTAGTCCAGCTCAGTTCTTTTTGTCAAAAACGGCTGATGCCATTTTACGAGTATGACGGAGTGAGTAAGGTCGAGACATATCCTCCAAGGCCCAGCAGTCAAGAGTTGGGGAGATGAAGAAATGATAAAGACTGGAATAGAATGAGAAGAAACGTTCGCGGGCTGTCTGTGGCCCGTTCTATACAGTGCTGTTCCAGCGTTCACCTTAAAGTAATCTGGTAAACCATGGATACCATTCATCAAAGCAGACAGCAATCGAATTCGATTCCCGAAAGAGACTTAAAACTCACTGATGTTAAACATGTCAAGTAATTTCTTGTATCTGATCAGAATCGAATCTGCCACCTCCCAGTCACGGATAAGCTCGAGCCGTAAATTTGTTCCCAATACAGCGCAGCATACGAGTGATACTTCGAAATACAAGAACCTCGCAAAAAAAGTGTTAATAATAAACCCATCCTAGACGGTAAGAGATAAACAGTTTCAAAGAATTCTTTTCCTAAGCTTTTTGTTCCTCAAGAGCTGTGTGTTATCCACTCGAAACTCATTTTCGCCTTGTAGTGCTTGTTTCTTCGAAGGGCAATTTATGCTGTTACGCTATCTCAATCCGTCCACACACCAGATGGCACATATCGCGATTCCACGTGACATGGAAAATTACACATGGCGAAATGAGTTCCATCTGTGGTAGATTAAGATTCTAAAGCTTCGTTGTTGTTGGTTGAATTTAGCGCTTAAGTATGTTGAATGAAATGAAACGTATTTTATAATTTTGACATTACATATTTTATAAAGTAATCGGTGTCTGCCAAGAGATCAATCAAGTGAGCCTTTCACTTTTCTGCAACCATTAGTGAAGGATACATATTTAATGGCGGTATATCGATCTTGAATCACGCAAGTTTTAAAATAAATTTAATACAACCGATTTAAAAATATTCAACAGTTCTACTATTAACAGAAATAATATAACATGTGAGCAGCCAAGAGTATGCCAACTCAATCACGGATGGAAGCATGTTTAGGAGTAATGGATCATATAAAAAACATAATTTGTTTGGTAATACATACCCTGACATAGATGACGAATGACGTTTACGAAGTAGAAAAAGGAATTAAAACAACAAGAGTAAACTGAGGATCGTGAAAAACGAACGAAATTTGACAGGTCGAATCTACGCAAAGAAAAACTTTCAAATCACCTAACAACTTCTCTGAAACTTAAATGGAGGATCACCTACTTTTACAGAAATTCTTATAGAATCTCTCTTTATATTTCTGAGCATTCCTCATTCAACTATGTTGCAAGTACCTTCCCTGGGGAAGTCCGAGCTCTCGGTTTAGTATTTGCAATGATCTCGAATTGAACCTGAACAGAAAAAGGAGAACGTCGCAAGCGAATGATCGAGAGGCGGGCTCGAATCGAAAAGTCTCGAGTCGACAAGCGCCCAGTTGGTTGCGCAATCCGAGGGGCGAGGCGGGGCAGGGCGGGGCGGTGACGTCAGGAATATTAAAAGAGGTGACAGGCGAAGTAGCCTCCGGGGAGCGGCATACGCACGGGAATACAACACAACGCCGCCTCCGACTTCACCTCCGCCCAGCCCCAAGCAATCTCCACTTCCGCAACTCATGCCAATACATTTCATGAGAAATATTCTCAAAATACTTTCTACCGATCTACGAGAAATCTTGTCACAGTCACATACAGGAATATATAGTAGAAATGAAAGTAAACTGATTTTAAATGTTTTTTTTTTATCAATGCACTGTTCTATCCAAATGTAAGCAAACTGACTGAAGAATATGTAAAGAGAAGTAAAAACGCAGGCTCTGAGGGCAGAATGCAATTCACTATCCAAATACTACTTCTACTATTTTTATTAAAAACGTTAAACGGGAATAACATATTTCACAACAATTTACCGTGGTTTATACAACTACTTTATTTTCATTTTCTTCATCCAAGTATCCTTCCCTATTCTATTTAAAAATTTTGAGTTCATAATTTGGAAAATATCCTTTAGGACGTCCTCTTCATTTTTAACAGATCGAAAACCATTATCAAACATTTGTTGAACGAATTCCTTCCACGTCTTTTGACTTGTCCAAAACATTTAAACTATTTGTACATCATAAAATCTAGAATTGCATTTTTTTCATAATTTGTAGAATTTTAGTATTACGTTTTCTTCTATTCCAGAAATCGTGGCGGCTCCACGCAAAAAAACCATTTCCGTAGCTAAGATATTTCCATTTTAATTGTTTTCCAATTTCTGTTTCTGTACCTTCCAACTTTCATGAGAGCTTTATAAATTTGTAATTTACATCTCAAAATACTTTTGTCTCAATACTTTCTTAACTACTACTACTAATAGTAAAGATTTAAAAAATGATGGATTTATTATAACACTTAGATGAGGACTTCAGAAGAAATGTCCATCGCTAATCTTTCAAATAATTTATTACATTTACATTAGTCTCCGATTTTATCTGTTAATTTATCGGTTAATTGTTTGGAGGAATAAAGTACACCAATAATAATAATAATAATAATAATAATAATAATAATAATAATAAAGTCTTCCTCATAAACTTATTCCAAAAGCTCGACAGTCATGTCATTCTTGAAACCTGCCGGATTGTTCGCACAGTTCTAAATATGCAAAGCTAGGAATATGGTATATCCCGGAAACCGTATACTGGTACCCGGCTACCCCCCCCCCAAAAAACAACAATAATCAATGCACTGTTTATAACACTATGCACTATGCAGAACTTTATCCTGCCAGTGTAACACGAGCAAGCACCACCACTTATTTAGAATTCATTAGCGCCTCGAGGACACCAGAGGAAAAGCGTGGAAACGGCGGCGAAGCCACCGTTTGTGCCGGTTCCGCGGAGAGCGGCGGGTTATTCTTCTCGATGCGTAACACACTTCCCTTTCCTGCAGCCGAGGACTGCGTGACAGATAACAACGCGTCATTCGGCGACGGGAGGCGGTACGCCACATACGAAAACAACGACCGTCCGTCCGCCAGCGTTTACAAAAGTCAAGCGTATTTTAAAAACATGCCGGAAACGCGAGAGGCATTCGATGACGCACGGTGAAATGTCAGTGAATGTCGCGGCTGCATAATTGCTGACCAATCAGAACACACTCGGGCGACCTTTCGCACCTGCTTCATACGTCGGCATGCCAGCTTTCGCTACGGTTGTACTTCACGGCGGGTCGCATACCGGGCTTTATGTATTTCCGGACTCTTTGAGTATTGTACTAAAAATACAAGAAATAAATAAAAATAATTTATTTCATTATTACCTCAAGTTTAATTTTGATTTATACGAATGGGAAAAATGAATAAGTTCATTGGCGTAACTGCTTTTATCTTTGAGTAGCTATTATAGCGTATTATAGCTACGGATCTCTTTCGAGTCGCAAACTTTCCACGAATATGTCATGCCTTATTGACCACTTCTAGGGGCGTACTTTTATTCACATTAATCCAAACCGAATATTAAAATTGAATTCATCGTTCTACAAACATTAAAACGTATATCGGAAACACAGTGGCCTGGTAAAAACAATGGTGAAACAATGAACTGGAAATTAAGCAATAAATAGTCAAATTAATGTGAGCTACAAATAACTATTAATCCTTTCAACAACAGTCAACAATTTGATATTTTCTGGTGAGTACCTAGCAACGTTTATTTTTACCGTATGATCAGTAAAATTTCTGTACTTTGTGTGCTGCCAGTGATGCCGAAGTTGTGCCCCCATTTCCATTTGTTTGGCAGAACACTTCGTTTCAGAACCGGCATCTATTTAGGCCTATTTTCACAACCAAGAGTCATTTTGACTCCCGCCGTAATTGAAATGTTTGTTGCTCATTATTGCGCAATAGCCAAGTGGTGACGAACCAACAGTACTCCCAAAGACCCATGCGTCTTTGTAAAGAATAGTCGTGATTTTCTATGTTCCCATTCTCTTAATAAAGCTGTGTATGATAGACCTTGGAAGTCATTTTGACTCCGTGTTGGTTAAATACTTTTGAAGGCAGTGCAAGAATGTCTAGATGACTGAATGAATACGATATTTCTAAATTACTGGAAGATGATTTTTCTGATTGTAATGTTGACGAAGAAATTTTGTCAGGCACAGATGATAGTGTTTTAGATTGGGATTATGCGAGAGAAGAACTTGGTTTTCAACGAGAGCTTTAGAACTCGTGTCCAGCAATTTTTTTTATTATTATTTTGTCACATTCTAAGCTTTGATGTTGTTAAATATATTCAAATAAATAAGAGGTTCATACAATATCGTTTCTATTCTGTTTAATTTCTTTTAAAAATAATATTTGTAGTCAGTTTGATGTGAGAGTCAAAATGACTGCGCGTTGTGAATACGCGCCTACAAACATACGTTGTTTTTATTGATTGATTGATTTTTTCGTGTTTCCGAGCGCGTCAACTGCTTTGGTCACTAGTCCCGTTAGTGTAGTGTATGTTTTTCTCGGCAGATGGTGGTGATCTTCCCCCGCTGGATGGCGAGATCAGGCGCCCACCTACCATCGGCTAGTGGGGTTCCCCCTAACCAGGACTCTCCCACTAGCGGGGCACCGCCCCAGCCGGGACAAGCTCTAAGCTCCCGACCGGTCTTCCGAAATATGTGGTAGTGTAGTGCATGATAGCGTAAGTGTGTGTGTAAGAGGAGAGGATAGGACAAGGAAGAGGAAGGACAGATCGCGCGTGGTCCGTGGCCCGTTTGGTGGGTACTGCTCCGGCATTCGGCTGGTGTTGATCGGAGAAACCACGGAAAACCATCAGAGAGCCGGCCGCTAGAATTCTCCTCCAGACAGCGTCTGAATTCGACCCAGCTGAAAAGCTAGTGTGGAAAATCCTGCCGCCGTCAGGACTCGAACTTTGGACCTCCCGGTTAGAGGCGCTGCAGTGACATCAGTTGATGCACTGAGCTACCGCTACCGGTCACACATAGGTTGTGAATCTAGGGAGAAAAGCACGGAGGCGTGGCAGGCATGCAGGTCGGTCTCTCAGCGCAAGTGAACGAACACCCCGGCAGCAGTTCGACGCCCCCGCGGAAGAGCGGAAAGAGACGCGACGTGCGCATGTTGGACAGCCCTGCAGCGATAGCACACACACGCGCGCGCACACGCACACACACACACACACATACACAGGACGCGGCGCTGCGGCGGCACAACACACAGCGATAACCGCCTCACAAGGAAGGGGTTCAGTGCCGGCGGTGGGGAGGGGAGGGTGGCGAAGGCCGGAGGTTTCTTGTCTCCCCCCCCTTCTCCCGCCAGCTTCCCTCCTCCCCTCCACACACACACACACACGCGCCAGTGAGTCATTGATGCGCTGGCCAAATACACGCCCGCCATGCTGCGAGGCAAAAGCAAGGCGGTGCCCGTCGGCCCGTATGTGCCCGCCGCGACAGGGCCTCCTCGCTGGTATTAAGAGGTTAACCCACACTTGTTCTGAACGTGGGCGGAGAGACCGGCTCCTATTGGGCGGACTAATAAAATCCAACGCGGAAGCGAAATATGGCAACCCGCACGTTTTCCCGAAGCAATGGAATATTGCTAGCAATGCTGCACACATCCGCAGATACGAATTTTACGAACGAAGTAATTTATATTTCGACTCCCGACGGATGTTTCGTATTAGGAATATTTTCACAGTTAATTCTGCAATTTTCAAGGCGTATTGTCACAGAATAGGCATTAGCAGGGATTTTTATCCATTGCTGTGCTTATCGTGAACATTTATCTAAATAACTATGGAGTAAAGAGTAATCTCAATAACTCAGAGTACTGGTCCCATGACTTCCTTACAATCTTCAATTTTATTCTTAGTTTCTTCGCTGCACACAGAATATTTGTTTACTCAAATCTCAATAAGTTGAAATTTTCGATCATCAGATTAGAAATACGGCTAGTTCGTTGCATTAGATTTATGTTAAAAATAGGAATGATTTGGATCGTGGCAGTGAAATTGTGAATGTGCAGTCAGATATTTAGAAATATCAGCTGCACCATCCGACTAATATTTCATGCAGTGCGTATTTGTTATGAACACATGATATATGGCACCTAACACGAAAAACAAACCCGCCTTGAAGGAAAGAAAACTCACGAAGAGACTGTTCAATGTACACATATTGGTCCGTCAGGAGATTCTTAATTACTTAAAAACTATCTTATTGCTACTACATCGAACAGATATTCTGAATATTCAGTGTGGATGCGGAATTGAGAGTAGCTAATGACAACCGTTGTGTCAATAAAGGTTCAATACGTTACTTCAAATGTTTCTCGATTAATTACACACTACATACCGAATTTCGTTAACTGAAATATTTTAAAAACTACATTGAATAAAATGATTATAGTTCAAGGTACAGAACTATAATCTGAACACAAACACAGTTGTTTTACGCGGGATTCGAAACCCTGACCTCCGGAGCCTGCTCACCTGCCGCAGGCCCCTATGATCACGACTGCGGGGCTGTGAAACCATAAGTAATAATTACTCATTCGAAGTATTACTCACCCTGGCCAAGAATCGATAGTCTGCTGCTTTTAGCGCAATACCAAAGTGACATATTGGCTGTGACAACAGAAAGTGTATTTCATCTATACTGATAATCTAGTACTACTTCTTGGCTGTCCGGGTGACGCCGCGTAGTGGGCTGAGAGGCCGACGTTTCGCCTGACATGTCGCAGGCTTAGGTGTACATCTGATAATCTAGTAGCCTGCAGCAGCAAAAATGCTGCTGATTAAAAACACATGTAATATTTAATGTCCGACAGCCTCTCATTTTGCACCTTCCTGTCGCATTACGTCAACTGCGTCGATAATGATTCACTGAGCACCAGAACTCAGTTCCAACGCGCAATATGATAATACACGACACCAAATATTTGGATTTTTCCAGTCAGAATCGAAACTAATTTTTCCTATTTTTTCCTGGGTATCGAATGGAACCATAGAGACATTTCACATGGCCGGAGGCTTGACATTCTTCAATTTTTGCGTGCATTGCAAATTGATAATACTGATGTTTTTGTATTTTCCCCGATTTCCTGGGTAATTATCAAAAACCACAAACTGCTCTCACATGGCCACGAGGCTGCATAGTTTCCTTTCAATTCCTACGGGCATTCGAAATTATTAATACAGACAGTAATTGCAGGCATTCGAAATTATTAATACAGACAGTAATTGCAGTATCTTCCGCAGGGCGGCGCTGGCGCTCTGCTGAACGTGCGCACGCGCCTCGTGGCAGCGGGTGAATCGGCCACGCGGCGCGCCGGCAGCGGAGGTCGGTGTGGGTGTTCTAGAGAAAGCGCACCGCACTTTACGAGCACATTGCACTATCTCTATGGCAAGGGGTGGGAGGAGGGGGGGGGGGAGAGGGAGAGGGGAGAGAGGGGGCAGATGTGGGAATGCCCGACTCGTCGACCAAAGGCGGGTTACTGCAAAGGAAGAGGTGAGAGTCAGGAGGAGGCGAGGCCGCGAAGACGATGAAACATTGTGGCGAGACGGCGGAAAAGACGACGATGCGCGGTGGCAGGGTGGTTGAGGACACGAAGGTTCATGACGGCGTTTCAGTGACGAGAGAGAGAGAGAAGAGGAGAGAGAGAGAGAGGAGAGAGAGAGAAGAGGAGAGAGAGAGAGGAGAGGAGAGAGGAGAGAGAGGAGAGGAGAGAGGGAGAGAGGAGAGAGGAGAGGGAGGGAGAGGAGAGGGAGATGGAGAGAGAGGAGAGGGAGAGAGAGGAGAGGGAGAGAGAGGAGAGGGAGAGAGAGGAGAGGGAGAGAGAGGAGAGGAGAGAGAGAGGAGAGGGAGAGAGAGAGGAGAGGAGAGAGAGGAGAGGGAGAGAGGAGGGGAGAGAGGGGGGGAGAGGAGAGAGAGGAGAGAGGAGGGACGGGGGAGGAGAGGCGAGGCCAGGCCAGGCCAGCGAAGATGAAGGTTCAGATAGGCAAAACGGCGTAGGGCAGGCGGCATGGGGCACGAAGGCAGCGAGCGGGCGGGCGGGGGTCTCCAGGCTGACGTCAGCGCCGGATGGGCGTGAGGGCTGGCAACCGCGCCGCCTGCCACAGCACCGCACCGCAGCGCAGCGCAGCGCACGCCGCGCCATACAGCCAGCGCCAGGAGGAGGAGGCCGCGAGTCGTTTTGTTTGGCTTTTTTGCCTCCGGGCGGCGGCGGCGGGCAGCAGAGGAGGACGGGGCTCCAGCTGAGCGAGACAGGCAGCGGCTGGCACGCCGTGCGAGCGCCTGCAGCCTTCAGCATCCGCACTCGCCCGACGGACGTGCAACGCAACACTCTCTACCCGAACGCAATGCGGTTGGGGTGTGTATCTTGTAGTATTGAGGAATTACTCCAAGAAGGGACCACTCTGACGAGGTGGGAAACAAATGAACATCATGCAGGGCAATGACATTGCAAGAGAGTGATGAATTCACTTACAAATGAGCTAACTGTAAACGACTCAAGTGACAAAATGTGTGCATGGGTATAACCTGCAATAATGTCACCAGCAGTGGCCAAGCAGTAGCTGCCAAGACAGTCCCTTCTTAAAGTAATCTATATATTTGTTTGTATCTACATTTCAAATATACTCGACCATTTATGAGCTCACATTTGAATTACTTCATATTGTCCCCGTAGTAAGTTAGGTTAAGTATTATCGCTTGGAATTACCAAAAAAATTTCATTTACAGAAAATTTCAAATTTGGCCTTACGTTATTGGAATCTCATCCGTACACGTAAACCTCGACATATGAGTGGTTGGCAATCCCATATCTATCTCGTAAATATAATTCTCGTACGTCGAGAACTATTGTTACTGTGTGTGCCACCGAGTACAATAAAGATCTACTAAATCAATATTTTACAAGTACAAAATAAATAGGTATTATAAACGAGAACATTGAGTTTAATTACTATAATGTGCACTGTTGCATTTATCGATTAGAATGGTCAAGAACCAGAATGCATAAATTATTTGCAGTACTTCTTGGCATACAGATGGTTAGAAGCAGAGTTCTTTGAGAGTTATTAGGAGGGAGGCAGTAAGAACCAGAACTTCTTCAAAGAAATCTCGAAATATCGTATGAATGCATTGAAGCCATGAGTGAAGTTCACGGTTTGAGCGCTGGGAACGTCAGCTTTGATGAAGAGTCTTCACATTCTTTTTTAATCTGAGGAAGCTTTTTTAATACACTGGATGGAAACACTTAAAGTGGAGCTCACAAACATACTGCCGCACAATCTGTCTTCATTTAAATCATTCCTTCAGTCTCGGAAATCTACTGCAGGGTAAACTTCACTGACAATGATATATATTCGTTTTAGAGCTCTTATGCACGCAAATCCACTATTTTTTACTCTTATTTCTTATTTACTAAGAATTTCGTCGTCTAAGTCTGAACATTCAGATATTGTCAAATTCTTGAACGGGGAAAAGCATTATAGTCATGCACTTTCTTTATAACATATGAATCAAATTCTTTAACCATCTAGAATATCGGGAATCAACACGAAATCTGAACGAGCTTAAAAGAACTTCAACGATCTATACTATAGGAGATTAACGTCGGTTTCTGCAAATCATCTTTCGAAAAAATACGGCCAAAGAATACCACTTATCCTACCCTTTTTACCACAAAACAAAAGTTGCAGAAACCAAATATTTGCTTATTTCATATTTTATTGATTACCTCTTCTCAGAATGCAGAGGGGGAGTGAATTTATAGTTCATGTTTAGGAGAGTTGCAAGACTATTACCAACTATTATAATAGTATTCTATTCTTACGTTATGCGATTCTCTGTTCGCTGGGAGGAGTTCAGTAGCTATGCGATCTACATTGATCTAAAGGATCAATGAAAAATTTCAAAATATATTATCTCTTAACAGATATTGAATTCAATTCACGTGGAAATTAAAAATAAATAAAAATATGAAAGAAAGTCAACATTTATAATATTTTCTCTTCGATCTAGAATTAATTCAATATACGCAAAAATAACCATTTCATGAATAGTCTACGTGTCTGTCAGCTTTGCAGAAGTAACACGTTCTATTAACACGCGTTTCTAAAACAACCGCCGAAAATGCCTTTAAAAACAAAATTCCGGATAATAAGACAACAATGGGGCGTATACTTTCGGAACTTCCGGCGAGCGAAACCCATAATACCGGCGGGGCATTTGAAAGTACAGAACTTCAACGTCACGAAACGGTAACAGAAGAGAAAGTGACGCGAACGGCGGGCCGCCAAATAAACTAGCGCCGCTCCCACTTTATTCGCTTCAGGCAAACGGTCTCCGGGGCGTAATAGCCCCCCCCCCCCGCCACCACTTTACGCCGGCGTCCGTATCCGCGTTAGCGTCCTTTCATTGCATTCCACCGGAATATAAAGGCGCAGTAAACAATATTTCTCTCGGAGACTTTACAGCCGAGCGGGAGCTCCTCGTAAAATGAAGCGTGTCCACGCGCGCCGCGCCGCGCCGCTGCAGGGGCTCCGATTATCCGCTCCGGAACGCACAATTAAGTGCGCGACATATTCCGGCCCCCAACCCCACCCGCACCGCCGAAAACGGGGCGGGGTTCGTGCGACTAGGCACGTCGTCGCCGGGCTCCGTCAAGCATCCATCCTTTGACTGATTAGTGATTCTGGGCGCGCCATCAGCTAAGGACATTGGTCCCGTAAGTGAAGTGCATGTTTTCATCGAGAGATGTGGCGCTGATCATCCCCAGCTGGCTGGCGGGATCTGGCAACGACCTACGTCGGCCTACGGGAATTTTCAACAAGCAGGTATCTCCCACGGGCAACGCTCCAGCCCAAGCTCTAAGCTCCCAGACACGTGTGGTAGTGTAGTGCGTGTTAGTGTAAGTATGTAAGTAAGAGGTGATGAAAGGTCAAGGAAAAGAAGGAAATATTTTTTACGCGATCCTTGGCCCCTTTGTGAGGGTACTCCTCCGGCATTGGTCTGGTACTGATTGAGGAAATCTCGGGAAACAACCGATCACAGCAGACGTCAGCGAGAATTCTCCTCCTCGACATACTAGCTATGTAGGTAGTGTCGAAAATTCTGTCACTGTCTGGACTAAAAATACGACCTACGATAGCTAAATATTCACTTGCATAATATTAAACCTATAAGATTTAATTATGTAAGAAATGTTGAACAGTAACTGCGCCTAAAAGCATATGCCTTTTTTAACCGAACAATTTTAATTGAACGGAAGATCCACACATGAACGACAAAAGCTTGACTGCTTCACACATCATTCGATCAACTAAATCGATAAACACTATACCACGATAAAGGTTATCACTAGAAATTTCATTTAACTAGTTGATAAAATAAAATTGTTCAATTTAAATTCTTCTTTCAAGAACGTATCACACCGAAAAGCATATCTTGGGTCACGAAATCGTTCTAATATTGAAGGCTGAAATGATTAAATTCGCCATCAATAATGACTATGAAAAATTATATAAATCATGAGTGGGAATACGAAAGGCAGTTTGGGCAGCCCTTGCTGCAGCCGCTCGTCCCACCTGCACCTAGCCATCCGCAACGCCCGTCAGCCACTCACCGAAGCTTCGCCTTGCGCAGCCGTGTGTCACGTGGTGCCACGAGGCTCGCGACTCACCTGCAACGGAGAGCAAAGAATTAGCACTGCGCACACTCGGAACAAACACTTAAAATATAGCTATTTACGTAACTAGTACAGAAAGTGGAAATTTGACGCAGGAACGAATTGTTGAAGATACTGAGAGGAGTACGCCAAAGTCACTTTTACGAGTTGCATACATTAGTTTTTAGACGATTCATGGACATTTACAAGCAATGGACTCTGGATTATTCTCCGACTTTATGCGAGACGGCAGCTACAATGACGTACGTGACCCTAGGGATCTGTTTACTTTGCAGAAGTCGGTTGTCTAAAATACTACTTTGACGTACGAGTACAGCAAAATAACACTTTCCAATCAAACAGTGAAAGTAAGTCTACTAGTTTCCACCCCATTAATGATGAAAAAAAAAATTTAAAAAATGCTTTTAAGAAAATAGTTCGATAGTATTCTTTATTTGCGAGGAATTAGGCATGTGCGACACTTCCATGATGGTTTTTGGCTTGGAACATTCACTAAGTTATAAGTAGCTGACTGCGTATAAAATTCGTTTAATGAAAATAGCAACAGAACAAAATATTACATTATTAAGAACAAAACAAAATCCAGTAAATACGAACTAAATAATAAACTTCTTGTACATTAAAGAAGGTATGTCGATAATGTGATAGAGAGTTTGCTAGTTAGCGACCTTTCTCGGTGCTAAAGACAGAAGGGGCTCTTTAAAGTAATCGCCAACGTTTGGAGGTCCGGTCCGTAGGAGGTGCGAAAGTGCACGCGGCACAAGGAGCTGGCAGTTATTGTCGTGACTAGTGAGACATGTAGTCAGTCTCAGGGCAGGCGGTACTACGCACGGCAAAACATTAGGTAGTATGTTGCGGTGTGGTAGCCGTTGTAAATATCTCTCCTAGCAGTGGGGTCTATTTAGTTAGTTAATTGCATACAGTGCATTGGTTATTTTTGACTACGGTCTAAATTGTGAATAAACCTGCTGTTATTACAACCCACTCTCGTCTGTGTACTGATTACATCCGTATGACGCCACAAAATCCTTATGGCCTGGCGATCCCCTTTGATACAGAAAGAACAGAGATTAGGCAAGTGTCATTCCACAACCTATAGAGGTTTGAAGAGCTAGAGAAAGATGTAGAATTTGTATATAAAATCTAATTTCAAAACATACAATATTTTAGTATTTTCCTCTAGCAATTTTCTCACTTATCCCCCCCTCGACATCCATGATTACGAACATCACTGACAAATCTTGTACTAAAACGTATTACCTATCAGAGCGAATTTAACTTCGGAAACTTTAAGGATGATGAGAAACGAACTTTGCCCGCCAGGTTGTTGGCGCACTTTACCGTAACACACGAGGAAAATATTGTTGCGAGCTAGTTTGGCTGAAAGGCTTTTTATCCTGTTTACACACTGCTCGAGCAGACTTGTAACACGTATTTCTCCCCCCTCCCTCAGACTCGTTCCCTTGGAAATGACGAAGCCGTTGGCCGCACCTCCGCCCGTGCAAGCGAAGAGGAAAAGTCAAATAGCGAAACCGCCAGAGGTTTTCATTACGTACAGTATCCATTATCCGCAGAAATCAATACGCCAAATTAATTTGTGCGACGACACGTACAAAAGCCACGTCAATGGCGGCTGCATCATCATTTCAGCGCAACGAGGTACTCTGATCGGGTGATCCCTCTGGACGCTCCGCCGGGCAGCAATATCCGCTTCACACACACACACACACACACACACACACACACACACACACACACACGTGCATATGTGTGGACGGCGCGGTCCCCGGGCAATGGAATACCGTTCGCAACGCAGCGATGCGTGGCTGTTCGCCATCAACAAATGCCAAACGCGTAGGCAGCGCGCGCGTCGGGTCGATAACAAACCAATACCCTGCGAAACACAATGCACCTATGCCGGACAACGGCGCACAGTAGGGAGTCTGTCGCTCGTTGTGATCATAATTTCCTCCGGGCGCGCATTCTCATGATCTAGAACCGTGCGGACGGAAACCACAAAGCGATGTGATGTATGAGATGGGGAAAATAACGAATTGAAGGACGGAGAGTGACTGGGTAAGATGAACGTGGAAGGTATAAAAGAAAAATACGAAATTCTCGAATTTGTCGGAGAGAAGAATGAGTTGACCTCGTTATTTCTAAAACATTTTTTGTAATATGATGCGTACTGAATTTGGTCGGATACTAAAAATTCGTTTCTGGAAAGAAAGAAACAAACAAAAGAAAAAAAGTGGTTGTAAGTTATCTTCCTTGAAAACATACTCCGTATTTTTTTTTAGAATCACTAAAATTTACAATTTACGCTGAACAGACCTTTCAAGAATGCATTACACGTTCGCAATGAAGCATTTCTAAATTTAAATACCAATCAGTCTTACGCCAGCAAATCAAGAAATTTCCTTTAGCATTTGATATTTTGTATGGCAATCTGTTTTCTTTACTTTAAATAATACATAACAATCTTTGTACACCACGGTATTACTTCTTATCTTGAAAAGTTTGAAAATACGATACATAAATTTTCCTCTTCTAAGAATTCCACTATTCCAAGGAAGAAAATTTAATGAGAGTCTTCCATATTATAATTAAATGAAGGCGGCACGACCGAATGGCGAAAAAGGCGTTTGGTCCATATCCAATGGTTCCCCAACAAGCAATACTTCCGCGTCCCAAATAAGCCCTACGTGAACTGAGTGGTGGCATCAAATGCCTCGTGATAGTATTTATTCATATTCCGAGAATAAAGAAAAAATTAAACCACGAACCTCTTTGGATGGTTTAATGAAAATTTAAAATTTAGACATGAACCAAAATTAGTTTTCGAGAATTTTGATCAACAATCATCAATTTTGATTGAGATTTTAAAGGAAAGATTAACTAGTTATAACAATTAAAAACACGCAAAAGAACGGTATAAAGTAAATGCACATATAACTGAGAGAAACTTGTACATAGCTCAAGATGAATGGAGTAGGGTGTGAGGGGGGCGGGCGGAGACGAAGTGGAAGGAAAGACTGAAGGGAGTGAGAACTCGCAAGTATAAGCCAACTTTTGAGCGGAGAGAGTTCATTGTTCTCCATACGCAAGCCCGTCGACCTACGTGGATGGTCGCAGCGAAAAGTGCTCAAATCCAGGGGGCTGGCTGGCTGCTGGTCCGTGGCTCCGCCGCCGGTTGTGACGTCACGGGGTCAATTGGGCAGCGGCGGCGCAGGGGGGGGCGCTTTGTCCGGGGGCGGAAGCGGCGGCCGCCGCGAGGCGACGCGAGGCGCTCCAAAGCCCCCTGCTGCAAGGAACGCCTCGCGCGACCCGCGAGCCAACGCCGCCTGCGCAACTGCCCTACAAATCGTCGGGCCTCCACACTTCGCTGGACCACACGCGCGTGTCCGAGAGGGCGGGAGGACGCTAGATAAACCTGCCGACCAGTTAGGCTAGTTTACTGCCGTTTTTGGTTTTTTTCCACTCTCGCGAAAGCTTCGAAAACTTCATTTATACACACACCAGAGCAAACGTTTCAGACTGTCGAACAAAGCGCAAGCAAAGGTGATTCAGGTAGCACATGGAAAAATTAACTACTTGAAAATCGTAACCTCTAGTTAAAGCTAATAAAGAAAATTAGGTTATTATGCAAATCGAACTGTGAAGGTTTGAATTTGTACTGGTACATGTATTTACGTCAGAAAATACATTGATATATGCTGTGTAAATACAAATACGATACTACTTGCAAACATTTTGTACGGCCACCAAATTATCCCCGACACGCGTTTAGTGTAATGAGTTATCTGCTTTTTATTATTTTTAAAAAAATCCTGAATTACTGTCATTTTAGGAAGGCGATTCAAATAAAATCCTTACCCGCTAACTCTATACCTCGATTTAAAAACCCTGTATTTCGTGAAGCCACCACGTTATCAAAGCGAACTCTAAGCTCAAATATATGCACGGAAATCAAAGCCTGAAGTCAACGTACAGCACCATTCACCGCGTGAAGGCGAGCAGAGAGGCTGGCCTCGGCATAAAAAGGAAGCCATAAATCCAAACAACTTTCGCGCGGTATTCCCCGAATACAAATTCCCCCGACAGAGGCCACTCCGAAGCGAACGCCGCGTCGCCAATCACTTCCACCCTCCCACGCGGCGCGGGCGGCCGCGGGAAGCAAACAGGAAAAGGCAGGCGGGCAGACGAAACATCCTACGCGCCCACGCCGCACAGGAAGACCGGGCGTCCTTGCGGGCCGCGCCGCGAACCCGAGACCTCCTGCACACGAACAAGGACCGGGAGAGGTGCCGCAGGGTATCAATGGATGTCACTCCAGTGCCTCCGACCGGGAGATCCCGAACGTGGCAGGATTTTCGACTCACTTGTCAGCTAGGGAGAGGTCAGTCGCCGTCTGAAAGAGGATTCTAGCGGCTGGCTGCTCTGAGACAGTTTTCCGTGGTTTCGCCGATCAACACGAGGTGAATGCCGGAGCAGTACCCTAACAAAAGGGCCACGGATCGCGCGCGATGTTTCCTTCCATTTCCTAGTTCTACTTTCAGTCCTTACTTCTAACCAAACCTCCCTTAATTCTACACTACCACACATGTCGGGAGCGTAGAGCTTATCCCGCCTTCGGCGCCGCCCCGCTGGAGGGAGATGCCTGGTTGGGGAAAACCCCGCCAGATGAGAGGCAGGTCGGCGCCGGATCTCATCGTCCAGTGGGAGATGATCATCTCCCGAGGAAAAACGTGCTCTACACTTAGAGAACTGATGACCTTTAACAGTTCACGCGTCCAGAAACATCAATCAAAACATGAACACTCCTTTCTACGCGGTGCAAGCACAAGCATACGGATATACGTATCTCCTGGCACTTCAATGGCAGATTCAGAAATATATATGAGAGGGGAATTTTTAAAATAAATCGAAGTAAACGTTTGTTTTAAATCGGAATTTCTGGTAACATATCGCTCGGGGTATGCAATTGTGACACAAGTAAAACAATACAAAGTTTGAGTTAATTCACTCTCCAGAATTGCAGATTGGTCAACATTTCAGCAGCAACAGCAACATATTTTACAGTAGAGTATTTATACCAAAATTAAATTTAAAATATATTTTAAAGAAACTTAATTATATTGGAGTTTCAAAAATTATGACCAACTCATTCGTAATAAAAACATTCCAACATCAGAAAGCAATTAAAAACATTTCAATGGACGTGTCCAAAACTAATAAAATTATAATTAATATTGATACATTAAATTCAGAATTAATATACAGGATAACAAATCTATCGAGTAGTTCTACTTAACCAAGATTATCATTTAAGCATTTCACACATAACGAGAAAAAATTCTCTTCTAAAAAAACACGAAAGCACACAGACCGAAAGAATTTCGTTTCATTCGAACACAAAAGCATTTTTAGAGACTTCGTTTAGAGATTGGCAAAAAAGAAACAGAATAACTCCGAATACGCTGAGTCGACCGAAGAGTGACAGACGTTCTTCTTTTCGACCGTCATTCTTTTTTCGTGGGTTTCCCCGCAAGCGCGTCGATATTCGCCCGAGCGGAATTCTCGGGCATGTTTAATCGATCGCGGTGCCTGGTCGAATCTTTCGCACAGCCCCCGCGGCCGATTTCTTTTCTCTCAGCGCGTCGCGGAATCTGACTGTCGCTCGTTTGGATTTCGCCCGATTTTCTTCGCCGCCACATCTTCTTACACGGCTTTTGCACTCGCCCAGCACTCGTGTTTTATCTCTTTCATGCTTCGAGATGCTGCTGTACTAATAGAATGTTTGATACATTTGGTATTTTATGCTGTTATTGATACATATTTCATACTGTTATTGATTCCGGGATCGTCAACGGCGGAGGTCGTTAATCCCGTAAGTGTAGTGCGTATTTTTCATCGGAAGGTAGCAGTGAAATCCCCCCAGGATGGCGAGATCCGGCGCCGACCTCCCGTGGACGAGCACCGCCCCAGCCGGTACTAGTTCTAAGTCCCCGACCGGTCTCCCGTCATGTGTGGTAGTGTAGTGCATGTTAGTGTAAGTGTGTGTGTGTGTGTAAGGGGAGAGGATAGAACAAGAAAGAGGAAGGAAAGATCGCGCGCGGCCCGTGGCACGTTTGTTTGGTTACTGCTCCGACATTCGCTTGGTGTTGATTGGAGAAACCACGGAAAACTACCGATCAAAGCAGCCGACCGCTAGAATTCTCCACCAGACAGCGACTGAATTCGACCTAGCTGAAAAGCTAGTGGCGAAAATCCTGTCACCGTCGGTACTCGAACCTAGGATCTCCCGGTCAGAAGAGCAGCCGTGTCATGCTTCGAGAAGCTGCCGAGCTAATGGGATGTTTGATACATTTGGTATTTCGTGCTTCGTTATTATTGATATTAGTAGCAAACAACTCCCCCGATATGGAATTGTATAGATTCACTATATAAAGTATAGGTATGTTACGAAAAATTAGAAAACATTTTTTTCAGAATATTTTAATGAACTATAGGCTCAATTTTAATCCACCCTCCTTTATTCTATTTAATATGTGATTCAAAATAAATATGTCCAACATTCATTAAGATAATATAATTGCATTATTGTACATATTCTACGACAGAAATTACTTTTTTCATTACCGATATGAGTTTGCTATCGATTCTGCGATATTATCGATTGATCAACATCGATACCGCTTTCATCAATATCAAATGAAAGGGCTTTGGAATTTTGTGAACGGGATGTATCACACAATCCCTAGCGAGGCTTTTAAGTGAAAGGAACTGTGAACACATTGTTGTCATAATTGGTCCTGTTCAAGAGGGATGGACGCGCGAGAAATTTCGAATGCATAATATAAAAGAACAAGAATAAGTTGTTTTGTCCAATAGAAAAAAATTGAAAAATGCCATATTTTTTTTTCCTTTAGAACTTCGACGCCAATAGTTGTAGAATGTAATTGTGCCTTAGCATATTTAAGATAGCATCGACAGGCGTCAATATAAAATAATATTTCATGTTCGATTCTCTTTCATTGCCAGCCAATTCCAAATAATACATGTCGTTCTTGCTTAAGAGGACTAATGCATCCCAATAGATCCCATTTTAATGCACATTCACAAGAGATTTCATGCAAATCAAAACATTTCCTACTATTTTAACGCATGAAAGATATATTGTGGGAAAGAAGAACGCGTCCTTTACAAAAGGACTTTTCCTGTTACTTCTCTCAAGGAATTCTCTCGGCTTCTGGAGACTGAGATAGAAATTGCCATCTTTTTTAATGTTGACGTCACATTTCAAGTACGTTTCTCCCGACCATTACAAATACGTTTCTATTGAGGTTCCGAATGAACCCCACGCGTAAAATCATAATTTCAGATTTTTTTTCGAAAATAGATTAGTGTCTGGAGTCACACAAAAAGTATTTTTTGTTTGTTTATTGTTGTTTTAAGTCAAAGCCGTGCTCCCTAGGCTAGATATTTATTCAATATAATACATTTGTGCTATTTGAATTTTATGAAAAATAAATCCGAGTCTGTACTAGAACGACTAATCACTTACTTAAAAAATGATAAGACTATTTGTGGTTTTATTAATTTCCTTACAAATACATGCCGAACATTCTGAAGCCATCATCATCATCATCATCATAATTATTATCATCATTAGTATTATCATTATTAGTATTATCATCATTGTAACTACCACTAATATTTTAAATACAAAAAAGACAATATCTTATACAAAATATAAATCGATTCTGTATAATAGGAGTTCTCTATACCACCACCAGGCTCGACTCGTATGTTTTGACAGCAAAAGACATGGCGGTCCCTACTTCAGCGAGCGTCCACCAAGAGCGCTGAAAACCACAGGGTCAGCAAGTCTGTGTGTGTAGCGTAGTGTATTTATTGTACGTTGTTGATCACGGTAGAAGTTTCCGAGTGCATCCTTGAGTCGAGGCGCGGTTGCAGTTGGTTGCGACGTGGCAAGTGTAGGCGGCGCGGAGGTCTCCGTGCATGACTCACAGCCGGCACTCACAGCCGGCGGCGGCAGTGGCACGCCACACGCAGGGCGACAAACATTCCTCATCCCAGTTGGACAGGAGCGCCAAACTAACATTGATCTGTAGACTGACGAACACTATCGACGGTTATTCGTTTGGTTCGTGTGTTATTTTTGAGATGGAGGTTTTCCTTACGTAAAGATATCTCTGTACACCTGAGATTGATCACGAACTGAAACCCAAATTTTAAAGATATTGGATCCTGAATATTTTTTTTCTTTATTGATATTGTTTTAAAAGAGAGGAGCGATGTTACTGCGACTTACGTGTTAATGAATATCGCGACTTTGATTCATAACCCATACCGTTGCTTTCAAGAAAATTTCATCACTTACTGAATCATAAGCTCTTCACACCGTTTCTCAACAATACCTCATCATCTTTCATATGACCAGATACCTATTATTAACATTCGTACCCGAGCAGCAGTGCTCTAACCTGCCTCCATTGCTTTGACGTCATTAGCACGTGAGACCTGCCAGTATGGCGGAGAGGGGGGGGGGACGAGATCGGCGAAAGCGTCCGAAGCATCAGGGTAGCAAAGGGGGTCGAGGATGTTGCGGAGGGCGGGAGAAACACAGGCGACGATGTTGTTCGACAAGGGCGTCGGCTGCGGCTACGACAATGCGAGCGCCAAGGGCACTAGATTGTTTAATTGATTTTTCCGGGCACCTCAACCGCTTTGGTCATTAGTCCCGTAAGTGCGGACAATTTTTCCTGAAACAGATGGCGAGATTGGAGATTGGAGCGGACGGTTCATGGCTTCGTTGATAGGGTACTGCATCGCCATACATCCAGTTTTGACAAGAGAAACCACGAAAAACAAGCGATCAGAGCAGCCGGCCGCTGAAATTCTCCTCCAGACAGCGCAGAGGCGAAACGCTACAGTGTAGCTAGCAGTGTAACGTTTCGAAAATACGCCATCGTCGCGATTCGAACTGTAGGGGTCTGTCAGAGTTGTTGCAGACACAGCAGCAACGCTTGCTCCGAGCTAAACTTGGCCTGTAAGGGCATTGGTACTGGAAGAGGCCGGCGACGCCTCGGGAGCGGGGAAGCGGTTGGCGACGGAGGCGGCAGGGCCAGCGACGGCAAGCTCCCGCGCAGAGGGCGCGAGGGAGAGGGCGCGAGGGAGAGGGCGCGAGGGAGAGGGCGCGAGGGAGAGGGCGAGAGGGAGAGGGCGAGAGGGAGGGCGCGAGGGGAGGCGCGAGGAGTGGGCGTGAGGGAGAGGCCGTGAGGGAGTGGGCCTGAGGGAGTGGGCCTGAGGGAGAGGGCCTGAGGGAGAGGGCCTGAGGGAGAGGGCCTGAGGGAGAGGGCCTGAGGGAGAGGGCCTGAGGAGAGAGGGCCTGACGGAGAGGGCCTGAGGAGAGGGCCTGAGGGAGAGGGCCTGAGGGAGAGGGCCTGAGGGAGAGGGCCTGAGGGAGAGGGCCTGAGGGAGAGGGCCTGAGGAGGGCCTGAGGAGAGGGCCTGAGGAGAGGGCCTGAGGGAGAGGGCCTGAGGGAGGAGGGCTGAGGGAGGGCCTGAGGAGAGGGCCTGAGGGAGAGGGCGAGAGGGAGAGGGCGTGAGGGAGAGGGCGTGAGGAGGGCGAGGAGGGCGAGGGAGAGGGCGGAGGGAGAGGGCGTGAGGAGAGGGCGTGAGGGAAGGGCGAGGAGGGGAGGAGGGCTGAGGGAGAGGGCCTGAGGAGGGCCTAGAGGGCGGGAGCCTGAGGGAGGGCCTGAGGAGAGGGCCTGAGGAGAGGGCCTGAGGAGAGGGCCTGAGGAGAGGCCTAGGAGAGCGAGGAGAGGGCCTGAGGAGGCTGAGGAGAGGGCCTGAGGGAGAGGGCCTGAGGAGGGCCTGAGGAGAGGGCCTGAGGAGAGGGCCTGAGGAGAGGGCCTGAGGAGAGGGCCGGAGGGAGAGGGCCTGAGGAGGGGCCTGAGGAGAGGGCCTGAGGAGAGGGCCTGAGGAGAGGGCCTGAGGAGAGGGCCTGAGGAGAGGGCCTGAGGAGAGGGCGAGGAGAGGGCCTGAGGGAGAGGGCCTGAGGGAGAGGGCCTGAGGGAGAGGGCCTGAGGGAGAGGGCCTGAGGGAGAGGGCCTGAGGGAGAGGGCCTGAGGAGAGGGGTGAGGAGAGGGCGTGAGGAGAGGGCCTGAGGAGAGGGCCTGAGAGGAGGGCCTGAGGGAGGGCGTGAGGAGAGGGCTGAGGGAGAGGGCTGAGGAGAGGCTGAGAGGGCGAGAGAGGCCGAGGGAGGGCGGAGGAGGGCCTGAGGAGAGGGCCTGAGGGAGGAGGCCTGAGGAGGAGAGGGCCTGAGGGAGGAGGGGGCCTGAGGAGAGGGCCTGAGGAGGCCTGAGAGAGGGCCTGAGGAGAGGGCCTGAGAAGGCCTGAGGAGAGGGCCTGAGGAGCCTGAGAGGCCTGAGGGAGCAGGGCCTGAGGGAGAGGGCTGAGGAGGGGCGGGGGAGGCCGAGCGCCGGGGCCGAGCAGGCTGCGTTCGCAAATAGCTCCGGCCGTAAACCGCTATTCCGGGCGCGCGCAATCTGATAAACGCGGAACGTACGCGCGAGCACGCGAGGCCAGCACACCCTCGCGTGCTGCCCAGCGCTGTCGGGCGCGCGTACGAGCTCCCGGCCGGCGCGGCGCAGGTGTGGAACCGATTTGCACTCGTGTTTGCGCACCACCCACACGTAATGGGCCTAGGATCGTGCGATTCCTGTAAAAGAATCGATGCCGGAATCGATTCTCTAGGTAGCTGATTCACATGCAATCATATTCACACAAATATAAGAGACTGTAATATCTACAATAGTATGAACAGTATGAATAGTATGAATAGTATGAATAGTATGAAAGCAATTATAACGGATTCAAAGAAACAAAATTTCACACCATGCGATTCAGATAGGAAAATATTGGAAAATTGACAGATGCTAAAAATGTAATGAAAATCAATGTTTGATTTGAACGAAGCGGAAGGCGGAGACGTGATGGGAGGTACAATTCAACCACGGCAAGAACTTCTAGAAAATTAATAATACAATTAATAACTATATTAATAATAAATGAAAACGCAAAAATTCTGGAGAATACTATAAAAGGACAGCAATACGCCTTATTTAAAAACATTAAGGTATTCATTTGATTCGATTCCAGCATGAATCGGATGCAAAGAAATCGAATATCGATTCTATAGGAAAAAGCATCGATTCCGGTATCGAATCGGTAGAATCGGAACGTCCCAAAGATTACACACCAACGCCATCCAGGTATTCAAAAACAATACTCTTACCACAAAAGTTTCATTAAATATACTGGAGTATATTTGGATGCGCTCCCTCTCGAAACTGTGACGCAATTGATAACCCTGGGCGTAAGATGTAAGAAATATTAAGTCGCAGTATGGTAGACTATTTCTACACTCGGCAGCTAGATCGACGATAACGCATGTTACATTTTCAAACTCGGTAAGCTCTTTTCGTAATATTGTATTGTTATGTCGACTTAACCTAACAAAAGGAGCGAAAAGTCACTCTTAACAACTGACTGTGATTATAAGAGCCCGCAGTTCGTTAAAAACAACGGAACCAAACGAGATGTAGCTAAATATGGTGTGAAAATACCAATCCAAAAAATGGAATTTCTTATAACATTTTTTTCTTATGAGATATTTATATTATGAAATGAATTAAACGACCCACAGCCGATATCACGAATAACGAACTTCCTTATACATCTCTGCTATTGCCACGTCCTGTATTTGCATTACATTATTCTAATCCTATTTGATCTCTATAAACGAAGTTCCATTACGCTTACAACCTACCTACATGTCAACACAATTCACCGCTCACAGAAACTATCAGCGCGTGTACACGCCATACTCCAACAACCATCGTCCCAGCCCACGCTAATGCGCCTCTTCCACCCACCCACATGCTCGAACGACGGCAGCAGCAACACGTGGCCGTTTTACAGCCCGCGGCGCGGCACCGGAGGCAGCCGAGGAACGCGCGCCGGGCCCGGGGACAGAGCACACAGGATTGCTTTGGTTTGTTTTTTTCGTGTTTTCGGGCGCGTCAACTGCTTTGGTCATTAGTCCCGTTAGTGTAGTGCATGTTTTTTCTCGGGAGATGGCGGTGATCTTTCCCCGCTGCTTGGAGAGATCCGGCGCCGACCTACCGTCGACTAGTGGGGTTTCCCCCTAACCAGGACTCTCCCACCAGAGGGGCACCGCCCCAGCCGGGACAAGCTCTAAGCTCCCGACCGGCCTCCCGGAATATGTGAAAGTGTAGTGCATGTTAGTGTAAGTGTGTGGGTAGGAGGAGAGGATACGACAAGGAAGAGGAATGAACGATCGCGCGCGGTCCGTGGCCCGTTTGGTAGGGTACTGCTCCGGCATTCGCCTGGTGTTGATCGCAGAAACCCCGGAAAACTACCGATCACAGCAGCCGGCCGCTAGAATTCTCCTCCAGAAAGCGGCTGAATTCGACCTAGCTGAAAAGCTAGTGTCGAAAATCTTGCCGCCGTGGGGAGTGGGAACCTAGGACCTCCCGGTCAGAGGCGCTGCAGTGGCATCAGTTGATGCACTGAGCTACCGCTCCCGGTAGCCCCTCCCCCTCCTCCATATCTCCTCCGCACGTACGTGCCTTCATTGCGCAGTTTACCACCTCCCTGCCTGGGAAGGTATTTCGGGACCTCGCGCTGCCCCCACGCGCTCTGTGTAAGCACGCCATGAATTATTTACGAGTTTGGAATAGCTTAATGCGATGGTGAATGCCTTCGCTTCCTCGGCAAATAAAATGGTTCTTTGCACCTCATTGGACTATTCAAGTGGCTGTTACACTTAACATGTAAGTTTGAATTACCTATTGAAAATCATTATATTACACGAATCATGTTTTATGTTCTCTTGGGAATGTGAGATGTGCTTTCAATCTTTACGACTTAATATTAGATATCTTTGTAATGTGATGTTTCGAAAAATTACACCACGAAGTATTTCCTTCGAGCATAATTCCAGACGGCGCGTCGCGGTTCCGGGAACAAGCGCGTGAATTGAACAAAATTCAATATGTAAAATTAGTGACCGATTTTAACCTTTTAATGTACGTTACACATTGTATGGATTTACATCACTTATGGATGAGAACGTGTTGAGGAGGAAGCGTGTGATACGCATGCCAAAGCTACTATTTTCACATCTGCAGTCTACTCTACTCACAAAGCTGGTACTCTTTTGGCACAGAAAACATTTCTTAACAATACTCGAATTTTTTCGTGAAGGCGTGTTCATCTAACGCCTAAGCTGCACATGTTTCGCGCCAACTAAGGAAACCGGTATTATTTTAACCCTTAATGTCAGAATTTAAATGTCAGAGGTTTAAAACTACGATGGTTGATGGTGGATGTATTGTTAATATGGATGTTTTAATTTTGAACATCAACGTTTTGTTGTCTGTAGGAAGTTTGTGCACGCCATAGTGGACAACACTATTTATCTTCTGCGCATGCGAGTCTGCGCAATCAAGTAATACGAAATTTGAACTGCGCATGCGTAGAAAATCGATAATACTTTAACGTCCAACGGTGCACAAAAACTCCCCATTAGGGAGTTTGTGCACCGTCCAACGTTAAAGGAATCGAAGGCCCTATCGATTTTTCGCATGCGCAGTTCAAGGTTCCATCCCCTTCGTGCATCTGCGCATGCGCAAAAGATCGAGACTGCAGTCGACTGCTGCTCGGTAAGGCGTGCACAAATTCCTATGTCGCAACATAGGCAGTTTGTGCAGCCTTATCGGGCAGAATATTGATCTTCTGCGCATGCGCAGATGCACTAAAATGATTGCGAAACTTGAACTGCGCAAGCGCAGCAGATCGACAGTACTTGAACGTTCGAGGGTGGCCAATCTCCCTATTGTCGCATCACCAGTTGTCGGGCGTGCGTCCGGCGTGTGTGCGTGGCTGGGCGAGTGCTGTGGCCGGCGACGCGCTTCCGCGACGCGCTCGCCTGCGGCCCCGTCCTCGTCCTATCCTCATCCTCGAGCGCGTCCTCCTCTTCCGCCCGCCCAGCTGCGCGCGAGCTATGTGACGCGCACATTCGCAAAACACATGGCCCCCAGCACTCCATCCTCCTTGCAGTGGCGGCCCCACCCAGCTACCACACTGTGCCAACTCGCCCGTTCATTCACGAACGCTCGCTTTAACCTTTGATTGTGTACTAGGAAATGGACGAAGTAAAAAGTTCTAGCTACTAGGGATACGACCGATTCATGCCGATGTTTTCGAAACAATCGATGTATTGAAGCCGATTCTTTTTTAACATCGATGTTTTGCGCTTAATGTTTTTACGTTTTCGATGTTTTGTTCGTGGATAAAAAATCCCATAATGACAATTTTGTGAAAGCTATAATATGGAATAAAAACTTATGATGCCCCTGTTGCGTTGGAACTAAATGAACGCGATTTGTATTACATACAGCAAGCAAACTATTCCTCGACCAAGATCATCCTGATGTCCTGGTATTTCTTTCGTGTTTCATAGTATGTTGCACGTGGAGAGGTGATTTACAACTTTAACACAGATGTTTGGCAACATCAATGTCTCCACATTGCCAGCTACCACACTGTGCGAACTCTCCTTTTCATTCTGCAACGTTTGTCGCTTGCTTAAACCTTGGATTTTTTTTCTAGTTCAAAATCAGTTATTTTTAATATACGTGTTTTCAGGTAAGACAACAGAAGTTCATCTAAGAACGGAAAATATACGACGGTTATAATATAAGCGAAACATATGCCCCAATAGCATTTTTCGACCAGTCAACGTTCGAATTGTAGTTTTGTTGGAACACGTCTCAATGGCATTGGGAAGGAAACTTTACCAACAGCAGAAATCGAACAGTAAACCAGTGGGACATTGAAGATTGATTATGGATAGGATGACGCGAGATAATATAAGGCAACCTTATCATCATATAGCACATATTGCGCATATAACACGCAATATTATATATAATATTATACATACGCTATCACGAGTATTGGCAGAAGAAATTAAAATTGTCTATAGTATATTATTTATTAGTATATTATAGTATATTATCTGTAATATAGATAATTAATAATCGTGCTATTTACTTCCAATATTCTTTTCATTGTATCAAAACAGAGAGTACTATTTTATTACATTTAGAATATTGTTTTAAGGTTTTGAATTTGTAACTTGCCAACGAACGACAGTCTACTTTCTAGGAATGATAATAATAATTAAACTTATTAATTAACAAACACCCATGATTTATGCGAGCTTAAAACCAAGAGATCAAGCACCAACGCTACTAAGCCAGCCGCAAATGTACTTAACATACCTTATTTCAAATTCTGTAATTTCGTATTACGTAATATACAAGCAAATACTTCACTAGATTACGTTGTTCGGACGTTGTTACTGAACGTCATACTACACCTTGCACACAGTTAACGCAGGTCATATTAAATTCCTCGCTGGCATCATTTAATTAGCAGATTAATACAAGAGCATTTCCGTTCTTTTACGCGTTCCTAATTCCCTTCCCCTCTCTCTCTCTCTCTCTGAGTTTCCAGCATTTTGCAAACATCAACCTCATTATTCATTCCCTGCTAAAATATTTACAGGAAGGAGCCAGAAAGTGCTATTAATTCCACCTACGTTACATGAAACGAGGACGTACTCAGTATTACATCATTAATTACCTTGTATGTGCCCAAAACCCGTTTCATTTTTACGACAAAATTAATTTATTACTGAGAGTACTATTCTCGTGATCACAAAAAAAAAACGCTTTTTAAAATCTGAAGTTAATCAAGTTCTTTTTCCTTCTCGATTGGAGACTTTTTAATAAATATCCCGTGGACATTTATTAGTCATTTTCTAATTAGAAATTAGTAGGGAAAGGATTTTCAGGTGCAAATTAAGGTCTTTAAAAGCGGGTAAAAAGGTGCAGAAAATCCAAACAAAAAGGTGTAAAAAAGGTGCTGTTGAAACAACTATATTAAGGTTATATGAACTCAGTTTCTGGAACATTCGTGTCATTTTGCACCAAATTTTTCTTCTTTATGGAACCCGTAAGAAATGATAACGTTCCACAGCCTCCCTTCTCCTATCCCTCCAAAGGCAGAAAGGGGTGCAGAAAAATTGCCAATGCTCTTTTAGTATTGACGGCGACACGATGACAAGGGTAACCATTTTCCTCAGGTCACAGACAAACGGATTTCTGCACATCTATTTAAATCCTGGTTTGACTGTCAGGCCAGCACTTTAAATTCAGCGGGAAAGGGTTAAACTGCAGCAGGAACTCAGTTGAAATTGAAATTTGTCTTCATAGCTGCAGATAGACCATTGAAATTGGGATATAATTTACTGGGTGTTTAGTAAATGATATTTTAATATGCAGAAACAGATTGTTCAATTTTTTTAGGCGAAAGAGTAACCAATATCACTTTGGCGGGCGAGCGAAATAGAATCTATGTGTTTAGTTTCTAGTAACGCCAGGAACCAAAAACGAGAGCGCGGGCACTGAGAAAGAGAGCGCCGGACGCTGAGAAAGAGAGCGCCGGACGCTGAGAAAGAGAGCGCCGGACGCTGAGAGAGAGCACTGGACGCAGAGAAAGAGAGCACCCGACGCAGAGAAAGAGAGCACCCGACGCAGAGAAAGAGAGCGCCGGACGCAGAGAAAGAGAGCGCCGGACGCTGAGAAAGAGAGCGCCGGACGCTGAGAAAGAGAGCGCCGGACGCTGAGAAAGAGAGCGCCGGACGCGAGAAAGAGAGCGCCGGACGGAGAAAGAGAGCGCCGGACGCTGAGAAAGAGAGCGCCGGACGCTGAGAAAGAGAGCGCCGGACGCTGAGAAAGAGAGCGCCGGACGCTGAGAAAGAGAGCGCCGGACGCTGAGAAAGAGCGGGTCGAGAAAGAGAGCGGGAACAGAAAGAGAGCGAGAGAAAAAGGGGAAGAAGAGGGTACGGAAAGAGAAATCAAACTCCTACACAAAAGAAGACGATAGCGCGAAGTCGGGCGCGTCGTCGTCCAAGACCCTCGCCCGAGAGGCCCCGCGGCGTCGACAGTGGCGCCGCGACGGCGTTGACAGTTGCCACTTGACCCTTCCGGCGGCGGCGGAAGTGAGTCAGCGCGCATGCGTCCACGGCCCTCGGTCGCGCCCGCGGCGGCTTCGCGCGCCCCGAACTTCAATGCCCCCGCGATAAGCGCAACACTCGGCCCAATGAGCCCGGCACACTCGGTGGTCCCATGGTTACCATTGGCAAGTGTTTTTTTTAAGGGGGGAGGCTCTCTTCCAGGGCGGTATTTTCATTAATACGGCCTCGAAGTGTAACCGCACGACGTGGATTTCGCAACGAGGCCGTATCTGACGTAAAATTTAAGGGGAACAACAAAGGAAGTGATTTAAATGCTAGTACCTCCTCGAAAATGTAAGTCACAATTGTTTTACTGATTTGTTAAAGTGACATTGTAGATTAAAAAAAATGTCGAATTATATTGCATCAGTGTTGTGATTTTGTCAGGAAGTCAATAATGTACTAGGTTAATAAACGTTACAAATTACTCCACACCCAAACCCAGTGACATATTTACTGACAAAATTCTCAATTATCTTAACCTATTCATATACTATCAATTTTGTAACATTTGGACAAACACTGCGACACTGACGAACAGAGGCTGCAATAAATCTGACTGATAACTCGTCGAGGTTGAAAAGGACCAACAAATCTGATGGTCTGATGAATGTGACAGATAATGACACTACACAAACGCGTCTTTGTCATGCTGTTGCGTAAGAACGTTTTCAGTCTTCGACGGAGCTTCAACTCTGCTCACATTAGCAACAGCGTCTGCTCGAAGTACGCCTGTCCCGAAGCGCACTGGGCAGATTTAGTGCAGTTAATACGTAATCCACGTTAGTAGTAAATATTGAATGAATTATGTTCTTGAAAATATTGAGGGGACGAGTCCCCGCCACCAGCGACGCCAATGCCCCGCAAACGCTACTTCTCATTGCGCTACCGTTAAGATTAGTAAAACATTCGGAATAGCAGCTTGGCGAATAACTTCGAAACAGTTCTAACAAAGAGCCCGGTCGTGCTATCTTAGGCTTTCGAGGAACTAAGGAACTCATTTCTGAACATCTGGCGTAATAACTACGTCGCAGTAATAACACTGTCTGACACATGATAAGCAGGTGGCATTTGACATTTCGTATAAGCAATTCTCTTGCCATGAAACGCAGCAGCGACACATCGTGGAGTTGGCATGTCTCTTCTATACAATTGCATCCAATACAATCGGGCCGCTGATGAACTGAACCTATAGGTTGTTATTATTATTATTATTATTATTATTATTATTATTATTATTATTATTATTATTATTATTATAAATATAGATTCAAGTTTTCTTTAAAAATTTGAAGGAGACAACCTTCAAAAATTTGTGGTTTACACCCAGAAATGAAAGGTTGACGAGCTAAAACGTAGACACTAAGCCCATACAATGTTTTCTCCGCTAGGTGGTGAAAGGAGCGTAGCGAAATTTGCGTGGTTAGACGGAAGAGCGGGCCTGATGGCCCGAGTCTCGCCACGTAAAATAAGGCATTAACTAACTCATTCCAACCTTCGGGCCAGGCGGGGGCTTCATCCCTCTTGATGTAATACTCCGTGAGTGTGGCAAGTACGCAGATGGCAGGTCAAAACCTCCAGCGAGGGTTAAAGCGCCAGAGAAAGAAGGCACAAGAACCGGTTCCTCCTTGCGGAAATGGTGGACGCGGGTGATCGGTTCGCTGGGCGTTTGCACGCGCGGTTAGCAACGCAGCCGCGTCGCGGGCGCAGCTCGCGGGAATCCCGGCCACATGACGCACCTCCTACAGGCGCACAGTCAGGCGATCGCGCCCCGACGGTTTGCCACTCGAGGAGCAACGGATGAACGGCTGCAGATGCAGAAATACCGGTTCTGTGTGTTTGAGCAACGATTGATTAGTAACGATGCTTACAAACCACGAGAGCTCAACCGGAACAGGTGGCTCAGTGCATCAACTGATGTCACTGCAGCGCCTTTGACCGGGATGTCCAAGGATCGAGTCTCGACAGTGGCGAGATTTTCGACACTACTTTGTCAGCTAGGTCGAATTCAGTCGCTGTCTGGAGGAGAATTCTAGCGGCCGGCTGCTCTGATCGGTAGTTTTCCGTGGTTTCTCCGATCAACATCAGGCGAATGCCAAACCCTAACAAACGGGCCACGGATCGCACGCGATCTTTCCTTTATCTTCCTTGTCCTATCATCTTCCCTTACAACACACACACACACACACACACACACCACACACACTAACATGCACTACACTACCACACATGCCGGGAGACTGGTAGGGACCTAAGAGCTTGTCCCGGCTGGGGACGTGGTAGATACCTGGTTGGGATAAACCTCACTAGCTGACAGTAGGTCGGCGCCGGATCTCGCTATCCAGCGAGGGAAGATCACCGCCACCTCCAGATGAAAAGCATGCACTACATGTACGGGACCAATGAGCGTGATGAATACGTGCCCAGAATCACTAACAACCAATCAACCAACCAACCAACCATGGAAATCTGGCATTTTAAGCGAATAGAATTGAAAACGCTTTCTTTTTGTGAAGGAAAAAAAAACACACAGATTATCTTCCTCCATTAAATGCCGCGAACAATACTATACCATGAAATGTTAATTCATTGATTTCGTAACAACATATTTTTGCAAGAACTGAATTTGTTGTCATGTACTGAACTTGCATTTCATGTTTCGAATTCAACCAATCATGATGTTAATTCTTAATTCTTAAATCGCGTTATTCGACGTTCGTTGAAAGCGTTGCAAATAACGCATGACAAGAGCTACATTAGAATTTCAGTTTCCATTCTTCATTATTTGAACATAACAAATTTTATAGCTCAGGGAGCTAACGAGCTAGCTTTTTACTTCGAGAATCGTAGTTCGTTTCAGCTACAACTAACAGAAATTATGAAGGGCAAATCGAGTTCCCAGGTTTTCTCAGAGTTCGCTCTTTTCCCCAGAGTCATTTCCCCATTGATCCGTCATCACAATTACAGCCAAATCGTGCATCATTCCAGGTATCCTACTAGGCCTCAGGTACCGGAATCATTCTTGTTAAAAAGAATGTTCGCCCATTCATGAATTACGAACTTTAATATAAAACGGGGAGGACGAACTTGAAACCTCAATGCCATCGGTGCACCACCTCGCGGCAGCAGCGAGTGGGTGGCCGTGGAGAGCACCAGCGCGCGGAGGCCGGTGTCCCTCCGTCTTCCCACAGCGGCCTCCCGCCACGTCACACCACGCCAAGGGCAGGCAATGCAGCTCTTCCCGGCCCCACCAACCTCTCCCAACACCTTCAACAACTGAAGGCGAAATGCCGCAAATATTCGTCCGCTCAGTTTTGTCTCGTTACAGCGGCAGCTAGAGTACAGGCAACGACGTCCGACTCGAGCGCCCACTGATGGGAAGAGCGCGGGTTTGACCCCATGGAAAGGTGTTTAAACACCAGTAAACCATTTTCACGCAGATGTAATCGAATTCATGGGTTGATACCTGTTATCGTTTTTTTCTGGGTTTCCCCGATCACTCCTCAGTAAATGATAAAGAGCAGCAGCCAAATAATACGGAGCACGCGCGATTTTTCCTTCCCATCTTCATCCAATCACCTCCCCATTCCGCAGGATAAGAATGGCAAAAATAAGTTTTGCCCTTTAAACTTCACCAAGAGATTCTAAATAAATCCTCTGACAAAATTGGAACAGGACTCCTTCTCAAAGTATAATACGCCCTACCTCATTTATTGCGAGGATAGTAGCAATAGGTATGTGCATTGTCTGGCGGAACCTGGTACTACGAAACGAAATTAAACATGCAATGGCTTAGAACGAAAGTCATGTTGGCATTCGCGTTAAGTATTCCTTCAGGAACGTCCTATCTCTTCAGGACACAGTGACCGCAGCCTAATCCGTGATAATTATAAACGAAATCACCTTTATAACGTAACTAACATTTCATTAAGCAACAGACTTGCATCAAATTGCGTTTGAAACTACTTAAATGAGCAATAATATACGAACTTGGTGAACTACGAATACTTTAATTTAATTTTTCATATTAGAAAATAAATTGGCTTCCCTCTAGGATGCCAAACTAGAATTGCATGTGAAACGAAAATGGATTTACAAATGAAATGCATATAATTTCATATTGTATTTCCTTTTGAATTAAATCTAAAAATAGCGTATATCCCAATGGTAATGTTTTCAATGTTTTCAGAGAGACAGACGCAAATATTACTTTTGGGAATATGAAGTATGTCATACTTCCATTGCTTGGGTTTAATCAGAAGTTATTAAATTACAATATAGTTAAAAGGATTCCTGTTGTTAGTTCCCAATAAATAGATTCTGAAGAAAGGGGAAATGAAACGTCCGGTGCTCTCAAATGAAATTTCGTGATGTCGGCCTTCAGCGCAGCAATACACTGACATAAAATTGAGACAATTTTCTCTTTATTATCTCGTATCTAGACGACTGTAACATTGAGCTTATCATAAAAGTCAAATGCCGGGCACAATCTAGACGACTGGATGCGTTGCTTCATTGCAAAGCACATTGATCAACGGGAATTATGCATAATTCCCAACGAACACTTAATAATTGTGCATTGGATTTAAGTATACTAATTCATATGAATGAATGCTCAAGAGCTCGGAGATACTTGCTTTCATACGAAGTACATATGTGCATCGAAGACTACGAAGTAGTCAAACATTATGTATAGTACGATATCACACACACACACACAAACATACATGTACACTTACATACATACACACGCATTCATAAAAGCTAGCCTAAACGCTTATATACACACATTCGCATACACGAACCATAAACTCAACAGCACTTGCGAATAAGCGTCTTCGCAACGACAACTTCCTGAACGACATGGATTAGTGCACCCTATTGGATATACGGGTACATACATGCATGTATACATACATACACACACACATGCGTGACACACATCCATATCATGGCTGCCACAGGTCACATCACTCTCTCTCTCTCTCTCTCGCGCTCTCTCGCGCTCTCTCTCGCGCTCTCGCTCTCTCTCGCGCTCTCGCTCTCCTCGCGCTCTCGCTCTCTCGCGCTCTCGCTCTCTCGCGCTCTCGCCTCTCTCGCGCTCTCGCTCTCTCGCTCTCTCGCTCTCTCTCGCGCTCTCGCTCTCCGCGCTCGCGCGGTCGCGGCTTCTCCGTCCCGGCCTTCCCCCTGACCCGGATTCGAAGCGCATTACGTCAGCGTCGCCGCCGGCTGTCTGCGCGGCTGCTCCGCCGGCTGGCGGTTTCGGCGAGCGCGCGTACCGACGCCCGAACCCTGCGGGACTCCGCAAGTACCACCTCACACTCTTCTGTGGCTTCAGCGCACAAATTAGCAACAGAAATTCCATGCGGACACTGTCTTTGAGAATATAATTTTATAATTAGTAGAGGGTGGGTAGTGCTTGAGGAGTCAGTTTTCATATTTACATATTTCGGTACTCAGTCATTGTCAAATCTGTGCGAGAAGGCAACATTCGTCATAATACGATTCGTCAATATAATTCGGAATTATAATATTCGTCATAGACTCTACACACTAGGCGAACTACTCGTCTATTAACACAACACGGAAAAATAGGAAACGAAAATCGGAAAAGAACACTGACGGTTATCGCTTCGACTAATACATTTTTCTATACATTATATAAGGACCTTCCGATGGCCTCTTCTGACGTGTCCGTTTGGTTCGAGTACATGTCGTTTCTTGCGACAGACCTAACGACAATGGCTAAGTCGTCCAAACAATCTAATCTACTGAATAACTCTGCTGGAAGATGCAATATTGAACTCATTCACATAATGTTAAAAAAAACTCATAAATATATTAATATGGAAGAATTACGGTCAATTTAGACAAGTAGTGATTAGTAGAATTGAGATAAGTAGTGGTTTGCTTTGGGACTCGATGCCGCAAATACAAGTGCGTACGCGGATTCGAAACCAGAATCCTTGCGTGTAGCGGCTGCCACAGCACTAATTCGTGCTATTTGGTTTGCCACATGCTGTATTACTCCGCTTGTAGATCTGGATCTCCAATGAAGTGCTTTGAACCAGCAATACTTCCGATCCTCAAAGAGAAAGGGTGACGCGCTCTGTGCGACATATATGTTGAACCACAATGATCTTTTCATTTCCTCAGGCTTCACAGCACGAATGCTTTTCAATGACTAGCGACTCCGTTAGCACATCAAAAACGTCACACGAAATACACGTATGATTTGCCCACGTGACTGGATAACACAAAAGGCCATTGAATATCTCTAATGAATAACTTTCTTTTAGTATGTATGCGTATCCATATTTTAGATATCTCAATACCAACTGAAATCTGCCAAGATATATATATATATATATATATATATATATATATATATATATATATATATATATTCCACAAGTTGTTGTTTCTATTAAAAGATCGTACAGCTCTAATTTTAAGACCATTTTACACTTCGGTGACCTTTTCGTTATTTCCCCTCGAAATATCCCAAAACACAGGCATCACAACCGACACTTAGTATGCACCTCACCGCCAACTATTTTCAGAAACTTTGAGTTCATTTTGCCTTGGCCCATTCTCGAAATAGCGCCACGTCGAGGGCTTTTGCCACGACCGGAAGAGGAATAATGAAGCTATGCACTTCACCTTTAGCAGGGCGGAAGTGCGTCACTGAAGTATAGGAAGGGCCTTCGCGGCGACACGAACAGGGAGTCGTTTCAACGGAAGCGACCCGTCGAGCAAGTAACGGCAAGAGGAAGAGCTGAAGACTCAAACAGCACAAAGAAAGACCTCTTTGGCAAAAACATAAACAACAGTGACTTCTTATTCATCCAGGAAGGAAAGAGTATAGCAACCGATTCAGGCAACTTCCCCTCCGCTGGAGAAAGGGATGCAATGCTTAATGATGTCTCGTAAGCCGTAATGCCTTACCACGTGAATGGATTTCATCGATTTTACAATAACTTAGAGGACAACACTGATGAGGAATAACTGATAACGAGTTACCTATTTTTCCTTCTCAAGAACTAGTTCATTAGCATTTGCTTCGAGAATAGAAGAGCACGCTTTCCAGGAAGAAAAACATTAACATGTTTAGATATTATAGAATGCAATGCATTCGATAGATGCATAGAATGCAATGTATTGCATAGAATGCAATGCAATAGATATTATAACATGCATTATAGAATGCAACATCGCATAACGTTGTTGTGGAAAGATGGAACATACGAATATTTCGTTTAATTGCGTTTTCTTCAAGGAACCTGCAACATCACTTTTTGGCTCCTAGAAGTATGAAGAAATCTTTGCCTGCATATTTTGTATTTTTGTTCCTGTATTATTAGCATTGGACACTATTAGCACGAAGTAAATTGAATGAATTATTGTTCAAATAATCGCAGAAAAATATTCCTTTAGACTATTATAATCGTATCATTGAAAGAGCTATCGATTTTTCCTCATTCTTCATCTCTTTTCAACACTGAACACGAAATATGAATCAAAGTGCTGTCAACCGGCTGAGAAAAAACAACAAGAAAACCTAGTATAAACACGACTGCTTTTTGAACTCTAAAAATTAATAAAACAGAGGCGGTCGAAAAAGGTAAGCGCTCATTACTCAAGTATTTAGTTAGCAAGGACGTACGTTTCGATTGTTTAGAACTAACCCCCTCCCACAACGGGGAACACACACCACGCGGATGCAACCAGCATCGTTGTACGTCCCATTAGGCGAACCTTCCACCTGCTCAGGATTAGAGTTTCTAGATGCACAGAGTAACGCATTCCTTGGCTCCGCCATTTTTATAATCAAATGTTACGGATAATCGAACTGTTAGGTACCGAGGGTCGGGAACTCCCACCTATCTACTCCAATCCAATACTTATTTACTGAAATCCGTCTGTAATATATTCAATCGTCATTTATCTTCTGAATGCTGCCTGGCGTGGCTATCGGGCGAGAAGGCATAAACATTATCGTTCATGCAGCGCTACTCTCTGCATTTAGGGACTGTATTCAGGATCACCCGAAAGCGGCCTCTCCAGGGTTACTGCCGAAGGGGAAAGCGAAAAAACAACAACACAAAAAGGGGTTGCGGGAGGCGGGGCGGGGAGTGGTGTGGTGTGCGCCGTGGGCACCCGCTTCCAAGCGGCGCGGGCGAGCCGTCGCGGGCGCGCCGGCCGCTGCCTTTGTTTTGCTCTCTCCGTCCCTCCGTCTTGGCTCTTTTTCTCTCTTTCTCTCTCCCTCCCTCCCCCCCTCGCTTTGTGCCTCCCGCGCCTGCTTTGAGCGGACCGCCGCGCCGCCCTCTGTCTGCCCCGCTCCACTCTACTCCGCTCCGCTCAGTGCTCTCCTCAGGCCGCGATCGCTCGGCGCAGGCAGAACGAACGGAGCGCTTTCTCTGTGCACGGGACTCCTCGGGAATATACTTCAAGCACGCCCGGGGCCCCACCGACCCGTCTTCGGTCGATGCCTTAACGTCGAAGTACAAGTGAACTTGGCGTGTATAGTACCGTTGTTGCGAAGAATAAATGAACGTACAAATATCCTGCACGACATTTGTAAAAAAGCGCGAGTGAAAGAGTGAATTTTCGAGTGAATGGGTATTCTTCACTTAAGAATTCTTTTCATCCATGTAGGTGACGCAATTTTAGTTGCGTTTACGTGGTTTATTGGAGAGTGAATAAACCACTTAGTAGTTCTGTTATCTTTTTTCGAAAATCTCACCAAATCGGAGAGAGAGAGAGAGAGAGAGAGAGAGAGAGAGAGAGAGAGAGAGAGAGAGAGAGAGAGAGAGAGAGAGAGAGAGGGTGCAGAATTTCAATGCTTAAAAATTCTATCCATATGAGCGAGATATTTTACAACAACGATTCACTCCCGTTGCATCCTAGTGTGAGCTAAAAACAAACACCTGCAGCCTTTGGGTTATCTCCACCACTTACTGTTGAACTTACGAAGTCGTTCCATTGTCCCACAAGAAATAATTCAGGTCAGGGGCAATCATTGTGCACAAACCCTTCAACAATAGCGTTTCGTATAACAATGACGTGTTGCAAGAATGGATGTCGCGGTGGATAAAGCGAACAGAGCAGTTTTCGCCTTTCCACACGCGCCGGTCAGGTCCTCCCGAGGGCCTCCGGGCTCCACTCGCGGCCGGCGCACGCACGTGTCGACGCGACCGGCACCGCCCACGCGCTCGTTAACGCGCGCTTCCCGTGCGTATCCTTCGCCCCGCGGCGGTGACCCGCACGCGTCACCTCGCTTATCCGCCCATCCATTACAATGCACTTCATTCCTGCTGTCACAGAGATCCCAATCTAATATGAATGACCTACGCGAGTAGCCTGTGGTTTCAGTAAAAAAAAAAAAAGTGACACGTGGGAAATATATCGAAAGGGGTAGGCAGCTTGTTTTTATTAATTTTCTTTTACAGCGAGGTCATGCTTTAAGAGCGTGATGAAGTTGTAACTGAGCAAACATAGTACTAACATTTCTAAACAGGTAGATCAACAGGGATTCTAAACAGGGAGAACTCTTGGTCAAAAATGTACGGATTAGATTAACGTTATGCCAGTCCGTTTTTCATCACAAAACGATTTTTTTATGAAAAGGGGCCAGTTTCCACTGCATCGTATCAAGACGATATTTTCCTACGAAAGAACAACCACTATGGAGAACATCTTAAAATCTATAGGTCTCAATGGACCATTATATTATATTGGTGCGGCTTTCGTGATATACTCGTAACTGTTAGCGTATAAAGCTTTATACAAGTTTACGAGTTCAAACTCAATGAAACCATGGACTTTAAGGGTATACGCCTTCTTTCGAAGGAAAAGTAAAGACGTCTGTCCCATGTCTTATATTTACTGAATTAAGAACATCACCAAGTCTAAAAGAATCCTTCAAACTAAATTGAAAACTAGTGTTTCGTCACCTTTTCTCCGTTAGATGATGAAAGGAGCGTAGTGAAATTTGGGTGATGGCCCGAGTCGTATGGGCACCATTGAATTAGAATTGAAACTGAGCTGAAAATACATCGCGCGGCTAGCATAGAGGGAGTACATGCTGTAGGTACGAGACCAAGTGGCTGCACGGATCGGTGCGTCAGCGTGGCGCGGCGCGGCGCGGGGTCGGAGCCCGCGTTGCCGTTCCGCCGCAGGCGCCCGTCGCCCGCTGACTCACCGGCCGGACACGCGCCCGCGCCTCCCCCTCCCCCAACCTCACCCCCTTCCCCCTCTCTCGCTCCACTCACCTGCCGGCCGCGCAGCCACATTCTATTCACGCACGGCCGCCGCTCCGCGTCTCGTCTCGCCTCGCGGATTCGCAAAGGGCGCAATCGAAGCCCTTCGAGCAGAAATAGACAACCCTCCCCACTATCCGTAAATGAGGCTATCTCCATTCTGTTGAAAGTGTGGCTTATTTTGTGAATGAATATAAATGCTTTCACTAACAAGACACACACTTCCACCAAATTATTAATATTAACACTTACGAAAGGCTGGTAGCTTGACTATAGATAAATGAAGCTTGATGGATTGCCCATGGGCCGCCTGAATTTGTTTTCCTTGTTTCCCAGTTTCCATCGCGTTAATGAATGTCTTGACATGTGGACTTGACAAAGGCTCGAAATCGTTTGTCTCTTTAAAATCTTTTTAAAATTAAAAGAAGAAAATAGTATTACAGTATTTTTTACTCTGGCACATGATCGGTGAGGCTAATTTGCATTTCCATTAGGGACATAATAGTTGACGTCACTGTTTTCTACATAATACTACCACATTAAAAAGAACGTCTATCTCTCTGAAGACTACTACTAGGAAAGTCTAATGCGGGACATAAATACAATTTTTTTCCTTCTACCTGAGAACAAGTTCATGACAAATGTTGTTTTGTCGTGAGAACATTATTTTCGTGAGTTTTCCTGTATATTTTCGGCGCTTTTGCTTCCCAACAGTTTATCAGATATTCTCCACTTCCCCCTCTTACATCGGTGACCCTGACCATTCAGTAAAGATTTATTAAGATTTATATTAAGTTACCTCTTTAGTCTATGCCCTGACAGTGTTCGTGGGCAAACGACCAGAAAACTGATATTGACGTACTTCCGCGGTTGCCGTACAACCAGAAGCAAAGAAATGTATAACTGCATATTACTGCGTTACACGCCATTTCTCACTACATGGTGTCAAACGGTGATGATCCTTCCACACGCCCTACAAGTTCGAGACATGTGTATAACGAACGTGCGAGCCTACATACTCCACAAAACTTTCCGTTTCCGCCACACGTAGACGCAATATTGGCAGAAACATTGAGGGCAAGAGGTCGCGCGGGCCTTCCCATTCTTCGGAGCACCTGGGCGTGGCCAGCAAAGCCCTCCCCACCCTCCGCCACATTCCTGACATACTGCTCGCCGTGGGAGCTGCCACGGGAAAGGGGGGCGTGTCCGGGAGGTGATAGGAGCTGAGCGAGCGGCGGGCGCGGGGTTTATGCGACGGGCGGCCGCAAACAAACGACGCGCTGCGCCGCGGGTGGCCGGGGGCAGTGGGAGGGAGTGCAGGGGGCCGAGGTCACCGCCACGGACAACGCACGGCCCCGGCCAGCGAAGCGCACAAACGTGTACAGGCGGCGTTGGAATCGGAATGCACAAGCACACGCGGCACGTGGTTAACCCTAGGACCCGGGAAACTACTTGACTGCATCTGTATACTTGGATTTCGGTAACCTGGCATTTTTATACTGAGTTCATCAGATGTTACGGTTTCGTCCAATCGGAAACTCAAACACAACAGTGACATCACCGTAATGACGTTTTCGCTCTCGATTAGATGACACCGTAACAGCTGAGGAACTGTCATCGGCCAGGATAGAAAACTCAAGTATAAGGCCTCTGAGACCCTGCGCAATACGCTCTCGGAAAGTGTACATAAAATTGTTTTTTAAAATTCTTAATAATCCAATAAATGTCAACTCAATGTTAAACAAATTATTAAGTAACTATTAATGGTACTTCAGCTTCTGCGTCAATGATCCCTATCTCCAAGTTTTTCGTCCAGTTTCGCCTGATCCTTCGAGCGAATGGTGATATGGTTCCTCGCTGCCTAATCACACTCCTTTTTTAAACTTTCTTATTAGATGATAAGGTGCTTGACAATAACCTCGGCCGGCCTCTGTACGATTTCTTATTCTATTTCTACGGCTAGGGGATTCACCCTTGCCATACATCAATTTGCATCGAAGTCTTCAAAATGTGCAAAAGGTTTTCTAAACCCAATTTTATAGTAAAAATGTATACTGGAAGTTATTAAACATTCCTTAGTATTTCGTGATGTAGGAAAATGTGTATCCAAACTATTTCCCCAAAATATACAAATACATAAGATAATTATACTTTGTTTTCACAGTATAACAAATGTACCGTCATATGACGTATTCTAAATTATTACATCCCATAACTCTTGAAAACTACCCAGTTCTCATATATACTAATTGAATTTCAGTAATAACATGAATTACTTGATGCGAAGGACACATTAGCGAATGAATTTTATCCGTTCCTTGTTATGTTTAGATGTTTGAAGTTAAGTTTCAGTAAAGCTGTAACTAACACAACACAATTTTCTAGTTACATATTCTGCTAACGTTAACACCGAAGCAAAAGCAAATAACACTGAAATGAATACAATAAATTATTTGCTACGATTTTATGAAACGCCGAGTGACCTCTGTAATAAAATATTACGGTTGGATCGACGACCGACATTAAATAAATGACACGAAAAGCCGTCAACTCGTCTGCACCTATTCAAAAAACTGAATTATCAACTACACCTGACATTTATCAGATACCGCTAAACCCCAAAGCCAGCTGTCTATCCCCAAACCCTGCATGAAAAGAGATAATGAATACGTAATGAGAAAGAGAAAAAACAAAAAAAACGGGGAAAAGGGGAAAAAAATGAACTGGGCCGAGCAATTGTTGCGGGCCGTCAGCGCCCTCCGGCGCCGTTAACACCCGCCGCGCGGGCCGCGCCCACTGCCGCTCATAACGAAGGCGCTGTCAGAGGCCCGGGCGCACCTTATCTCTGATTAGGGGCCTCCGAGGAGAAGAAAAAGACCGCAAGCAGGCGCCGATGCCATCGCGGGAAGTCAGCGGAAGTTTTCAATAGCGCCCTCTCAAGACTTCTGCCTCCTCCGCCGCGCCAGCCGGGGGTCGATACTCGCCGGTATGAAGGGCACAGGGCATGAGAGGGCGGGGGGCGGAACGAGGAAGGGAAAGGGATTGGGTCGGGATGGAGGGCATGTCGAAGTCAGACGGAGAGACAAACGAGCAGGGAGAGACGAGGTGGAGGGGAGAGACGAGGTGGAGGGAGAGAGACGAGGGGAGGGAGAGAGACGAGGGGAGGGAGAGAGACGAGGGAGGAGAGAGACGAGGAGGGAGAGTGCCGAGGAGGAGAGGCCGAGGGAGGAAGTGACGAGGAGGAGGAGGAGAGACGGAGAGTGACGAGGGGAGGGAGGACGAGGGAGGGGAGTGACGAGGGAGGGAGTGACGAGGGGAGGGGTGACGAGAGGCAGGGGTGACGAGAGGCAGGGGGACGAGAGGCAGGGGTGACGAGAGGCAGGGGTGACGAGGGCAGGGGTGACGAGAGGAAGAGGGAGACGAGAGGAAGAGGGAGACGAGAGGAAGAGGGAGACGAGAGGAAGAGGGAGACGAGGGGAAGGGGGAGACGAGAGGGAGGGGGAGCGAGGGGCGGGGAGGGGGGGGATGGGGATGCGTCGGGGCTGGGTGGGGGGTGGCGAAGGCAGGCCGGGGTAGGAGGGGGAAGGGGCCGGCGGGTTGGTACGCCATGGAGACAAACGGGAGGTGAGAAGAAGGCGGGAAAGGAAGCGGGGTCGGGTTCGGGAAGGCGGAAACCTCCCAAAAGATAAGAAACTTAATGGGGCTCTAAAAAAGTTTTTGATGCGAGATCGTAAATGTATATTTTCGCATCGTTTCAAAGAACCAAACATTTTTATATAAGGTCTTATTCGTACAGCTAATGGTCGTTGTATGGAGTTGCGTTTATGGGAAATTATTCAGAGGATATGGCGAACAGTAGACCATAATCGCCTTTGAGAAGATTTTCATAATACGAGTGAAAGCATCTATTCACACACGATAACTCCAGAATTGACCAAGCAAACGCAAAGCTGTATGTAGGCTATTATTAATGCCCTTCGGAAGTTCTCAGAAAATCAATACAACAGCAGACCAATGGAGCCAAACAATCATTTAAACCAATTTGTCTGGCAGAAATTTATTAACCCTTGCGTTTGGATAACAAGCAGTAACGGGTCGGCTCATACGTGTCAATCCCGGACGACGATCTCTATTCTTTTGACCTTCACAAATACTGCAGAACTTTCGAAAGAGATCGGTCTCACCTAAAAGCAGTTGTGTTCTGAAAAGTTGATGCGTTCGTTACAGACAAGGTATTGCTGCAGAATTGATGTAAAATATGATAAACAGGCTAAAACAAATGCAGATACGTCTACTATTCAAAAGAAACAATTCCAGCGTATTCTCCATCGGGAAAAGCTCCAAAAATTCACAAAATTGGTAGTCATATTGGTGAAACCACTGCATATCGGGCTTACGAACTTCCAGTACCTCGTATCTTCTTAATAAGAACATCGAAAGAATGATAAAACATTAGGACTCGTGCTTCTTACTTTTTGTAAGCGTCAGCCCGACACGCTGATACACACCATGACGCGTGCGTGATGTGTGTTGTATGTGTATGCGCAAGTAGAAGTGTGTGCACGTGAATACACCTGCGTATGACTAAGGGTATACGTGCATGATTGTATGTACAGGCGCATGTACGTGTGTATGAATGTAAGCATGATGGCCCTTTTTTACCTCTTTGACTCTTACCAATCAATCAACAAACGACTGCTCACGAAACTGACAGCTTTGATCCCTTTTGTGTTAATTTCCTTTTCGCTCTCTGTGAACCAGCTTCCTATTTTGTTTATATTTCCTTGTAACTCCTGTATGTTCTGCGAATCTTATTTCTCTGTAGATAATGCAATCGTCGGTGAAGAGTGGAATTTCAGATTTTATATCGCGACCTGTGTCGTTTACAAACGGAATAAATACCAAAAGATTTAGAACATTTCCCTGAGGTGCCCCCACGTAACTGGAACGCGTTTCGAACGTTTATTACCTTACGCTTATTCTTTGAGTTCTCCCAATGAGCTATTCTCGCATCCAAGATGTTATTATCGTTTCGACTCTGTCCTAGCCAGTTTTTCTATTAATTATCGCATCGAACAAGACCGAGGGCTTCGGTGAAACCTATAATGTCTGCCTCAATTCCCTATTTCAAGGTGGGCAGCAATATTTTGACACACGGAAAATGTTGGGCCCTCAAACGAGGATCCCATTCTAAAATCGTGTTATTCTTTGAATAGCGAACCTGCCAGCACATCGGGTTTAAGTATTCTGCAATGGGATTCAGAATTTGCTTGCAGACAACCGATGTTAAATTAACCGGCTGATAATGTTCTACGTTAGTGAGACTTCCACATTTAAAAATAGGTACCACAAACGCGTGTGGGAGTGTGTGCGTGAGCATGTGCGAACGCGCGCGTTCTGGCAGTTCCGGGAGCGCGTTGCGAAACGGACCGCGAGGGGCGCTGGCGGCGGTGACCGCTTCCTTCGCCTGCGCCGGGCAGTCGGCGGATTTTCCTCGTGGGCTCGCGCTATCATCCACAAGCCCAACACGCAGGATCGGACGGGCGAACAGACAGACAGACAATAGAGTACATTCACACTGAAATCAGGGCCACTACAATTACTCCCTTTGGGTCGGCGATAACCAACTCCCTCCAGGTCCAAGTCGCTGGAGTTCACGAGCACGATAGAAAGAAGAAGACGAAGAAAATAAAATAAAAGTGAAAAACCAAGATTAGAGAGGAAAGAGCAAGAAAAAATTAAGAAACAGGTATAAATATGAAAAATGTATGTAAGAGTCAGGAAGAGTTAAGGCAGAGAGATACAACCCTTTGTTTAGTGAGGGGACTCTGACAACTGAGGATTTTTCTCTAACAAGCAAATTTGGAATACCACCAAGAGAAGAGTGGGCAAATAATCTGATCCGCAACCACGGACAATAGATACCAGTTCAGTGAGTAAAACAGTGATTTTCGAATATTGTGTAGTTTCTGAAGCTGTCTAGAAAACAAAATATAACATGTTTGACGTGTGACCTGGACCTCACGGAAATACTTCAATTTATTCTGTTATGCAACAGGCGAAGGAGGTAGTTCTTTTCTCTATGGTTATGCCGCCCAAATCCTTCTATTCTGAATGATTACTATCGACTCCCATAGAGGAAAGATTTAAAGGTACCTTTCATTGTGAATGGCCTGTTCGTTGTGAATTCACTGTTTCAGTGTGAAGATTAGTAAACAAGGAAAGATGCAAGAGCGGGCAAGACGTTGAGACGAACGACACATCGCAGAAGAAATTAAAGAAAAAAGAAGAAATGAAACTAAGAAGAAAGAGAAGTAAAAACGTCGCGAAGAAGAGCGGAAGGGAGAGGGCGCGAGAAGCTAAACGACCCGCAGAGGTGGGCGTCTCCTGCAACCGGAAACAGCGAGGGCGGAGCGAGGGAAGGAAGCGAAGCGAAGCGGGGGGAGAAACGGAAGCAGGCGGTCGGCGAGGGCGCGGCGCCGCAGCCCCATGCGGAATTTTCCACCCTCCGCTTCCTCCCCCGCTGGGAGCCAAGGTTCATTCGCGCAGCCCCTTGCGACGCGGCAAGCACGCGCTGCCACGGAAGCGAAACACCACGTTTAATCATTTATTTATCAATCGTCAAAAAAAAAAAAAAAAACCTGAGTACTATGGAGGAGAGCTGCAAATGTGCACGTTTTCTTGAGCTCCAGAATTTTTAACAGAAAAATTTATCATTTCGAGGGTATTAAGTGCCGACGAGTCCAAATTCATAATCGATAAACAGATTAACTGATACGCGCGACTTGAACGCCCGAACAGAGGGCTTCTCTAAATCTGCCTTCTTGGCTTCGGTGGAACAAAGGTTAGAGTATCGGGCTGTTATCTTCGCTGACGCAGCACAGTATGAATAAATCTAAGAATGAAATGTGGAAAGAACGCTAACGTTGAACTTTTAACGAACGTGCACGTACAAATCACACGTACAATCAAACGTCAATTTGAACAGGAAGTTAGCGATCACCAATCATCGAAATATTAATAAGTTATAGATTCAAAAATTCTAGGAACATGAGCAATAAGGGTGCTGTAGATGACAATGATGAATGGCAATTTATTGTCTTACAAACTGTATTGTACTTTGTCTAACGAAAACGTTAGACGCTCTTTAGATCTTCCGGTGGAAAAAAATATTGTTCTTACACTATGTTGACGTAAATGAGAAAGGTTGCTCTTCGAGAACTTTCACGGCTACAATTAACGTTTTTGTTCACGTTTCACAGTGAATATGCCTTTACTGTAGGGGACTAAACAAAGCTGTCTCGGAACCAAGAACAACCTCAAAGCTTAGTTAAAGATGTCTTTATTCTCCCCACTTGAAATACTACGATCAACTTACACCTTCCGTCCAAACGCTAACGTCTATACCAACTGACGATTGTTCTCGAGAACACAGACGCAGAGCAATTCCGTAGCGGCCACTCGACGTGGTAGCAGAAATATTTGAAGACCTGTTAAGGCGAAGTTAGGGCAGGCGATAAAAACAATATTTACTGACTAAATCGAACTAAAACCTGCAGATCAGGCTGCACGATTTCTACAAGAAAACTTTTGAGCATGACCGTAATTTTTCATGCAGAAAGCTTGTAGTTTGACTCAAACGCCTCTAGCGGCAGAATTGTTCTGATTTGTGCACCCGACGGGACGATAATCAGCCAATTCGATTTTGTGATTAAGTGCGTCACGGTGCGAGTGTTTGAAGTGATGTGACCTCTTTCTTTTCTTCCCCTTTTTCTTCTCTACGCTTCTCGTGATTAATACTTAACAAAGATCACACACTTCACAGCTTCTTCACAGCCAGATAGCACGCAGAGAAATAACTTGAACGGCGCAATTCAGTTGGCGCAATTCAGTTGTTTCCCAGTAGACCCCATAGCGGCGTTTCACACGGAATTCCTACAGAAAACGTGCAGACCGTGAAAACGCGACTTTTGGCTTCCAAATTTCTAGTTTGGGATCTTCAAGTTTCCGTACAGAATCTGTATGAGAATCCGCACGAAAACTGTACCACGTATACCGGCCTTAAGTCATCTGTCCGAATCGTAAGTCATTTAAAGCTGCTCTCCACATGTTTACGCAACCGTGTTCATTTTTGAGCAAACCTGGCTTAAAAAAAAAAAAAAAAAATCTCCTGCCCGCCCTCCCAAACATCCTCGGAAGGCCGGCAATCCCAACGTAATCCGCCGCCCTGGGCCGGTTGAAATATGGCTCCGGAGGAGAGAACATAAAACCAAGGGCCGCACGAGGAACGGGGTGCCGGGTGGGGGCAGCAGGCGCGGCCGCACACGCTGCAGAAAAAAACTGAGCACGCAGCCGCCCACACAAAGACAGCGGGCCGCGCAGGCGGTGCGGTCGTACCTTCCGACTACCTGCGCGGCCCCGGCGACGCGACGGTGGCTCTCTCCTGCGACCACGTGCAGCTGCTCTCGAGCAGCGCTTGCACGAACTTCACTAAGGAAATCATTACGGAGGATCATATTTTAACGTAGAACTAAATAGGTCCAAAGTCCACTCGTAAATAGTGGTTATAATTTAATAAGTGGTTTTTAAGTTAATTTGAAGATAGGTCCTCCCATTACTGCAAGGAGCCTGTTTGGTTCCAGTATTTTGGTACCATAAACTATGAATAAATTCCCGCTTCTTCAGGAGAACTGAAGAGGCGAAATCTGAAGAAAAGTTTAAGGATCCAGGACTACAATGTAAATTTAAAAAGTATTCAACATTTAAAACTTATTACCCTACACATGTTTCGGAAACTTTATTGCATCTTCAGTGGCTGTATATGTAAACAAATGTAATGAACTTCTGAAATGATTTTAAATTAACAAATAAGAATGAGATGCAAAATGAATGTAAAATCTACAGAAAGAGGATACATACTCAAGTATCAAGGATTAATCACGTGGGGCTTATCCCAGCGCCACAATGGCAGTATCTGGGTAGTTCTGCTATTCCGTTAAAATAATACTCGCCCTTATATGTGATGCGTGCATCGATAAACATCCCTTCGGTACGGAAGGTTTATAAATAAAAGTTTAGAACACGCTTTACATACATTTGGAAAAATACTATTGAAGCAGAATACAACGCAAGAGCCATTTGAACTGTCGTTCTAGAATGTAATAAAGTATCTAAGCAGCATTCCGATTTATACGTAGTTGCCCGTACTGTAAATATATATACAGAAAAGGGGAAATAAGCAAAAACAAACGACTGACACACACCGGATGAAGGGGAAGCGACAACGACGAGATTTTTATACATAGTGATCCAAGGGAAAAAGAGTTCGAAAAGGAGATGTTTCTACATTCTAGTAAAGTCTCGCTTTCGGATAAGAGTGGGAACGTGGCCCCTATCTCTAGCGAGACAAATGGCGACAAATGAGCTACATTTGTATTATTCAATTCGATATTAAAAGTTTTGAAAGGCGTCCTATTTTTTTAACCTTTATGTCAATTAATTTTAAACTATAAATTAACGAACACTCTTACCGATTAAGTGAAGTGTTCGGTCGCTGTATTACAATATTAACGTGGATGTTTTAATTTCGACTGCCCATGTTCTGCTGGCGGTGTCGCATCCCTAATGGGCACACAGTTAGGCGAGAGAGAGGAGGGCCAGGGGAAAGGAGGGGGGGGGGGAGCGGAGGGGAAGCAATTAGTGCCGTATCGAGCGGCCAGTGAGACAGAGGGGACGCTGCCGCAGACGGGAGCACGCTGCAGCTATGTATCCAGTCCACCCTGCGCGCGCGCGCACACACACATACACACACACACACGCGGGCGGCCAGGAGTGGCGACAAGGGAGCAACACAACGCGACAAGCCGCTTTCCAGGGCAACATAGTACATTAGAAAGAAAACAGCACTGAAAAAAGTATCAGGGCAGGGTTCCCAGCATTTAACTATGCAAGTCGAATAAAACGTAATTCTCTTGAATTCAGTGCACAGGTAACCGAAGAGCTATGACGGAACATGATGCCAATATATGAACACAGGTACTTGGGTCTTTACTCTTTTCCGTTTGTCAATACTTCCTGTCATTTTATCCCAATTCTTACTCTTCATTCAACTAGTAAGTAGTATTGCCTCAAAAATAAGGTTTTCTCTGTTTAAATGCGTAAACTTTTAATTTTCCGAAATCAAATGTAAAATATAATATTGATAAAATCTTGAGAAGTATTAGAAAATGCAGATTATTTTCGTGTATTAATATAGTACCGACAGAAATTTGTATTGAAATATTTATGCACGAGACTTGATAATCTCAGAAAATCGGTACATGTTCGGTATCCAAGTACCGTTCGATACCGACTCGAAGTGTATGGCGTGGTGTAGAACAGCGTGGCGATGTGTAGTTTGGTGTGAAGGCGGCTCCACACATTCGTTATTCGGCAAACAGCGAGCAACCGCTCGCCGAATCCCGAGTAGTGTGGATGAGTTGCTGGCCATTTTCCGAGTAACAAACGTTCGCCCTACCCACTCAATGTCGGCCTTTTGGATACATCAAGTCGCCGAACTCTTCGGCTGTTCGGGATTGGGCGAGCTATAGCTCGCTGTTAGGCGAATGCCGAATGTGTGGAGCTGCCTTGAGGCGAAGTGCGATGTCACGTGGTGCGTAGTGTGGTGCGGGGGGTGCGTAGTGTGGTGTGGTGTGGTGTGTGTGGTGTGGTGTGGTGGGGGGGCGGCGGCGGGGGGGGGCCGGCCGGGGCGAAGCGGGGGGTGCGGCGAGGGCGCAGGTGGTGCGTGCGAAGGGCGCCTCGGGCAGATGGCCAACGCACCCGCACGCACCCGCTCTCTCTCTCCCTCCCTCCCTCCCGCAGCAGCTGTTGCCTCTCAAAGGAATCGGGCGGGGGGGATTCGCTGACGTCTTGGGCTGCTTCGCAGAAATGGCTATTGTAGACAACTACGTCGCAGCTACGTCAGCTGCTCTTGGAGATGGGTTTTAGCACACGGTGCGCCTAAAGGCTTGTCCAGAGGTAGGGCTTCAGCTGGTCAGCAACACGTTTGAAAGACACACATACAAATTGTTAGTGGTGGTGGTTGTTGTGCTTTGTCGAGTGTTTTTTCCCGCCTTATATTACGCCATTTAACCTGTACTGTAATTGCTGAAACAATAATTAACGATCACGCCGTCACATTATTTACTGACATTAAAATAAATAATTAAATAACTTACAATAAACCCCCAGATTTTCCACTAAAATACTTCCCAACTTAACTTACCCCTGACAACTTGCATCGGTTGTATTTTTTAATGTAATTTAAGTAAGTAGAATCTGATATTGTGTACAGAACGAGTTGTACACCGAAGGAAAATATTTAATCCTGCACATTGGTTTTGAGGGCAACCGAAAACGAAACTAACATACCATAACTAAGATTATTAATAAGTTTGATTATTTCGAGCTGCGTCGTCGATATACCGTTTAACAAGTCTGACAGCGAAAGCAGGAGGTTTCAGCCACGTATATGTTATGCTGGTACACACGTTTCAGTCTTCTAGATGTTTGATTTGCTAAAACTAAAATGAACCGCATCAAACATGCACACGAGAAATTAATCCAAACACGAATAGAGAGACGCAAAGGTAGCTTATAAAATGCAAAGAAATTTTCGAACAAATTAAACTGACTGCAACATTACGCTGAAAAATAGCAAAAGGATTGCTTTAACACAAACGCGATACTACAAACAAACTCGACTCTCATACTAGACTGCTGCGTGCTCTTTTACACCGTTGGATGTAATGACTCAAAATGAACGCTATATCAAAGGCCTTAACCTTCTCTGTTAATAAAAAGTTCTCGGCTAAGTTCATAAATCCTTGCGAAAGTTTTAATGCACCCTTAAAGTTTCAGTCCACCTTACTTCCTCTAATACGCAAATCTAATTTTTAAAGTTTAAGATACCTGAACAAAGAAAGGAATTTTAGATTAAAGTGATTAGAAGCTTGGTTTACGGAAAGCAATAAGCTGTAAGCCGATTACTATTTAGCGATAATTAAACGAAAATTTGATGAATGGGTCCCGTTTCTGACAACCGTGTTCCAAGTGACAAACCAGTTCTTAATTATTTCCACAAGTTCAGAAGTAGGAGAACAAACAAGTCCTCTACATAAAGAATAATTGTTCTTCGCTGTCCGGGCGATGTCGCCCCGGAGCTTACGTCACTAATGATTCTGTGATCTTTTCGTGTGGCCTTTTTCGGTTTTCACATGTATTTCACGCGTTTTTGCTTTGAATTGACATTGTTAGCCCTGAAGAAGATTACGATAGCGTGCTAGAAACATTGGTAAACCAACCTGATGCCCAACCACAACACAGCTGAAAGCAGACCTACACTCCGGAAGCATATTCCCAGCTTTCTTACAGAATTGTCTGCCCATGGTGTACGTTACCGCATATAGTGGCGAGACCAGAATTGAAGTTTCAAAGAGTGTAAGATCCTTAGTCGGCCGATGGCAGATTCTCGACACAGCGAAGTAGGAGTGGAGGTCCGCCACTGCCTGGTCACAATCCCAGAGGTCGACCGTCTCCACAATTTCCTCATCGGTTGGTATCTAATTTCTGATTGGTCGGTCGTATCCAATTGTTCTGATCGGCCACAATATCTTCCAACTAAGCCTGACAGATGCTGAAGCAGAACGGGTGACGGACAGCATGCAATCCTCTTTCTCCACCCCGTCCTCACTCCAATCTCTACAGTCGAGCATTGGATCACAATTCCAGTGGTCGGCCGTCTCCACATTTTCCTCATCGCTTGGTATCTAACTTCTGATTGGCCGGCAGTATCCACAGTCTTCCAACTCAGTCTAACGGATTCTGAAGCAATACCTGGAAAGGTTGACGGAGGGCTCTTTCCCCACCCCGTTCTTATTCCCATCCCTACAGTCGAGTATTGAACTGATCCCTCATCCCCCAAACAGCCCGTTTCCCCGTGCGATGTGGGAAACACCTCCGGAAACTGCTAGCAGCAGACTTCAGTTCAAGCCCCACGGGTTTACCGGAGCCGGTGAAAAAAAAAAAAAAAGGACTGCTTCTTTCTAAAATAACCCCGCATCCCCACATTATATCTCGACGTACATTCACCCGCAGCAACATCCGGCCTGAAGGAAACCATCACCCACCGCTCCCCCTCCCCACGGGGCACTAAAGGCAGCTCCCGGGTGGGCCGCTCGCGGGAGACGCGGCGGGCAGAGGGGAGGGGGCGTGGTCGATAACGCAGATATGCGGAAAGAGCACGGAACTCCGGGGGAATTAATGAGAGAGGCAAACAGAAGAAAACGGACGGCGCGTCTGAAAGACGGCGGCGCGCCCGGCGGCTGCGCGAGGCACTTCGCTGGCGGCCGCCCAACCGCGCTGCCAGACGCCACCGGAGTCGCGGAATGGAAATGAAGAATCCCACGCAATGAGGGAGAAAAACGAACGCCCAATAGTCATTTATTATACTAAACTATAAAGAGATACTTTACCTACGGCAGGAAGTTTCGTATCATCGACGCTCGTGGGCAAGTTTTTTGAGCTGATTTATCTTTATGGTCACATGTAATATTTAATTTGGTTGTATTCCATTATTAAAATACACAATAAAATGCTTTAAACAATCTAATAATCAAACTCAAGATAAACCCAAGCGAATACACTGAAAGTAGGAAATTTTGATATTAAATCGACGTAAGTAGGTACCGAAATTTCATAATTGATAAGCTTTATTTCGCTTTATTTCTCGAATAGTTTAGATAAGATCTTCGTTGTTCCGATGTTTCCCTTTGGATGTTCAAAAAATTAAGATTCTTTCAGTCGAATGCAGCTGAGCGATGACCATTAACAGTTAACTCAATCATAACAAACCTGCAAATACAGTGAATGAGCAATTGCTTGATCCGAGTAACAGGTGAGGTCGGATGGTAGCATGGTAGCACGTGTGGAGCAGACAAGTTTGCTCTTTCTTTTAGTAAAAATTCATTAAGCGGTCGGCAAGGTAGGAACTAGGTAAGGCACGTATATACAGCGACCAAAGAAAACAATACATCGACCTTCAAATACATTGAATCTCCTGTCTAAAAAGCACTGAACCCTACACATTTCGCAAAGAAGGCCTGAACAGTGAAATAAACCCTTTCAATCTATTTTTAATCTAGCGTAATAAAAGCAATGAACAAGACCACACAAAAAGCAGGGCTGTTGTTTACATAACACACAGCACGACTTGAAGATAAATGGAATTCATTCTTAACTTATCAGTGTCTTAAAGCAAAGCGGAAACTGCAACTGCAGGCCTCGGAGTGAACGCCGGAACCATCGTAAAGAACGAAACAGAACCCTCGGGAAGGCGAGGGGCGCCTGCGCCGGCAACTCAACCTCCCCCGCACGGGAGCGGCCAGGGACACGCACTCGCTCTCGCACACGCACACGCACCAACGCAGGGGGACGCGCGGCGCGTTGCGGCATCGGGTCCACAGCGGGGGCTGCTGCCACGCTGGGCTGAGCGGTTGCGAAAGGGGCGGGGCGGGGCGGCAAGGAGGGGAAGCGGGGCGGGGGGGGCGGGGCGGCAAGGGGGGAAGCGGGGCGGGGTGGAGAGGGGCGGGGAAAGGCACGTCGGAGCGGGGAAGCTTCGACAGCCAATTGACGCTGTGCTGTGCTGTGGTAGAAGGGACGGGATGGGACTAGGCGTGGAGAAGCGTGGGGTGGGGTGGAACGGAATGGACAGGATTGGAGGGGAGAGGAGGCGGATGATGTAAGGTGCAGGAACGTGGGGAGAGGCGGAACGTAGTTGTTTGAGGCGCTACGGGAGGAAGCACAATAGCATAGACTAAAGAGGTAGTCTTTACTCCATGACAATAGCAAGGAGCGAGGTGGCACGGAGCGGGGCAGGGCGGCGAGTGGCGGGGCAGGAGTGGCTGAGCGAGGGTGGGAGAGGGGAAGGGCGGAGGTGGGGAGGGGAAGGGGGGGGGGGAGGGAAGGGCGGGGGGGGAGGGAAGGGCGGGGGGGGATGGAAGGCGGGGAGGGAAGGGCGGGGGGGGGGGGGGGGGGGGAGGGAAGCGGGGTGGGGAACGGAAGGTGGGGGTGGAGAGGGGAAGCGCTGGGCCGGGAGGGCGGCGGGGGGGGGGGGGGAGGGGGAGGCGGGGGGGTGCCCGGGGGCCACGCGGGCACCTGCGAGAGCGGTGCAGGCGGCGACGAAAGAGGGGCGGATGCGGGGCGGGGGCGGGGGAGGCTGCGCGGCGTTTCCATGGCGACGCTAAAGCACTGCGGCGCAACCAAGCGCCAGACCGACCGCCCGCGCGGCCCAAAACACGCCAACATGCGCTCCCACCATCTCTGATTCAAAGGCGCACCTTGCATCACACTGCACAGTAGTGTGCTCGGCGGAGCAATAGGACTGAAGGCGAATACAGGCATGTTCTAAAAAAGGATAGTTGCTGCGAGATGGGCACGTTTTATGTAACGGACGATGAAAATCCTGCGAAAGCCGCTCATTCAGAGCTATTTCAGTTGCGACTGGCATGGCTTCTGTGCCCATGCGCGAAAAAAAACACTGAAACAATTTTAATAACAATGAACGCAATCTTCCTTCAAGGCGCATGTAAGAAAATAGTGGTACCTTAAGAGGCAAATATGCAAATAATCATACATCGTGAGTAAAAGTTCAGATACGAAAATTTACTTTCTGCAAACGCACCCTTACAATGAACATGAAACAAAGTGAGTGTGTACGTGAAAATGAATAGGGAAATGCGTGTTTTTAAGTTCTATTCGTTTCATACATTTCTGCAATTAGTTATTTCTAAGCACAGAAGAAAAATGTTGGCTCGGTACCGCCCGAATAGCATAATTACAAAAATGTCTGCACAAAGAAATGGGCAAAGATTCATTTATCTCCACCTGCGACATCAAACTCATTATAAAGTGAGCTAGACAGACCTGTAGGTGTCAAAAGATCTACCGTGCATACTGAGAATCAGACATGAAATGCTTTTACTCAGTATCTAACGATAATAAATCTCAAGTAGCCCAAAACAAGGAGTGAGATGAGACAATCGTGTCTAAGATTCTCCATTCACAACCACGACTATGTATTCCAGGCCCAGCTAATGTAAAAAACCTGTTGTGTAATGACAAATGAAGGAAAACACAATGTGAAATGTACAAGAGAACGGGTGAGTCAGTTCCTAGGAACGCCCGTGTTCATCGCGAGGAAGCTGGCTAGGCTCCGTTGTCCTTGGCTGTACCTGTGGCGGCTGCGACGGCCGGGTCGTCGCCGGTCGCCATGGCGACCAGCTGGGGCAGCGCGGCGAGCCAAGATGGCGGGCGCGGCGGCGGCGGCAGCGGCGCGACGGGGGCGCTGGGCGCGTAGTGCTCGCGCGGGGGCAGCGGGGGCGGCGGCAGCGGGCGGCGCGGGGGCGACGGCGGCGGCGACGGCGGCAGCGGGTGGTCAGGCGCGTCGTACGACGTCGTGCGGTTCGTCGGCGTGGGTGGCGGCGACGGCGGCAGCGGCGGGGGCGGCGGCGGCGGCGGGGGCGGCGAGGCGGGCGGCGAGGCGGGCGGCGGGGCGACGCAGGCCTCGCCTCGCCGGGCGACGGCGGCCGGTGGGCGTGGTTGAGCCCGCGCCGCCCGAAGATGACCGGGTTGAAGTTGACGAACTCCCACTCCACGTCCGCCGACCGCCCGCCGGCCGCGCCCGCGCAGCGGACGCCAGCGCCGTGGGCGAGGAGGCGGCGGCGGCGCCGCGGCGGCGGCGGCGGCCGACGACGCCGAGCGCGCGGGCGATCTTCGTCTTGAAGCCGACATCCGAGCCGCTGCCTCGCGGCTCAGCGCGTACTTGCGCCGCCGGATCTTCGTCTTGAAGCTCGACATCCGGAACGAGGTGTCCGACGCCGTAAACCACATCGCGACGGTGCCGGGCGCTCGTGCTCTTGCTGGAGGGCCGCGGGGGGCGGGGACCCGGCGCCGGCCTCGTCCTCCCTCTCCCTCTCCCTTCTTCTTCCTCCTCCTCCTCCTCCTCGTCCTCTTCTACTTCGTCCTCCTCGCAATCGGCCGAGCCGTGGCGGCTCTTCAGCAGCGCCAGGCCCACCAGCGCGATGATCACCAGCGGCGGCACCACCAGCGTCAGGAACAGCACCCCGTGCACCACCCACGCCTCGAGCGTCGCCACCAGCGCGGCCAGCGCCGCCTCCAGGCGATCCTCCTCCTCCTCCACCGCTCCGCGCGCGGCGCTGCCTCCTCCGGGCGCCACGACGTCACGCGGGCACCGGCGCTTCGCTGGGCCGAGGAGATAGCCCTCGACCTCGGGCCGTTCACCCACGCGGATCGAGCAGCACTCCGCACGGTTTGCAGATTTCCTTCGACTCGACCACACGGGTTCACACAAACAACTCTCTTTTTACTCTCCACCAGGTTCAGGCTTCCTTTGATTCCACCTCAGGGTGTTCGCCAACAAGCAGAAGCTTCTGACTTCCCAACAGGAGACGTATCAACTACGTACACGCGTAAGAGCTTCCTTTCGTTTCAATCACAGGACGTACACCATTAATACGCAGAATATTTTTACTTCCAACCGGAGATATATCACGGGGTTGGCGCTTTCCTCTGATTCCACCACGGGGTGTTCACCAACAACACGCATATGCTTCTTATACCTAGATGAAACGCTCCAACGTAACCAGCACTGGAATGATCAATCACACTCTCTCACGAATGCACTCCCCTCTTTTCTCCCTTCCAATCACTTTCTCTGAATTTGCAACACCGTAACCGCAGACACAAGAATCAATGGCCTATACAAGATGCATACACCACAATTAAGACGACAGATTGGGCTACACAGACACTAAGAATTTTCCTGTGCAACACGATAAATGCGGGGGAGAGTGAAGAATATATAGACAGCGAACGGATACGGGGAGACACGCACGGCCCGGCCAGCAGAATGATTATACGGGCCTTGAACACCGAACATCAAACACCGAACAACACCAACCACACCGCTACATCAAGTTCCCGCCCCCCAAGGTCCTGTCCTGGCAAGTGCACGAGTGCAAACTCCGCTCACAGCAAGCCCACGACGATGATCCGGGAAAGCACGCTGAGAATCATGGTGAACCGTGAGACAGAAAAAACTGCGAAGAAGAGAAGAAGAATGTGAACGAATTGCGCGTGTTAGTCGAGTTGAGTTTCGCTTGAGTCGTTGGTTGCGTTGAGAGAGTTGAGTTAGTTTTGCTTGCTTGGGCGTTTCGAGTTGCTTTGAGGTTGCGTGTTACGTTAAGAGGAATTGGGACAGAGCACACGGGCGAAGGCGAGAAGAGCAATAAACGTTGGGGAAGTGGGCCGATCAAAGGAGGAGAAGACAGCTCTGTACTAGAAGCGGCTTCAGCGCCCTTCGCTGTCAGCGGGCGCCTGCGTAATTGCCTCCACCGCCGTCTCGACACACCGCGCGCGCGTCGGCTTCCCAGACGCGGCTGTCGTTCAAGCCGGCGATTAATCTCTTGTGCACACACACGCACACACGCTCTCGCTTCCCCAGCACTTGTGTACACACCGTTGGAATAATTGATATTATACGTGGATTATAGACGTCAGCACGACGGGATATTCGTCTTACACGACCACAACGTCACAAAACACTGCCGTAATATGCAACACACGAGAACCACGACACCGAAACGGAGATACGGGGTTTACAGTACAGAGTTACAGATCACGACACTTGGTATAATATACGTTTTCTTCACAATACAAGTTCACGTAGAGGCGTCAGTCGCCAACTGAGTTATCATCCCAGCCATCCAATCTTCGCCAACAACAATGTCATGAAGTTTAGAGTCGCCAACCACATTCAGGGCGCCAACAATGGCCCGCGCTCACGAAACGACAATACGTCACTCTGCCCAGAGCGGCAACAAAGCATCACGGCCATCGGAGAGAGCCCACAAACGCCCGCCTCAGTAGCAGCAACAGCAGCAGCAGCTGTCGTCCTCGCAGTCGCACTGGAAGTGCATGTAGGCGATGGCGCAGGTGTAGAGGTCCCCTGCGGCGCCGGGGCACACGACGACGGCGGCGGCCACCACTAGGTGACAGGCCGGCCAGGCGGGCGCGTCGACGGCGCACCACGGGCAGCAGCTCGCGCACGGCGGCGCGGGGGCGGCGAGGAGCACGGGGCGGCGGCGGCGGGGCCGGGGCCGGGGCCCGCCGGGCCATGGCACGGGGCGGCGGGGCGCGGCAGGGGCGCGGGCGGGGCGGGGGCGACGCCAGCGCGCGCCGCGGCCGAGCGCGGAGGCGCCGACGCCGACGCCCCCGCCCCAGCTCCTCCGGGCGACGCACGCACGCACGCACGCGTGAACGCACACCAGGCAGTGCGTTGCCCGCAACCAACGCGCGCCAGTCCACACACGGACGATTGCGGGTGGAAAACTCCCAAAAACAGCGGTGTTCGAACAAAAAAGCTCCAGGAAATATGAATTGCTCTTTTTACTTAAAGATACACCATAAATGATTCTCTTTATATTGTATTATTTTACGTGCAGTGGTATCCTGTTCCGTGAAAAACAGAAATAAATTAATTTTTAACAATTATTTTACTGGCATCTGTGCACTAAAGCCACAAATTTCTCGGCACAATGTGACCGCATCATTGTGTGTTTTGTAAGAGACTGACGTATTCCAGAACAAAGAACGAACTGACTGTATTCCAGAACACCTGACGATGGGACCGCATTGTTTTGCAAAACGCTGTGACTTAAGAGCATAGATGACAAAATCATTGTCACAAAAATTAATTGTGTTTTAATGTAAGAGGTTACATCTGCAAAAAATGTAGTGCTCTTGTACTGAAAGATTGCTAACTCACTATTTGATAGAATGCATTGAACAACAACATGTATTGTAAATTTTTAATTTTCGATTTGTACCACTGTATTGTAAATTGAATTTAGAAACCGTCTTGTGAAAAATTTTACGATCGCCTAAACATGGATTTACTTGTAATTAAATAAAGCTACACCGTCGGAAATCAGAAATTTCTCAATACCTTTAGTGTAAAAGTACATGAAAGTAATTTTCATGTACGTAAATTAAATTTTATGTACACGTACACCTAAAGTAAGAGAAAATGCTAAAATGAATCCTTTGCCCAACGAGATTATACGCGATAATAATTAACTAGACATCTGGTAAAGAGGTGTTAAGAATACATTGCAACAATGCTCGTTAACAAATCACAAAGCGAAGTAAACGGTTTATGGAAAGAAAAAAAACAATGCTTGAAGGTTCTCAGCGCAACACACACAACTTGCTACACTCTCATTTTGTTTACGCGCATTCTAAACGATCTCTCGTATCAGTTAATATAAACGTAAATCATTTACTTGAATACAAATTTACTAAATATTGAGGAAAGCAATGAATGAAATTGGGTACTATGCGAGTCAATTTCTTGAACTGAGATGTTTCAATACCTTATTACACTGCATCACAGATGTAGCGATGTGTATTACGCATAACAATAGTTACGCGTTTCCTTCCACACTAATTTTTGAGAAATCGAAAATGTCCAATACAGTGTTTAAAATTAATGTTCAATTTGAAAGAAACTTGTCACGAACAACAGGATGGGGAAATCGTCCAATGTTCAATCTCTGAACAAGCTGAATTTCTTCCAATGTTTTACATCGGATACAATATTTTTTAAATAATCAGTAATGCAATTAACACAAACAAGTAGGTAAACACTTCAAAATTTAAGAAAAGGGCTATATTACGGGTATATTCATTTTGAAATTGTAGAAAGAGTTCAAAATTACGAGTAAAATATAATTAATAAAGATCGAGAGGGATGTGAATCCCATCTGTACGAACGAAATGTGAAAGATCTGCGTTTGTGTCTAAAGAGAATAATTGCGATTCGATTTCAGTAGAGCGTTGGAGCGGAAAACTACGGAGACAGAACGAAATCCTCACAAACTGCACCCAAACACAAAGAATTACAAGATTTTATACATAGCATAATCCTTTTTCAAATCGTAGCGGAAAATCGTACAAAACAAAATATGGGAAACCAAAATGCTAACTAGTAAAGAAACCCTTACAATGAGAGGATGCTAACTTCACTGATGTAAAAGATACAGCCACCGGATTTATGGCTCATATTTTATAATGAAGCTGTCGATGAAATACATAGTAAATAATGAAGGCAGGAAGCTACAAAAGCCAAATAACTTCCAAAAGGTTGCAGTTCAGATCACATTGTGAATACAAAAGAAAGAAATTAAGATGCACTGGCAATTTATCATAAAAAAGGCGAACCTAACAAGGAAATTAATTAAATTTCTTTTTTTAAGTCAAAAGTCAAATTAAAGGATATATTCTTGGGTAGGCTCAAATACGAAACAGCGGGCTAATGCCCGAATTAAATTATTTATAAATGCCAGAATTGACCGTAATTTGATCTAAAATTCTAAAATACATTACCTAATTTAATCAAGGGTCGAGAATGGGTATCAACGTAGTCAAATATACCGACTTACTCCGATTTGGGAGGGAGCAAATTTCTCAGCACACAATCCCCACTCCCCAGGCGCACATGACGGGAACAAATCATCACTTTCTACCGATCGAGCAGCGGGCAAGCGAACCGTCTGAGACGAGGGGCGCGGATCTTGATTCGGTCGCGAGCGCGCACGAGCGCCTCGACGCAATTAACACCGCGCACGGAGCGGGCCCCTGTAATTATCAGCACGCTACCCAGCGGCAGCCGCCGCCCCGTTAATCAACCTCATTATTCGCTGCCGCTTCTCGCTTTCGGTCTTGCGCAAGACTTTTACTCTCGCGTCGCGCCGGGCGCCACGAAAGTTCGCCAGGCCCCCCGCCGTAGCACGTTCCTCGCTCCGACCCCGAAACGGCTCTCCATCTCCCAACTGCCCAAGCGAGGCGGGAAATGCTCCATCTTGAAATTCAAGGGTAAAGATCGAAACGATTGATTGGTTGCCGGGCGCATTAACTGCCAACGTCATTCGCCCCGTAAGTGTGGTGCATGATGCTTGTGGTGGTGATGATGGTGATGATGATGGTGATGGATGATAGGTGGTGATGGTGGTGGTGATGGTGGTGGTGGTGGTGGTGGTGGTGGTGGTGGTGCTCTTCCCTCGCTGGATCGCAAAATCGGACCTACCGTCGGCTAGCGGGATTCACCTCAACCGGGAACTTCCAACCAGCGGGGCACCGATCAGGCCGAGACAAGCTCTAAGCTCCCGACTGGGCCTCCCGGCATGTGTGGTAGTGTATTGCATGTTAGTGTAAGTGTACGTAAGGGTCGAGGATAGTACAAGGAGACGAAGGAAAGATCGTCCGCGGTCCGTGGTCCGTTTGTTCATGTACTGCTTCGGCATTTGTCGGAGAGCCGGCAGAGCAGCCAGCCGCTAGAATGCTTCTCCAGACGCGGCTAAATTCGACCCATCTACTATGGAAAATTCTCTATCAAACCCTATATTCTCCCGCTCGGTGATGCTGCAGAAGCAATGGCAATACTGCTACTGAGACATCGCAGCCCAAATATGGAATAGAGAGGGGTTCGACATTTTCGCGTTAACGGTAAAAGAACCAAGAAAAAAATTACTTCGATTCCGAGTTATTTTGAATTGCACGATTGGAATTTAAAATCTACTCAAATTGTTCTTCGCCTTCAACCTTCCGTCGAGATTACAATGCTACACCCTAGTTCCGCTGCTTACAAGCATCGCAAACCTCCCCACATTGCCTGTAGAAAAGGGCTGCATTAGGTAGTACATTTAACATACACGAGTGCAATAAAATTATGGTTTTTTTTCTAACAAGATACATATTGACGACCCATTCCTTTGATGATACTTCCTCCCGATATCAGTGAAAACTAGTAAAACCAACAAATGAAGACTCTATTACTGTTAATAAAAGCGAATTCATAGCTTCCGACATCGTGGAAACAAAACAATGCACACGAACGGCACCTGCGAACACTTCCACGTCACAAAAACCAGTCAGACCACTATCCAAAAATAGACCAATCAAACACCACCAAAGCAGTTTTCATTCGTTACGAATTTTACCTCGTTAACGATCAAATAGAATCTTCTCGCAGCTCGTAAAACCCGACCGAGATGATATCGGCGAAGGTGCTCGATAGCATCGCAAAACTCTCACGAGAGATGCAAAGCGGGCGTCGGAGGAGTGATAATATTCATTCGGGTAATTAACGGCGACGCGCCGTCTTCGCAGAGGTGGTTTGACGCCCTCTGAGGGGTTTGCTCTGTTCGGAGTCCGCATACGGACAGAGTATAAGCACTCGATGCACATACAGCCACGGGTTAGTGCTTATCTCTGGACGCAACTGGATGGTGTGTAGATAACAAATCTCACGCGTTTAAGACTGTCGTTAATGTTAAAATGCGCAGTTTAAGAGGAAATTATGTGGAATACATGTGGCCTTGAATCCAGAGTAATTTTTTGCGCACGTTTTTCTGATAAATAAACTCGGGCAAAATATTTATGTTTCTTACGCCATTTAAAAATTACTAACAAGGGTTGAAATAACAGAAATTGCAGTTGTTCCGTCATCTTGCTGTCTGTTAAAAATTTGTCAACAATACGCAATGAAAGCGAATACGTTAATTTCTCGTAGGTAAAAATTACGCCTCTTTCTTCCCTCGCGCAGGAGGGAGCTTTTGTTTTCTGTCGTACGCGTGGCTTGCATCAAGGGCTGGAACTTCTCCATGTACTCATCAATGAAGATCAGTAGTTTCGCCAGTCAGCTGCGCCTGTGGCGTATATGAGCTCGTAAGATCGAGGCATCGTTTCCTCGCGAAAATCGATCGCACTACGGTCGTACGTTTACGTGCCTCCTGCGAGCACACGTCGCGACATTGCACCCGTGGAAGTGCAAGTTGCGCATGCACCGTGTCTTGTCGCTAGGGATGAGACATCGAGGGCAATGTTTTGTGATGAAAAATTGCAATCTCTTACATTTTGTAAAAGTTACAATATAAAATAACAACTGATGGTATCAGTGTTCGAGCCAAACGAACACTGTTTGTAGTACCTTCATCGAACGGACTGCCTCTCCCTCGCCCGAGATAACCCCCCAACGCCCTGGTGATTCCTCGTACTTTGCACATGGAGAGGCGTTTTTAACTTTGTTTTCACGTAAATCTTAATTATAAATTGATGAACTGGACACATCAAATTAAACTTGTTGGGCAGGAATTAATTGTTAGAATTCACTAAACCAGCTTTAAAACATTGACAGATTTTGGTCGATGTATTATTGATACCGATGTTTTAAATTTGAACATGGATGTTTTGTTATCGATGTCGCATCACAAGTACTTGCAGCGAAATCAACTAAGACCAGATACACATGCCTTATGACAAACAATTTCGGGTGTTTTAACGAACGCGCCACCCCGAAAGCCGCTGTGCGCATGCGTTCGTTCGTTAAAACAAACTCCCGAAATCGTTCGTCAAAACGAAGCGTGTCACTAAGACAGCACCTCAGCATGTCACTAAGACAAAGGCATCTAACACAAAGTAGCTTGGGTCTACTGGATTGAGATCGAAGGTGACAAACTATCAATACCTTGCAATTATTTTTAAACGAACTAATTTTTTTTTATTTTTTCAATATTTACATGGAAAATTGAATTTACTTTAAAAGACTTGACCACCAAAACGCAAATTTAAAACATTAAAAAAAAGATACGTACCCTGTACCGTATCATTGTACTGAAAGGCATCAAATTATCACTAACTATAGCGATCAAACTTACTAAAGATCCTTGACTTTTTTCCCTTTTTAACCATTTAAAAAATCCCGGTAAGCCGTACAACATGACAAAGAACTTGTGAAAGGAGTTTAATGAATCTGCGATGTGTTTGGAAGATACTTCGACTAGCCATGAAAATGATGTACGCAGAGGAAACCCTATCACTGAAAAATGCCAATGGTCCATAAAAAAACTCATAAGATTGCTAAACGACCATTCTAATGGCACATGCACGTGTGTTCTTCACATCACCATTTCTTGCTCTGTTAGATACGATTCATCCTCCGAAACGAAATGAATTTGTATTTGTTTCTAATTAACTTTATTTCCTATAATGTTTTACGTGCGGTGTCAATACATTTTTATGCAAGATTAAAAACCGAAAAAACAGAGGAATCTCTTATAATCATCTTATGATCTTCACCGTAAAACAGTATCATTTGGAATCAAATACAATCGGCATTTAAAAAACTTAAAAGTAGTGTTTTAATATTTAGAACGTGTTTAACGAAACTATTGAAGCACACAATACAAGTTACTTCAGCTGTAACGTACGAAATGACAGTGATCCGTTATGAAGAGGGCTTACATTATAAAGTTATCGACTCCAAAAACTCGCCAAAATACCTTCCATTTTATGGAGGGAACTGGACGTCTAGTTCATTGATTTCCTATAACATTACCAACCAAACGCTGAATTTGCATTCAATGACGCACTGTTATTCTAAGATAAATACTTTGCTTTTTACTTCAATTAAAAAATTATGAAATTTTTAAATGTATTGTTTTAACCCCCTTAATAACGAAAAAAATCGTTTTTTTTGTACAAATCAACTGTGTGGTATTACCCCAGATGTCGTGTGAAGAGCTTAGGCTGATTGCACCATTTATTTATTTAACGATTAACGACAGCAATTTAGTTGTTTCTACATGGATACGGTAATATTAGACAATTTTTTCAGAAAGTATTCACTTACTGATATCGATAACTACAATAAAAATTCCTTCAAGTATCGGAAATATACCATTATCTACTATTTCCTGCGAATGAATAGTTCACTAAGCCGCATTTGAGACGGTGATTAGGGCATCACCCCATAAAACTCACGAATCAATAACCACAACAGACACTAGCTTAATGCGGCGTCAACAAATGGTATTTACATGTTAAATATTTGTATTTGTGCTATGCCAGTTCGTAATAATAAAAAACTCAACATAATAACATTTCCCTGGCTAGTCCATCTTCGGGCCTAGAAAGGTATATGAATCATTATCGCTAGTGATATTTTTAAAATGGCTTGATTCGGTATAATTATCGTCAAACTGATTGATCAAGTCGTAACGATTTAAGTTATGCAGGAAAAGCAGTGCAATAATTCACGTAGTTTCACCATTGCATGTACCCAGCCCAAATTGTCTTTTTTCACGAACACTTTAGGATATCGTAGAATGATATCGCTAACACTAGTGCATATCGATTTATCTTGCAGAGAAAAAATACTTATAGGCGTTGTCATTGCCCAAACTATTATTTTATAAAAGAACAGTTTTCCTACGCCCCTTCATTTCTTTCATTCTCAAAGATATTAATTCTATTTTTAAAATTAAATATTATAAACTCCCAATTAACCACGTACTAGTAGTTATTTAATAATCCTAATGTTTTAACCGTTTATATTATTGTATAAGGAGCCATCGGAAGCACTATTTTAATAATAATATTGTGCAATTACAACACATTATTATTTCATTTTAAATGTCAACGACAACTCGCCACTAAATTATTATTGTAGAGAAGAATCGAACGAGCAATTGATCGCCTCTGTAGGTGCCTCACACCGCGAAAAAACACGATTTTATTTCATTCGAAGATGCATTTAAGAAGTTTCTAAAAGGACCCAGTAAAATCAGTTGACACTTCCCACCTCGTCACGCGTCCAATCCCTTGTCCCGATCGTTGGACCGGGAGACGGGAAATCGCAACGGGCGGGCACAGTCACACGCGGGTTAATCCATTCGAAATCCAAAAAGCAGTGACTGATTACGAGACGAATCAAATGAGCACACATTTATATTTGTGACTTGAAACCACAAAACACATTTCAGAAATCTCCCCTCCACAAAAAGATGCAATTTGATTTTCAAAAATGCCTTAAATGCTCGGGAAGAATGCGAAAAATCAAACTGTTAGTGACCCACCAGTATACCAACACGTTTTTAATGACCGGAAGAAGTCTACTTTGAGTAACGGGTATACAGACGGAGGTTATCGAATTAAAAAAGGAAGATAACGCCGACCAAAAATTTCCGATAGCGAATTCAAAATCGAAAGAACCGATTCCCGACGCACCGAACGAATCGGAGAGCCTCTCGTAGCACCTGCAAATGACGAGCCTCCACCGCCCCCACTCATTAGCAGGGCATCATCCCCGGCGTGCGCGAAACGGCGCATTAAACGCGGATTTGCGAGCGCTCGGGCGCCGCCTCTTCAACGGCCTCCTGGCGAATCCGACGGCGGCGGCGCAGGGGGCCTTGCCGGGGGAAGGCGCAACTTTTCCAATTACACGACAGGGGCGCTTCGACCGCAAAGCCCACCCGGCTCTGGGCTCCCGTTCACGCCCGTCTCCCGAGGGAGGTTCGGAGACCGCCAGCCCCGTGCGCTGTATACGGTCGATGCCTACACACGCTGAAATTGCCTTAATCTTACAGCATGCGATACCTCTTCCAACAAACTAATAGTTTTTTTTAGCCGATTTATTTAATTAGATTTTTCTTATCAAAGTCCACGACATAATCTTCCACATAATCACCGAAAAATTGGGCGAGTTTCGGGGATCGCCTCGTGTTTGTCATCACTTGCTTCATGTGGCAAATGTCAACATACGAAAACATTTCCTCGCGTTTACACCATCTCGTGACTTTTCCAACATACAATTTTTTTAATTAACTGATTTATTTAATTCGATTTTTCCTTCGATTCGACTCCTCCGACGAGTTGGTCGAGTTTTAGGGATGGCCCGTGTTTGTCATACGCTGCATAAGGAAAATGCCAACATATGCTGAAATTTCCTCTATTTCACACCATTTCGCGATTTTTCCAATACGTTTTTTTAATGATTTAACTGATTCAATTTTTCTTGACAAAATTTACGACTTGTTGACCTCCTGAGGATGAGTTTCATGAATCGCTGGAAGTCTCATGGAAAGAGTAGCCAGCAAAAGCCTCACTACGCAGCAATATTCTCACAATATTCCGTCCTACGGAGACACTAGCAACACTTTTTTATTACGTATTTGATTTATTTGGATTCTCTTTTTCCCGATAAAAAGTTTAGGATTTCTCCAATGCCCTTCGTTTCAATACGACCCTCATTCTCACAGACGGCTAAAAAAAGAGGGCGCTCTAAATAAAGCTTAAAACAGGTGTACGAAGACTTATCACGTCCTCAGTCCGCCTTTACGATTAAACTGTATGCTCTACAACGTAGTAACCATAAACATAGAAAGTACATCAAGAACACGAATCCTAATTTCCGCGATAATTTGGTGTCATAATTGTACGAGATAAGTGTCCTAGAACATTTAAATAACAAAATATTTATGTTCTTAATTTATTCATTACAAAGAAAAAAACTCATTACGTCCGTCATTACTCCGTCCTTCAGGTCAGCTCTTCTGTCTAACCAAGTCATAATAGATTATAGTAAAATGTATAGTAAATGAGTAATACAATATTGAATAACAGTAATATAGTAATAATATAAAAAATGGGCTCAATTAGACTCTGAAAAAAGGTGCTGGAAATCATAGAATGTCAAAAATTTAGCATTGATTATTTTTCGCAGACATTTCACCTACTACAAAGTGCCCAGACGACTGCATCTCAAGAACGCAAATCGCAATCAGATGGTCGCGAACCAGTGCCCTCGGCGCAATCAAAGCTGCCATTTCCTTCCGCATGGTCGGGAGCGGCGGGAGTTGAACGGAAGAACGTCGCCCGGAAGCGCAACGGGCGTTTCCGGTTCAGAACGGAAGAACGCGCTCGACATTCCCATCGATTCCTTCCGCTTCCCACGTCATCGCGGTGTTCCTCAGGGTGCAATAAACACACAGCGCGCCGCGGTACAACGCCTCTCCACCTTCGGCACATTCTTTCTTCCCGCTGGGTTCATACATGCATAAGGCCTGTCGTTGAATTCTCCCATCAGTTCAGAAATAGAAACTCTGGAGATAGGTGCATATCGTTTTGAGCATCATGTCTCTCCGTCTCATTCCACGAGCTCTACATGTAAGAAATTTTAACTTCTAAACCTCAATTTGTTTTCACGATATTGTAAAAAGTGATACTCCTTTGATCGGAAAAGTAAGGTCGGACTATAAGCAAACTAATTGTTTGAGAAATAATTTGAAGAAAGTTTTGGAAAAAAAAAAATTAATTATTTAAAAGAATAAAAAGTTTAAAAAAACATACCAGTGCAAAAAAATACTTGAAAAGTATTAAAAAGTTGTCGAAAATTATTATTTAGCAATCAGTGTAGTAATTCATTAAAATTGAAATGTCCCACTGACATTTTAAATATAATTCAAGAGGCGAGTGGATTTGAAATCACCTCATAATCGAATTCGTTCATTACGGTGCACATAAGCCAAGAAGACAACAGACCTCCTTCCTTTAAAATTTTTAACTTTCATTTTCGTGTAGAATGTGCCCAGTATTAAGAGACACTTTCGGGGATTATCACTTTCTCACGAACACTTCAAAACCGCAATGGCAAAGAGTTCGCCGTGAAAACAATAAAAAAATAATAAAATAAAAAATAAAATTAAATTAAATTAAATTTAAAAAAAAAAGACTGCTTCGCGATCTTGTTGAGGGCGGCAACTACCGACAAACTCGCAAGCGACGTTCTGGACTAAATAGGACTTCTGACATTTCACAGTTTTTCATTTGAGATTAACTTTGCGCCCTGCAGTAAAACATTTGAAAATCACCGCCTATTAAAAAATCTCCCAAAATCGCATATCAAAAACTCACCCATCCTTTTGAAACAATTTTAAAAAAGCATGCGAAGCGAACATCTCCCGAGCGGCAACTTCCGACAGAATCGACAAAGCGAAGTAGCCTGTGTCTAAACTAAACATGACTTCGGACATTTTCCAGTCACCCGAGTTAAATTTCGCCCAAATAATTTGACAATTACCACCATCAAAAACTTTGGCAAGTTCGCATATCAAAATCTCCCCCACCCTGATTTTTTTTTGCACGCCACGCGAACTCCTCTTGAGCGGAAACTCCCGCCAGAGTGGCAAGCGACGAAGCGAAGGGCGAACCCACTTTGGAGCAGTTGGAGAGGACAGGCGACGCAACTTCCGCTCTCAGTGCTGACGTGGACGCGAACCCTGCGACGCCGAGCGGGAGGCGGGGGCGACGCCGCGTCAAAATCCTCCGGAAAGCGACCTTTGCGCACGGCGGGGGCGAATCGGAGAGCCGCAAAAACCGCGACTACACGAACTGCCGCAACGAAATCGGAGAATAACCGGTACAGCCCGCGCAGAAGGAAAGTGACATTTAAAGAATTGTCGTTGTCACAGTATTTCATTACAGAAACATTAAAATGATAATATAAAAAATATGTTCAATTACACTAAAATACAGTTGTCGGAAATCGTGAAGTGTCAAAAATTTCGTACTGATTAATTGAAGAGCTCAGTAGAACAAGGGGCGATTCGACATTGACATAGTTCTGAGATAAGGAGGGTTTTACCTAATGATGTCTTATTTTCCGAGGCGATGCTCAGGCCATGAGGCTCTTCCGTACGACCACGCAAATTCCGCTACGTTCCTTTCACCGCCTGGCAGAGAAAGGATGTATCACTTGGGCGATGAAACAGGCGTTTTGAATTTTGCTTCTTTTAGGCTTGAAAATCTTTGACGTGCAATAAAACAACATGGGACAGCCGGCTTTACGTTCCCTCCGAAGGAAGGAGTACGAGAGGTTCTTTCGCCCTCAAAAAATCCACGACTAAGTTCGGGTTTGAACTTGCGGCCTTGGGTAGGACACTCCGATATGCTAACCGTTACACCATCAAACACACTAAATTTCCTATATAACGCAGCACTTTCTACCTTTTAAATAGTGTACACTTGGATTTAATTAACAAATTACACTAAAGGGATAATATTTGAAATTTTATATAATGCTAATAATTCAATTTCACAAAAAGAAAGTGGTATAGCTCAGTGTTCTACTGATCCCTTCAATTTTCGCAGACAGTTCACTTGCTAAAGAAAGAGTCCAGATGACTGCAACTCAAGAACGTAAATCATAATCACATGGACGCGAAGCAGTGTCCTCGGCATAATCAATGCTCTCTTCCATTTCTATAGAGGAGCACCGTTTCATTCTGAGCGGAACCGTACATCTTGGGATCAAAATAAAATGTTTTACTCTATGAACCGGCTGTCTTGTGAACGACATTTATGATATTTTCTCCAGTAAAATTAGTATACTATTTTGGAGATATATTTCATTTCCATCGAAAATCATATTTTTGTGAAGTGTCACTGTTCTTTGCCGTATGATGTTTTCGCCTATTGAAGAAGTTGTAATATCAACATAATCGAAATTAAATTCAGCAAAAGTTATCAGAGTCAATGATCCATGCAAGCGTGCGACGACTTAGGGCCAAGTAAATAAAAATCAGTAACACTGTAGTGAATTTAGTATACATTAAGGAAGAAATAAAAGAGTTCATCTTCGCAACATATTAGCTTTATTAAGATAGCGGCTTTCGACGGCTTTGCCGCATCGTCAGTCTCGCTGCTTCGCAAAAGTCAGTCGATCGACTTTTGCCGAAAGCAGCGAGACTGACGATGACGGCAAAGCCGTCGAAAGCCGGCTATCTTAATAAAGCTAATATATTGACGAAGATGACCTCTTATTTCTTCTTATAAGAACGTCAACAACACCAAATCAGAATTCCCACTATACATTAAGGACCAGGCGCAGATACTCATACTCGTTGTTGAACGAAAAACTGCATCGACAAATATTTCTTATTGTAAATAAGCAACGAGTAACAATTAAAAATAAAAAGCCTACATATGAGAATCTTGCATTGCTATCACTTTTTTTTTCTGTCATGACTTTAATTGGAAGAACGGAAGTGACATCACTGATTCGAATAAAGAAGGGTGACTGTAAGGACTACGAGCGGCCTTCAGACAACGACCCAGGAGCCTTAAACAGGTCTTACAGCCTTCTCCGCACATCGCGTGAGGTATTCATGAGATGCATATTAAGTGCAAACAACAACACCTCCCCCCTCTGCTTCGACCACAGCAAGTTTCACTAGAAAAAATGTAAGGTATATGGGTAATAAAAATGTTCACGAAGAAATGTAGTTTAAATCAAAAATATTGGTTCGTTGTGATAAATAGTGTTACCGTGGTTAAAATTCCAAATCGTTTCATCCAAAGCATCTTCGATTTTCGAACGATTCCTGATACAAATAAACTGATTCTATACTTCGGTAAAATTAAAACTATGGGTGTTAAGTTAAAACACAGAATTTGAAAATTTTGAAGTAAGCAGACAAGAATGATTTTAATACGTATCAGATTTAAAGAAATGTTTGAATTGAATCAACAACATTATAGAAACAGCTATCAGGTATAAAAGTGAAATATTTTTTGCTGAAGTGAATGTATTCACCATTTCCAATGCATTTTGCTGACTATAGCAAAGCATGGGGTCAAGTTTCACAACCGCGGTGTTCATAAACAAGGGACGTCTTGATGATGCGACGGAAAGTATACGTTCATTGAAGCAATAAATCGTTGAAAGTGAAGCCCGCCAACTCGACGCGAAAGTAAATCGCGAAATACGTTAATTAACCATTAGAGCAAATAGGGAATGAATCACACGTGTCCTCTGTTTCACTCGAGGAAAGCTTCTCGTATCGTGGAATAAATCATAGAAAACAATTCACTCACCCAAGACCTCACTTGAAGCGTTGTAAAGAGGAGTACCATTAGCAGAAACTTGTTCTTACCTGGAACGAACAAAGAAATCATTAAAATCCACTTACTATCTATGAAACATCTTAAGTTTATGAATATTTGCATAGATAACCGAGGTCAAATGAACACAAAATCAAATATTCTATTCTCATCTTCACCAAAGAAAAATACATCAAAATAAATAAAAAAGCAACATAGATGTAGAGGAGATCCGAAATATCCATGGCGTGATAATTCCTTATATTTTCGTATTCTAAATGTTATAAATGTGGTTTCAAAACATGTTGTAAATAATATAACTTGAGGGATTACTTTACATCAAATGAATGAGAAGTATCTACATTTTTCTCACATTCAGCTAAGGTTAAAATATATTTGGATTATTTTTATCTTACGAGTCCTTGTTAACTTAACAACGCATATGCATTAGCGAACTGTCTGTACAACAATGCATATGCATTAGCGAACAGTCTGTCTTTACCACAACACAATCACTTATAACTTGCAAACAAATACAAATATTATCAAAGGAGTTGAATTTTCTTGTGGATACTGTACATTCTGATCTTAAGGGACAGCATTATGGACTCTCCTCTCGTTAGGAGCAGGAGTCACAGCTGAAACGAGTGTTAGTTCAGGAGCAGCAACAAGCACGGGCATGGCGCGCCTGCTTCGCGTATTCCGCACATGCCACTCCCCCTTGTGGGGCGCCAGCTGCTGCTGCTGCCGCCGGCGCCCGGAAATATCCCGAGAGCGAAGCTTATGGGAAGCGTCGAACGTGTCGAGTGCAGCGGGCTGTTTCGCGGCGATCTGGTCGCGCGTTCGCGTATGCGCTTGTGCATTCGCGTTCGCGCTTGTGCATTCGCGTTCGCGCTTGTGCATTCGCGTTCGCGTTTCTGCATTCGCGTTTGCACTTCTGCATTCGCGTTTGCGCTTCTGCATTCGCGTTTGCGCTTCTGCATTCGCGTTTGCGCTTCTGCGTTCGCGTTTGCGCTTGTGCATTTGCGCTTCTGCGTTCGCGTTTGCGCTTGTGCATTTGCGCTTCTGCGTTCGCGTTTGCGCTTGTGCATTTGCGCTTCTGCGTTCGCGTTTGCGCTTGTGCATTTGCGCTTCTGCGTCCGCGTTTGCGCTTGTGCATTTGCGCTTCTGCGTTCGCGTTTGGCTTGTGCATTTGCGCTTCTGCGTTGCGTTTGTGCATTGTTTGCGCTGCGGGCGATCGCGTTTACGCTTGTGCGCGCGCGTTCCGTTTCCGGCGTCGGCGACGCGGTGAGAGGCGGGCAGGACGGAGCGGCGGGACGATCAAGATGGCGCGCCCAACTGCGACCACCTCGCGCTACCGCCGCCGCCGTGACGTCACCGCTTCCGGTTCCGGTTCCGGCCTCGGTCTCCCGGTCAGGTCGCCAAGGAGTAACGGCAAGAGACCGGGCGGGCAACAGCATACGAGGACGGGCGGGAGAGGGAATGCGTGCGTTTGCACGGGCCTCTCGGGTAAACACACGCGATTGAACGCACGCACGGAGAACACGGAGAAGAGGGGTCACGATCCGCTTTGTTACCTCATCGCCTTTGAAATCAGAACCATCAATTGGCAAAAACAGTCTGGTTAACCGCCATCACAAACACGCCAAGCTCGGAAGCCATTGGGGATAAAAGAAAGAGGCAGAAGAGAGAACGATGAGAGGGAGGAGAGTAAGAAATAAAAGAAACAGCGAGAGAAACGTAAAAGTGTGTGAGAGAGTGGAAGGAGAGCGAGGGAGGGAGCGGAAGTAGAAACGAAGAGAGAGCTGGAATGAGTTATTTTTTAAATTAGAAAACAAAGTTGGGTACTATTGTCACAAGAAACACTTGTTAAACAAATTTTTGAAACATGGACTTTTCGTGCACGCTCTTCCGTATTTCTACGATTTTGCGAGATTTATTCAATTAAAATTACCACAAGCTCATTGCTCCATCTTTTCATTAATGTTGTTTCACAATGTCTACGGCAGTGTATGTACGATTAAAAACATATTCTGCTTCAATACGAGACCAGAAGAAACCAAAAAGAGGTAATAGGAAATTTGAACCGCACCAAAGTTGTGCATATAAAACCGGTTACGCGAGGATGTATGGGCTCTGGGAGTGAATAGTTCTATCCATATGGAAGAAGTTAATTTGTTCCTTGCGCTTCCACTTTCTTAATAAAAGACTGACTATTATGAAGGGAACCTAATGAGACTAACTTAAACTCCTCCTCTTAAAGATGAACTCTTTTGAAATCATATTAAAAAAAATTAAAACGTAACCAGGGAGCAAAAATAAATTATTTTGTAAATACTGTACAATGCAATCTAGATGAGACACGTTTACAAGAGAGAAACTAGAAACTTTTAATATTATCAAACCAACACTGTAGTTTATAATACATTGACAATTTCATGCACGTCCTTCCTCCAATCCACGACCTCGCGAAAGGAAGCTCATTGGAAGCGACGCCCCACAGCTTGGAGCCTCCGATGGGCTTACAGTATTGAGTGGCGGGGCGGGCAGGAGGGGTGGCTGTGGGAGCGGCGTAGGGCAGGGCGGGGTGGGGTCAAAGGACGGGAAGTGAAGGGAGGGAGGGAGAAGGGGGAGGGGAGATGAAGGCGGGACAAGGGAAAGGAGGGAAAGCGAATGGGGGGTAGTAAGGGCGGGTTGTGGGTGGGGGCTGAGTGCGCAAAGGGCGAAGGGCGCGGAATCGCAGATCGGCTCCCGCTCCGCCCCTTCCCGTTGCGCATTCATGCGCCATGAATTTTAATGGCACGGCCCCCTGTTAGTGGCGACGGGCGAGGGGGCGGGGCGGGGCGGGGCGGGGCGGGGTAAAGCCCGACGAGGTGTCGGGAGCACGCGCGCGCCAGGCCGGGGGCGGGGGCGAGAGGACGCACAACAAAGCAAACGGGTGGCTCGAAAGGGAAAGGGCGGAGGTGACGAATAGGAATGAGATTTGAAACGCGGGGGGAGGAAGAAATAGTACGAGGGACGGAATATGACAATAGAGATACTCAAAAGAAAGAACACGAGCATACGGCAGAAGTAAATGGAGAAGGGCGCAGGTGTAAAGGGGCAGTTACATGTGTTGATCGCAGAAGGGCAGGCAGGTTGAGAGCGTGTGATGAGTCATGGTAGTTTAGGGAAAATCGAAATTCAAGAGAAATTGAAGGGAAGGAAGGAACGCCACCGTCTGAAGTGGACTTCATTTGAACGAAAAGGAAATAAAGAATGAATAAAATTCTAAAAGGCATTTCGTTGGGGGAATGCCGCATGGAAAAAATCTTAAGATATTGCAAAAAGTGGGATATTTGGGCATACATATGTCCCAAAGATGAGAGTAGAGAAATCAAAAAATAAAGGAGTACAACATCTTGATAAGAGGCGTACGGAGGGTGTCGTTGCATTGTGCAAAGACAAGAATAGGCGACGATAACATTAATTTCACTTGTCATTTGATTAGACAAAATGGGGGAATAACTTGCAAAGAACAAGGAAAGAAGCTGCAGTAAGAGATGAGACAAATATCGGTAAGAGGAAAGAGATAAGAACATGTTTAGGGTAAAGGACAGAATGAAACAATTGAGAATACCTTGAAGAGCAAATATTTTATTTACATTTAAATTCGGAGCCAAACTTTTATCAAGAGGAATACACGAGTAATGTTTCAGTTGCATAATTTCCACACTTGAGGCTTAATATATTTCCATGCAACATGCAGAGTAGTCACCCATAAAATATCAATAAGTGACATAGCGTCCGTCTCACGTGGGTAATGTAGAAAATTAGTGATTTTTCACGGCAATGGTATGATTCTTCGAAAGCCGAATACACGAACTGTCTGATATATTTAGAAACTTTGTCCTTGCTAAAGTTTGATGTTTTATATATCCTGATGGTGTTGGGATTAAGAGAGTTAAGTCATAAAATTTGAATAATTTGAAGAAAAGTGGAATTAAGCATTTCGTTTGATCACTGAAATACAGAAAATATTTGAAACATATTAAATTAACTACACGGTTTTTCACATAGAATGTACATTTGGCCACGAATAATTCCCTCAGCAACAAAAACTTCACCTTCACAAACTATGACCTTACCCCTTTCCCAAACTCCATCGAATTACATATTAAATTAAGCACTTTCCTAAATTTATTTTCCCTCGAACTTGGTAATGTCTTATAATTTATTTTCAACTTCCGAGAAAGCCTGAACATTCCAACTTCCACGAACGAGAATCCAAACGCGCGTCGTAGCTGCTTTGGAGCGGAGCGAGGCCGTGGAGGGAGAGGACGGCAACGGAGCCGAACACAGTCGGCGAAGAAAACGAAGAAAACTAGGAGCTACATCGCCCCGCACTTTCTCACATTATTTGTGACTTTTGCAATTTTCGGAAATTCAGAATTCAATAAGACTGAGCCATTTCAAAGATTCATTTACTCTATCCGATGGAAACGTTTAATTTAAAAAATAATAAAATTGAAGCTATTTTTTTATTTTGAAAATGTTTTTTGAGGCTTGATGTAAAGTACCTCCAAAAGTCAAAATATCCTTTTCAAATTCCCAGGCCCTCATGTTCGGCCACATCGATTGAGAAATATCAATTTTGGAGAAAATAGGCTGAACGGTTTAGGCGCCAGCGATAACTAGAGCAGACGAAAATAATTCAATCAATTTTTCGCTGTTAGAACTCCTAAAAACCTGGAATCTGACTACACATCGTGTTAAATTACGTAATTTATTATTTTACATAGGAACAAGATTTATCCACTTCTTCGACGCCAAGACCCATAATTCGAGTTTTTCTACGATACTCTCGACAAATCGCCACTTTTCACTCCAGCCTTACAAAAGTTTCGCTTTGCTAAGTACGTACCAACTATGGCGAGAAAGTAAAAGGGAGGGATAGATCCGAATAGATATGTTCGGCTGCAAGTTCTGTTTGCAAGTGTTCATTTAATTTACGTCCAAGAACAGGAGACCGCACACAGGTAGGAAATAAAGTGATTACCTATAATAACACGATAAAAGCACTTTGTATTTCGGGAGATATTGGATCAAGTAGCGTAGGTTGATCTTCATAAAGGTAAAAAAAACCTCTTCGGCTGTGGATTCAATTTGGAGAACCAACTGATTCTGATAAAATTCCTGAGATTAATAACATCCGCTAGAATACAATCTCATGTGAATGACAGTTCCCGGAAACGCAGAGATCAAAACTTCCAGGAATTCGCATCGAAAGCGTGCACCGATTTCTAGAGGGACACGAACGGCAAAGAAGAGAGAACGAGAAACAAAAGGCGTATTGTGTCAGACACAGCAGGAACAGGAGGCGGGCGGAACCGACAGACTTGGAAACGAAAGACCAGGCAATATGGACGGCGAAAAGGCAGCACAAAGCGCCAAACGAGGAGAGGGAAGCCACTGCGAGGGGGAAATGCGAGAAAAAGAAGCGACGGCCACAGGAACGCATACGGCGAAGCGCGTGCGCGGGGAGATCTGACAAAAGAGCGGCGACGCGGCGACCAATGACGGTGGAGTGGTAGCGGTGGAGCGGGGTTGACGGAAGAGTGATGGAGGTTATGGGAGGCCGGTAGTGGTAGGATAGGCGAGGGGGAGGGCAAGTGTTGGGAGAGAATATGAGGTCGCGGTGAGTAGAGTCTGCAACACGATAGTACAGAGCGCGTTCTGTAAGTGGTGTAGACACAGACCGGCAAAACAGAGTAGGGATGCCGAGGTCAACGGTCAACGGACGGGGAGAGCATGTTGGAGAGAGGGTGACGCAAATGGAGAACGATGTTAGCGGTGTACAGGGGTTGAAGTGAGTTGGACAGGGGAGTGGAAGAGAGGAGGCGAGTGGTGGTCGGCGAGCTTCGAAGAGAGTTGAGTGGCGGTCCGAGCGTTGGCACAGCAGCAGAGCGGGAAGGAGACTGAAAGCGGAGAGCGGGTAGAGCGTAGGTGTGGTGAGTGGAGGACCGGAGCTGGGATGGAGACAAGCAAGGTGGGTAACGTAGCGGGGAGAGGAAATCGCAGTGGATGCGAAAAACCAGTGACAAAAATCGGCAGGGGCGCACCAGGAAAACCCGGGGGTGGGGCGGGGAGGCGGGGTTGCGGGAGGGAAGGGCGGGGGAGTGAGGGCGGAGTGAGGGCGGAGTGAGGGCGGAGTGAGGGCGGAGTGAGGGCGGAGTGAGGGCGGAGTGAGGGCGGAGTGAGGGCGGAGTGAGGGCGGAGTGAGGGCGGAGTGAGGGCGGAGTGAGGGCGGAGCGAGGGCGGAGCGCCGCGTGACGCCGGCCGCCTGCCAATCTGCTGTCCGCCTTCCGAGAGGCAGGCGCAATCACTTATGCGCAGGCTTCGCTTCGCCAAAACCCCATTACATTTTCCCTGCCGCCCGGCGCCCGTCAGCTTCCCAGCCGCCCCACGCAGAGGCACACGAACACTCACGCTCACAAAATATGGCCAGCCGCCGGGAGAACATGCTGGGAAAAACCTATTTAACGTACGCGGCGGAAGCCACTATAAACGTTTTACATGAATAAAAAAATAAAATGCCTATTACCATTACAAATCTACCACTTATGTAAGTTATAAATACATGCTTTGCAACGTACGAGGAAAGTGTTACTAACTCCAGCAATAATAAGACAAAAATAACAAAAGTAATAATTATAACACTAAATATTTGCACACGATTTTGCCTTTCTAAAAGAAATCTGTGAACTACACCAATTCGAAAAGAACATATTTGCTTCCATTAGCGCATCATTTCACTTTCTTTATGCTTCAGGAATACTTTTCATAAACATTTAATTCATGTAAGACTCTTGTTGCTATTACTTTACTGATTTGCAGAAAACTGAATTTCCAACACCAGGAATCTAATTAGCTTCGAGTAAAACCAAAGGTAAAAAGACTGGAGTTAAAAAGAGGACACAAATGTGGACAATTTTCTACGGGGAGTCGAGAGATCTAAAAGTCTGCTCTATGGATGCGCAACGGCCGCCTGGCAAGAGGCGAGCGCCGTTAAGGCCGGGGCGTCTAGTTCCTCATTTCGCCGCCCCGGGGCGCCATTCGTGTTTGGCCTGCGGATCGACTCCCGGAACCCTGCCTTCGTCATCACACTGCGAATCGACGTGGTGGCGCAATATTCCCGGAGATTCTTCAACTTACAAGCACGCTTCATGTCATTCACACGTCACTGCAGGGGTGGACGAAACTTTCTGAAATTATTACTTGCTGCCAGTGAACTGAACTATTACGTACATTCTACACACAAACATACGTTGTATTCAGAGCTATACCGAGAAGTACGTAGAATATGTTCATCTAAGCCCGTTGTAATTGCGGCAAATCATAAAAAAAATACATTTTTATTTGGCTTAAATTATACAGTACGTACGATTCAATGAATTTAACATGTTCCGAGTAGCCGGCTCACAGAGACCACTACAAAAATATGAACACGAAGCCATGGATTTAAAAATAATTACATCGATCTTAACCCTACGAGTTGTCATGGATATCGTATTATATCTGCAATTTTCTCAAACACCAGAAGAGGTTTGCGTTCACTGAATAATTACGGCTGTAATTTACGACGAATTATGGTCATAATTTGTGGAAAGCAATGAAGGAGACTCGGTTTCGCACATAAAAGATTTTCATGGCCGAACCTGTGCACACACTCATGTAATACGTTTTCGAGGATGTGGGAATGAACAGGAAGCTTTTACACAACGAAATAAAAACTATATGCAGAAGGGTGACGGTGGAACAAGGTGAAATTAACTCAGGAAATCCTTAGAGGTTCCGTATGTTCCAGGCACAGAACGAGGAATATATTCGCCCAGAAACTGTGCTGATGGAGAAACTAAATAAAAAGGGATCAGAATTTACAAGGAGTTGTCTAATACTCACATTGAAGACCATCACAGCCCACAAAATGTGTATATTATTTTTCAAGCGAAAACTGCATAAATTCGTGTCCTCGACTTCACTTCTTAATTAACCAAATTGATTTTTTCGTAATGCTAGTTCGTGTTATGCAACTAAAACTAATACATAAATTAATACATATGAAATGAAAGGAAGTAATAATAGCAAAAATTATCTATGTTTACGGTACAGATGTAACAGCAGCCTCTAAGAAGTCCTGGAAACGTGATATTCGCGGCTTAAATAATCATCGAAATGTAGAACGTAGCCTAACTGGAACGAAACTCCGTATAATCACGAAATTACAGGGAAATTACACAAAAAACAGCGATGCGCACAATTCAGCGAAAAATCTCATCTCGGGACGGAGATATGACGCAACCTGACGAGGCAACAGCAGAAGCAGATGTAGAGGCAGTCATATGGCCGGCGGGGCGGGGCGAGGCGGAGCGGGGCGGAGCGAGGCGGAGCGGGGCGGAGCGAGGCGGAGCGAGGCGGAGCGAGGCGGAGCGAGGCGGAGCGAGGCGGAGCGAGGCGGAGCGAGGCGGAGCGGAGGCGGAGGCGAGGCGGAGCGAGGCGGAGCGAGGGCGGAGCGGGCGGAGCGGGGCGGAGCGAGGCGGAGCGAGGCGGAGCGAGGCGGAGCGAGGCGGAGCGAGGCGGAGCGAGGCGGAGCGAGGCGGAGCGAGGCCGTGCGAGGCGGTGCGAGGCGGTGCGAGGCGGTGCGAGGCGGTGCGAGGCGGAGCGAGGCGGAGCGAGGCGGAGCGAGGCGGAGCGAGGCGGAGCGAGGCGGAGCGAGGCGGAGCGAGGCGGAGCGAGGCGGAGCGAGGCGGAGCGAGGCGGAGCGAGGCGGAGCGAGGCGGAGCGAGGCGGAGCGAGGCGGAGCGAGGCGGAGCGAGGCGGAGCGAGGCGGAGCGAGGCGGAGCGAGGCGGAGCGAGGCGGAGCGAGGCGGAGCGAGGCGGTGCGAGGCGGTGCGAGGCGGAGCGAGGCGGAGCGAGGCGGAGCGAGGCGGAGCGAGGCGGTGCGAGGCGGTGCGAGGCGGTGCGAGGCGGTGCGAGGCGGAGCGAGGCGGAGCGAGGCGGAGCGAGGCGGAGCGAGGCGGAGCGAGGCGGAGCGAGGCGGAGCGAGGCGGAGCGAGGCGGAGCGAGGCGGTGCGAGGCGGTGCGAGGCGGTGCGAGGCGGTGCGAGGCGGTGCGAGGCGGTGCGAGGCGGTGCGAGGCGGTGCGAGGCGGAGCGAGGCGGAGCGAGGCGGAGCGAGGCGGAGCGAGGCGGAGCGAGGCGGAGCGAGGCGGAGCGAGGCGGAGCGAGGCGGAGCGAGGCGGAGCGAGGCGGAGCGAGGCGGGCGGGCGGGGCGGGCGCGTGGCGTGGCGGACCGGAGTGAGAAAGAAGCAGGTCGTAACGCGTAAACGGAAGGGAAGCAGGCCGTTCGCAACGTCTTCAGCCACCCTCCCCCATCCCCACCGCTGCTGTCGTCGTCGTCGTCTGCGTTTTACAGCGACACAAAGCACAGCAGGGGGCGAGAGAGTTCCGCTCTCTGCTCTCTTCTCTTCTGCGAGAGCCCCTTCGCCTAACGCGCCAACGCGTCGGAAGAAGCTCTGACAACGCGAGGGCATCCACCCTCCCTTTTAACCAGTCTCTCCGAAACTCATGGTCCCTAAACCAACACCAACGGTAGTTACCGCTGCAGTCCTGGACAACACGAAATGGGCATGTGAGATTGTCCTCACGAAATCCTACAAATAGAAATCGGGTAACCTCCGGGTTCCTGTCCGTCCGTCACTCACAGACCACTATTCTGTGTGTCGTTTGACACGGTCTATTACTGTAGAAATTCCGTAGTGTAACTGGTGGAGAATTGACCATTCTTGTCAATGCTTCCACAACATTTTAAAAGTATTCTCGAAAAGATAATTTTAGGGCTTTAACTTTGAGACCTGATTAATCACTTGTTCGATATGTCTCTAAAAACTGATTTGATTGCCACCATTTTCAATCGGATACTTCCAGATTAATTTGGAAGAATTTTAGAACAACATGCTATTCTTGAGGAGCGTGTCAAGGCTTCATCAATGACACACACAAAATTGACATCAGTGATACACACAAAATTACTATACTACGTTTCCGGCATAGTATGTATCGTTTCGATTTGATTAATGGAATTGAGGATAATTAAAGCTAAGTTTACAATGAAATGACTTAAAACAATCCATAATTTTTACAACTGATAATTCGTTAATTTATTTAGAATTGAGAATATTCGTACATTACTAATATATGACCACTTATAAACCATTACTAATACGGGCAAAAGACTGCTCTAAAGAATGTTCCTCACACGTTCCCAAATACGCGACAAGCGGGAGACAAATGGTCGGAAACTCGGAAAGATCTAAGCAACTCATTCACAGAATTTTACGCTACACATTCTGTCCTCTTTCACAGCAGTCCATCCCTTTCTAGTAATAACTTAATTCGGGAAGTAATACAATCAAAATACACATGACTATTCAGTATCCACAATCACTGACGATTTATTTCTTGCTGTGAAACACAGTAAGTATGTATCTCTTGATATGATCCATGTCCAAGTTTACTCCATGGGGTCCATGATTTTAAGTTTACTTCAGGGAAGTACTATTCCTATCAATATCTTATTTAAGACCAGGCATATCCGTATCCCGCGAACAATAACCAAATAGCACTAAACGCTATGAAGCACTTTACTAGTTTTTTCGAAACCCATTTAAATGCAAGACTGCACGATATATTAAATAACACGGAAATTTCATCAACCAGACCATCCGGCAGATCGTGTGCTCATACTGCATTTCTAGCGAAGAACTGAGCTCACAACAGTCTCCGCGTGGCCCGGACGAAACCGCTCTGAATAAGCAAGCCCGTGCGTCACTATTTATTCCACGTGGTGCACGGAGGTCGCCCGCCGCCCTCATCTGTTTCCAGGTCTGCACCTACGAAATAAATGAGAGCATCCCTGTCAGCCATATTGTTTTTAAGGCTCCCGCGGAAGTCCAATTAAAAGTTGGAGCTCCGCAGACCTTGAAAAAACAAAATGGGGGGGGGGCGAAAAAGGAGAGAGAAAGGGAAGGACGCATTACGCTCCGCAGCTCCCGCGCGTGGAAAGTCCGACTGAGCGGGGCGGGGAGGAATGGTGGGGGGAGGGGGAGGTCAGCAGAACGGTGCGCGGCGAGAGAAGTGGGACGGGCGGGGCGGGGCGGGGCGGGCGGGGCAGGGGCGGGGCGGGCCGGGGCAGAGTGTGTGTGTGTGTGTGTGTGTGTGTGTGTGTGTGTGTGTGTGTGTGTGTGTGGAAGAGAGAGAGAGAGAGAGAGAGAGAGAGAGAGAAAACAAACGAAAGCACAAGAAAAGATCCCCCGCCGGGATCTGCGGCGAGGAAGGAGAGGCGTCGGAGAGACAGTAGCAAAGCTCCGGGCGCACGGCCTACGGGCGGAGTGGGGCGGGGCGGGGGGGCAATCTCGGGTGGATGCAGCGGCAGCGGGCACGCGGGCTGCTGCTGCTGCCAGCGGCGTTGCGCAGATCAATACGCTCGCCGCCTCCCTCTCCCCTAGCGGCCCCGCCCCCTTCGCCGTCGCCCCGAGCCCCGATATCGGAGGCTGCGCCGCGCCCGGCCGCGCCGCGCCGCGCCGCAACGAGCGGGGAGAGGGCCCGCCCGGGTGCGCCCCAAGGTCTTCGCCGCAGGCCTCCCGCCCCGCCACGCCCCCGCAGCCTCTGCCCTACTTGCTTCATCACCGGCGGCGGGGCCGCAGCCACCCCGAAATGAAGTACCGGCAACTCGAGCAGGCCCAATCGAAACTTGAACTAGTTACACGAAGCCCTCCCCTCCCCCACCGCCCACTCTTCATTTTTATGGATTCATTCATTACTGGGCACGTCGTTAGTTTCAACGTTACATTCACCTTTGGGGGGATTGAATCTTTTTTAGTATTTACGCATGGAAACTAACATTATTTGTGTTTTTATTTCATTTTCATTTGTTTATTTGTATAATCTTTTTTAATATTTGTCACATGTATTGCACCTTCTAATTTGTATATTTGTAGTATATCTTTTTCTGATTAACTGTCACCGCAATGAGTGTACGCTCATTTGCAGTGATAAATTACGACTTTATTATTATTATTATTATTATTAATCTTCTCTATATAATAATTATTATTATTATTAATCTTCTCTATTTATTAGTCGGAAATTTCTTTTCAGTCCGCGTATCAAAGCCTACTTTGCCGCATGAGAATCGCACTTCCTTTCGTAGTCCTATGTCTCAGTTTCCGTGCGTAAATCATTATTTTCCTTCTTTTTCTTGGTAACCAACGGAGGAAAAACAACAGATTTATAACGAATTTAGAGTTGTACTTTACAATGCATGTCGGTACCAAGTACCATGTATCCATGTCTGCACTGAAACTGAAAATTGTTATATTACAATTCCAACATTTTATACTATTTTACAACTTCCGCTGCTTTCATTCTGCTACTAAGAGACCTACAATGTCCTACACCGCTTAGTGACTGACCTAGACTGCTTGGGAAAAGTTTATGCAACACGATTTGGAACTACATAAAAGCACATCATGCTAAACACTGCTTTGAACTTCGTCCATTCATCTTCCAGGTACGAGTATCTTATACCAGAGAGACTGTGATCAGTTTCAATGCGTTGTAAACTTATTGGGTGGAGGTGCGTTATTGCTCACACTGAAAGACTATTCAATGACTATTTTCGTGTAAGGAGTGCAACTTAGAAATAAAAAGAAAGGTATTGATGTCATAGCCCTCTTATAATTTTAAGACAAATTCTACTTCATTCCACTGTAACTATTTCATGTATCATAAAATAACAATCTATTGAAAAGAATTTACATCACACATCTTATAGAAACAATATTGTTTATCAACCGCATTGCCAAGATTTTTTTTATTTTCGGAACGAAATGTTACAAAACAAAATTTTGTTCTACGATAAAAGAAAATGAAGATAAGAGCAAATTGTACGAGACAAACACAAAGCAATTTTCAAGAGAAAAGACGTAATAAAACAACAAAAGTCGGGGAAAAAAAAAGTTTTACAATCGAACAAAAGCACCCCTGAGGCAATGCCAATTACAGCCCATTAAAATTCGAATGAAAAACGACCTGAGCTGAATGAATGAATGAATGCGTTATTTTACGTGGCGAGACTCAGGCCATGGGGCCCGCTGCTCTTCCGTGTGACCACGGAGCCACAGCGAGTGTGAACGCCCGCTGGGGGCTGCCGGCGACGCAGTGACCCCTGAGAGCGCATCCACCGGCGACAAGCGGTCTGCGGCCGCGGAGGGCGCTAGCAGCGGTCGTTAATTTCCCCCGCGCCACGCGGCGCCGCATTCCGCCATTACGGCGCTGAGCACCGCACTAGACTATCCGTATGAGCGCTCCAGCATGCCGCAGCCCCCCCCCCCCGCACGTCAATTCACGGGTCAACGAGGACTGCGACCCGGCCCGGGGAGGAAGGAGGGTAATTACACGTCGCATGTTGATTAAGTGCATTACCCATCAAAAGATATAATTAATCACCACAACAACAATAGTAACAACAATAAAATTTGTAACAATAATAATGGTAACAACAACAACAATAATAATAATAATAATAATATCGCAGATCGCTCCTTTAAAGTAGTTTTGGACTATATAAGAGCAATCTTACGACGATACCAGGAATTAAGACATTTGTATTGTATATATTTATTTTCAGCTTTACGTTTTACGCATTTAGTATGTGCCTTTTCAAAAGCAATATAGATCGAACGGTTGACAATAGTGTAAACAATACATTTTTACGTAATAAAAACAAAGGAATACAAAATTATTAAAATCCATACATACAATTTGGTGCTTATTTTTTTTTTGAACAAACAATATAAGGATTTTTTTATATTACGCTGAAGGTGGCGTCCAACTTTGTTAAAATAATTCATGTGTTAATTCTTGCATGCAGTACAAAATCAAATGCAAGATTAAACTAGAATCAGCAGAAAGAAATACAACTATTCCAATAATAATAATAATAATAATAATAATAATAATAATAATAATAATCAGGATAACCAGATGGAGTTTCGTATTCTTAAAATTTCCAGATGCATTGCTCGTAACTTCTTCAAACATGCATATTGTCTGAAGCAAAGTAACTTGGGGAAAAGACATTTATTGAACCTCTGAACTCCTTTTTAATTCTATTTCCAGTTTTAAACAAGAATTCCAAAAGGTGAATAACTGAAATTCCTTTTGCTACTCTTTTCCACTCACTACAATCTAGGATTCCGTTAAAAGGACGTCACCTGTTTTCAGATATGCGCCTTCAATTATTGGTTGGTACTGCCTCAAAGCCTATGTGTGCAAAAATTGAAAGAAAACTATCCAGGCTGCTGTTGTTGTAAAGAAGTGTCTATGGTTTCGTTAGATTCACAAGAACAAAAAAATTAAAAAGATCCGAATTTGCCTGAAAACCGCAAATCCTTTATTGTGAAATTCCGCCTGTTCTCATACGCGGAGCGTCACTGCTTCTGACACCGTTCCTCCAAAGAGTCCTTTCCCTAGCTACGATCTAGTGGCTGACCCTTGACCTCTGGCGCCGCCACCGCCGCATGGGAGTATCGACACGGCCCCATCCCACCACCCGCGGGCGACATCCGTAATCCGAGGCTTGCGGGCGTAAGGTGGCGGCAGCCGCCCTGCCGGCGCGACGTGACAGAGTTGGAGCGAGAGGGGGGGGCGAGGGCGGGGGCGAGGCCGGGGAGCTTCACGAGGTCGCGGTTAGGGCGCGGCTAGGCTGGAGGCAGGGCTGGCGGAAAGGGGGGTTGCGCAGCAAGGAGCGAGGCGGCGGTGGACAGGGAAGGACGGACCTCTCTTCCGCTGGCACTACCAAAACCTGTTACCACAAAACCACATATACCACCATTTAAAGCTACTTAATTGCTAATTAATTTTTGCGTAATTAATTAGCAATTAAATCACTCTACAAGATGGCATATTTGGTTTTGTGGTAACTTTGTGGTGTCCAGCGAACCGCTAGTAATATTACCAAGTTTGAAGAGCAAAAAAATTAATTTTTGCGTAATTAAGTATTTGGTTTTGTGGTAACTAATTGTGGTTGATCCAGCAGAATCTTCCGCTAGCTCACCATTCATTACGCAAAAGTTTGAAGAGCAAAAAAATTAATTTTTGCGTAATTAATTAGCAATTAAATAGTTCTAAATGGTGGTATATGTGGTTTTGTGGTAACCGATTTTGGTAGTGCCAGCGGAAGAGAGGGAAGGACGGGGCTGGAGAGGGTGGGGATTACAGGGAGGAAAGAGAGAGGGACGGAGCAGGGCTGGATTGTGAAGGGAGGGATGTACGGGGCGAGAGGGTCGGACAGTGAGGATTGGACAGGGAGGGGCGGGGTAAGTTTTGCCGTTGCGTTCGGTGGGGCAGGCCACGACTCGAAAAAAAAACGCAGGCTCACGAAGGCGGAGAGGCGCGGAGAATCGATCGTGTCACATCCATTTTCTAGCATCGCAAAAGCAGAACTGACATTTTAAGGACGTTTACTTAACTTAATAATCAACCCTCTTCATTAAGCATCTGGAAATTGACCAATTTAAACACTATACATGAGAGAGAAAAATATCGAAGGTTCAGGCTCTCAAACCTTAATAAAAAAATTTTCTTTGGGAGTATCTGCAATTACCATAATAAGTAACCACAAAGATATAAAAAGTTTAAGATCTGATGTTTTCAAATTGGTCAATTTTATGATACTTAATACGTTGAACAACTATTAACCCGAAGATAACCATAGTTCGTGTTGCTGACAAAAAACAAAAAACAAAACAAAAACAGCGAGTTGGTTAATTAAATTTTCTGCGATTTTGAGAAATGCCACAGCGCGCGTTCCAAACGCTCGTTTTCCTAGCATATTCAGGCAACGAGATGGGAAAGGCTAAGATCTCCTTCTTTAGGGCGGGTGCCACTAAATACTTCAAATTACTGAAATAAATTCGTATCTAACATATGGTAATATGTACCTATTGAATTTGAAATTTCACTTCAGTCCGGATTAGTTACATACATGCCAAATGTGCATACAAGAATAAATTACCCGGTCTTGACATTAAGGTCTAACTAAATACCGGTGAAAAAGTACACAATAAAAGTGTCAAGTACCTCAGTCATAGTATAAATCTCAAGTATTTCCTCATCCACTTCGTGGCAAACGATTGCAATAGTACCTGGGTCCATATCAAAACGATGTGTTAGATATTTGATTCGCACAGTATGCATACGTCTGCCGCATTTCTTTTCTCTATGTTCCTTTTGGTAATTAAGACAGGCCATCGCAAAAACAACAACAACAAAAAAACAACATTTTTTAATGTTGGATACAAATTGAACATTAAAAATGAAGAAAACACACTTGTAAAGCGTTACAATCAGCCTCATGCGCATATGTACAGTGACTGGGAACCAGGTGCGAGAACATCTTATGAAGACTAGAAACTTGATCATGTTCTTGCTCTTGATCTAATGCAGATGGTGAGAGGCACTGCAGTGACATCAACTGACGCCTTGAACCACCTAAGCTGGTATTGTAACTTGAATGTTAAGAAACTCCAACGCTTGATTTTTCTCGTTTTGTTGTTGTTCACCTCGTCGCCAATTTGTTGTAACTTGATATAGTTATTAAAGAATGTTATGAGGATTGATAATTAATGATAAGACATAGTGAATAATTCAACACATGATGTATTCTGCATTTTCTACTCAGTATATATAGTATTAACTGAAACTAAAACATGTGAATACATAATAAACATTGTTCGTCGCTAAGATTGAGCGATCCAGATGGCGCTGCCTATTAAGGAAGTATTTGAATTGAATTGAATGTGCCTTATATTACGTGGCGAGACTCAGGTCATGTGGTCTGCTCTTCCGACTGACCACGCAAATTTCGTTACGCCCCTTACACCAACCATGGAAGAAAGAAGGTATTACTTGGGCGACGAAACAGGCTATTTGAATTTACCTCAGACGCATCATTTAGGCTTCAGGATCTTTTATACACAATAAATCTACTAACATGGGACAGCCGGCTTTACTTCCCCTCCGAAGGAAGGCGTACGAAGGATTACATAGGTATAGATTTATAATAGCCAGTACCTTCTGTAAACCACAGACTATGTTGGGGGCGTGAGGGCGCTACGCCCAGTTCGTCTTCAGCCACGCCCCCCCCCCGCGCGCTCTCACCCACGTCAAGGACAGGCGTGGCGCACGGCGTCCTCACGCACGCGCACGCCCCTCGGCCATCGCACGCGCGCACGGGGCCTTGAGCGCACGACCCGGCGTAAAGGCGTTTGCACGACAAGGTCGCGGAGCGATCCTCTCGGACGAAGCAACACAATCGCTTTGGGGGACGGGGACATACGGTTTTGGAGGTTCAATGCAACTGCTACGTCATTTTACAAATAGGTTCAGTTTTGTTTTCCCCTGGGGCTTTTGTCTAGCCGACAGTCGGTTACCCTGAACCTTCCGATGGGACACATATTCGACCACACACTGCACTCCAACACACTTGCGGGCCCCTTTGATCTTGGATCAGCAGAACGCGAGGCACTCCGTGTCAAAACATATAGTACATGAGAGACCAGGGACAAGTCATCATTCACACGGCGGGACTCGAACCCACGATCGTTCGGCAGAAGCACTGGGTTGTTACACGCTCTTAAACACCTCGACCATCCAGGTCGGCAAAACGGCCGGTGATTTAGTAAAACAACCGACGTGATGCAACCACGAGGTTTATTTCGCTCTTAGAGACACGTTTAATTTTATTTACTTGTATGTGGGGCTGATCTTTAGACAAACGAATGTCTAGCTTTTTCAATTTAAAAAAAGGGAAACAGGAAGCGCAGAAATTATCCCACTGATCACTTACCGGATCCGTGGCAGTCTTCGTTATTAAACAGGAATAGGTCCATGTGTAGTAAATCGAGGGGACTGGTCCAAAAAATATTACCAGATATAAGGGCAAAAATATTACCAGGCAAAATAAATCAGATATCTCCCACCAGCGGGATACCGTCTTAGCCGGGATAAGCTCTAAGGTCTCGAACGATCTCCCGCCATGTGCGGTAGTGTTGTGCATGTTAGTGTAAGTTTGTGTAAGTATGGAGTGAGCAGGAGGCAAGGAAGAGGAAGGAAACATCGCGCGCGGTCCGTTGCCCGTTTGGTAGGGTACTGCTCCGGCATTCGCTTGGTGTTGATCGGAGAAACCACGGAAAACTACCGATCAGAGCAGCCGGTCGCTAAAATTCTCCTCCACACAGCGTGTGAATTCGACGTAGCTGACAAGCTAGTGTCGAAAATCCTGTCGCCACGAGACTCGAACCAAGTCCAGAGGCACTGCAGTGACATCAATTGATGCACTGAGCCACCTCTCCCGGTGCCAACGCACAGAGTAAATGTGAGAAAGTATGCCCCGCGGAGCGCTTCCGGCAGGGCGGGCGCCTCCCAGGCCCCAGCGCCCCACTTCCCAAGGCGCGCGCGGGAACTCGGGTCGCCCGCCACTCACACCGCGCGCCTCGCTCCGGAGCTATTGACTGCGCATGCGCGCTTTTGCAGCGCCAACTGATGAAACGGCCACATCAATTAAGGTCGCACCGCCTTAGCTGGCTCAGGGCAGCAACCGATGTGGCGCAGTGCCTAGCTTGCGCTCCCGACTGTGGATGGATTTTTCGAGCCTGACGAGATGGCTAGGTCGAATACTGCCGCCATTTGCAGAATTCTAGCGCCCGGCTGCTCTGATCGGTAGTTTTCCGTGGTTTCTCCGATATCAACACCAGGCGAATGCTGGAGCAGTACCCTAACAAACGGGCCACGGACCGCGCGCGATCTTTCCTTCCTCTTCCTTGCCCCTTTGCGATCTTTCCATCCTCTTTGTCCACTTTATTTTCACACCTTATAAGCACTACACTACCATACATGCCGGGAGAACACAGTCGGAAGTATAGAGCTTGTTCCGACTGGGGTAGGTGGGGTAGGACGGTACCTGATTGGGAATAACCCTGCTAGACGAGTGTACATAGGAACCGAATCTCATCACATAGCTCAAGAAGATCACCGCCATCTTCCGAGGAAAACACATGCACTACACTTACGGGACTAGTGGCTTTAGCTGTTGACGCGCACGGCATCACGAAATCTAACGATACTTCATTACACCAGCCTCAAACTATATCTCCACGTATTCACCATTCTAAGGAAAGAAAGTGCTTTAACTGAAACGTACGTTTGTATTCAAACCTCGACATGTTTCGTAAAAATACTAAAGTTTAAAAGCCATTACTTGGCAGCGTGGCTACGTATTAACAGAATAATAAATCAAACAAAACGCGGGAGGACAATTATGAGGCGTTAAAAAGAGCGCTTTTGCCCTCGCAGAGCTTAAGAAGAGAGACGGGAGGTGCATCTCCGAAACAGCGCTCTGCAAGGGATTTCTTTCCTCTTGCTTTTTTGCCAGCAGTCAGCCCGCGTTATCTCGATGCACGGCCCAGCCTGCCCTGAGTGTCAACAGCACAGGTGCCAGGTTACGAATAATCTACCTCATACAACCGAAAACAAGTTTCACGGTGGCCTCTCATTTCCTGAAACCTATTTCCGCGACTTTTCCTGTGCATTTAAAAAATTGTTCGCTGATAAGATTTGTGGAGTATTTCACAGGATTTAAATAAAATGAATTAAGGCCAACTAATTTGTCAGCTCTCTAATTTCACCGTGATAAAAGTAGAATTTACCAAACTACTAAGAATCTAGAAAGAGAAAATGAGCAAAAAATAACTATGTACTATTTAATTTCGGAATAATATCTAGTTTGATAACCAAGTCAAAATTTTTCCTCACTTCTAACAACTCTTCCACAAATTCTCTCATTTTCCCTGACTTTTCCAGAGCAACTATATTTCCCTGATTTTCATTACATTTCAGAAAAAAGCCACCCTGTGTTTATTTCTTTACTTCACCGTTTCGAGTTATTTTTGCTCAGTTTACGATTCTTTAAAAAAATAAAGAAAAGAGATAATAAAGAAAATGTATTAGTCTGTGTCGGGGAGAATTTTTAAAATATGGTTGAATTGGCAATATCGTGTTAAATATCAAACGCCCCGCCACAGAACTTTGAACATAATGTTTACTTTTATCTGTATTAAATCATGGTATTATCCGCATATATATTCAAACAATGTGTCAAATTGAATACTTCTTTTCAATGATTATGGTATGTTAAAAATAACTATATTACTTTCTCAACAACTTAAATAATATCTGAATGCTAAAAAAATCTTATTTATATAACCGGTGATTCTAGCAGTTCGTATAACCGCCAGTTTAAACTGAAGATGAAAATAGAAGTAACATATACAAGTTAATTTTGCAATAACCGCCATCCCTATCAGGCACTCACGCGGCGGATGCCCCGAAGACGTTTCCAATCCAGCAATAAATGCATAAGTTTGGCCCCAAACTCTCGCCTAAGTGCATGAACTACAACATACAGCTCACTGTCGTATAATAATTGTTTCAATGAAGGCCTTTCAAGGATCAAGGAAGGTCGTCCATAATGCCTTATCCTACTCTTGCTAGATCTAACACGGTCAACCGGCAGTTGTTCATCTACTTTACTCCTGTCGCTCTGTGCATTGCATCGTATCTTCGGTTGTTAGGTGCTATCTTGAACTGGTTCACATACACACACCGACAAGAAGTCTATTAAAGCACACACAAATACGCGCATACAATAACATAAACAAGCACGCACGCACGCAAAAGACGCGCAGACACAAACACATGTCTTAATGCACACACCTCAAACTCTCACACATTCCTGCACCATCTACAGTTTTTTGTTCCAGCGGCGCTGTGCGTCTCTCTGTTCTCCCACGCACGCAGCGCAGAGCGGAGCAGAGCGGCCTCCTTCCCGCAGACGCAATACTCCCCCGTCCCTCCACAACCTATTGTGCCGGCTCGTGACAAAACGCGCGGCCGTCGCAGGCGACGCGGGCCGGCTCATTACTTCGGAGGGCTCCTCCCACTCGCTCTGCTCGGCGCCACCCCACCGCCTCCTGCACCGCCCTGACCCCTGCAGCGCCGCGCCGCAACGGGGCGAACCTTTCCTGCCCTGCACCTCCCTTCCCGGCCCCGTCCCGTCCCGTCCCACCTCGTTCTTCCTCGAAATCTCCCGACCCGTCCGTCCCGTCCCTCCAAAACCCCCCCCTCCCGCCTCCTCCCGCTCCCTCCCATCACGCCTCGTCCCTCCTCATTCCCTCCCCTTCCGTCCCGTCCTCCCCACCCAACTCGTCTCATCCCTCCACACTCCCTCCCCTCCCGTCCCTTCTTGCCTCTCCTCTCCCGCCCTGCCGTCCCTCCTTGCCCCTCCCCTCCCGCCCTACCGTCCCTCCTTGCCCCTCCCCTCCCTCCTCACTCCCTCCCCTCCCGCCTTGTTCCGCCCCAGCCCACGCAGCGCCGCTCCGCCGCTTTCGCAAAGCGCTCTCCAGGCGCAGCGCGTGCCTCTCGTGTTTTTGACCGATTTCATTTCGCTTCGCATCACATTCGAAACCTTTGTGAAGAATGTGGCAAAAAAAAAGCTTTTCAACGGTCTAGATTTTAGCTGAATTTCCGAGAACCAATGCGAGCACACAGGCGATGGAGCTCGACAGTGCAAAAACCTCGTAAATAAGAGCTGTAATTGAGCGAAAAGTTTGCATTGCTGTGGATCAGTGCAAATGGTAAATAGGAGGAAAAAAAGACGCATGCCAGTTTGGACACAATTTTACACATGGTACGCCCTAGAGATTATCTACTGCTTATCTTCGGCATTTTTTGCGAGGCAATGTTGTCTTCATGTGAAGTTATTCAATACAATACGTAAGTTCCGTTTTCGAAAATTATTAGATTACTTGAAGCAATGAGTGCACCACGATTTCTGAAGGGAACTTGCACAGCATCCTTACCTCAACTCTTTACACTTACATGCATGGCTTATTTACCCGCCGTTCAATGATAAGTCATCTACGAAGATCGTACAATAGATAACTCAGGTATGTAGATATTGTCTCCTCCCAAAGTTCTCCTAATGTAATTGTACACGCGTCCATCGCAGGAGTCCTTAATTTATCTGTAATGTATCACACTCAATAACGGCCAACACCACACCATACGAATTTTCATCTATTTAATCGAATGAAACGTGTCCAATTTTAATCGTGCTTTACCCACAAATTGATATATAAAAATATAAATTTCAATTTCCGCTTTCCATTTTATTATTTGCTATAAATTATTTGAATATTTGCTAATTCGCATTCGAAGAACTAAATGAAACTTTTTCATGAATACTTCATAAATTTCTTGTTAAAGCTTACAGCACCGAATTACCTCAGTAGATTGAGTGTGAAATAGGAAACAAGTTTTCTCACTCTTTCGCCTAGGACAATTCGGTCTTGTTCCGCTATGACGCAGAGCTTTATCGTCGCTTTTATAGCACACTAAAACTCTCTGAAAGCGTAATTTCTTCAAGTACCTCTCGAGTCAATTGTATAGAGCACGTTGTACCCAAGTATAAGATAATGGGTTCAACATTGTAATATACGCTATGCAAAACTGACACACTTATTATATATTTGCCAAAGTATATGATGCTATCATATTCACTCCGGATCCTAGTAGACCATCGGAAATGCAGTTCTGGGCAGTTGGAAACAACATTCTAACAAACTGAGTCGACATATTAAAACAACTGCGTGAATTTTATTGCACGAAACACAGTTATTTGGCAGAAGCGATCATAATTCTTTCCCAAATAATTATAATTGAATGTTGAGCAGAGCACAAACAGCCACGCTATTGGAACACTCACGACTCTACATTGAAAAGCTTGAAATTTCATTTCTATGTTTTTGTGGTAAAATTCTTTTACGATTAAGTATCGTAAAGCATCCGATTATAATATGAGATTGGAAAATGGCAAACGAAGCGTGAGGCCGAGTTTGGTAAAAATTGAGTATTTTAAACGTGTGTTACGACAGAATATCGTACAAGTTTTATCCACTTTGTAAAAATTTGTTAGATTTAATGTGAAATTTTGTTCTACGCCTTGAATTAGTATTCACACTTCTTTCTCCCGTAATTCTACGTGTTCGATTTAATTCTAACCACTCTATAAACACTTTCATTACTAATAACAACAAAGTGTGAAAATTTCAGCGGTCGAGTAGTTTTTGCGTCTGCATACGACACATATGCGCAATCCCTTTTATTTATATACAAATTTTCCTTCTACATGCAATTGGGAATTTTTTGAAGTTCGAATCAGTATTTCTGATAAATAAAAAACGTATGAGAAAGTGTGTGTGTGTGTGTGTGTGTGTGTGTGTGTGTGTAGGGAGGGAGAGGGTCAAAGTATGGCTATGGAGCCATGCAATCTTTGGGAGACCATGGTTTGAGGCGCATCTTGCCCATCGCAATGTCTCATCCTCCAAGCAGAGTTTCCATGAAGAACATCAGCGCTTCAAGCGGCACAAAACGGCACATCGGCTTCGGGCGGCGAGTGTTAACGGCGCGAGACGAAACAGCAGCGCGGCGCGATGCGTGCCAGCCATGCCGCCACACGAAAATGACGAAAGAGCCACTCGCGAGAGAAATTAATAATTCACAAAGAGAGCGAGTGTGAAACTGGTGGACGGAATTTGTCGAGCGTTGTTGCACACAAAACGCGCTTCACTATTGTTTTCATGCTCACGAATGCGTGTCGTTTTGTGATGGCCAATTTTGTTTTCCTGCTGTGTTAATTCGAAAATAACAGAACGTATCATTGGGAGCGCATTTAAGTATGTCATATACATAATGCAGATAACACTATCTTTGCCATTATTTTACATTAAAGCATAGTGGTACGGTGTAGGTTTTCATCCTGTGAAGACGTAGTAATATTGTAATAAGTGTGCACGCACCCGATTGTGATGGTAGCAAAGCTACGGTTTTTGAACCATATTAGATGATTTTTATGGAAAACAACACATCCACACCACCATTTGCTAAAAACGTAGGTATAGTCTGTCCACTTGCTTTACCACTAACGCCAACACCGCCATATCGATGTTTCATTAACAAATATTGATTCGCATCACTCTGAGTTACAGAATCCTGGAATATCAGGGTTCAACTTTAAAGATCTGGGTTCTACTATTACATCTGGTGGCAGAAATGGATTACTTCCGACGTTTCTGTCCATCAAATCACGCTCTTTCCTGGACTTTCAATACCTGCCTACATTTCTTAAAGAAACTTCTTATAACTATCCTTTGTAAAGGCTACCGAAAGACGTCTTCGTGATGCACCCCTAATGAACGAGACAAATTGGCAACTTTCCCCCCGGCAGCTACCCCTTGAGATGCATAATTATGACATTTGAATATCTCATATTAATTCCGTCAAGCAACGACGAATTACCAGTCTGTTCGTGTTTATCTCGAGTTTCTCGAAGTAGCAGCACTCTTGCAGATAGGGAAAATTTTAGGGGGATTGTATTTTCTCGAATACGAGATTCTACATCACAAAACTCATGGTAACAAGTATTTTTGAAATAAAGTCACGTCTTTCCAGGGGCAGTACAGCCCTGAAGAGAACCGCGATATGTCGGTCGAAACGTCGGCACCCCAGCCTTCGACGCGGCGTCACCCGGACAGCCCAGATCATAACTCTGGCCGCGGAAGCCTATGATATCGTTTTTCCAGGATTTTAACACTTGATAGTACACAGCTAGGAAGGACTTCCTTCCGTATTCTGTCACGCTTACTCCATCGCTTAAAGGATAATTACGAAAAACTATATATTAAGATGTTGCGATAAACATTTTCCACTTTACAAAAAGTATGTATACTATATACTGTACAGTAAACTGGAATTTGTACTATAATACAGTAATATATAGTGTGTGTATGTGTGTAGTGTTTGATTATCTGACAAGTGACAGGCTGATATTGATAGTAGTTAATATGTCACAGATTACGAATGCTTGTTACGATTCTAATCTGAAGTTTGGTTAGACAATCTCCATTAAGGTGGATGAAACTGTATTACCAAGCAGCTTAAAATCTACAAAGAGAAAACATCATTCCAAAAAAGGAAAGGAAATATTAGAAAAAGAAAGAGAGCGAGCGTGCGCGTTGAAAATTAGCAGCCCGAAATAATTGAGGTGACACGTAGAAAGATTATAGTTCCTGGCAAGAATGTCCCTCCGATCTCCTAACTTCTTCGCCGCCGCCGGGCGCTTCGGTGCTGTTCCAGAGTTGCCGCAAGTATCGCCTCCGCCGTGTCAACTTCTGCTTCGGCGCAGGGCTGTTAACTTGCGCCGTCGCTCGCATCAGGTCGCTCAACCCCCCTCCCCCTCTCCCCCAGCGGAGGAGGCTTTTTCGACCTCCGTCCCTCCCCATCGAGCCCCACGCCCTCTCCCGCTATTGGGGGGCGAACAAAACTGAATAGCAACAACACAATTATAACGTACCTTCTATGCTAATTTCTTGACATCTTGTCTACTCTACATATCACTCCAGTCTTCTCTTGTTTGATTTTTTTAAATTAAGGGTTTTTTCGACAGTTTGATTTTTTATTTATTTTAGTTAAAAACAGTCAAAAACTGTATGTGACGTATGGGGGAGAAAATCATTTGCGCACGCTTTCTTAAGTTTCAGAATCCCTTCCCAACAATTTAACTATTAATAGTTTAAAGATGAAAAATAATGATGATAATAATAATAATAACAACAAAAAATTTAAAAAATCGAGGGATTAACATTTCAAAAATTAGATATTTTCGTTGCCGAATTATAGAAAACTTATTTTTAACGGTAAAGGAACAAACGGATTTGATTTTTCTGTATTGTTAACAAAATAGAAACTCACTCTAAGCTCTACTACCACAGCAAGCAAAAGGAAAGTTCAACAAAACGTGCACATAGTGAAGCTACATTTACGTCCAGAAGCAAATCAAGGGGCCATCTCAGCATTTGCTCAATGGATCAGGGAAACTGGACAAAACCCGATCGAGATGGGGGTCATTGACCGGGAAGTACATTATTTGTTACAGGCATATTGAGTCTTTTTTTAAATAATATAATGCAAATGTAGACTAATTCATTTTACTATATCTTGTTTTTTTTTTTTTTTTGACGGTCAGTATAGTCTCTAATTGTATAGAAACAGTTTAAAATTTTTTAACTTAAATTTGTTTCAATTTTAATTGTTTAATTTCATCTGGCAATGCGTTGTAAAGTAACGTACATTTTCGTACGATTTCTCTTTATTTGGTTTCAGATGAACCAAAATTATGTAGAAACAAAACAATGCCATATTGTTTGCTTTTTCTTATACTTTTATAGTCATAATATTTTTGTTCTTCCATATTTATTTGTAAAGCCGAACTAATCCCGTTTGCAGTACATATCCACAGAGAGAATGAGTCATGGGTGGGGAGAGGTCATGGGTGATATAACGTAAGATACTGCTTAAAATTTAAGCTAGAATCGAAGTAAGTTTTCGAGGCATCAAAATTACACGTTTGTCAACTAGTTACCTTTAACAGAACAGATACCACGTTATTAAAAGCGGTTACTCGAATGGATTTCAATGTTTTAAAAGTAAGAGGTCAAGGACATGAAAAACAAATATGCCGTCCGCTATTATAATTGTATTACTTACTAATTTAACATAATAGACATCTCCTATTTTTATTATTCAAGAAGCCAACAAACTGTATTATTGGTTCACTTATCTAATTGCAACATGTTTGTCCATTTGCAAACAATCCGAGTTTCCCTCGGGCAAATGTAGCATCAAGTTTTTTTCAGAAATTTTGTCTTATTTCTGAGAGTGGGTATGACACTCCAGACCTTGATTCTATCGTTCAATCGCTGCTTCCTCCGATACCGCGCTCGGTTCGCAGCGCCTCTGACGGCGGTCGGTGGCGGCTGCGGTGACGAAGTTGCGAACGCTCCGCGCGCGGCGCTGCGAGCGCCGGCCCGAGGCCGCAGTTACGGGGGCGACGCGAACAAATAGTTCCCAGATGGGGGCGCTCCCCGCGAAATCGATGATCCACCCTGGGCGATGGCGGCGGCGGCGGCGGTACAGAATGGCAGGCGAGATGGCGCGAAGCTGCCGCGATGCGAATACTTAGAGAAGGGAAAGCACCCGCATGACTTTCTTCAGCCCGTCTCATACGGATGGAGATTTAATGGGAGTATGGAGTTAGAGGTAGCCAAAGTCATAGTTTCTCAAAAATGTATACTTTTATTCAGAATAATATTTCTTTTTGTATTTTAAAACACAGGACTTGATTTATAAAATTGAAAGTCCCAGAACGCACCACAAATTACCTAATAGTTTTTAATAGAATAATTATATTTTTATTGTATAATTTAATAATAATTCCGACACGGTCTCACACGAGGCAACAAACGTTGGGGTTTTAAGCTCTCCTCTAATATTGTAAAAACTCGCAATAATTACAACATCAAAGTATGAACGTTCAATTTCAACTTCCTACTTATCCCGAAATAAAATCAACTTTAATTAAACTCGGATGAAACTTTATTTCTATAACAATACACTTTTTCAATCAAAAATTAATATACTTTTTTATATTAAAAAATCGTTCATAATTTCATATTAATGCGCAATGAACAAACAAAATACAGTGGTAACGGTTAGTTTTCATGGGCGCTAGAATAGGGGATTACCCGTACAACTGGCCACTTTCGTAATCCTTTCTTACACGGAAGCGAAATCACGGGCGCGAAATAAAGCTTTCTTATCCCCTCTGTCCGATTTGAATAAACTCCAAACTCCCGTTAGAACACTCCACCAACATGAATGTTTGATTTCAATCCTCACACATGATAAATTAAATAGAAGTAGCTCTAAGAAAGATAACGTGAACATTCCATTATTAATACTAGTTTTCACATTAAAAACATACGTCCTATTTCCATAAGTTAAACATTCATTTACAGTTTAATGTCACTAATATATTCCCACAAAATTGTTATAATGTTTATTTCTCTACAACCCCCACGTTAGGGTACTGGTCACATTAGTAGGGCCCCCTTTCTTTCACTAGAAGCAAATGCATCGTCTAAATGACTCCTTATAGATTTGCCATTCTCCTTTCTCGCGTATTCGTCCTCTATTTTCCCTTCACACCGTGTGCCCTGGCTTCGTTCGTTCCTCGGGAGAGACTAGGAATGAAGAGGGGCGCTGGCGAAATTCTTCCTCCGCGGCCGGGGCAAAGCGTAGGAAGGAGAGGGAGGGGAGGGGGGGGAGAGGGCCGGGGCACGAGGCCAACCGGAAAACCAGGGCTAAATCGGGCAGACGAGGGGTCGCGGTTCCGGGAGCAGCTAGCCCGCTCCTAGCGCCCCGACCGCGACCCATTCACATGCGGCACCCACACGGCCCGCCTCGCATGAATGAGACGGCGAGGATTTAGTGGTGACTACGGCTACCACAAGGATATCGGTATAAAGAAGGACAAATGAGTTGAAAAAGTAGGACACATTAAAACAATTTAATTTCACATTTTTGAAATTCGAAACGAAGATTTGTGCTGTAACGCTGATGCTGTATTCATTAATAAATGCAAAATACATAACTGCATATCTAGCTTTTGTCTTTCGCCTATCAATTCGCCTCGCATGAATGAGACGGCGAGGATTAAGTGGTGACTACGGCTACCACATGGAAATCGGTATAAAGAAGGGCAAATGAGCTGAAAAAGCAGGACATATTAAAACAATTTAATTTCACATTTTTGAAATTCGAAACGAAGATTTGTGCTGTAACGCTAATGCTGTATTCATTAATAAATGCAAAATACATAACTGCATATCTAGCTTTTGTCTTTCGCCTATCAATTCGCCTCGCATGAATGAGACGGCGAGGATTTAGTGGTGACTACGGCTACCACAAGGATATCGGTATAAAGAAGGACAAATGAGTTGAAAAAGTAGGACACATTAAAACAATTTAATTTCACATTTTTGAAATTCGAAACGAAGATTTGTGCTGTAACGCTGATGCTGTATTCATTAATAAATGCAAAATACATAACTGCATAACTAGCTTTTGTCTTTCGCCTATCAATTCGCCTCGCATGAATGAGACGGCGAGTGTTTAGTGGTGACTAGGGCTACCACATGGAAATCGGTAAAAAGAAGGGCAAATGAGTTGAAAAAGCAGGACATATTAAAACAATTTAATTTCACATTTTTGAAATTCGAAACGAAGATTTGTGCTGTAACGCTGATGCTGTATTCATTAATAAATGCAAAATACATAACTGCATAACTAGCTTTTGTCTTTCGCCTATCAATTCGCCTCGCATGAATGAGACGGCGAGTGTTTAGTGGTGACTAGGGCTACCACATGGAAATCGGTATAAAGAAGGGCAAATGAGTTGAAAAAGCAGGACATATTAAAACAATTTAATTTCACATTTTTGAAATTCGAAACGAAGATTTGTGCTGTAACGCTGATGCTGTATTCATTAATAAATGCAAAATACATAACTGCATATCTAGCTTTTGTCTTTCGCCTATCAATTCGCCTCGCATGAATGAGACGGCGAGGATTTAGTTGTGACTAGGGCTACCACATGGAAATCGGTATAAAGAAGGACAAATGAGTTGAAAAAGCAGGACATATTAAAACAATTTAATTTCACATTTCTGAAATTCGAAACGAAGATTTGTGCTGTAACGCTGATTCATTAATAAATGCAAAATACATAACTGCATATCTAGGTTTGGTCTTTCGCCTATCAATTCAGCGGTAAACGTACGCCTTATTTTCCCCGTTACAACATATGGGGAACACGTTCGGTTGTCCTTCTACACGTATCTCCCGCGACGGGGCAGCACCCCACGCGGGACGAAGTCTGATGTCCGGACACTGTAGTGCGATCCATGTGTGGGTGAGGGTGAACGGAAGAATGATAGGGTAGGATAAGGAAGGAAAGATTGTGCGTTTGTTAATGCACTGTCCGGTATTCGTCTGATACTGATCGGAGAAACCGCGGAAAATTATCGACCAGAGCAGCCGACAGTAGAATTCTCAAGACAGCGGCTGAATGCGACCCAACAATCAGTTAGCGACGAAAATCCGTTGCAGCAGGGACTACAACTATTCGGTCTCCCGTTCAGCGATTCTGCAGTGACAGGTGTATTTTTAGATTAACAGATGTATTAAAAATGTATTAATTTGTCGGGATTTCGGCGCTCATCAACAGCCAAGGAAATTGAACCCCACGACTGATCTACAGAGTAGATGGGAGCGGTGATGATGCGAGGCGAATGATGATGAAATGGCGAAAGGAGGCACGCGAAACCTACCGAGAGCTCACCTCCCCTATCGCTAATTTCTTGTGGATTGCCTGGGGCTCCTAACCGGGCTCCTGCCATGGAAGTCGAATGCCCACACCATTACACTACGACCCCCTCCCGCAAGTCACGCTTGACGAGCCAGCCTCGTGCCCATTGTCCATTTGTTGTGGTTGCTACGGGCTACATTCCGGGCGAATCGTGGTGACTGTCAATCTGTTGTGGTTGCTACGGGCTTCCTCCGGACGAATCGTGCCAATTGTCAATTTGTTGTTGTTTCTTTTTCTTTCTTTCTGAATACTTTATACAACAATGGTTGCTGCTTGTCTATGAAATCGTCTGAAGTAATATATGAGTTAAAACTCAATTACATAAAGATAAAACTCAGGTTTACTTTGAACAGAATACATAATTTTGCCTTTTAATTTGAATTCTGGGATAATTGAAATCACATTCTTGGAAGGACCGCCTTCGAAGCTCAATAAATGAGTGACAAGTTATTTTACGTGTTGTAGATTGTAAGTTTTACGAAATAATTATGGTATGAAATATGCCCGAATCTACCTCTTCATCTCACACGAAGTAGATGAAGTCTTTCATGTTGAAGGCGACACGCATCTTCTCTGACCACCTAGTGGTCCTGCCTGCGCGCAATGAAGTTTCTTTCAAAACAAACCATCCCGAGTTTCCAACATCAGAACCCATAACCCCGTATCGCATCGTGGTTGGAACAGCATCTTCCTCAGCCTCCGCGACCGACACAGCAAATTGGTTCTCGTGCACGGCACCGCGGGTTCATAAAGGAGCCTGCAGACTGCGCCGTCTCTCTCGCGGCGTGCGCGTGCGAAAAGGGCGTAAAAAAAAAGGAGCGGCGGCGGCAACGCCGGCAAGGGACCGCACGCTCCGCCCATAACTCCGCCGGCGACTGCCGTCCCAAGACGAAAATAAACGCAAGCCGCGCCGACGCACACACTCGCGCGCGCGACGCTCACTCACACGTGCGGCTGCGCGGGGCCGCACCGAGCGCCTTCGCCCACCCCTGATGTGTTTACCAGCAGCGATGGCGGCGGCGGTGGCGGCAATGGCCCTGGCGGTGATGGAATGGGGAGGAGGTCGAGGCAGCGGGGGCGACTGCGGAGGCGGCAGCCTTGGCAGTAGCCACAACGGTCGTTGCAGTCGCTGGCAGGGGGGCGGTGGCGGCGGGGAAGGAGGCAAATGTGGTAGTGGAAACAATTGTAGCAGTGGCGGCGGCTGCGGCATATCCTGTGATGGTGGTGGCTGTGATGGTGGTGGTGGGGTGGTGGTGGCTGTGGTGGTGGCTGTGGCTGTGGTGGTGGTGGTGGTGGTGGTGGCGTGGTGGTGGTGGTGGTGGCGGTGGTGGGGGGGGCGGGGCGTGGCTGGTGGTGGTGGTGGTGGTGGTGGTGGTGGTGGTGGTGGTGGTGGTGGTGGCGGCGGTGGCGGCGGTGGCGGTGACGGTGACGGTGACGGTGACGGTGACGGTGACGGTGACGGTGGCGGTGACGGTGACGGTGACGGTGCGGTGACGGTGACGGGCGGGCGGGCGGGCGGGCCGGTGACGGTGACGGTGACGGTGGGCGGCGGCGGCGGCGGCGGCGGCGGCGGCGGCGGCGTGCCACTCTTTGGTGGAGACGGCAGCAATGTTGAAGATTTTCTCTGGTGGCGGCGGCGATCGCGGTACCACAAGCGAACGACTCGCCCGCCATCTCTAGGCGAAACGGACTTTCGCTCAGTTCCAAAAGTCGCCGCTAGAGAGTAGCAGTTTCCAGCGCGAACAGAATGTGTTTCATTCCTCCGCCGCAAGGTGACGTTTAGATTCACCGTAGGCACTGCACTGTTGGTTTACAGTAGAAATTCGTAGTACTTTTTATTTCTCTTACTGTTGTATTTTCTGCAATTAATATCTCTATGAGAAATATGCCAATCAGGTTAACAGTAGGTTAACATTTAATAATTTACAAACAAATATTCGTATATTGTGCGAACGTTTAGTAGACTGAAAAACATAGATACGAAAATATATTACGTTTAAGTCTATGGTTATTCAATACTACAGTTAATACATTTAATTATTTAAAGTTTTCTGAAAGTCGAGCCTTTTCCCGGATGAGGTAAATTCTTTTCAGAATTAGGAGGAGAGTCCGTTGCTTCCCTGAGTAATAAATCAAATAAATTAAACTGAATAATAAGCACACAGTAGAATGGGAGGACATAAACTCCACAAATAGTATCAACGACCAGCGATTTTTCATTTTGATTTAATTTCACATTATTCATATTGCAATTGAAGTCATGTCACGATGGAGTCGATGAAGATTAAAGAAATAAACTAGGTGGTGGAAAAAACAATGCAATTAACAATTGAAAGTCATTGTGATTCGGTACAGATCATCAATTAAACACCTAATCTTCTCTCAAATATGACACTACCGTATGATCAGTAATTTTTTGTTGTTGATGTTGTTGAAGGGGGGGTTGGAAAATTATGTTCATTTATTTTACGTCAAAAAAAAAAAAAAACAGTTGAAAATGCGTATGACGTGCTATGTTGTGGAATAATATTATCTTAATAACACTACTGTGTGTATGAAACCTCTCAACCCGCAAAATTGTGAATTTTTAAAAATACGTTGGAACTCAAATGATGAAAAAAAGGGTAAAATATTCGAGTTTTATTACCTCGAATATTTTTCAATATGATTGCAATTGGAATTCACGTCCCTTAAATAGGAACAGAAAAACTCTCTACACACGACAGATTCGTTCTTGGCGTGATATCGAGTTTGGGTCCCGGAGAGGACATCCATTTGATTTAATAATCGTGTGTCCTAGTGCAATCGGCAAGAAGTTTGCATTCAATGACCGCAATATATGATCACGAAAGCCGATGTCCATGACGCCAGAGATCAGCAATAAGATTGGAGTTCTTGAGCACTTCTTCACCAATGGAAACAACTGACCGCCTGGAATGATCATCTTTTATTAACATTTTTAACAGATTTAAAAAATAAATATTGAAAATTAAAGCAATTTTCGCTGAAAAATTTAATTTTTTCATCCTCTCAAAGTGCATCGTTTACCACACGATATACGATGCCAATCTGACTCTTAAGCTGTAGGCGGCTTTGAAAGTAACTTAAATTACCATGGGCTCGGGAGTTACTACGTTAACTCAACAAGGAGATGATGTGAAAAAATGCGTCACAAACTTAATTAACATCTTGACTACATTAGAAACATATTAATCATGTCAAACAAATTTTAATATTAGTTTTCAAAGCTTCGTAAAGTTGATGCAGGAACATCAAATTCCCATCTCTGGAAGTAATATTACCGACTAGCAAGATCATTTTTCTTACATTTTTGGACAATCCATACACGAACATGATGAAAAAACGAAAATGAATAATGTATTTACCAGAATCTACACATTTTATTACTATGATAATATAAAAATTGTGGATGGACTCAAGAAATTAACAACTATAGAAAAAGTACATCCACACAGAAGCAAAGCTACACGAAAATGTGTTCCACGTGGATATTCCTGCAATTTCTTTATGTATGGTCATTCAATGATCAGTCAACCGCTTGTCACACATGATCGCAATGCAACGGCAATTTTGACGATCCTACGACAAAACCTTACACAATTAAGTTATATATTGTCACAACTCCGATGAGTTTTCTTTCTTTCAGATATTGTTTCCGTTTATTGCAGCAGAACACCTCAAATGAAGGGTCTCGCAAGCGATTTGTGGAGAAGGGAGTCCATTAGTTTACGTTGTACTTTCCTCGCTAACACAATAACAATATTTCTGCTACTAACTGTGACGAAGGGTTTATAGCTCACGAAATATCTGGAGCTCGTTCGGTTGTTATGCTTTCCTTTCCCACCGCCTGACGCATTTGCACTGAACATACGGATTCCTAGTGCCCCACCGCCCACGCACTATTATGGTTTCTAAAGCCAACCGCGAATGGTTGTTCCCAGCTCACAACACGCGGTGCATTTGTGGGTTTTCATACAATTCAGGCACAAATATGGAACTCCATTTGAGCAGGCTAACCGGGGCATATGATTCTCATGGAAACCATACAACTGCTTTCATAAAGGTTTCAGAGCTCTACAATACGTGACTCGTTCGGTTGATTTGATTTTTTCGTGTTTCCGGGCACGTCAACTACTATGTTCATTAGTCCCGTTAGTGTAGTGCATGCTTTTTCTCAGGATATGCGCGGTGATCCTCCCCGCTGGATGGCGAGATCCGGCGCCGACCTGCTGTCGGCTAGTGGGGTTTCCCCCTAACCAGGACTCTCCCACCAGCGGGGCACCGCCCCAGCCGGGACAAGCTCTAAGCTCCCGACCGGTCTCCCGGGATATGTGGTAGTGTAGTGCATGTTAGTGTACGTGTGTGTGTAAGGGGGTGAGGATAGGACAAGGCTGGGGAAGGACAGGTTTGGTAGGGTACTGCTCCGGCATTCGCCTGGTATTGATCGGAGAAACCACAGAAAACTACCGATCAGAGCAGCCGGCCGCTAGAATTCTCCTCCAGACAGTGACTGAATTCGACCGAGCTGAAAAGCTAGTGTCGAAAATCCTGCCGCCGTGGGGAGTGGGAACCTAGGACCTCCCGGTCAGAGGCGCTGCAGCGACATCAGTTGATGCACTGAGCTACCGCTCCCGGTGACTCGTTCGGTATTCAAACAATAACAGGAACAGGATGTGCAGAAAGACACTCACAAGAACGACCTCGTTGCGCTTATGTATACAAGAATGCACGCTTTCTCGCATGTAGATAATATTTTTCATGGCAATTGAATACTATACTTCACGCGTAAGAAATTATCTGTACATTAAGTAATGCGTTATTTTGTCTGCCTACTTACAAAGAAACGAAAACGAAATACAATACGCCTGAAGAAGTACATCCGTTTGGAACGGAATCTTAGGAACGGAAATTATTTTGCTGTTGTCATGCAAAAATATTTCGAAAAAATCTTAATACTGAATGTGCCTTCATGTGAAGTGCTGTGCGTATGTATGTCACATGCTAATACAGTCAGCCAAAATAGGTCTACTATTAGAAATAAAAAGGTTCTATAAACTAACGTAATAAAATCACACATTTGACACCAAGATCATAATTCTATCACTCACCGATCTAAGTGAGAATACCGGACCGAACTTTATTTGGTACCGACCTGAAACAAAATAAACAATTATCAGAACTGTGTGGACTAAAACAATCCAGAAAATAATATACGCATAAATGTAACAAGCAAGACATGACATTTGTTGCTGTGCCCTAACATGTAGATCACAATAAACACAAGAAAAATCATCCAACGCCAAGACGTAACTTTGCTCCTACTTCCCAAATTCTTCACTTACGTATTCAACATTAGAGGCATTTGAAACCTGTGGTTCTGACAGGTTTCTAATGCTATTCTTGAGCGACACGTACGAACACCTTCGATTAGTATAGGACTATTTTATAACCTTACTAAAAGAGGATCTTACATGTTAAAGTAAAGTGAATGATATGGCTGGGGAGGCGATTGAGCCAAGTCAAACGGCGAGGATTAAAAATCCACGAAATGAATGTATCTTAACTAAGTACTGCAATACAAAGCCAGTGTACCGCCTACCAATTGCTCTCGAGACATTTTCACCTTCACATTAAGCGAACCAGATTATAAGAGCAAGTCATCCGCAATGCAGCTTCAAAATGTACCTTTCGTACATTACAAGCCTTCAACGCATATGTAAGTTAGGATGCCAACTGAACAAGAACGAATTCTGAATGAAATACAAATATATTTACGATCGAAATTACCGACACACAATGCATCATACTTTCATTATATGATCACAAGCAACGTACGTCTACGGCAGGTATGGGTACGTTATGGCTTTTTGTCTTTTTAATTTTTTTTTATTTTAAGATAAATTTACAATCTATTTTTTACAAAATAAGTAAATGTGATGTCTATTGTAGAATTATTATTACAATGATTAGTAGTGAAGGTATCCCATCGGTACTCTTCATCTTCTTCTTCGTAATATAATAAAAAGCAATTATTATTATTTTAGGTTGACAGCAATTGAAATTGATAATTTGGAGGTGATCATGTTTCAGTTACTTCTTGAGTATCTGTATGGGAGTTGTATAGTTTTTATCTGAACGAAAAGAACACAGTGGAGTCATTCTTCCCTAGAAATCTTAGTAAGACTACAGACACGGACAAGGACACTACAGAGTGTGAGAACACATTGATTCGTCAGCCGTAGATTCAATCAGTAGTATTAACTTCAGAATTAGCTTCGTAATATTATCACACACTAATTTTCGATAAGACTTAAATGAGAACATTTATAGGGTAAAACCAATCAAATGGACACAAGAGGCTATTGAATAATCTGGACAAGAAAAAGTACATAAAATTATCATTCATTAGAATAACAAGAAAACCGGCTTGCAATATAATAAGTTATCTATATAAATATATAGAATTTATTTATGAGGGTATCTTCGATCCTTTATATTGTTTTACCTACACATTGTAAACACTACGAGTTTGTCTAGAAAGTCTTTTGACGAAATTTCGTCATTTGTTTTGTTTAAATAAAATGTACTAGGCTCTAGATGTGGTATGTGAAAGTATTAACTAGTTTTCTAGTATAAATATTAATAATATTTTAAAACAGAATAAACGAGGATCTGCCGTCATTTATTCATTTCTTCGTTTTGTTATTCGCGTTGCAATTGATCATTCGAAAGAAATCATCGTCTAAGTGTGAGGATCCATATAGTTAGGGAGGAAAAGAGCGAGTTCTTTAAAGTGCAAAGATCAAGGAGTGTTTACAGACTGTCAAATCTTGACAGATTTCCAGTCGTTAACTTGGAAGTTACTTTACACAGCATGTATCCCTCCTTTGCATAAAATGTCAATAGGAGAGAGAGGTCTTTCCTGTACGGTCCGTGTTTCGTAGCTCCTCCGCAGCGCGGTGCAGCGTATATGTGTGTGTGTGTGTATGTGTGTGTGTGAGGGGGGGAGAGGTGTGTGGGAGCGACACCTCGGAGGACGCCCTCGCCCTTTGGCGCCCGGAATAGCGCCCGCCGCCCTCGCCTCGTTATAGCCCCCAGGCGACGCGGCGCGGGGGGGGGGGCGGCGCGGGCAGAGGCGATAGGGTATCTGGCGTACACGACGCGCCGAGGAGCGTTGCTGTTCGGAAGCCTCCCAGCCGAAGCCGCCTCCTCCCTTTCCTACTCCTTCCCTCGTCTTCTTGTATTAATAAATGGAACTACATTATCTGTGCACTTCTTCTAAATTCAGTGGGAGACTAGTTATTCAAATTATTGTTCTCCTTGGTGTCGTTGCAGGAAGTATTATTCCTCGACGAAGGACTGATGAGGGATGAGAGCCCAAATTAATTGCTGATTTACCCTTCGAAATTGATTTTATTACATTGGAGCGAATATTTTTGTTAACAATCCTGGCAAAAAACGCTCTTTTATTTCTGTATTAAAATTGGTAGATATGGCTTAGGTAGGAATCACAGAATTTTTGAAAACGAGCACAGAATTCATTTCTCCTCATAGCATATCACACGCAGTTTTAACTGTTTTTGACGTAAAATAAATAAATAAATATATACTTCTTGATCTCAACAGGAATAAATAAATTTTAAAAAATCGAGACGTACTTAAATCATCGTCATAAGATTTGTTATCAGGTCATTCAGATTTGATGCCAGAATCTCACACTTAACCTACTAAGTTTCCTTGGATCCCTTTTGAAGTTTACTTATTTTTCCCCAAACTAAAGAATTGCCAAAATGTCCCAAACTGCACGCTTCATTGGCGATAGTGGGATGACGCTCTATCGTCTCATTTCCACGTTTCATTTGAAGTCAAGCACTGGGTGACAATTGTCTCCTTGTAAGCGACGGGAGGGGGAATGCTGTTCTCCGCCGACACGGCGATGACAACAGATTCTGGCGTCCATCACACAGTCTCTCTTCAAGAGTCTTTGCCCTGGTACCTCTTCCCCACCCTGTTTTGTTCTATTGGCAGCGGACTGTTCATTCACCAAAATTAAGGATATATAAATTATTCATTTTTTATCTCAGGAAATATCAATGTTTGCGTGTAATGTAGTAGATATACAATACAAATAAGTGGACGAGTGGGCCTGATAATCCAAGTAAAGCAGATGCAGTACAGTAGTGGTAGAAAAGCGGCGAAGCAGTGATGAACACGTGCACGTATCCATGCGTCGCAGGAAGAGTACAGATGGCGATCAATATTTCTTCTTGATTGTCAATATATGTTTGCAAATAACGGTTACGCAAAATACGGTCTGTTTGTAACGGTTAGTTATGTGATATCAACTGAGTGAGTTAATTCCGTAATGTTTCCTTGATTGTTGTACTGCAGAGGTAATTCAATGGGATAGCGTTCCCTCACTAAGCACCTGATGATATAACAAAACTAGTTACGAAACGTTGTGCAATCGCTGAAATAAATGATTGTCATAAAAAACTTTGGATACTTTTATTTGCAATACAGATGGCGGTTTGCGACGGTAGAGAAATGCGATACAGAAAAGACGCAAAGTGGGCAGGGCGATGCAAAAGCGGTGGCGAATCGGAGCGGAAGTAGTGCGCAGAAGCGGATAGCGGCACCTCGGCCTGCGCACGCGACGGAATGGGCGATGGCCGGCGGGCGATAAGGCAGCTCGCCCGCAACCTCATCCCCCGGGGCGGCGCCGGGCGCTATCGGCGGCCTGCGATGCCCTCCGCCTAACGACCCTGCGCCTCGCCCTCGCCCTCGCCCGCGCCCGCGCCTCGACGGGTGGACGGACGTCGCGCCTGCAACGGTGGCCCTAGCCGGCCCAGGGAGCGTCAGCGGTGCTAATAGCCATTTACGATATTAGAACCGTCAAGAAGAATTATTACTAAGGAACGGATTTCCATGGAATTACATGTTTTACAGGAACTAGATTCTTGCATTCAATCATATTTTTAGAGTTTCTGAATGAATTAGAACTATTTGCATTTTACATATTTAGTAATTACATATTTTTACAGATTTTATCTATTCCTACATATTTTGTTACATTTTAATATATTTATACGTCGAAACGGAACATTTCAAATGCGCGTTTGCAATGTATGTTACGGAATCATATTTCTTACAAATCAAATGTGATGTTGCTTCTTCTTGATCACCATAACTTCGTCATGAATAATTCATCGCGAAGTTATGGTGGTCATATAATTATTGTAAAATGTACACCTCCACCGCTTACTGCGTCCTCGAAGTCAAGGATAAGCGGATTTTTGTGAAAAAAAGTAACTCCAATCACGTGCTTGCTAATGTTTCAAACAGCACATTCGTTACTCGATCGAAAACTAACAAATCATTCTTACAGGAAATTGTCTTCCGCGTTGTTTCATTCGGAAGGAGGGGGGATTTTCCCTTGAACATCCTCCCCCGGGATTACAATAAATTCCGTTCCCTAATTATTACAGTAGGACATGGATTGACTGATTAATAAGCTTAAGGTCATTAGTTCTTGAAAGTGTAGTACATGTTTTATCGCGGGAGGTGGCAGAGATCTTCCTCCTCTGAAAGGCGAGATCCAACGGCGGCTGGCGGGGACTTTCCTAACCAAGTATCTCCAACAGACAAAGCACCCACCAGCTTGGACAAGTAAGCTCTCGATATGTGTAGTAGTGGAGTGGATGTAAGGCAAGTAAGAGGAAGGAAATATCGCGCGTGATCCGTGCTCCGATTATAACGGAAGCAATTATGCTAACGATCTCGACACATCAAGATAAGGGAAAAAGTAAATGGAGATACGTCATTAAAGCGACAATTCAAAATTCAGAATCAAAGTGCAAAATTATTCTCAATTATTATTTACGCTAAACGATACATTCAGACTCAACTATTTTATTTACGGGTAAGTTTTAACCTGATTGCAAGGCAATCCCAGTTAGTCGTTTAAGAGCCCACGAACTTGGATTACATGGGACAGTCAACCGGAACAAAGACTGCACGCAAATCCCAGGCGGTTTGCAATATCACGGCACCTAACGCACCAGATAAACACGCAAGGCGAAGAAACTACAAAAGCTGTATTGAAATGGTGTGATTTTATTTTGTCACTTAGCACATAAAAAAGGATCATAAATTCCAATTATTAGTTATATTTTTTTACAATAACTCTGTAAATTACAATGTTAAATATAAACAAATCCAGTTAACATTAAATTTCAATAATAGACATTAATGGATGTGTTTTGGAAATTTACTTGTCAATCGCATTTTTACATCAGTGTGTTTGAATAACGGATTATCTGTTAGTCGACGGTGGTTCGAAGAGAATTCGGAGGAAAACGCGTGTCTGCTAAAAAAATGTTGGCGTACTTTCACAGGAACAAAGATTACAGCAGAGAAGATCTGGGCGGGGAATGGCCACGACTGCCATCATGCCTCTTGAAGGAAATGGGATGTACCTCATTTGATAACTTCGTGTTTACGATATATTTCAATTTCAGTTTAATATTCATTCAAATACAACAAAAACTGTCTCTGTTCCATTCAATTCCTCGGCAAACTGCACGCCATAACCAGGAGGAAATGATGATATGAAAATATTAAATCTCGCGAATTCATTTTGGGCGTGGTTGCAACAAAAACTAACATGCATTTTATTTCATCCATCATCACTCAAGGTCAAACTAAGAAAAATAGTACTTGTTTGCAACTAACAGATTCATGCACGCTGCATAGAGGCAGTTAGTGAAAAATAACTCCGAATAACTTTTTAGTTCGCTGTATTCTTGTAAACTGTTGCGTAAATAACAGCACATTCGATTAACTTAATGAGGCATTAGTTCAATCTAATATTTCGCTGTTTTCATAAAAAATGTCCATTCCAACTATGTTAACAACGAAGGGAATATTATATTTCTTTTCTGAACGCAAGTAACATTTTCTCCCTGGTCAGCACAAACGTGCGAGCGGAGACGAAGGCTGATTTACAAATGGGGCAAGCGCGAGTTTCTTATTTTCGCACCGGGTGGCCGAGAGCGGGCTGTTTGGCTGGCAGTAAACGCGGCCGCTGCGAGGCGGGGACGAGGCGGGGCAGGGAGTGGCGAGCGACGTGCGGAATGGGGAAGGGAAGCTAGGAGGGGCGTGGGAGTGTAGGGGGGGGCGGAAAGGGGAGGGGTAGCAAGGCGGGGCGTGGGCAGGCAAGGCGAGCGAACGAATCGGGGTGGGGCATAGTGCGGCAAGGCGGGGAAGGGGACGGAACTGGAAGAGCGGCGGGACGGGGAAGGGTGGTGAGGCTTGGCGGGGGCAAGGCAAGACGGGCGGGGCCACAAGGAGGGGGCGGTGGTAGGGGGGGGTGGCATGGCCGGGCGAGGGGGCAGGGCGGGCGAGAGTGTGGGCGGGGCCGGGCGCTGGTGATCGCCAGCCGTAAACCCGAGCGCGTGCTCCGCAGGCGGCCCAGGCCACGACACACGCGCACAACAAACACCCACGCCTCGCCCACGCGCTCCCCACAACTTGGCACACACAATGATTTAAGGATCTAATATTGAGGCACAGATTCCATTAACAGAGAAGTCTTGATTAATGATGTCGTAGCAGTGTAACCAAAACATTTTCTACGATTGTAGATTTTGAAATTACCAACGTTTTAAACACATCCGGAACTCCGTCATATTATTTTGCCTTGTTACAGCAAACAATTTAAAGAAAAAAAATGAAGCCACTTTATTAAAAATAGAAACAGATTTTCTCAATCACAATATCTTTCAAAATTGCGTGAAAAATACTCGCATATTAAAAAAAAAGACGATTATTTATTTTTAAGAACAGCTTTCAACGAGAAAAAAATCTTGTTTTGTTTAACAATGTAGTTGGAGGGAGTGGAATAAAATTTGGCGATTCGTGTATTTGCAAAAAGAATGAGTAGAGGTTTCATTGAAAATCGCACCTACACCGTTTATATAAGAGTACTTTCCTGTACTTCGACAAAGAAGCAAAAAATGACATTTGTAACAACTTTTGAATTTTGTTAATCTCCTAGGAGCTACACATAAACTAACACCTAAGAAATTTGAGGAGCTACGCAAGCCAGAAACCTCGGCGAATATTTATTTTGGTGAACATCCTATGTGTGGTTCAAGTAGTAGTGTTTTTCACATGAAGTTAAAACAACCAACCAACAATATTTCGATATCACTGTACCCAAAACATAGTCTTATTTACGTCAAAATTTCGACATCGATTTTTTCAACATTACAATACTTTCTCTATACTACATATGCGAGAAATTATAAGGAATACCTTGAACAAGAACCCAATGTGCGAGAATTGGCAAGTTTGGGAGAAATCAAAAACGGCGCGGAGAGTAACTAGGCCTAGAAGGGGGGGGGGCAGATGTCCGAAACCAACAGGTCTTGGACAATGCAGTCACGGCTGAGCAGCCACGGAGACTGAATATAAAGAAAAGAGGCAAAGAGGAAAAGGAAGAAAGAGGACGCGGAGAGTGAGGAGAACAAGGTGACCTAGGAGAAGCTGTAGAGGCGGGAAGAGGAAGAGAAAGGGTGAAGGGGCAAGAGGAGGTGGGGGATGAGGCGGAAGAAAAACAAAGGACGGAGAGAGGAGAAAGAAGGCGACGAAGACAGGATGACGAAAGGCAGAAGTGGAGGCGGAGGGGCAGAAGAGGAGACACAGGTAGGCGAATACGGAGAAGGTGGAGCGGATAAACAAGCGCCGGCGACCTTTCCGCCCCCGCGCGACCGCCGTCCGCCGCTGCGCGCTGCCGCAGGCACTTGTCAGCAAACAACTTTCGCGGCTCTACCTGTTGTCTCACGAGCTACAAGCAGCGTTCTTGGAGCGTCGGCGGAACACTCGCCGACCGCTGGAACTCTTGCAATTTAACTTCAACATCACTCGTCATCGAAATATTCTTTTCATAGATTTCGGAAGGATTTCGACTCCCAAAAAATAAAATTGGCATTTGCTCTCCACTTAACTTCGTTTATTAAATATCTAAAAATAGAAATATCCCTACGACACAAAATACTGTAATTATGGACATATGGGTCGATGACGAAATCAACTTTAACGTGCAGATACTATTAATATTACAGATACATACATGAGCGCGAACCGTTCACAACAATGTAGCACGCAGACAGACACTGGCACTATCGAACATGTGGCCTATGACGCAGTGTTACCACCAGTTTGTTTGTTTGTTTGTTTGTTTGTTTGTTTGTTTGTTTGTTTGTTGCACATAAGGCTATTTTTCATCTTGAATTGCACGGAATCTCGAATTACTGACGCTTGAACACCGCGACTCACAATATAACGAACATTGCATTTGACTAATTTTTGGCACCATCTTATACGCAGATGTTCTGCAGGGCACGTTCTGACACAGTCAGAGATTCTGACTCTGAACATCCGTGCATACGAGGTTGATTAATACCACATGAATAAATGCTTAGAATTCCGTTTTATGAATTTCCCACGCCTTGACTATTAGATATTTTCGCCCCCCGTGCATGCACTAAGTATCGGCGGCACTCGCGTCGATAGGTGAGAGATTTAAGGTGGAGGAGTGAGAAGACGTTGGGGAGCCTCCGGGCATAGCGGGGCGGCCGATTGGGATTTGCTTCGTCGTGGCAGTGGCCCGAACCGGGCACAGAGGAGGGACTTGTCCCGGCGCTTGTGAGTGTCGCTTATTTGACTGTTCTACCTGGAAGCTAGTAGCTTAGAGGTGGCAGAGTGGCCCTATCGAGGCTTAGGGGAGGTTCCCGAGACGTGTAACTGGGTTCTGGCAGGACCAAGATACCTTAGACAACCTGACGGCGCCCTTGCGCGCCGGTGCGAGGTATGACGGTGGATAAGAGCGAAAGCCTTTAAAAACAGTTTTCCGATCTATTTTAATACACGTACATACGTAAAGCGAATATTACGCAGAGTCGGAGCAATGCTCGAGTACCTTTACACACACACACACACACACACACACACACAGCGTCGTCGCCGCTTGGGACATGTATAAAGAAACAATGATATTCCATGCCAGCTGCATTTCTGTTCCTACCCCGCGAACTGAGTGCACTGTTGACCGGCGCCGCGCACGTCGCCGTGTGTTTGCGCGGGCCGCGCCGGGGCCGGGGCCGGTCGGGGCTTCCCCGGGGGTAAACAGCGCTTGTCACGTGGGCCCGCGGCGCGAGCGCGCGTGACGACCGCCCGCCACGGGTGGGGGAGAAAAGGAGGGGGAGGAAGGGAGCGGTGAAGAAGTGAGCGTAGAGAAAGGGAGCGGTGAAGAAGTGAGCGTAGAGAAAGGGAGCGGGGACGAAGGGAGCGGGGACAGAAGGGAGCAGGGACGAAGTGAGCGGGGGGAGGGGAGCGTGGGGAGGGAGCGGGGGAGGAGCGTGGGGAGGAGCGTGGGGAGGAGCGTGGGGAGGAGCGTGGGGAGGAGCGTGGGGAGGGAGCGGGGAGGGAGCAGGGGAGGGGAGCAGGGAGGGGAGCAGGGGAGGGGAGCAGGGGAGGGGAGCAGGAGAGGGGAGCAGGAGAGGGGAGCAGGGGAGGGGGCAGGAGGGAGGAGCAGGGGAGGGCAGGGGAGGGCGGGGGGGAGGGGGAGGAGCGGGAGGGAGCGGGAGGGAGGGGAGGAGGGGAGCGGGGAGGAGCGGGGAGGAGCGGGGAGGAGCGGGGAGGAGCGGGGAGGAGCGGGGAGGAGCGGGGAGGAGCGGGGAGGAGCGGGGAGGGGCGGGGAGGGGGAGGGAGCAGGGGGGAGCGGGGAGGAGCGGGGAGGAGGGAGAGGGGTGACATGCATGACGGCGGCAGACAAGGCATTTCGATGACCGTTCGCTGCACAACCAACCCCCGTCACCAACGCTACGCCAACTGGAGGTGCATACCTTTTGCGACAGCACCCTCAACCATCGAAAATGAATAATAATTAAAAATAATTTCCGCAAAATTTTTTGACACAAATTTCATTATTTGTAGAATTAACTATTTATAACTACACATGATTTTTTTATTCGGCCCTACCGTAAGTTCCACACCACAATTAGTATTAGTTAAGAAAACAACGTTACTAATAACAGGTTAAAAATCAAGGATCTAGACTGAGTTCAATATCTAACCGATACATGCACACATTTTGAAACTAAACGACAAAAAATCGGGTCGTCGAATATGTTCAGGATGTGTTTCACCTTTTCATGTGTATGCTCTGGATGGAGGTACCTGATGTGGCGTTGCCCCAGCGATAGAATCTGTTCCACAATTTACTCAGGGGCAGCACACAACCAGCGCAACACGCAAGTCTTTTGCGCACTGGGGGTTGCCTATTCACAAACGCGCAGGCGCTACTGAAATATTTTGCTGTGCCGTACAATCGAAAAAGTATTCGATGAAACAAGGTATATCGACAGAATGAATGAGCAATCCAATACTTCACACACCATTGAATTAATCATTTTAAATTAACTATGACTCAAATACATCTTTTAATTAAACTATATGTCAAAACCAGTGTACAACGAAAAATGCTACCATGTAGGAATATCAGGAAAAAGGAAAATGAGAAATACTGTATTTGGAATAGAACAAAACAACATTAACAAGAAATTATGCATTTAACGTAGAATTGCAAGAAAATATCATCGTATTGTCATTTCCAAAAATAACACCAGGTAAGTTTGCAATAATTGCTTATAACGAATGAACCGGACTGAGCGGAACTTATTAGATAAACTAGAAGACACGGCACGGACAAAAAGTTTTTTGAAAGAACTCATCAAAACAACACGTTTCCACAGTCGACGACTGAAACGCCTCGTGCACGTCTTGCGGGAAATTTGCAGCTGCCAAACAGTATAAAGCGATTGCCAAAATTTCCTTCATTTATCAAAAGCCGTCCAAGCAGAAAGGCGAACGCGCCTACGAGCAAACTTTTCGTCAGCAAACCTAGACGAAAAGAAGTCCCGACGTCTGCAACGAGAGAGGAAGAGTAGAAAAGCAGGATGGGTTGGGGCGTGGAAGGGGGAGGGGAGGGAACAGCTCATCTCCGGCGGCGACGTAATCATGCGCCATCTCCGCCGCATTTCCTCCCCTCCTCACCGGCCCCGCCCCCCCCCCGTCCCCCCCGCCCCGAAAGGGCGCGGCCGACGGCGACCCGCGCCACCGCCGCCGCTTGAGGGCGCTTCGGTCGGCCAGCGAGCGACTGCCACGGCACCTCACGAGACTAGTCGGCAGCTAGGGCCAATAATCCGTCCTCAAAAAACCATCACGAAAATTAATATAAATAACAATGAGAAAGGGCAACTGTTCGAAGAAGTAATGTATCTTGTGTGAAGCAATATTTTGAAACAAAATTACTGATCAGGAGTTATTTGTCGACTAACAAAAGAATTAAGACACGACTGAAAAACAAGTATAATAGTATTTAATTTTTAAACTAATTTCAATAATTAAAAAACAAAAATATAAGTGTTGAATTTATATAGTAATAAAAAGGATCGGTAGCAAACATTATGAGTATACTAATACGTTGCCGATTTTCTCAATTATTTTATGTTATTTTAATTCTGGAAGATTTTACATTCACAATTACACGATGTCACAACAAATATATTTTTAAAAAGTGTATTCTATTGATGTAATTTCACTAAATGACGCATGAATTTATTGGCAAAACAAAGGTGGGAAAATGAGCCCAAAATAATAATACAGCAATTTTTGCAATTAATTTTCTAATTTATCTTTTTTGTAGAAATTATTAGGCAATACTTGAAAAGAGTCATTCAAATTAATATTTTAACATTGTAAATTATGCTCGTCATAATTTAATTGGATAAGTTTCGTCATAAAGAATAAATGTTCTCGTTTGCACTTTAGTATAATTTCTATACAACCTCTCCTTCGCCAACATAGGCAGGTTTGCAACATTCCAAATCATCATCATCATCATCATTGGTAATATTAACAATAATAACAACATTGTGTTGACCACGAAGTTTCGCGCAATCCTGCAGAAAAGTTCGGAAATGAAATTCATGTTCCAAGAAGACCTAATGAAATCTGTTGGAATTGTCATAATTTTTGCATTCAACAGGACAAATTCATCCCAGAAATTAATCACTAAATGTTTAATAGTTATTTGGTATCGCGTGCACGCGCGTTGGTGTGCGGGATAGAGAGATGGGGGAGAAAAAGAGTTAAGCGAGAAAAGGAAAGAGAGGGAAAGAGAGAAAATGGAAGAAGGACAAAAAGCACCTTATTTAGAAATGATTTAACGTCTAGAAAAACTGGACTCCTGAACGCATAAGGCTAATCAAGAGTCCTTAGTATTCTCATAACACAATCTTTAAACTAATTCATTATCAACTTTGCGAATTAGCGTACATCCACCATATCCTCAGAGTCCACAGAGAAAAAATCTACAACTCACCAAAACGTTAGAATAATTAAAATAAATATGTTTGCTCAAAACAAGGCAAAAGATTGATCAGAATCCTAATTAAGTAAACCAAGTTCGCTAATATGTAATTCATGTTCACGACGCTTCAATAAACTGTATACTAGCTATGGCCATTTGCCACCAACCGCATTGACGCAGCTTACGGGAATGAGTTGGCAGAAAACAAGCATGTTGTTATTGCTGACAGTACCGTGTAAAGGCCGCCTTTCGAGTGCGAGGCTGCGAAGCATGGTTTGCGGCGGGAGCAAGGCCCTTCCCGCAACGAAGTCATCCCCGGTGCGCCACGCCTCCACTGGCCGCTTGCCGCCCACGCGGAGGATGAGCCAATTGCCCCGCGTGCGAGCCCACGACGCGGCGCACGACGGGAGCCTTCCGCACTTCGCAGGCGGCCTTCAAATGTAGCATTCATTTAAATTTCTCTATCCATTGATTAATTCCATGTAGGTCATCATTAATAATACTGGGACTTATCATTATTATTATTAGTTACATTATTATATTCGTTATTATTAATAATATGGTCATGTCCCTTATACAGTGAAGTGAAGTGTAGTGTGGTGGGGGCATGGGAGGGGAGGGGAGTGGAGTGCAGTGTAGTGCAGCGCAGTGAAATGAAGTGAAGTGGAGTGAAGTGTTAGAAAAGCTATGTCAACTTACAGATAACTCAAAATTAATTATAACTAGGATATCAATCTCTAATTCAAATTGTAATTATATTTGTAAATTTTCGTAATAGTTTTGTAATTGTCGTATATCTAGTTGTAATAATGTTTACCACCGAGCATGAGGTCAAAGCGAACTTTAATAAATCTATCTATCTATCTATCTAGTGATTCTGGGCCTGTCAGCTGCTAAGGTCATTAGTCCCGTAAGTGAATTGCATGTTTTTATCGCGGTAGGTGGCGGTGATCTTTCCCCGCTGGATGGCGAGATCAGGCGCCGACCTCTCGTAGGCTTACGGGTTTTCCCCAACCAGGTATCCCCCATCAGCGGGGCACTGTCCCACTGCGGACAAACTATAATCACGCAATTGATCTCCCGGCACATGTGTTAGTATAGAATTGTTTATGGAAGAGTGTGTAAGTAAGGGGTGAAGATAAGACAAGGAAACGGAAGGAAAGATCGTGCGCGGTCGGTTTCTTGGGTATTGTTCCGGCATTCATCTGGTACTCATCGGCATTCGCATGATAACTCATTACGTTACAATATTCCGAAGAAAAACAGAAAAGCCCGAATCATTACAAAATAATCTGAGAACTACAAACTCCACATTCTGAGTGAAATAGTGTGCATGGAACACTTCGCCGATTTGAAATGAACTCCAGTCTGTGTATATGTGTCAATTTAAAAGGTAAAAGATCGAAACGCGAGGAATGAAAAGTTTCTTTCACTTCCACACGCTTCTTGTAAATAGAGCATTAAACTCGAACGGGCAGAGGATATAAAAAGCAAGGGGAAACTGAGTTATTGGAGAGATCGGCGAGTCCACGAGAAACGCGAATGCGCGAGCAAAAGCTAGAAATGTGGGGACAACGCAGGGCGAGTGAATTGCAGCTGTGGTTGGTAGACGTGACGTAAAAAGTAAGGGGAAAACTGGAAAAGGTTTTATTTCCCGAGTTAATAGAATAATCAACTAAAGCCATTAGAGATAAGAGAGTACAAGTAATTAGAAAGGACCTAAGAAGAAAACGGGCAGTAGGAAGGAGTAAGAGACCCACAGCGAAGACACGGTGAGGTAAGGGCGGCAATGGTAGACAGTAGATAGGGAAGAGGTGGATCCTTAAAATGAATCAAAACTTAAAATAAATAGTTTGTTTTACTTCCTTCGTGAAAAGAATGGTCAGCGAATGCCGCAGAGAAGAACATAAAAAAGGAAGAAAGCTGTAGTAAATCGAGAGCGGAAAGTCCTCTGAAAAAACAACAACAACAAAGCTGACGCAGAAACTACGAATATGGGGACGAGAGAGAGAGCGAGAGCGAGGGAGAGAGAGCAAGAGCAAGAGAGAGAGAGAGCAAGAGAGAGAGCAAGAGAGAGGGGCAAGAGAGAGAGAGCAAGAAGAAGAGGCAAGAAGAGGCAGAGAGAGCGAGAGCGAGAGAGAGAGAGAGAGAGAGAGCGAGAGAGAGAGATGAATTGGAGCAGGGGAAAAATTGGTCGCAAAAACTGAATGAAATTAATGTGAATGGTAACGAAGGTGGGTTTAAAAACTAAGCATGAGAGAGTCGAAAATAAAGCGAGGAAGAGCGAGGACAGAAGGTCCGCTGAAAAGCGAAATCGCGAGCGGCCGGCAGCGAGAGAGAGAGAGAGAGAGAGAGAGAGAGGAGAGAGAGAGAGAGTGGGAGGGAGATGAGTCCGAGAAGGGACGTAGAAGGAAGAAGTGGTCGCGCACAATGGCGGAGGGACATTTTAATTAAGCCCTTAACTTTGTCCTCAATTACAGCCCTCCACTCCGGAGACCGCAAGGGGCTGCAGAGGTGGCTCTGCGGGCGGCGGGGCGGGGGGAGGGAGGACGAAAAGCCCTGGAGGAGCGTCCAGGTGCCGGCAGCGGACACCGCCGCGGCGCGGCGCCTCGCCTCGCCTCGCCCTGCTCCCGGCCAATTTCGACGGAGCACAGAAACACCCCGGGTTTCATTAGGTGCACAATTCGTGGCTTGTCTCCACGTTCTCCGTTTTTACTGTTAGACTTCATTTTTACTATAAAACATAATAGAACGCAGAAATACATTAAAATATTAATTGCACGTTTATTGTATCAAGTACATGTGAATCGAATATTTTTAAATTTTCTCGCATTTTAAAGCGGCAACTCAAATGTTTCCATTGATAAAATAAATCAGTAATTTTCGTGAACTAAGGTGTCTGTGATTATGATCGAATAATCGTAATTGCTGTCTGAATTATTAGCTGAAGTTTACAAACAAGGAAATACGGAACAGATTATGGAGAATTATATTCCTTCGACGTACCTCTTAATTAAACACTAACAAAAAGGTTTCAAATACATTTAGAAGACTTGTTGGATTAAAAAAAATATTTAGTATGAAATTATCTATGGAAAGGAAGTCTAAAAAAAAATAAAACGACTCAAATAGGAAAGAACTTTCAAGTCGAAGAGAAAATAAAATCTGTTCCAAAAGATGGGAGACATGAAAAGAGAAGACAAAATTAAATTGTCATAGATTGCTGGCTGATAGCAAGAAGTATGGCAAAAGGGCGAAACCAACGAGAACATAAGTTGAATGTTAAATGTTCGAGATAAATCTCAATTGAAATGGTGACTCTTGAAAGAGTACGTCTGATATCTTTTATAACCATCCACAAATAAACTAATTCAACAACTTTCTTTAATGAAAAGTTACAATATGTTTATTAGTTAATGAGATAGCCTTCCAGGTATTTCTTTCACCATAACCACCCACGTTCACTTGAATCGCATGATCCTTTTCCGTAATTTTCCCTCTAGTTACTGAACATCACGCCACCCGAGGCAAACTTTTCGATCATATCTTTCGACGAAGTTGTTTTCCGACAGTCACAGGTTTTCCCATGGATGCCAGATCCGAAATCGTTGGGAAACCATGTGGACGAGCAGGACATAAGTACACAGTGCAGACGAAAGCTCAGTTAGAATAAAATGCACCGAAGCCCTGTACATCTGCAGAAAGACCTGTAACACGTATCCCAACGTTTCCCGGTAGGTGTCGTGTGTCCAATCTACAAGTTCGTCTGAAAATACGTGAAGAGCTGAATCACGGGGGAAAAAATATGAACCTACACAAAGCCTTCTTAAGCTTCATTATTTCTTCCATTTTTATTTCTCGAATTCATTGTTATTTTTCAAACGAATATCTTTCTTCTACATCAAAACCCACTTTACTTCATTTGGTGTGCAAAGTAGTATAAAGGATAAAAATATTTGCGAAAGAACAAATACCTATACTGTTTCATAACATAAACTGTGCACTAATGAAGGAATAATGTTCCTTTGGGATTACCAGTTATTGAGACGAAAAAAAAAAATCAAAAAAATCAAGCCGTTTGCTAATTCTACGTTATTTCTTAGATCCTTAGACAAGTATGTTCTAATAGGCCGATATCAGGAAACGTTTATTGTTATAAGACCTTATAAACAACCGTGTATGTCCGTGTATACACACACCTTACAGTACTGACAAACCAGCAACGCAAGTGTTTGCATCAAGAAACCATCTAGGATACCGGACTTTTTAAGGTTTAGCGTAAATATCTCATTAAAATGAAAGCGTTTAAACACTTGCCGCAATGAAGATGCTATAATCCGGAGCTTTGCAGAATAGCAAACGAAGATTATCTCATTTAAATCGGATTATACACTGGGCGCTAATAACTGAAAAATTGAGTTTTACGTCTCCTAATCCTATAATAATCTTTCATAGGAAAGAATGTTAGTAGATAATACATTAAAAAACATCACCGTTAACTTTCTCTTCCCCGTATTGAGAAGTTTCATAATTTTCACTTGAAAATCAAAGATCTTTTTAAAAAAAAATTCTTTATGACGTTACGCAAAGCATTATCGCAGTTGCGTGCTGTACTTTTAAGAAACAGAAACGAATGCAATGATTACATCACACTGCGGGTTTTCAATGAATTCGTTACACACAGGTAAATGAGCCTGCTTGCTTGCTTTCCCCCCCTCTTCATTTAAAAATTCAAGTAGTATATGACTTAGAGTGGGGATCACAGAATTTTTAAAATGTGCACACAATTCACTTCTCCCCATAGCACGTCATATGCAGTTTTAACTATCTTTTGACGTGAAATAAAATTTTAAAAAATGAGACATGATAATAATAGAAGTTAAAGATTAATCACAAAAAGGTAATTATGTACGAGTCTACACATGTTCCAATTTACGAAAACGTCATTGCAATTCATAACTGACGTGAACTGCAGATTTCTAGAGATGAACGAGAAGTCTTTAATTATTTCTGAAACCTGGACAGGTTGCAAACACCTCCACCATCACGAGCGTCATTCCCATTACTATGCGGTGGAGGGGGTGTGGCTTTTGTGTTTGGGACCTTCCCTTTCGGGACAGATAAGCGGTGGTGTACCGTTGGTTTGGAGAGTTCGGATGATGGTAGAGGCGCTCATGAGGGAAGAATGATAGATGGAGTGGGGATGTGATTACGCTGCTGTAGTAGGTAATGTTGTGAGAAGCGAACCCAGCCACAACACATGTTGGGTTGCCAGTCTTTTCCCCGCTGAAGAGTCGCAACTGGGAGGTAGATGGCACTGTTGCACGCAAGCGAAATTCCAGCCGAGTCGATCAGGCCAAGCGGCCAGTGGCGCGCACAGAGCACAGCCATGGGAAGGTTCTAGCAGGTATACAGCAATTTTCCTAAGGATGAGCCAAAGTGACAGCTAGTGCTGGCAACATAACTGAAGGCTCTGTGGTCGTCGTTAGACTCCCTTCCCGCATTCGTTCGTTTGCAGTTGGCTAACTTGTAAATGGCTTCGACACTTCCTTTTGTCGTGTCCTTGTCCGACAAAAATATAGTGCGTTGCGAGAAATAATTGATATTAGGAAGTGCAGTGTAATGTGCTCTTCTGTAAAAATTCTTTTTTTCTTTATATATATAACATTGAATTTACTTTTTGTGTGATAAACATTATATTTATTTTAAAACCCATATTTGAATGCGAGATGCGTACCGATGAACGTGGTTCCGGCCTTTGTGCTGATGTGTGGCGAGCTGTGATTGAGAGCTTTCTATTTACATTGGTGGCAGTTTTCTTTTACTGATTGTGAGAGCATGTTAAGAGATTTTCCACTTACGAAAATAAATTTAAATATTACGTGCATATACCTCATTGAAACTCTTAGACTCTGGATAGGGATGTTTTCACAGGAGCCATGAGCACTTTACGAAGAGGCGTGGCTGAACAGCTGTCGCGGCGGAGGGATACTCAAATTCATGTGATGTTCACATGTTTTCGCGAACTGTCACTTTGGCTCATCCTTAGGAAAATGGTTCTATAAGGGGTAGGGTGAAGCAGCCACACGCTGTCCTTCTGCCTGCACCCGTTCTGAGCCCTGTCTCAACGCTCTCGAGCGCTGTCCACCATCTAAGCATTTAAGTGCGTTGGCATGGGCAAGTGTACGGCTTTTGGACAAAATTGTTGTCGGGACCGAGATAGATCCGTCGCACGTTCAGTGAAGAGCGGCGGCGACAATCGGCGTACGCAAGTGAGTGGAAGGTGCACACTCCCGTTATGAGAGGGTTGATTAATTTGTGCTGTTTTTGTTTGTTTCATTTTTCTATTTAATATCTTTCATGTTAGTATTAAAGTATAAATGTCAGCATTAACTGTTAGGATAGTGTATGGCAACATTAACTGTTAGGATAGTGTATGGCAACATTAACTGTTAGGATAGTGTATGGCAACATTAACTGTTAGGATAGTGTATGTTAATACGAACTGTTAGTTTATTGACGACCGATGTCCATTCTTCTATGGAACCATCCATACCGATAACCACCAATGAGCTTTCTGTGAACAGTATATTTTTAACCCCACAATTTTCCGGAACTACACTCACATGTCGCAAACCAGTAGCCCTCAGCGCGGCTTCCTCACACCCTTCTCGAAGCCCCTACGCCGCCACCATGGCCGACCTCCCATCACGAAAGGCCCCCCCCCGCCCCAATTGCCTTATAACACAATGCCCAACAAATGAAGTGAACTCCCACGACAGGGCGTGAAATTCGCAGTGCCTGCGGTGGCGACCACCGACACAGCACAGCAGCAGCAGCAGCAGCAACTCCCAACAACGCACACACCCTGCGCGCGGTGATGCGTCGCACGCCGTTGCTACTGGTCGTGACCATCGCAGCGCCGCCAACCCCCCGCGCGCGCGCGCCGGGGCAAGTTGCCGGAGTTTCCTCATCGCTGCTCGCCGCCGTTGTACTGGCCCCCCTGCGGTCAATTCCGGAACCTCCCACGCGCCGTGCCGTGCCGCGAGGCGCCTCTATAGCCGCAGAGCCCCGCTGGCGTCCGCTTCAGCATACGCATGTATTTGCATCCCAAAGTTACGAAAACTTACAAATGCATCAAACAGAATCAAGAGAGAAATATATGATAACTAGGGGGCGGATTTTGCTTACCTAAAACATCGCCAAAATGATCAATAAAATGATCTTAAAATGCTTTAAAAATGCCCTAAATAATTCTTGTCAAAACCAGTTCGGATGAACAACTCAAGCTGTTGGATACGTTACTGATTTAATCTTAGCTTCTTCCATTCGCTGAGGGAACTCACGAGACATTTGGTTTGGACTAGCAGACTTTTGGTTTGGACTGTTCTTTACCAGGAAATATCTGTCTTTAGTTATCCCGAAATGGGCTGAACCGGCAATTGCGCTGATATACGTCACAAAAATCACATAGTCGCAAAGGCTGTCAAAACAATTTCTGAGAGAACAAATCGAATAGGCTACTGAGTAATTTTATAAAGAACATTCGTTGCATCACGTAAATATTAAGAGCAAGTACCATTAAAAATTACATTAAAATATCTTAAATCAGCCAAAAATGCATTAAAAATGACGGAAAAGGTACAAAATTACTTATTAGTCGAAATCGAAAAAAAAAAGAAACTAATGACCTATAAAAATGGGTAATTTCCTTTTGTCATAACATAAAATGAATTTCTATACTAAGCGGCATTGTTCAAAAGTGAAAAGAAAAAATGACATTCATTAAAATCCGCCTCTAATCATAAAATACCAAAAAATACTCAAATTTCAACTAAAAAGTCAAATACATTGAATAGGTTACAACAAGTTTACGAAAAAAAGGAAAGCTTGAAATAGAAGGATTCCAATGAAAATGGAAAAGCCAAAAAGTTCGAAGTTGTAGAAATAAAACCAAAAAACAAACAAAAAACAACGAAACGAAGACAATGAGAAATTATGGCAAAGCATAAAATAAAAAAGCTGATATTGGCACATGCCTCAACCCGTTCTTTATGGCACGAAAAAGAAAAAAGAAGAAAATTATGGGTGTATGTAAAATGGAAATTCAATAATTCGAATTCTTACACAGTATCTCGAATTGCATTCATTTCATTTCAGTTTCCTTATGCAAATAAGTTCAATAATTTAAAACTCGATACACGGAAGCATTCGGGAGACGTATTTATTCTTTATATTTGAATGGGAGGTTCGAAAATTCCACAGCAATTCCTGTATTGGTTTCAATGTTGAGGTTTTTTACATTATAAAACAATTTTATATAGCGTCCAGAAGCAATTAACGTTCCACGAATTTCATCAATAAGTACTGGGGATATAAATGTTTCCTGGGCTTCGAATTTTTCTCATGTGTATTACAAAATCGTCCAGGTTTAATAACTATTTCCTAGAACGTGTAACATAGAACAAAAATTCGAAAAATATACTTCGGTGGAATTCTACACTGATAGATTTTGTTAACCTGAAATTAAATACTGTACCAGTCTTTCAGCACGCCAAGTCCCAAACCAAACCACGATTAAATCGAAGTACGAAACTCATAGTCAATTCTCAGAAAATGCACTGCCACGTCTTTCACTAGCAATGTGAAGCATCCCAGCCCCGTTGTTATTCTACGAACGCTCGTCCCAACTCTGGACGCCCAACAGGCTGACAGGAGTGCGATAAAACGACACAATGCGTCTTCAACGTACCACGCTCATGCTCACACACCCATCCACATTGAACTCCTGAATCTCTGCCGGCATTCACGCAGCTTTCAACCCCTGTGGCACGCCTGTCGACGCGGTTGCTCGCCTGCGGCCCCGTCATCGCCATTAGAGCCCCCGCCGCCACGGCCGCCACCGCCCCCGTCTCCCATTTCGCCAACGCCTCATTTCCCGACTGCACAGAGAGCGGCGGCGGCGGCGGGGGCGGGGACACCGCAGAGGGCGACATAATTACACGCGGGCGGGGTGAGGGGAGGGGGTAGGCGCCGGCGGTGGCGGGCGGGACCGCGGCGCCACGGCTACCCCCCTCCGCCCCCGCACAAGCTCGCATTCGCTCGCAGTCGCTCCCGCCCCGCGGCGCCCTCGGCGGCACCGGCCCCAACACGGCGGCCGACGCGCCTAGCACCTCTAGCGGCCTCATGCTCTATCATCGGTAGTTTTCTGTCTATTGTCCTATCAACACCAGGTGGATTGCGGAGCAGTACCTTAACAAACGGACCACGGACCGCACACGATCTTTCTTTCCCCTTCCTCGTACTATCCTGTCCCCTTACACACACACACACACACACACACACACACACACACTAACATGCACTACACTACCACATATTCCGGGAGACCGGTCGGGGGCTTAGAGCTTGTCTCGGCTAGGTTGGTGCCCCGCTGGTGGGAGAGTCCTGGTTAGGGAGAAACCCCAGTAGCCGATGGTAGGTCGGCGCCGGATCTCGCCATCCAGTGGGGGAAGATCACTGCCATCTCCCGAGAAAAAATCCTGCCGCCAACAGGACTCGAACCTAGGACCTCCCGGACAGAAGCGCTGCTGTGACATCAGTTGATGCACTGAGCTACCGCTGCCGGTTGCGCTTCTTTTAGTTCCTCCGCGCATTGGAAATTAATAATATGGATTTCAACTCATTTACCGCAGTCCAACCCCTCTACTACTAAACATTTTATGGATTATAGCGATTACAGATTTCTACTCACTAGTAAAGTGGAGCGAGCGATTACACTCGCGAATACATTTTACACCCAAACATGACGAAACGCCTTTCGAGTGGGATGTATTATGAAGGCCAATCAGGAACGATCTATCAGATTCTGCATCGCGAGCAGGACTCACGGACCTCCACCATTGGCAGTTCATAGTTGAAACAACGCTCATACTAAGTATCAATGAAACGATACTCAACGGTGATGACCAAATCATGTAACGAAGCATAATAAAGTACAATGCTAATGAAAAATTGTCAAAAGCCCATCCATGACATTCATAAATAATTTTCAACTTCTTGTATTTAATCAAGAATTATCAAAGTTCACAATGACATACAAATAATTGCACAAATGAACACCACTGAATATCGAATCAATTTTATTTGATTTGCCTGGAAGTTTGATATCACCAATGTAGACACAGAAGGTACATTGGTTGGAAAGCATTACCAATATCATTCCCAACTACAAAAGACATAATGAATGGGAAATAGGTATGATACAATATGGATAGAAATAGATCTGAAATTGCATTATATTCAAGCATCAAGTGATAACCATCGCTTGATGCTTGAATATATACTCTCAAATACCCAAGTTAATAAATTTAAACTTCATCCTTTATCAACGGCAATTATATAGTTATCATTTAAAATACCTCGCAGTGAGCAGACAGTTGCAAGTCATGGAAAAACGCATTTGACATAACGGATAAAATGGCACTAAAACTGGTAAAATGTACTAAAAAATGTAAAATAACAAATTTTTTGCCCACCGGCCAGAAACTATAACGTCAGTAGGAATATGTGAAAACCAAAATACGAAGCAATTCTTAAATTATAGTTAATGGGGTCTGTAAACTTACGCAGTGCAAGCTCTGTTGACTTAATATCCTTATGAGGGAGTTGTAGTGGCTCTACGAATAACTTATCTATTAGAACACCATGCTTCAACGGAACGAACTGGGCGATCGAAGAGTACAAATTCTCTACGAGACCAGAAATGTATGGAACTCCGCGTGAATTATTCTCAGGGAACAACTCATCTCGAAAAGAAAATCGAGAACCTGCGTTCTAGACCCCAGTGTAGAAGTGAGTTCAGTAATCGCGTGCGACGTGGGGGTGGCGTGGCGTGGCGTCGGTGCCCGTCCCACCCCGCCCCCCGCCTCGGTCGCGGTGGTGAGTCAACAGGCGGGGGGCGGGCGGGGCGGGGCGGGGGGGGCCGCGGGCGGCGGGGGGCCCCCCGCGGCGAGGCGGGCGAGACGAGACGGCGTGCGCTGGCCACTGGGCCATCGAACCGCCCACGAGCCCCCTGCGCTTGCCCCCCTCCCCAGCCCTCGCTCCCCTGCATGCACCGTACAAAACGCATCGGTCGATCACGTTGCCTGCGCGGGGCGATGTGGCGCGCTTCGATTTCACCCACTTTCCCCACGCGTTTCAGCAATCCTGCTACTTCTCTACTTCCACGTTGTACGTTCACCTGAACTGCCCCAAGACCCCTGCACTTTTCACTCCAACCTCCTCCCCCACACATACCGCGACATTTGATTGTCTTGTGTTCTACGGTGACGCATTTCGAAATTCATTGGCATTTCCACGTATTTCAGTGATGAAATTTCGGTTTGGAACGTTTTTATTTCTCTTTCACTGTGTACATTCACTCACGAGCCATCAGCACTTTCCACTCCCAACTCCTCCACGTATCATAAACACCGCATCGTTAATGTTGCTTTCTCTCATACATTTCTTAATGCACTTTCCTAAGTACTCAACTATGAAATTTTGAGCTTTGAACACATTTAACATTTCGCTTACACTATATACGGTTAAATCTTTGAACTTTCGAAGACTCATCCATGTTTAAAACTCCACAATGACTAAGGAAACTACAAACGTTTTCTGGGTCGTGTTTATGTGCTTGTATAGCTCGATGAGTATTTCAACTTTGAAGAAGAGTAGTCAGACCCCAAAATATACATGATAAAAATAGCATACAATACTAGTATAAAACTCCAAAATACATTTTTCAATGACATAACGAAAATTCGATTTCAAAAAATCACATTATTTGACAAAGTACAGAGCTTTAATGACAGTACATTAGGAGATACTACTAACACACGTCCCAACCAAAGTTTGTTACACATATTTATTTAAAAAACTATGACGTTTCGAGATAACTCACATTGATTAAACGAAGACATACGTAATACTTAGAACAACATAGTCTATCTTGATTAAGCGAGATGCATGCTCCACACTACAATAACTTTAAAAGTAAATTATATCAAAATTCTTAAATTAATATCTCAATAAATTTTCAATTTGAAAAGGGTAAGGTTCCGTAGGAGTATCACCTACAAACTCCAATGCAATTAAAAACTGCGTTGGACTACGTTGGTCACTATTGACGTTTATTTTCTTGAATATCTTACTACTCATAACCTTACTTTGAGTTCGGGGCTACGAGGTACTTGTACGTAATTCTAAGTATAAATTTTGATGTTTATACTTTGAAATAATGTCGCTGAATTCAAGGCGCTAAATGCTAGGAAAATGACAACGCTATGGAAATCTAAAGAAAATAGAATTACAAGAAATGTACACAAATTAAATACAATTCGTACATGGAGTGAATTGAGAATTGACGTATAATACGAAAAAACTTGTAATTTTAATATATTCTAATGCCAGTTGTACTTCTAAATACAATTTTTATTTATTATTGAAGAGTTGAAAGTATTACTTTCGATACAAATTTAACATTTTATTCCTGAAGCTTCATTACATTTTCCCATCATTTCCCTTCCTCCCAGGTTCCTAAATTTCTCAAATATCTAAGTGACATACGGGCAAAAAAGCTCCCTTTTCTACGCAATGTAACGACGTACAAACAGAGAATCCAGTATTATGTCCATTTGCTCTACATTCGTTAGAGAAAAGGCTCATTCCAAATGCAAATAAACGAATTAGATGCTAGGATACAAACGAGAAGGAACAATATATAATGGCGACGACACATAGGTGAAGAAAGGGACTTTTACTTATATTCTGGATTTAAGTTAACATTTAGCAAAATATCTAATTTCTCATAGTCCTAATATAAATTGGATCGATAATTCTACGCAGCGTTTCACCAGCATTAATGATACAATACAATACAATACAACTAGCATTGGTTTTTAATTTCCATATTAACAAACATCAGAACTATAAGAAGAATTTTGCCTATAAAGAAATGAGTCCCTTATATAAAAAATATTCTGCACCGGCGGAAATGCGTAAACAAATAACCATGATGTCATTAAATGTAAAAATTAGTACTAATGTAATAATTTGAATTTTAAACTCACCACAAAAAATATAGCTTCAGACTCGAAAACCAATTCAAGGGTATTCTTACCTGAAAGAAAACACAGAGTGTTAGAAACGATCATGAATAAAATACTCATTTTACGATCACAAATCGGGGTTTGGTTAACCGAGACACAGATGAGCTGCTCATGCATATTGCAGCACAGCGCTGCATGGCCAGCACCAAATAATCAACGACTTCATGCCATTGGTATTTCTCATCATATGGAACACTTTCAATATAAAACCCCCCCTTCATCACGCAAAATGTGTTAGCCATCGGGAACATTCAATCAAATGCAAAGATAATTAACTACAATTTCTGATCTCAGATCGGTATCTGCTTAGCTATGACAGTGCGAAGCGACTCCTGCTTATTCCATCAGAGCGGTGCATGGCCTGCACAGAATCATCACGGACCTCAGGCCATTGGTAATTCTCATCATATGGAACACTTTCAATATAAAACCCCCCCTTCATCACGCAAAATGTGTTAGCCATCGGGAACATTCAATCAAATGCAAAGATAATTAACTACAATTTCTGATCTCAGATCGGTATCTGCTTAGCTATGACAGTGCGAAGCGACTCCTGCTTATTCCATCAGAGCGGTGCATGGCCTGCACAGAATCATCACGGACCTCAGGCCATTGGTAATTCTCATCATGTGGAACACTTTCAATATAAAACCCCCTTCATCACGCAAAATGTGTTAGCCATCGGGAACATTCAATCAAATGCAAAGATAATTAACTACAATTTCTGATCTCAGATCGGTATCTGCTTAGCTATGACAGTGCGAAGCGACTCCTGCTTATTCCATCAGAGCGGTGCATGGCCTGCACAGAATCATCACGGACCTCAGGCCATTGGTAATTCTCATCATATGGAACACTTTCAATATAAAACCCCCCCTTCATCACGCAAAATGTGTTAGCCATCGGGAACATTCAATCAAATGCAAAGATAATTAACTACAATTTCTGATCTCAGATCGGTATCTGCTTAGCTATGACAGTGCGAAGCGACTCCTGCTTATTCCATCAGAGCGGTGCATGGCCTGCACAGAATCATCACGGACCTCAGGCCATTGGTAATTCTCATCATATGGAACACTTTCAATATAAAACCCCCCCTTCATCACGCAAAATGTTTAGCCATCAGGAACATTCAATCAAATGCAAAGATAATTAACTACAATTTCTGATCTCAGATCGGTATCTGCTTAGCTATGACAGTGCGAAGCGACTCCTGCTTATTCCATCAGAGCGGTGCATGGCCTGCACAGAATCATCACGGACCTCAGGCCATTGGTAATTCTCATCATATGGAACACTTTCAATATAAAACCCCTTCATCACGCAAAATGTATTAGCCATCGGAACATTCAATCAAATGCAAAGATAATTAACTACAATTTCTGATCTCAGATCGGTATCTGCTTAGCTATGACAGTGCGAAGCGACTCCTGCTTATTCCATCAGAGCGGTGCATGGCCTGCACAGAATCATCACGGACCTCAGGCCATTGGTAATTCTCATCATATGGAACACTTTCAATATAAAACCCCCCCTTCATCACGCAAAATGTGTTAGCCATCGGGAACATTCAATCAAATGCAAAGATAATTAACTACAATTTCTGATCTCAGATCGGTATCTGCTTAGCTATGACAGTGCGAAGCGACTCCTGCTTATTCCATCAGAGCGGTGCATGGCCTGCACAGAATCATCACGGACCTCAGGCCATTGGTAATTCTCATCATATGGAACACTTTCAATATAAACCCCCCCCTTCATCACACAAAATGTTTAGCCATCAGGAACATTCAATCAAATGCAAAGATAATTAACTACAATTTCTGATCTCAGATCGGTATCTGCTTAGCTATGACAGTGCGAAGCGACTCCTGCTTATTCCATCAGAGCGGTGCATGGCCTGCACAGAATCATCACGGACCTCAGGCCATTGGTAATTCTCATCATATGGAACACTTTCAATATAAAACCCCCCCTTCATCACGCAAAATGTGTTAGCCATCGGGAACATTCAATCAAATGCAAAGATAATTAACTACAATTTCTGATCTCAGATCGGTATCTGCTTAGCTATGACAGTGCAAGCGACTCCTGCTTATTCCATCAGAGCGGTGCATGGCCTGCACAGAATCATCACGGACCTCAGGCCATTGGTAATTCTCATCATATGGAACACTTTCAATATAAACCCCCCCCTTCATCACACAAAATGTGTTAGCCATCGGGAACATTCAATCAAATGCAAAGATAATTAACTACAATTTCTGATCTCAGATCGGTATCTGCTTAGCTATGACAGTGCGAAGCGACTCCTGCTTATTCCATCAGAGCGGTGCATGGCCTGCACAGAATCATCACGGACTTCATGCCATTGGTATTTCTCATCATATGGAACACTTTCAATATAAAACCCCCCCTTCATCACGCAAAATGTGTTAGCCATCGGGAACATTCAATCAAATGCAAAGATAATTAACTACAATTTCTGATCTCAGATCGGTATCTGCTTAGCTATGACAGTGCGAAGCGACTCCTGCTTATTCCATCAGAGCGGTGCATGGCCTGCACAGAATCATCACGGACCTCAGGCCATTGGTAATTCTCATCATATGGAACACTTTCAATATAAAACCCCCCCTTCATCACGCAAAATGTGTTAGCCATCGGGAACATTCAATCAAATGCAAAGATAATTAACTACAATTTCTGATCTCAGATCGGTATCTGCTTAGCTATGACAGTGCGAAGCGACTCCTGCTTATTCCATCAGAGCGGTGCATGGCCTGCACAGAATCATCACGGACCTCAGGCCATTGGTAATTCTCATCGTGTGGAACACACACATTATAAACCCCCCCCTTCATCACGCAAAATGTGTTAGCCATCGGGAACATTCAATCAAATGCAAAGATAATTAACTACAATTTCTGATCTCAGATCGGTATCTGCTTAGCTATGACAGTGCGAAGCGACTCCTGCTTATTCCATCAGAGCGGTGCATGGCCTGCACAGAATCATCACGGACCTCAGGCCATTGGTAATTCTCATCGTGTGGAACACACATATTATAAACCCCGTCTTACTAAGCAAAATGTTAGTCACCATGTTCATTCAGTAAAACATAAAGTGAATTTTCTTCAATTTCTTAATACAGATTGGTATCTGTTTTAAGTTGTTACAATTTAATACTACAATTAACACAATACTAAGCACTCAACCTCAAATTAATCATAAATTCCTGCTTCACTATCATTTACATAACACCCCGCCTATGCTGAAAATCCGTTGGCACCTCAGCAACCGCATGCGGGTGTTTGCTTCAATGTTTTTCTACAGAATGATTCCTTGCGTCTTTGTAAAACATCTCGGCTACTAATACCCTCTCCAAATCTTTTTCATATAATGTTTTGGGGCCGTGTCCATCAGCGTTTTGACACCAAGCTTGGAATATTACACGTTTTTGATCGGTTGTCCTAATACTACGTCTTCTTTGACTTTGGAGTTTGCATACAATGTCATTATTCCTAACGGTGGATGCCGACTCTATAATTAAAACTAAGCTCAGGGTTCTTGGCTTATCACAACACGTTTACCCACAATTTAAAATACTGTGTTTTTATATGTATGATTTTTTGTAAGGAGACTGGGATGCGGTCGTAAACTTTTTTCTTACACATATCTCTACCATGACAGCGCGTGTCCTTTTTATTTATATCGAGATATTTATCTGTCGCAGAGTATACTTCACAAGCATGTTTCAAAATAATTATTTACGCAACTTCCGTGGCATTATGTCGGCACTTCAGATGTGAACGCAGCGGCTTGCTCGTGGTCTTCTCAACCTAAGTTGGCGAATGAAACTGCGACAGCTGGGCATCCTCTGCCCATCCAGCGCCCCCAGCTCCCGAGCAATGGCGGATTCGGCCGATGGCAGGGACGCGTGTGGCCAGCCCGGGCGGATTTGCAATCTCCGCGAACACCCTGCTTTCACGAAGGGTTGGTTTGGTTTGATTTTTTCGTGTTTCCGGGCGCGTCAACTGCTTTCGTCACTAGTCCCGTTAGTGTAGTGCATGTTTTTTCCTCGGGAGATGGCGGTGATCGTATCCCCCGCTGGATGACGAGATCCGGCGCCGTTCTACCGTCGGCTAGTGGGGTTTCCCCCTAACGAGGACTCTCCCACCAGCGGGGTACCGCTCCAGCCGGGACAAGCTCTAAGCTCCCGGCCGATCTCCCGGAATATTTAGTAGTGTAGTGCATGTTAGTGTAAGTGTGTGTAAGGGGGAGAGGATAGGACAAGGAAGAGGAAGGACAGATCGCGCGCGGTCCGTGGTCCGTTTGGTAGGGTACTGCTCCGTCATTCGCCTGGTGCTGATCGGAGAAACCACGGAAAATTACCGATCAGAGCAGCCGGCCGCTAGAATTCTCCTCCAGACAGAGACTGAATTCGACTTAGCTGAAAAGCTAGTGGCGAAAATCTTGCCGCCGTCAGGACTCGAACCTAGGACCTTCCGGCAGAGGCGGTGCAGTGACATCAGTTGATGCACTGAGCTACCGCTCCCGGTTTGACGAAGGGGTTCACATCTCCGCAATGTAACAGGAACTATGTTAATGGGTTCCGCAAATCGGAAGGTACATTAAAAAATGAAATCCCACGTGTATATCATAGTTATTTAATACAGCATAAAGCTTTTTGGACCGCATCCAGGCCCATGACGTTACAGAAGGATTCTGATGAGTGATTGTCACGAAACCAAGTTTAATGATTTATGTTCTACTGTCGATAACAAACTTTACACCACTTCCTACTAGCAAACGAAACACAAAAATGACAGGTTGCGATAAATATAAACTGTGTATAAAGTAATCTGGAAAATATTGGTTATAGATTTTCGAGTTTGTTAATCTCCCTGACATATTCTAATGGACAGCGTACGTACTACTACAAATTTATTTTCGTAAAGCGGGAGATCCGAAATTAGTCCCCACGGCGGCGGACATTTTCGACACCAACTGCTTGTAATTACCTGCGTGGAAGCGAACCTTCGCCAGGATGAGAAATCTAAAGGCGAACTGCTGTGTTAGTTCGTTCCTCGGAACAACTCCAGGTCAGTGCCAAAGTGGTATCTCCAACAACGGACATACATAGATGTCTCAGTGCATCAACTAATGCAACTGCAGTGTCTCTGACCGGAAGCCCTCGTTTCGCATCCCGACGGTGGAGGGATTTTCGACACTGGCCAGATATCTAGATCGAATTCAGTCGCTGTCTGGAGGTCGGCTGCTTTGATCGGTAGGTTTCCGTAGTTTCTCAGATCAGCACCAGGCAAATGCCAGAGCAGTCCCGTAACAAACGGGCCAAGCGATTTTTCCTTCCTCTTCCTTGTCCCAATCGACACTCCAGAGACCGATCGGAAGCTCAGTCAGTCCCGGATCTCTATATGTCGAGAGACCGATCGGAAGTTCAGTCAGTCCCGGATCTCTATATGTCGAGAGACCGATCGGAAGCTTAGTCAGTCCCGGATCTCTATATGTCGAGAGACCGATCGGAAGCTCAGTCAGTCCCGGATCTCTATATGTCGAGAGACCGATCGGAAGCTCAGTCAGTCCCGGATCTCTATATGTCGAGAGACCGATCGGAAGCTCAGTCAGCCCCGGATCTCTATATGTCGAGAGACCGATCGGAAGCTCAGTCAGTCCCGGATCTCTATATGTCGAGAGACCGATCGGAAGCTTAGTCAGTCCCGGATCTCTATATGTCGAGAGACCGATCGGAAGCTCAGTCAGTCCCGGATCTCTATATGTCGAGAGACCGATCGGAAGCTCAGTCAGCCCGGATCTCTATATGTCGAGAGACCGATCGGAAGCTCAGTCAGCCCCGGATCTCTATATGTCCAGCCCCGGATCTCTATATGTCGAGAGACCGATCGGAAGCTCAGTCAGTCCCGGATCTCTATATGTCGAGAGACCGATCGGAAGCTCAGTCAGCCCCGGTGGTGCGGTGCCCGGATTGTGGGAGATACCTGGTTCGAGAAAAACCCGCAAGCCAACGGGCAGGTCAGCACCAAATCTCGCCATCCAGCGGGAGGGGGGAGATCAGGGAGTTCACCGCCAATCTACGTCCCGCATTAACACGCACTACACTTACAGGACAAACGATGTGATCTGTTGAATCAATCCCACAGCTACGATCCGCCCGCGTTTCCTTCTGCCCAGACGGACAAAACGTGACGTATCCGGGCCGTGGGCGGAAGCCTCATTTTCGTGTCAGATCGGCCAGGCGACACCACACGGGCCCCTTCCCGTCCAATCGTGCGATTGCGAGTAACGAGTGCGGTGGGGCGTGCCGGTGTTTGTCGCGTGGAGGTTTGCGGCCCTGCCCCGCCCCCGGCGCGGAGGGTTGCTCGAGGCGAGGGGAGACTGGCCGGGCGGCTGGTCGTCTGCGCCCGCCCCCCGCCCCGCGCACGGCGCGCCCCGGGGGCAGGACGAGGCTTTAATGTTCATCTCAGATGCCTTCAAGCGTGAGGTACTAGACGATTTAAGGGCTAGATAACATTCTGGCAAGTGATATATATATATATATATATATATATATATATATATATATATATAAGAGAGAGAGAGAGAGAGATTCAGATGGTTAATGTGAGATGCCGGGAGCCTCTGGCTGGATGTAGAATATTGTGAGTAGTTAGAGGGATGGAATGGTCTGGGCATGTTCGAATTTATGAAGAGTGGTTTAGAGAAGTCTAAATGGTGTGTAGTAAAGGATGAATAAAGTGCTTGGGTTTGGTAAAATGACGGAAGTGGTGTAGGGATAATTAAAGTGGTGACGGTAGTGTGGGAATGTGTAAGGGGGGAGATGGGTGTGGTGATGGGCAAATTGGAATTGTAGGGGGGTTTTGCGGTGATGTAACGCTGGGTGAAGAGCACTCCTTAAAATAAGTTACGTGAAGTGAGTACGTGAGTAGCCGAATAAGTCAAACGGATCAGACGGATTCTCGTGGAAGTGCTGTCACACTGCTGACAACCACAAAGCGAATAAAATTACGTACGTCAAATCAGCATTTTTGTTAGTAACATTGATCTTCCAATGGCTTAAGTAATCGCCAATCACCACTTAGGTCGGAGGGGCGTTACTGGCAGATCCGTCGCTTCGCGCTCGACATGTTGGCAGCCTTGCGCGAGCGCGCGCGCACCCCTCGGCGTAGCGCGTTCGGGGGAGCGGAGGTGGAGCAGCCGGGGACGGAGAGGGTGGCTGGCTCCCTGCCACCCCCTTTCTTCGCACCGCCCCCCCCCGGGCGTCTCCGCCAGCAGCGCAGGTCGGTCGGACTTGTCTCTACTTTTCTCATCTCCGCGCGAGCGCACTTTCCAACTCACTGGGCGCCGCTGCTTCGTAAAATTCCTCGCAGGCATCGGCCGAGGCGGCTCCGTGGTAACACATTCGTCGCCGCTGCAACGTTTCCGACTGTATGATCCTGCGCTTCGGTTCCCGTTGGTGAGGAATATTCATCACTAGCCACGCAGCTGGATCGAAATCAATTTCTCTCTACAGAATTTTAGGGGCAGGGAGCAAACAATAATAATAATAATAATAATAATAATAATAATAATAATAATAATGATAATAATGATAATAATAAAAGCACAAAGATGTTATATATAATCACTATCGTTGATCACGAAGAGTATAAGAATAATGAACTTTCCAGAAAGATTCGCGATACAATTATAACAGTTGGAAAAAGAAATTGTAAATGACTAAAGCAAAATTAATTATACCGATGTGCCTAAAAGAAAATGAACAGCAGAATGAAAATGTTGCAAAATGACTGCGGAGAAAGGAGGCCAAAGACGGAAATCCACAACTGTTTTGAACTGCTGCTGCGCGAGCGGGGAGGGAACGGGGCGGAGGCAGAGTGGGGTGTGGTCAATGCCGGTCCGCGGTTAGGGCTCCGTTCCCGTTCAATTAAAAGCTTTTTTCTCTCCTTCGGGCGGATGGCTCGCTAGCCTGGGGGATAACGAGGAGGGAATGGCGGGGAGAGAGGAGAGAGGAGAGGAGAAGGAGAGGAGAGGAGAGGGAGAGGAGAGGAGAGAAGAGAGGAGGAGAGGAGAGAGGAGAGAGAGAGGGAGGAGAGAAGAGAGGGGGGAGAAAGGCAGATAAGCGAAGAGGCGGCGGCCAGAGAATGACGAGAAGAGAAGAGAGGAGAGGAGGAGGAGAGAGGAGAGGAGAGAGGAGAGGAAAAGGAGAGGAGGAGAGGAGAGAAGAAGAGAGGAGAGGAGAAGAGAGGAGAGAAGGAGGAGAGGAGGAGAGGGAGGAGAGAGAAAGAGAAGAGAGGGGAGAAAGGCAGATAAGCGAAGAGGCGGCGGCCAGAGAATGACGAGATCGATACGAACAGGAAGGGAGCGGGGAGGCCAGAAGGGACGCAGAACCGCGAGACGGCAGGGTTGAGAGCAAACGGTGTTGGGGAGGGGCGGGGGCCTATCCAGGGCGCGCGTCCTCTGGAGGGCTGGCCCTGCGCCGGCCGACGCCGTTTGATTACGAGAACACGGGGCGCGGCGGTCAGCGGATGGGTGAAGGTCGCATGAAACTCGCGCCAACCAATATGCCTGCGGAGGTATCTTTTTGCCTTCACGGCTCCCTCACAAAAAGAATGCACACATTTTATGATATTCAATCCAAACTGATTAGGAACTTCACAGTAAGAAGTCTATTATTTGAATAAAAGTTGTAAACAAACGGCGGACGGATAGAGTTTTGAATATGCGGAGAAAATTATACTGAGAACTAAATAAAGACATTTAAAACTTAAAGAAATTGTAATTTATTAAGGAAGACAATAAAGAAATACTTTATCAAGAAAAAAGTGTCTTTATTGCATTGTAAAATAATTATTTATAAAATTAAGTTAAATAAAGATTCTTGAAGCAAATAGTACATTACGAAACGATGATATAATGATTGGTATTAATACACGAGTGTGATAATACGATACGAGCAAGGAACAACGGGGTATCGTAAACCTCACTAGTGTATCACCCATTACATCGAGTTTCATACGGTACTTTTTCGACTCATTACGGTAACTTTTATAATTTAAACTTTTACTTGAATCGTTTCGTGGCAGTTGACATGCAGGATTCAGCCAAGGCCATCAGCGGACTGTTTCCTACCATACTTTACCCTGCCCCAGGTGGCTTTGGTTTACCACTGCACTAGTCAAATAGGAACAATGTGAAATGATTCAATTTATTTCAAATAATACTCCGCGTAAACAGTTAATAATAAAAGAAATTAAAACTGACAAGCTTTTTACAACATTAAATGCAATTTGAATGTATACAATCGAGCGAAATGTTTACTAGAACGATTCTCAATGATTTGATATATTGTTTTTATTTGTAATTGTACTTCCGTGTTTCTGCATTCTGCCACCGGACAACATCTGCCCAATTGTAGAATAAAACCTGTATCTAATACTTGGTTTGTTAAATTCCCTGTGGTTGGTCAAGAACCCGTATCATAACGAAATCTGCATCGTAATGAGTACACTGAGAAAAAAGGTTTGTTAGACCAACCATGCGCATTGTTACTATTCGGCCAACGAAGATCGCATGGTTGGTTTAACAAAGAACATGATTATGCTGAATAAATGGTTAATGTAATTTATACATGATCTTTGTTAAACCAACCATGCGATCTTCGTTGACCGAATATAACAATGCGCATGGTTGGTCCAACAAACCTTTTTTTCTCAAGTGTACCATTAAGCAACGGGTTGCAGCCATCGAATGGCAGAATTAGGTAGAAAATGGGAGTAGAAAACATTCTGTTATATACGCAAGTTTCGCATGCGCGCAACGGCCTCGTGTGCGGCAGGGAGGGCCGCACGTGTGAAGGGGGTGTGAGCTGACAGGCTCGCATCGCTCCAGTCGATTGCTTCGCGCGCGCGCAGCGAGACGGAGCGCGAGGAACGTACGGGATTCGAGGGCACACAGGAGGGGACACTCGATTCCTCGATGCGAACTTCCACGGGCTCGTATAAATCGCATAGAAAGCAACCGTAAACGTCGTGATGAAGCTTGGCTCGGGGAGAACAATGGCGTGCGAACATGCCCGACCTGGCTTCTTGGTTTGCAATGTACAATGATGTCACGTTTGGCACTTCACTGCATAGAGATGGGATGGGCAGGAGCGAACAGAGGGGAGGGGGACAGCTGAGGCAACTTGCCTCAGGCCCCGACTTTCTCATTCAAAATAAATTAAAAAATATATATTTATCCCTAATCAAAATTGAACGCTGCAAGTTATGTCTGATGCACGGAGAAATGAATTCTGCTTATGAATTGAGGGAAAAGGAATTTTTTTGTTTAAAATGATCCCTCCCTGTAGAGAGCCCCAGGCCCCTGGTATTCTCTGGGCAACCCTGTGGATGGGAATCCGATACGCGAACCAACGGCAAGTTATAGACACGCAGCGTAACGTGTACACTACCTTGTTTCGGTAACACAGATCCTCAAAGTGTGAATTTCCAGCAAGCTTTCAAAGACATTTTTATAGGTTATTGATCTGACGTGCGGTAACGTCACAAGACAAAACCTGTCAGCATCTTTTCCTCGTTGGTCCGGGCCACGTGTCGCGGCGATGCGAGGAGACGTGGGGGAGTATGTTAAGGTGCCCTTGGCGGCGCAGGGCAATGGGCGTCCGGAGTGCAGCGCCCGAGGCGAGGGTGGGGAGGAATTATGCAGGAGACATCCGCGTTGCATAATGCACGCGCCCTTGCCCTCGCCCGCAGCGGCCGCTGCCCCTGCCCACCGCGCCTGTGCCCCCCACCCAGCCCCGTCCATCCTCTTTCCCTCGCCCCGTCCTCTCTTCTCCGCACCACTCGCCCCGTCCTCTCTTCTCCGCACCACTCGCCCCGTCCTCTCTTCTCCGCACCACTCGCCCCGTCCTCTCTACTCCGCACCACTCGTCCTATCCCCTTTGGCCGGCCCCTTTCCTCCCATCCGCTTTGCCCACTGCACTCCATTCATTCCGCATCCCTCCCTCTTCATCCCTTTCAAAATCTCGTTCCTTCCCCCACTCCACTCTGTTCCATCTGCTTTCTTCCGCCCGGCTGCGTTCCATTCCATCCCATCTCCTTTACTCCGCTCCTCTCGCCTCCTCCCATCCGCTTTTCCCCACCCCGCACCATTCAATTCCGTAACATCCCATTCCATCACATTCGTACTGCCCCACCCCAACCCGCTCCGTTCCGTCCCATCCCATCTCGTTGGCTCCGCCCCTCATCGTCTCCTCCCATACCCTTTGCTCCTTCCCATTTCCGTAACATCCCATCCCATCCCATCCCATCCCATCCCATCCCATCCCATTGGTACTGCCCCACCCCGATCTTTCCTGTTCCATTCCGTTCCGTTCCATTCCGTTCCGTTCCGTTCCATTCCATTCCGTTCCGTTCCATTCCATTCCATTCCATTCCGTTCCATTCCGTCCCATCTTCTTGACTTCGCTCCACTCCACCCCCCCCCTTTCCGCCCGTTTCAACGACCAGTCCGACGGCCCATCCATCTCGTGCGCTACCCCACCGCGCACCCAGCGGCCTGATCCGCCCCTCCAGGGAGCCCGCTCGCGGCGGCGGGGGCGGCCTCTCCTGCATACTTCATCGAGTTGGAATGAAAGCCTCCCCGCCTAGCCACGCCACGCAGCTACTTCTGCATCCTGTAATTGCTTTTCTTTTCTTCATGCAGCAATCAACACTGCAGCGGGGAGAAATCAACATTGGCGCTAAGCAGGCAATTTTGGACTCTAGCTGACTACTTGCTAATACAACGCACTAAACGAACACTGTAAAAGTTAAAACAGAAAAGTAGAACACGAGAACTATTCAGAAAATCGACACCCAGACCCCAAATTTTGTGGTACATCGTTGAGTACATATTCCGTTCAGTCTAATGAAATTAAAGTGGTTTACAAATTCTGGAAGAATACAATCACTCCTCACTGTGTACACACAGTTAAACATGTTTCGGAAAATGAAACAGACGTATTTATAATTTTCCAAAATCTGGGATTACGTTGTATATGACAATAGCCAATCCAGCTACAAACCTTCATTTGAAAACGTAATGCATAACATACAATTATAATCACTGGCATATTTTTGTAGATGGGACATGTTTAAACGACTACTGGAGACAAGGTTTACACTCCCTTTCTTTGCATTGAAACTCTTCAAACTTAAAGAAACTCGCTATCTTCGGTTTGCTAACCACAACTGAACACGCCCACTTGCTCGCGCTAGCCTCAATTTCTTTCGAAACGTCAAATGCCCTGCGGTAGATCGCTTGCAACGCACACCACCAAACAACAAACTGAACAAATGCCAGCAGATAAGCTATTCATTCTATTAATTTTAAAGTCGTAATTAAAGTTTAGTGTTTATACTTTAACCCCGATTAATAATAGCAAGCGATAACCCCTATGGCGTTCTATCATTCGTTTAAAAAAAATCAATTGGTTCTAAAGGATGTTCAAATTTCTTTCCCAACGAAAACTCTGAATGTTTTAAATAAACTTCATTATTTATATAATTATTCCCTCCCAGTGTTTAATGAATGGCTTATCTATGAGTACCAAATCAGTTTCTCAGCAAACGCAAAAGCCAGCGTCTATGTTAACCAAGTCCAGAATACTTTTTTAATCGTCTATGCGTGATCTGGGGATTTTAATGTCCAGTAGTTAATTTATACCAATCAGGAAATAAAATTTGATTCTGGTCCAGAAGGCATAACTCCGCAAACCCTCATGCATGTGAAATTCTACGGTGCAAAAAGGAATGGTAATTGCATTTCCAAGCAATTACCATTCCTTGGTAATTGCAATTACCATTACACTCATTTGTGATTGCATTTACCATTACACTTTAGATGTGGCGTAGATCGTGGTGGCGACGATTGTAATAGGATGACTATGGTAGAGGAGTGATGAATATTAATATAACAATACTGATGTATGAAATTAAGGACGTTTTAACAGCCGCTATTTCTGTTAAAACGTCCGTGGTGACTGACGATCATGCTGATGGCAGTGATCTTAGTTTTATATTGGTAGTGGAGATGAAGGTGAAGGCGACAAAGAAGTGATAGTAACAGTGATTTTTTCGTGATGGTATCTCTGACGAACTGACGAGAATAGTGGTGGTTTGTTGGAAGAGCGATTGCGAGTGAGTCAATTGCTTAGGTAATTAGTTCCGTAGCAATAGTGAAAGTTTTTCCTCCGTTGGTGGCGGTAATCTTTTCCCTCTAGATGGAGTCTCCGGCGCCGGCTTACCTGTTGGCTCGCGGAGCTATCCCTCAACTAGGTATCTCCCTCCAGCGGGGCATCGCCCCAGACGGGACAACCTCTAAGCTCCCGACCGGTCTCCCGGCATGTGTGGAAGTGTAGTGTATGCAAGTGTATGAGTAAGTAAGGGATGCAGATAGGATAAGAAAGAGGAAGGAAAGATCACCCGCTGTTCGTGGCCCGTTTGTTAGGGTATTGCTCCGGCATTTGTCTGATATTGATCGGAGGAACCACGGAAACTGACCAGACCACCGATAAGAGCAGCCACCCGCTAGAACTCTGTCAGCAACTAATTCGACCTAGCTTATTTATTTATTTATTTATTTATTTATTTATTTTACGTCAAAAAACAGTTAAAAACTGCGTATGACGTGCTATGGGGAAAAGTGAATTGTGTGCACATTTTCAAAATTCTGTGATCCCTACACTAAGTCATATACTACTTAAATTTTGAATTTTGAAAGGAGAAAAAAACAAAAAATCCCATGTAGTAAAATCTATTTTCAAAATAAATATGCAATAAATTTTGAATTTTGAAAGGAGAAAAAACAAAAATCTCCCATGTAATAAAATCTATTTTCAAGGATAAATAAGCAATAAATTTTGGCTCTTATTACTTCCTGCCGCGACAACATGGAAACGATAATTTGAATAATTGTATTTCCCACTGAATTCTAGAAGACGTGCACAGGAAATGAAGTTACATTTATGTCCAGAAGCAAAACAAGGGGCCATCTCAGCATTTGCTCAATGGATCAGGGAAACTGGACGAAAAACCTGATCGAGATGGGGTCATTGACCCGGAAGCTGTAGTACAATAGTTGTTACAGGTTGTTTATACTCATTTACACAGTTCAAATGGTAAATAAAGCATTATGAATCATTGTTAAAATGAATGTTACTTTTCTTGTGATGCTCAGTATAGTCTCTAATTGTATAGAAACAGTTATGCAGCAGAAACGATTTCACTTGGGATTTAAACTTTTCTATTGAATTTAATCGTTTAATGTCATCTGGCAAAGTGTTGTAAAATAATGTACATGTATTGTATGTGAATTTTTTGTAATGAGCTGTTGATACTGTCACCTGATGAATATGATTTCTACGTCGAGTGTTATAGTAATAGACTTCGGCATTTTCTGAAAATATATTCCCGCCCTTGAGCAAGTCATTTTTTACAAAAACCACTGATTCGTAAATAAGAAGACACGGTAATGGTAGAATTCCTAGATTAATGAAGAGAGGCTTACATGAATCACGTGGGTGGGATTTGGTTATTATTCGTACAATTCGTTTTTGTAATCTAAAAGTCTGGGAGCTATAAGATGTATTTCCCCAGAATATTATGCCATATCTCAGGCGGGTGCTATCTAGCTATCTAGCTAGTGTCAAAAACCCTGCCTCCGTCAGGAATCGAACTGACAGTGATGGAGGAGGCAATGATGCTGGGAAGTGAAGATGTCGATGGCGGTGATGGTCTGATGGTAGTGGCAGGCAGTGAAGAGAAACGTAAAGAGGAATAGTAGTAGCTGCACGTACTAGAGAGAAAGTAAAGATGAGCCCCGAGAGGCGCGCGCCCAAACGCCCGGCCACATTCACCGGAAGCGCGAGCACAACGGGGCGAGGAGAGTGGGTCTGGGCGAGCGGGGCGGTGAGAGAGGGGCAGAACAAAGGGCGGGAAAACGGGGCGGGGCGAACGGGGCGAGGCGAACGGGGGGGGGGGGGGCGTGTCCAGGGGGATGGGTATGGGGCGAGGCCCGATAGAGGGATGGCGGGGAAGCTCACTCCATTTCCGGGGCCAATTCCCCGCGAGGCAATTAGCGTTGCGGGCACCACCGGGTGGCCGGGGGGTGGGGTGCACGCTTTCGCAGAATTTGCGAGACGCAGCAGCCGAACGGGCGCGCGCGCCGCTCGCAGCGCAAATGGAAAACGCGAGCGTGCGCGAGGAAAATTAGAATTGGGCCTCCGCCGGCGCCCCTGACACTATCGGCTGTTTTGCGCGCGTTCCGACGCACTGATAAGCTCGACAAGTGGATGCTCACGGCTCCCAAAGGGGCGTGGCCTGCTTGGAGCATGGGAAGCACGGTAGTACATGAAATCCATTTCAACACTGGCAATTGGCCTCTTCCTCTTACATTTAATCTTTTAGTACTTTGGAGGTAAAAGGCACTATGTATCGTTTACCTAATTTCAGAGAAGAGCAAACCAGTTCTAACATGCATTTTGACGTTTCAATGAAAGTTGACATGTTTTAACAACTATCTTCGTTATTAATATTTTTAGAGTTTAGTTTTCAATATTTCGAAGACGAACATAAAATTGGCCCAAGAGTTAAAATACCCTAATTCAGTAATACACGGTCGTTCTATCCTTTACAATCTGGTTAGACCAAGGACTTGTAAGTCGTTACAATACCTACGTCCTACGGCGTTCTATCCTCTCGAATTCTGGAATTCACCCCAAATGGTTTCTCCATCGCATCCAAGCCGCGGAAGGCGGACTGTTAAGATACGGTTGAAGAAAAAATCCCTGAATGGGGAAAACCTGTAGTCAGAATTCGACTACATGCTTATCTACCAAAGTTTTTCTAACCCATTTTTGGCCTGGCGTGGGCGTTAAAAATGTTGGCGTTTTCCTTCCCGTCTTTGGCCTCCGCAGCACATGATATCAAACAGCGCCACCGTACTGTATCGTCTTTCTGTTTTGAGTACGAAAGTCACGCTGTGACTCTGAAGCACAGAGGTTTCCTAGTGCCAAGAATCCAGAGTAAAGCAATCCAGTTTATTCGCCTCTGATCCCAGGAAGAAAAAGGGCAATGTGAAAACGGTACTTCCAGTGAAGTGGATATTGATCATGGCAAGTGAGTGTAGCACACGGCAAGTGAAGTGAAGCGCTCTGCCAAAAGTCGTGAAGTGCAGAGATGGGTTCATAAGGGGTATTTCGCGAAAATTTCGTTTGTTAAGAAAACGAATGACGACAATTCCTGGAGAAATTCGTTAAAAATGTAGCTTTAATGACTGAACAACTTTGCAACATTCTTTTTTTTTAATTAGAACTTTTTGCATTCCAACCTTTACGCATTCGGCAGATGATATCATCGGAAACCGAAGAAAAACTCGGTATGTTGAGTATGCGAATAAGTGGAATAGGACAATGAAATATTTTTTTATCATTTCCAGTCGTAATACTTTCCCTCTCAATTTCCCCCCCCCGCGTTTCTGAGTGTCTAACGAAGCTGTACATAGAATATATATCAGAACAGAGTGCTGACAAAAAAGTGTTCATTCTATTTCTACGTGCATTAGAAATTAGTAACATGGATAGCGATGAATTATTTACTCCTCGTTCTCATCATCATTCTCATGAGAAAGAAATGAAAAAAGAAGAAAAAAAAGTGAAAAATAAAGCGAGCGCCTGGCTGCAAATACTGATTTACAGAGCGCAGCCTGCTGAGCGCAATGAGGAGCGGGCGCGGCGCTGCGTCGCGCAGTCGACCCGGGGCTTAATAAAACGGTGCCAGAGATCTCTCTCGCCCCCGCCCCGCCCCGAGACGTCGCCCTCGGCGGGGGTTCATCACGCGAGGGCGAGAGCGCGAGCGGGGGCGGGGCGGGGCGGGGCGGGGCGGGGCGGGCGGGGCGGGGGCGCGGGTAGAGACGCGCCAATCTGCGCCCGATCGCCCATCGCCCGCGCGCCAGGGGGGCGATGACGCACGCGCCCGACCCGTTCCACCGCCCCCGCGCGGCGCCACGCGACCCGGCCCGACCCGACACGACCCGACCCCACGCGGAAAGGCACACCCGCACCTACACGCCGCTCGCGCCAGCCAGGGGCGAGCAAACCGCTCTAACGGGGTAAAATCTACTACACTCCCACGTAAAAAAACACGGCTCGCTTATGTATGTGATTTTATATATAGCTACTAGCAATACGGTTACTTTTAGAGCTTGAAGAGCATGCTACATGTTCTATTTTATTGCTAAAAGTGAGGAGAGACTTATGTGTTCAGATCAATCTGACAACGCAACTAACAAAACGAACTATTTTCCTTTGACCGCATCAGCTACTACTGACTTTTACGTATCATTAAGTTATTTGTATACATGAATTAAAGCAAAATGAAAGTAAGTAAGGGTGTCTACAAATAGGGCAAGACACGTGGTAAAAGTGATTTTATTTTGCACGTAGGATGGTACCATTCGGCCTATAGGTCTTGCGTCGCAACCTTTCCTACTCGCAAAGTAATGTCACTTTTTTAACTCTGATCATCAATAACTATTGAGTGATTGAATCAGCCACTACTGACCTCAATGTATCAGTAAGTGATTTGTAAACTTGAATTACAATAAAATGACAATCAATAAGGCTGTCTAAAAAATTGTGTATGACACACGTAGTAAACGTGCTTTTATTTTGCCCGTAGGATTGCACCACACCGCCTATCGGCTTCGTGTCGCAACCTTTCCTACTCGCAAGATAGAATACCACTTTTACCTCTAGTATCATAAATAACTCTTGTATGTAATTATTATTTATCTTATTATAATTGTAATCACTCAACACGTAACTCTTGCATTTACTGAAATAATTCAGCATACAGTGATCACGTGCACTTATATCAGGTTGAATAACCCGCCTAATAATTCAGAACCTAGTATATCGTTCCTCTGCTTACACACAAATCATGTTAACCCTGTCATAACAAACAGTATCCTCAAATTTTCTTTGCACTAGCATTAATCACATCAATTTCAAGTCTTTCCTGCGTTTTATTTTTCATGCGTTTCCTCTCTGTATTCCAGTCGCCACTGCAATTAATTCTGCAGACTATGGCAATAGACTTTGCTTATCAACATAAAATATGAGTTTAATTAAATTAAAAGCATATTACAAAGGAAGTTTTCCTGAGTTGTCAATGAAGTATTAAGTTATAAAGTTATAAATATGTATTCGTGTTTGTGCAAGCCAGAGAAGTACTAATATTTGATAGGTTATAAGAATCGTTATTAGTAAATATTAATTTCATAATTAAATTTAGCGACTAAAGTCCCGAATAAAAATCATTCCGTCTGAGTACGCATCAGTCAAAGGAGTATGTTTTGATGCGATATGAGACGCGGAAAGAGACGAGAATCTAGCAAATCGGACACGCGTTAATGAACTTGCGCCAACCCTTCCACAGATCTACGAGTACGACGAAAGACTATCCAAATACACGAAAGAACAATACATCACAACTCGGCTGTACCTGTCTTTCAAATAATCATATTCAAGGTTAAGATCACATTATAACGAAAACCTGATAAAAGCTGACAACGAAATGTCGTTATATATAAACTAAAATTAACATTCAAAAGATCAAGTTTCAGGAGAAAAGCATATTAACAGTGAAGTACGGCAGGTGCCAATGTAAAGAAAATAAACTTTTCTGGAGGTGTGACTGTCCAGTCGAAAATGGCGTAAGGTCTAGTAAGCGCAATCTTTTAGCAAATCAAAGCACTACTTCTTTTATTGTAATGGGTTCAATACGTTGAATAAATGAACGCACTTTAATTACACAAATTTCGCAAAATCTTAATTTTGTGCCAATTCAGTAACTGAACTTATCCCAACATCCTACCATTCTTCTAGACTGGAAGCAATACACACAACCGCGTGCGCGATCCACTGGGTCGTCCGTCGAGAATCAACTCGTCGCTTCTCCGCAGCCTGTCCTCGGGTGAACTTTTCCGCGAGCAGGACGTGACCTTTGCGGAGTCTTTCCTTCGCCGAGACTTCTTTTCCACCTCCGCATTCAGGTGGCGCGCGCCGCGCCCCGCCCCGCCCGCCCCCGAGCGGTTTCGCGCCCCTTTAATTCAGCCGCACCACGCCACGCCACCGGCTAATGTGGCTCAGGCCAACAACTGCTGACTCTGGCCGCGAGGGCCTCGAGGTCGAGTCCCGACAGTAGAGGGTTTTCGACACTTGCTTGTCATGTAGGTCGAATTCAGCTCCTGTCTGGAGAAGAATTCCATCGGCCGGCTGCTCTCATCGGTATTTTTCTGCGGTTTCTCCAATCAATACTACGCGAATGCCGGAACAGTGACCTCACAAATGGACCACGGACCACGCACAATCAGAAGAACAAGGAAGAACTCCTCTTCACACACACACACACACACACACACAAACACACACACAAACACACACACAAACACACACACAAACAAACACACAAACACACAAACACACACACACAAACACACACACACAAACACACACACACACACACACCGAAACGCGTCACGTCCTCCTTCGCATCTCCTCCTCCACCGGAGGCCTGGTTGTTAATTAAGTGATACCGGGCGCGGTCAACTGCTTACGTCATTTATAACGTAAGTGTAGTGAATGTGTTTATCGCGATCTTCCTCCGCTGGATAATGAGATTCGGCGCCGACCTACCCCTCTTGCCAGAGGTTTCCCCAACCAGGCATGTCTCGTGAGAAGGCCACCATCCCAGGCGGGACAACCTCTGCGCTCACGACATGTGCCGGAGGCGAGGTCTGGGAGCTCCTGACCGCCCGTGCCGGCGACTTCGCCACATTGTTCATTAGTGAACTTCTGACGACTAACCCTTTTGATTCACTTATCCGATGATGACAATATTAAATAGATGTTCTCCACAACGATTGATTTTTTAACACACAGATACAGCAAATTGCATTATCAGTAATTACTGAAAATTTAAATATCTTTGTTCGTAAACAATCAACCGAGATTGAAATATAAATAAGCAATTGCGCGTCGTCGCCGCCGCCAGTTGTAGCTCACGCAGGATACGACCTTTGTTTCCACAGTAAAACCAAATGGCGTCAGGTGCCCATTACGAGTCCGCTACCTTCACCTCAGGGGACATTTCTTCAATTATGACAATATTTTTTGAAGCTGCCTACTGTTGAAATTTATGGCACTGAGGCGATGCATTATATTCCAAGAGGGAATTTATTTCCAAGACGTATTAACTACATTCACTATAACCGAATCTTTTTATGCTTACTTGTAATGTAAGCGAAACGGGACACGTGACTTAAGTCACTATTATCCAAAGTTCACTATATCCCAATCCACTATAACCGGAGTCGACTGTACTTACTCCCATCCGGATACCGACTCACCGGTGGCTCTTGGCCTTCAGCATGCCAACAGGCGTCGCTTCATGCAGGAAGAACTGTCAAGCGCCAACTTAAATGTCGAGGGCAGGAAGTGCCAAGAGGGGCATGGAAGTGAGTGCATGCAAAGGACCATCGACGAAAGGTTAAAAACAAAATGAAATGTCAATAAAGAAAAAGAAACAACAAAAGTGAGGAAAACATAAAATGAAGAGGTAATCATGTTGTTTCATACACACTCCCGATTTTCACTCGGCATGCAGTCCTGATCAAACATCAACGAAGATGAGTAATAAAGCAGGCAAAAAACACGTGATAATTTAGCCCCACCCTCAAACCGATGGCACATATTTACAATTATATTTGAGTAATTTTCTTTAGAAACGACAGCAATTCAATACCACAATCAATTGTTGCTTTTAACTAACCACCAATCATCAAAATATTAAATTTTAAAATTCAGCACAAATGAAAAAGCAATTCATAAAAACAAACAAAAAAAAAAAACAAGTCCTGTGAACACTACACCTCCCATAACGCAATAGTGCCTGCACACACAAGCCTAGGTTCCAGTTAAGGAATAAGTTCCCAAGTATTCTTTCAGCTTTTGTCGAATTTTCCCGAGCGGAATTGTGGCGCTGGAGACCCGAAACAAAGGACGATGATATTACGCTCAAAACACAATGACGGATCTTACGCACGAATTATTTCGAGACTGTCTTGGTCCTTGTACTCGAAGGCGGTTCCCACTATCCTTCCTTTATGAACGACCTCTCCTGCGATACTTTTGTTACGCAACCAGCGCAACAACGGGAGACGTCGCGAGGAAAACGTTTCCGTCTCCAACGAAGTAATTGTGAAACAAAACTAAGTTATCGGTGTTTCCGGCATCCTCGAGCATTTTCTTTGAACCTTACAAACATGTAACAGCAAGTTCCTCTTTCAAACATCTGCATGACAAGCGTAAATCGGCCAGATGGAGACGCACACATACAGGAATCTTTTATAGTTACTCCGTATCTAACTTCGAACGAGACATTTCACTCCATTCACCTTAAAAGTAATAAGAAAAAACCGCCGTACATTTCTTAACATTTAATTAAATTCGTAATTTATCAAGAACACTGGGTGTGCTAAATTAAAAGTTAAAAAAAGGTGCCTGAATCCGAATAAATGAAGACGACATCAGTATATAGAACAAATGAAAGAAGATACGAGAGGAGACTACACAGAAATGAAGAGAGCAACATAAATTGGAGAAAAGTGGAAGAAAAGAACTCCTGCTACCCAACGCTTTCGAAAGATACAGAAAAGGGGAAAACAAATTTGTCGGAAATCTGCTTCATCCTTACAATTAAAAAATCAGACGTTCATGGCGATATCAGTAACAGTGGTCCCAACTGGTACCGACTTTGAAGACCTATCATTAAAAAGTGGAGGATTGTGTCGCAGGTCTCATAAATAAAATTAATTTATTTTTCAAATACTGATTTAACACCAAGGCAAATCATCCATCTCACGAAATCCAATTAACAATTCTCGTTAATAACATACAAGCCGGGTATCTAAGATACTATTAGAGCAAAAACTCGACATACACAACTGCTTGTCTCCTCATACCAACTACCACCTCATCACATGAGAGATGGCGCTATGTTAAACACTTTTCGCGTTCACACAGCCACGCACAATATTAGATTCCAACCTAATTTCCCTTCCCTTCCCGCCAACTTCCTCCGCGTGGCTTCTAAAGCCCTCGCACAGTAGGTGAAAAGACCCCCTCCCTCGGCTCTCCCAGCAAATCCTGTCGTCCCCTACTTTCGAACAGCCTCACGCCATCCCTCGCGTCCAGCTACCCCACCCTGCTCCGCCCCGCCCCGCCCAACGCCGGCCCACCCTATGCTGCGACAACCCAGGCCTCCTCCGGCCACCCTGCCCCCGCCGTCCCGCGCCACACCGTGTCACACCGCCCCAACCCGCGCTTCTCTACCCTACCCCCCCTGCCCGCCCCCCCCCCGCCTCGTCCGCCCCGCTCCGCCTCCCGCCTCGCGCCGCCTCGGCCTCCCCCGTCCCGTGCCACGCCATCCCCCCCTCCCCCCCCCGCCCCCCGCCTCCCCCCCCCCCCCTCGCTCGCCAATTCTGTCCGTCCCGCTCGCCCCCCCTCCGCTTTGCTAGTTCCGTTCAACATCGCCGCCACGCCCATCCTCTCCCCAATACCTCCTCCTCCTCTACCATTCCGTCCCCTCCCCCTCCTTCCTCCCCACACTCCACTTCCGCTCATCGTCCCACCATCCCCGCTCCACCCCGCCCCCCTCATCGCTCCACGTCTGCTCTGCGCCATTCCGTTCAATCCCACCCTGCCCTCGTCTCGTCACCCTTCTCCTCGACGCTCCCGCTTTCCGCCGCGTCGATTTTCCGCCCAACGGCGCTTCGATGGGCGCGGAGATGAAAATTCCGCATCGCGGGGAGTCTCGCTGGAAGACTTCCCCGCCCACCACCCACCGCCTCCGGCGTAGCAGGACGGGGCGGGGCGGGGCGGGGCGGGGAGGGGCGGGGCGGGGCAGGGCGGCGCATTCGGTCGTCTCCCCACGCCAGGGCGAGCGACGACGTGCGGCCCGTCATTTTGGACGACAGGCTTCGGGAGATTTCCTAACAGTAGGCCGAAGTAAACACGCAGAACAAATTCCTTCACTAATTTCTCAAGGTCTAGAATCTTTATGCTCCCCGTCACCTTAATAAAACTGCAAGTGAGCATCCGGAACCTAATATATAAGTTCAGTAACTCCACTTTTCTCTATACTCCTAAGTTCTTTTAAGACCGCAATATCAATGCAAATGAGAAAGCGTATAGAAATTCGCTATCAAAATTGGGTGAAATAATAATAAAATAAACGACATTATTATTCAAATCAAATTTAGGTGATTAGAAATTAACAATGGTGTTCTCGGTAAGCGTTTAGGTGAGTGCAACACACCATTCTGATGAGCCGATATAACGATCAGCACTCCTCTAGTGCCGCGGTGATTGTGAAATTCGAAGTAATGAATACAAATAACAGTGTAAGTAATAATTAATATTGGTAATAATAAAACAATCACAATACGATACCTAAAAAATATAAATCAGATTACATGTAAACAATTTAGGAACACCTACCACATTTGCCAAGCAAAATTTGGCAACAAATCAAGCACATTGTTTAAATAAACGTATTTAGTAAATAATTTAAAAAAAATTAAAATATCTGTATGAAAATATTTCGTCATGCCTGCTGTTACCTTTTATGGCATTTACTTCATTCGATTTGCTAATACACTACGTTTCACATTCCTGAACGTTATAAAGTTCGTTGTTTCGAGACCTAAAGCACAGGGCATCAATGTCAATTTGAATCTCGTGAATGTGTATAAAACGGACGATATGAACGTTCACCATTAAAGCAATTGTAATATAAAATGTACCATTAAAACGTTTTCACTATTGCATCAGGAACAATAACCAAGTACAAGAGAAAAGGAATGGGGATGAAGAGAGTTTGAGCGAACATTCGAGTCAAGGTTTGGATAAACAATTGAAAGTACCAGAAAAAAGTTACTACAAATGCTGAGCCCCAAAATACGATTCCACACTGACGGATGTACAACTGCATTTTCCACATGACAAATTCCCAACGGTTGTGCAGTAGATGTCTCTCTTTATTTGTCACGACTTGTGGCACCGCCTGGGATCCTATGACTACATACAGAGCACTGGAGTTTTAATATTTTAGAAAAAACTGAACAATGAACTTTGAAGAACATTTCAACATATAGTTTCTGAGGTTTTTTAAAACTCATTCGTTCCTTCCACATTCTTCGAAATACATCTTTTACAGATGCATTACAGACATGTACAGAATTTACCTTATCCCTCTGAAGTTTGCCATTAAAGAAAAAAAAAAAAAAAAAAAAAAAAACTACCTACACGCAAGCACATACAAAACTGATCTTACGCATAAAATTTTATAGAAATTTCTTTTCAATACCTGGGTATCTTCTCTCTGAAGCATCTTGTCTAGCAACGCGCAATTCAAAACTAAGCACACCGAATCACAAAAACACGACACGACTCTGTAACGCTCCACGAGTTTTCCGACATTATTACTTTCCTGGGAAAATAACCTTCCACCGGAGTTGCACAAAGATCTTAAGATCTCCCTCCCTCCCGCACCTGCAGAACTTTTCTCTGAAGTCTCCTATCCCGCAATGGGCATCGAAAATAAAGCGAAATGAACGTCGGGGGAAGAAAAAAACACTACACACCACGGAGCGTTCCAACATCATTATTTAGCGGAGAAACTACCTTCCAGGTGAGGGACATCAAAGATCTTAGGATCCTGCTCCCACAAACACGACGACGAGGAAGCAATTGCGAGCACGGAAATACACATCTTTCAGTGATAAATTGCAGACATGTACTCTCAGAAATTACATTAAATTTAATGTAGATTGAATGTACGACTGTACATGAATTTTAATGTAACTTGTATATTAAAGGGAGATTAATGTCTACATTAAATTAAATTGTACATGTACATTAAAGTTACTGTACGTGTACATTAAATTTAATTTACGTACATAAAAATTACTTTCTGTACTTTACATTAAAAGTAATGCAGAAATTTCTGAAAGTGTGGTATATGGTTTTATTGAATCTCCTTTTTAGTTCGCGATTAAAGGAAAAACTACACAAGCAACAACACCAGATCTTACGTACAACGCAGAATATTTTTCAGAATGTACTTTCCGATAAGGGACGTCTTGTCTTTAAAGCAGCCAAAGCGTGAACGGCCCTCGAAAACGCAGCACTTGATTGATGATTCAAGGCGCGTCAATAGCTAAGGACATTAGTCCCGAAAATGTACTGCGTGTCTTTATCGCCGGATCCGGCGCCTACCTACCCGCCCGCTTGTGGGTTTCCCCAACCAGGACTCTCCCACCAGCGGGGCACCGTCCCATCCCCAGACCAGCTCTAAGGTCCCGACCGATCTCCCGGAATATGTGGTAGTGTAATGAATGTTAGGGGGCGAGGATAGAACAAGGAAGAGAGAGGAACGATCGCGCGCGGTCCGTAGTTAGGTTACCGCTCCGGCATTCGCCTGGTGTCGACCTGAGAGAAACCGAAGCGAAATCAATCTGAAGAAAAAAAAAACCACTCACGAAGCTCAACACATCCCCTTTCGAAAACGTCCTTCCAAAAGAGCGGCCTCAAAGATCTTAAGAGCCGCAACGACAGCGGCGGCGAAGCAATTGCGAGGGCGATCCCCGTCTCGGCCGGCCGCGCCGTCCTCTCCTGCAAAGCCCCAGGGCGGCGGCGCCGGCTGCATTATTGAGGACGGCGAGGACCGTCAAAACGCCGTCACGGCCTCATAAAGCCGCGCTCGCAACCGCCCGCACCGCGCCGCGGATTCAAATTCTTATGAGGCCGCCACGTCCTCCGCGAGGACGCAGAAATAAAAGAAAGAGCTCGGAGGAAAAAAAAAAAAGAAGAAGAAACGCCGGTTAGATTAGAGGTAATACTACGAGAGGTTATAAATTTACCTACAATTTCACGAAGCGCGAAGCGGCGAAATTTGCGTTATCGATTTAACATACTATTACATTTCATTATTAATAAACTCGATGGTCACGAAGTAAAAGTTCTGAAGTCCTTAAACTAAACCTTATACTTAATGTTTATTCTGCAATCAAAAGATTGGAAATAAAATAGTTAAAATTTCTGTTTCTACGATGGTGGACAGGCAAGCCTAATAATCACGGAAAATATGATCAAACTTCCTTCATGAAAAACAGGTTAAGACACTAAACAGAAAAGATAAAAAAGGAGAAACACAATATCGCAAAAGAGTGATTGAATTGCTGTATTGAGATAAGACGCAAAATTCAATACCACTGGAGTGGCTTAAAGGGAAAAAAGGATAGACTAATATATAATATAACTAGGATATGACTAAATTACAAGCACAGCACTTTATCAACGCTAGTTTGTTTCACGTTTAAACTTTTTGGTCAACACATCGGTAACAAAAATATTTTCATACATAATAAATTCACAAACTGATGACCATTCTCAGAAAATATTTAAGTATTATGGTCGCATAAGAACGGTCTATATCCTTAGCCTGGAAATGATATTAAAAAATGTATAAAAATATCCAGAAAGGGTATTTGCACGACAAAGAATTATATTACTCTAAGACCAGCCTTTAATATTAAACTTTGAATCGCCCTGTGCGTTTAATACATAACACACTTGGAAAGACATTCGCACCGAAAACCAAAAACAAAATTAATCAACCGTCAACATCACTTGATAATTCCAATTCAATCAACACCTCGAAGAAACCATATGGTTTTTCCTGAGCGTCCTCCAACTCCACGCAGAGGTTTAGGAATCCCACCCGTTCGGCAGTGACATCATCAGCCAACTTGAAAGTTACTGGATCAGTTAAACCTGTTTGCGTCCCAATTGAGAGATGACTGCAGAGACCAGATCCCAGAGTTAAACCTGCTATACGTGCGAAACACACTTCCAAGCCCACTGCCTAAGAAACTGCAACGCCTAAGAAACTGCCCAGTCGACTTCGCGATCAATCTCAGTAATAGAATGGCAATTACCACCATCTCGGACATAAAACTCCCAATTTAACTTGAAATTCAAAGTTTTCACACTTTGAGAACATCCATTAGCAAAGTCGTAATATCCTTGGACCCACGGCAGAAATTCCATTTCAGCTCTATCATCTCATTCCTACACAAAGGGCTTTTGCCAATGCCATCTTTCCTTCCACAGAGCAGTGTTTAAATTTCCGAGATTGATAAAACAGAATCTTCGTTCACTCTTATTATTAACACACCAATTGAAACTCCTGAAACTTTCTCTGAATATCACTATTCTCTCTCCATGATTATACAGAAACTAAACTATGTATACTGTAACTATAAAACGGTTGTTTAAACATTTGTTCCATATTCATTATCTTCGGTCTCATTTGCTCTTTGCCCTTGAAACACACAGCCTATGTTTTAGTTCAGGATTCATCTAGTTACTTTGATTAACAACATTAGTCACTTAATACGACACTTAATACTGAATAGCAAATATTAATTTAATTAAAACTATTTACATACAAAGATAGATTCTGAAGCAATGATCCTTCAATACGTTGCTGCGCTCCAGTAGACTGGCATCTAAACTTATTTTGAACTGACAGACAACTGAGCATATTTCCAACGTGACGTAGTATCACCTTGCAACAATTTTCCAAGAAGAGAAACAATTCGCATTAAACTTTATTGTTCCAGAAAGTATTCAACAGTTTTCGACTACCGTTTAACATACGAGAAACTTAATTCTTTAACGCAATATTCGGCAACATAATGCAGGAGTACATTAGGACCATATTGAGTCCTAACCGGATAACGAGTGCAGAAGTCAAACTAGAAAACAAACGTAAAAGGAGCACGACACTGGGGGAAATAAGCTTCCCAATTTCCTTACTTTGTACCTTCACACTTATTCTTTACTTTCCCTGCCTTTACCATTTTTTCACCTCGAATCTACACGAATCTAATACGCACCTTTTTTTAAACCAAATTTAGTACTCAAAAGTCGTGTAGGGTGCGACATACATTTGATGGCGCATTAGATTCGAGTGCAAATAATTTCCGTGTGAAATAATGATACACGCTTGTAATTTATTGTTTTAATATATTCACTCTGAAAGTGTAATTTCCTTATTTAATGTTTTTTTAATTGTATTATATTTCACTTTTTCTTCATAATTTTAAATTTCAAATATAGGGTATGCTTTATATTCGATGACGCATTAGATTTTTTTAGTTGTAACTAATAAAACATCTTATTAAAATGATTCCCTTCGATTTAAATATTTAATTTAAAAAATACCATTATATTTTCATTTGCTCAAATCGTACAACGTTTCGTTTCATAATTTTCCTTTCAAGTAAAACCTACATAGAAGACCTCTTTCATCAACAACTTATGAAATAACGGGTGTGTCTAAATTCTTATCATTCATTCTTGCTATAACCTTTTTGTGAATAAGTTTTAATATAAAAAAAACTTTTATTAGATTGATTTCTGAATGAGTGTACGTCACCTTGTAATATGACAATCATTAGATTTATACGAATCCAGAAGTATAACAATTTGATCTAGGTAAGCTTAAAACATTCTGAAAAAATAATTACTTCGTAAAACTTAACTTATTCTGATAAATGTTTCAAAAAATATTTTTCAGTGCTTGAAAAAGACGAGAAATATCATCGAAAAGTTGTACGATTTGAGCAAATGATAATATGGTCGAATCCGGTTATAGTGAACTCTGATACAGTGAACCCTCCGTTATACTGAAGTCACTGCTTCGTTTCACTTACATTACAAGTAAGCATAAGAATATTCCGTAATAATGAACCTGAACCTCGGCTGTAGTGAACGTAGGAAATACAACATCCAGGAAAACAATTTCCTCGTGTAAAATAATATTTCACCTTAGTGCCATAAATTCCTTCGGAGAGTGGGAAGATGTTCCAACAGTGGAAGAGTGTCAAGAAACCATTACGATACTTAGAGACAGTGGGCAATGCGGAATCGAGTATGGAGAGAGGATGAAGAAGGATCTAGAGAAATTACAAATGAACAATGCACGAAGCAAACATTTTAAAACAATTGATTTTTTAAGGACAAATAAAACGACTGAAATTTCAGTTCGTGCTGTTAATGCATTTTGCTGAATCTCTATATTAATAAAACCAATGATTGTGAAGAAATTCTATTTAATTTTTACCTCATCGGCTATGTGAACCTCAGATATACTGGACCACAAGTGTTAGTCCCCAAAAATTCACTATAACCGGAGTCGAAGGTATCATGAAATTAAAAAAATAATACTGTCTAATGGGATAATTTTAATAATAAAAAAGCGCATTAGATTCGCGTAAATACTTGTCGAAAGGAATCCCACGCACCGAACTTCCATCCCCTCCCGGGAGACAGCGTCTCTTTAAACAGGAGCACCGCGCGCGCGGAAAATCCAATAGGAGACCGCGACGAGACGAGGTTTAAAAATTCAACAACGACGTCGTCGGCGGCGGCGGGGGCGGCGGGAACGGCGGAGGCGGGGCAGGCAGGGGACGGCGGGGGCGGCGGCGGGTGGCGACGGGCGGCGGCGGGTAGCGGCGAGGGCGGCGGGGGAGGCGGCGGGGCTGGAGGCGGCGGGGGCGGCGGGGCGGCGGGGGGCGGCGGGAGGCGGCGGGGGGCGTCGAAGGGCGCCCGCTCACGCGTCTCGTAGGGCGAAGGGCCTGAGGGCCCATAAATCGCGACGTATGAGCCATCAGCTCGGATGAAGTGCCCTGCATCCCGGCCGCCGCTCCATAAATAACGGGTCGACCTGCGCGCGAAAGCAAGCCGAACCTCTCTTTTCGATACGACAGACTGAGATTCACACTCGGGGGTTCGATACTTTGTAGAAGCGCCAGTGGTTAACTCACACAGAGAAATAATTCTTATGAAGTGATTTGCTGAGGGTGTATGGAGTGTTTCCAAGATAATTTCATTTAAAACGTAAGGCCAAAAACGAGACAAAACCTCGAACACGTTGTGAAGAAATAGCGAAAAATGAGAGTAAAGTGCATCCACTTAACCACCTAGGACAAAAGAAGCACATGCCTCTTTGTTGAATTCAACTGTGTACAACCAGAATGGTTCCAGTAGTCATCGAGGATTTTTCTTCAAATAAAACACACAGCATATGGAGTTAAACACCGTACTTATCGTTAGAAAAAATTAAAAGCTTAGTTTATATATTTAAAAAAATATCACTTGTACGAGAAGAAATGAGACTACAGGCTGTTTATACATGGTCCGTGTTTCCACCAATGACAAAACACTGCTCATTTAATTAAATCCAGCATATCGAGTGGACTAGCCACTTTCTGATGATACAGGCAGAGGCACGAGAGAAAACTTACATCTGGTTGCGAAACTTAATATTCTTTAAGTTATTCTCCGTGTTGCACCTCACTCTTCAATTGTTTGTTCGTAACTGAAGCTTCGTATACAAGGTCGTCCTTTCAAACGAATTTTCGTCAGCAGATAAACAACCAGGTCGGATAATTCCACAGTCTGGACGAGATCTTTCAGAGACTGGTCTTCCTGATCGCTTCGATGGTGTTCTCGCGTCTACGAAATCTACGCGAATACCGGAGCAGTATCTCGCTCAACGAGCAACGGATCGCGCCTTGCTTTCTTATTCTGCCTCCACACCTATCCTCAAGCAACTTTTACAGGACAGCTAGCTGAACGACTTTGTCATACCCAGACGCTGTCCTTTTCACTCATAGAAAGTCAGTTTTGTTTCCAACGGAGCTAATGATTATTTCCGGGTCCTCCGTCATTAGCCCCGTAAGTGGATCCATGTGCACCCTGCTAGAATTTCAGATATGGCGCCGACCTACAAATCGGTTGATTTTCCTTCCCAGGTATCTCTGCCTGCAGGACACCAACCACGACAAACTCTCAGTTCCCGACTGGTATCGTGACATATGTAGTATCGTGGTCCATGTTAGCTCAATGTGTGTGTGTGTGTGTGTATGTGTGTAAGGGGGACTAAGATGAAGGAAAGCTCTCATGTGGTCCGTGGCCGGTTAGCTAATGTACTGGTCCGACATTCCCTGAACTGATCGGAGAAACCACGGAAAATACCGATCGGAGCAGCCGGCCGATAAAAGTTTTCTCCAGGCAGCGACAGAATTCCACGTACCTATGTAGCTTGTGATAGAAATCCGCCGTCATCGGGATTTGAACCCTAGGATCTCCTGCCAGGAATACTAGAGTGGCAATAGTTTTTACCCTGAGCGATTACAGACGTATTCTTCAGAACGAATTAAACGAGACATCATGAGGCATGCCACTACTTTGAAAGAAGCTCTCTCTCTCTCTCTCTCTCTGCAAGGCCGATAACTTTGGCCAGGAGATAACATTCTGTTAAGCGAGGTAAAGGCGACTGTCTTCACAGGGCGAGAGCCGACTATGCTTGGCATCTGCTGGCTTCTGTCAGACATCGAAACTTTAAGCGCATACAGCAAGCGGCACAGATAGCCGCTGCTGTCCTACAAAAGTCCTTTCCGCACTTTCTGCAAGAGTTTACCCGCGCCAGTCGACCAGCTTGCTGTCCTGATAACGTCGCCTAAGAGACGCGTTCTCATGAAAATACAGCGTATTCCCCATGATCTTTAATGAACTCTTGCAGGACTGAAAATACGCGAAAAGCAAGCCTAAACTAATCAACGATTGTGAAGCCAGAGTATAAAGGGACATGTGGAAGTTTAAATATTTTTATCAATTTTATATTTCCATAGAAATCTTCTGCGCCTCCATCTAAAGACCGGTTGAAAACAGCAACTTCGTCAGCAACTAACCATTAGCCGACTAACCATTAATTGGATACTTTAGAATGGAAAGGGAAAGTGCGATAAAAATAACAGTCTGAAGGTACTGGGCACTTTCGTCTGAAGTTCATATTTTTCATTATGGTAAGTCTCCTCATTGAAATGCAGTTCTTACACCTTATCTCAAGAATATTTCTTGTATTTTCTGATTGCATTTTCCTACATTCATGTGATGGATTCTACATTTCCAACTACTGTCAAATATAATCAAAAATTATTAAAAGAGAGTACAAGAAAAATCAAATATGAACAGGTTTACAGAGAGCCCGAACACGTAAGGCACAAAAATATAAGATATGCTCCAATATTTTTAGTGGACAAAGTGTCACCCAAGCATTTTCCCCAACAAGGAACGCACGGCTGCAATTTTCCAATTAATTTCAGTATTGACAACTTCGTGACTGTATGTCATTCACCGCCCAGACGCTTTCCGAAGCAATACCGCTTAACAGTGCGGAAGAGCTGGGGAGCGGGGGAGGGGTGGCAGTCGGGGGCGTGGCAGACAAAACTCAAAGCAACAGCCGGCCTTTGAGCAACGGGAGGACGGCGCAGAGAGGGGAGCGAATGGCGCCGAACACGGAGGTGGGGACAGGACGGGGGAAGGGAAAGGAAGGTGGAGTAGAGGGAAGAGGGAGGAGGAACGGGGGGGGGAGGGGAGGAGGAAAAGGGGGGTTGGGGGAGGGATGGAGAGGGGAGCCGGAGCACGGCAGGAAAGGACCGAGTGGGGCAGAGGAGTGGAGCGGGCCGCTCTTGTAGAGCGTCGTGGGGACAGCAAGGGGGACGGTTAACGGCTGAGCCAAGGGCAGTCCGAGCGGGCAGGGAGGGTGAACCTGGGGGAGAGGCAGAGGGGGCGGGAGTGCAATGAAGAGGTGAAGGACGGGGCGAAGTGGAGAGGTTGTGGGCGAGGTGTGACGGGGAGGAGGCTGAGTGTAGTAGGGGAAGAGCGGAAGCGAAGCTAGACTTGCCGCCCCTGTCAAATGAGGCGGGGACTCGGGAGAGGTGGCGTGGGTGGTGTGGTGTGGAGTGGTGTGGTGTGGTGTGGTGTGGTGCGGTGCGTGGTGTGGTGCGGTGCGTGGTGTGGTGCGGTGCGTGGTGTGGTGCGGTGCGTGGTGTGGTGCGGTGCGTGGTGTGGTGCGGTGCGGGGTGTGGTGGGTGCGGTGGTGTGTGGTGCGGTGCGTGGTGTGGTGGGTGCGTGGTGTGGTGTGGTGCGTGGTGTGGTGTGGTGCGTGGTGTGGTGTGGTGCGTGGTGTGGTGCGTAGTGTATTGTACGTGGTGTGCAATGTTGTGTGTTTGGGTGGGGCTGGTGTGGGCTGTCTTTAAGCGGGGGCAGGCCGTGAGACGGGGTGCGCCGTGGGCGGAGGCGGGGGTGAGGGTGAGGGCGAGGGCGAGGGCGGGCGCCAGGCTGGGTGAGCCGGAGGTGAGGGCGGGCGCTCGGGCGACCGGCAATTACGCGGAGTAGCTGTTGACGCGAGGGGAGGGCCGCAGCCGACGGGTCGCGCGCACTCACCGCAAGCAGCGGCGACAGGCGCCATCCGGCCCCCGACACTCACCTGCAACAACACAAACACAAACACGCGGTCACTCGCGTGCCTCCACACAGCGCGCCGCGCAACGCTCCCACACTCCACACACGACAAACAAAAATTATTTTTTATTGATACGTTATTGCATTTGATACGGAACTCCGAATACAACTTACCTGGATGCAGGGAAATATGAAAATAGGTGAAGGGGAATTGCGAAATGGACATTGTGGGAGGGAAATACAAAAAGAGACACCAATCACGTTAACATCTAGTTAATTAGAAAAAAGGTAAATCGCAATATTGAAAATGAAGTAAAAAATAAAATATTGTATGTACTACAGGCGGTAACTAGTTTTAATGATCTCGAGCGAATAAAAAGCCGTCGGGTTTTGGCCGGAGACCTTCATGCATTTTGAAACTTCTCGATCATTATCGACCTGTCCTAGGTTCATAAATATTATTCGAGACCGTCCGGAACGTGACACCTACTCGCACAGTTAGTTAGTTAATGCCTTATTTTACGAGGCGAGACTGGGGTCATCAGGCCCGCTCTTACGTCTGACCACGCAAATTTCGCTACGCTCCATTCACTATCATTCAGAGAAAGGCGGTATTGTCATGGGCAACGAAACAGGCGTTTTGGATTTAGCTCGGAGGCTTCTTTTAGGCTTGAGGATATTTAACATGCAGTAAATCTACTACATGGTACAGTCGGCTTTACTTCCCCTCCGAAGGAGAACGAAGGATTTTTTCCCTTAAAAATCCACGGCTTCAGTCGGGTTTGATCCCGCAAACTTGTGTACAACAGTCATGTACGCTAATCGTTATACAACCGAATCCGCTATACAGTATTCCGACAAGAATGTTCTTTCCTCCACACCTGCCTGGAAGCGTTCCGAAAGTTTTTTCCCCCTACTAGTACTCAAGTACGTTCGATTCTCTTGCCAACAACAATGCATTTAAGGGTACTATTCGCAACATCACGTTCAACTATCCTATACATGACCAGCACTTATCCACTGAAATCATTAAAGTAACTCTTAGTTGTTGATGAAATTTGTTACAAGGATAATAAAATAACTTTATTACAAGCCTGCTGTTTCTGTATTTTTATTAACACTAAAGCAAGCTTTCAATATCGAATACTGCGACTAAATAAGTCGGTGTGTAGTTTTCATTCATTTCTGAAAAATACGACAGGAGTATGTTTTCCGTAACACCACTTGCTCCTCTCGGACACCTCCCATTGAAAAAATATTTATTCTTTTTCAATCCGTTCTCAGGTCTTCTTCGCAATAAAACTAAAGTAGCTGCTGCAGCTTGTTTCAAAATATTTGGTGCCCCTCCAAATAAATTGTCAAATACGTCATTTTCCTTCATTGCAAATGCCGCGGAATATATTTCTCAAGTCACATTCAACTATCAGCCAACAATGAGAATACGTGATTGCCGATTAAATTTGTATATTACACGGGAAATTTGTCATGAAATTGAGATCTCTAATAAAATACACGACATCACAGGGCAAACGTGACTCTCCACGACACGACGGGATTCTCTCCCAACGAGAACTCCCCGACCTGGTTACGAAAACATCCATTTCTTGCCTTATAATGTAAATGACTATTTCACTCCCGCAAGGACTCTGCTTCCATCGTCGCTTCATTCAACAACGTTACATTCGTACGCAACTGCTCATTTTTCTGCACTAGTTACTAAACAACTATCTCTAAAGTGTGCAAATAAAATAAAGCAATGTGTTACGTATTTTTTAATTAATCAACGAATAATAGACGCTGATTAATTGCGGAAGTGAAGAATCACTAGAGACCGAACAAATATAAAGTGGGCATCATTATTTTTATATTACTACGAATCTTAAAAACTTCAACAAACAAACTACAAATGTATTAAGCACAAAGAATCTGTTTTCATTTAAAATCATACATTCTGATGTTTTAAAAATAATCTTTGAAATAAAACACAGGCACAACGTAAGCAAGAACTTCAAATACATTCGTGTCCCAGTTATTCCTACGAGCAATTTGGGATACGAAAAGTGGGTTCCCGACTGGTTTATTTGTAGTTCTCCCTCCCTCCCCCGTCCATTCTCATTTCCCAAAGGCTGCAACATCATTCGTATCACCACCAATCAATCAATTTATCCGCCCTACCTACCACGTCCATCCAATAGGGCCAAGGAATCACTCTCCGGTGACGTCCTCGCTATGACGCCCGCCGCTTCCGCGCCCATCTGCGAGCGGCGCGCCACCTGAGAGGGGAGGGGCCATTGTTCAGCGACTCCTCGCCGCCTTATTGATCCTCCTTCGGCTGACGAACTCTCGTCTTGGGAGGGAAAAGAACCCGAGAGCTTCCAAGGCGGGGGCGCGGGCGGGGATGGGGTCACAGCGGCGGCGGCAGGGGAGAAAGCGGCAATGGGTGGTGGGCCAAGACGGACGGAGGCTGGAGGAGTGGAGGATGGACACTGATGGCGGCGGCGGGCAGTAATTGGCGTTTCAGGCCACGACGACTACTATGGTCATTGGACCCGTTAGTGGAGTAAGCGTTCTATCTCAGGCGGGGTCATCCCTGCCTGGATGGTCAGCCCCGGTGAAGACCTACATATCGGTTTGTGAAAGGTCCCTCCGGTTATTTCCACCAGCCAAGCGCCGTTCCAGGGCAAACTCTAAGCTCCCGATATGCGGTTTTATAGAGCATATTATATATTAGTTTTTGATTGATTTTTTCGTGTTTCCGGGCACGTCAACTGCTTCGGTCATTAGGCCCGTTAGTGTAGTGCATGCTTTTTTTCTCGGGAGTTGGCGGTGATCTTCCCCTGCTGGATGGCGAGATCCGGCGCCGACCTACCGTCAGCTAGTGGGGTTTCCCCCTAACCAGGACTCTCCCACCAGCGGGGCACCGCCCCAGCCGGGACAAGCTCTAAGCTCCCGGAATATGTGGTAGTGTAGTGCATGTTAGTGTAAGTGTGTGTAAGGGGAGAGGATAGGACAAGGAAGAGGAAGGACAGATCGCGCGCGGTCCGTGGCCTGTTTGGTAGGGTACTGCTCCGGCATTCGCCTGGTGTTGATCGGAGAAACCACGGAAAACTACCGATCAGAGCAGCCGGCCCCTAGAATTCTCCTCCAGGCAGCGACTGAATTCGATCTAGCTGAAAAGCTAGTGTCGAAAATCCTGCCGCCGTCAGGACTCGAACCTAGGACCTCCCGTTTGGGGGGGAACGAGGGGTGGCGTGGGGGAGAGGAGGCGAAGAAGGTAGGACGTGGGCCAGGGCGCGGTGGGGGGGGAGGGGGACGAAGTGGGAAGGGGGGGGTTGGGGAGGAGAGGGGGCGGGGCGTCGTGGGAGACGGAAAGGGCAGCGGGCGGTGGTGGGCCGGGGGCTGTAGCGCATGCAAATGCCAGCCCAGCCTCGGCCTCGGCCCGCGCGCCCTAAGCCCTTCGTAGTGCACCGCCAGCGCAGCAATCGATGCTCTATGGAGCTCCCACTGCCGCCCGCCACGGGTGAAAAGAACAACACCACTCGCATTGACCGAGGTTCAGACGGAAAAGTCAAGTGGACGGAAAGATCACGCAACTTGCTTTGTAACAAGGAAGGTTATGCAAATTTTTTGTATCCTAGTTTTTTTTTTTTTAAATGACTGACAAGTTTGTAATTATTTCTTTTACATCGTCCCTTCTACTCATTATAAATGTTAGTACAGCCATTGTTATAACATCTGTGAAGGTCACAATTTTTCTACTGTTAATAGCTGAAATGTATATTCTGCAAATTAGACATCATTCGTACGTTTTGGTTGAAAAATAAGGTTTTCGAAGTCCATCGAAGAAAAATACAAATTACAAAGAAGAATGAATCGAAAAGTAAATACTTACAGAGCAGTAAAAACAAATATAGTACAAAAGTTATACTCTTTTGTATTTGTAAAAATTCTAAAACTGTATTTATATGCACACAGAAAAATACGAATTGTTACCTTCCTAATTTACAAAAACGTCTTTTCGGAATGCTTGGGTACTCTAAAGCGTTTGATAACGAAAGATTAACGCATTTTTTTTTTCGAAGCTTTTATTACATCTTGAATTATTGAAGCTTTTATTGACTCCACGTGGTGATGGAAGTTAGTAAAACGCAGTCTAAAACTTATTACCAATCAACCTCAATTCTCTTCCAACAAGTCGGCGTGGCAAGGATACGGATATCAACATTTACCATTCCCTTGTCGGGAGGAGAGGAGACATCGATACCGGGCGGATCGCGATAGCCAGGGATCGATACCGAGTGTCGACGAGCGCGACCGCTCCGGAACAAGGCCATTAAGCCAATGAAATTCTGCCCTCCGCCCGCACCGCCGCCCGCGGCGCCCCTTGCGTCCGAAGAGCGAACCCTCGGCCCTCGTCGGCAGGGGTCACCCTGCGTAACGGGTCCTAGCTTCGGTCGCAAGCGATTCATAATAGTGTGGCTGCTCGATCTGAAATTCGCGGTTTCGCAAAATGTTCAGTTGTGTAACGGCTTCCAAAACCTTGTACAGTGTTCTAAAGATGAAAATAGGCACTTCATTAAACAATTATTATTATTATTATATATAAAAAACAAAAACAAAATATTTCCTTTTAAAAAAATAATTAGACCAAAATAATATATATATATATATAAAAAAACGGGTTTGGGGGTCCTAAAAAGCTGGGTGTTCATAATGCCATTTTCATATTGAAGGATTCAATTATCATTATTATTATCATTATTATTATCATATTATTTTTTTATTATTTTTATCATTATTTTTTATTATTATTTTTTTTTTATTCGAATCATTCGTAAACAAAATTATTATATGTCAAGACAACAAATGAATTTATTTGATTTCTTTGTGAAACGGAAGAGTTTTACATAAGAGATGGTGGTATGCACTGAGCAGAACGAAGAACTGCCTTGATTTGGGAAAAATAAGCATCTATGTACCCCTTCTACTTGTCTGATGAGCAGTTAATCATATTTCAGCGTACATGTTTTTTCCATGATGTCTACTGACCTTTCTTGATTAGCAGTGTATTGTTTCAGCCATTCTCGTCGCAAATCATCATCTACCAATAGAAGGTCAGAAGCACATGAGGGCTATATACAACGTCGTATACAAGCGGAAACAATCGCATTTCCAATTCTCGGCTGACCATATTCACCCCACAAATCACAGTGCAGCGAGTGAATTATCACAACAGCAATATGAAATTCCAATAGGCTTAACACTGAGCAGTAATTTCAGGTTTTGAATGGGAACAGCAGATGATAGAAGAGAAACAAGATAGGAACTGAGAATAAAGGAGATGAGAAAGAAACGAACAGGTGGTTTGCAGCAGAATGAAAAACCGTTGGAAAAAATTAACGAGCCGAGCAAAAGCAACAATAAAGCAATAAGCAAAAGCCAAGAAGACAGACCGGTAACGTGAAGGAGGCAAAACGTTAGTGGCCAGGATAATAAATGAGAAAGCATCTCTACAAAACAACACAGACTTTCTCATTCTAGTTAATTTCCTATTCACTTGAATCTGGGCAAGCTTTTCGGTTTTGCCCAATCTTATTCCCAGTAGCCACCTATTGGCACCTGAACAGTCTACAAAGGCCATGCGCGGTATCCCATATGGCTTCTGGGGGGACATTCCTTGTAAGAGCATCTTCCATTAAAGAGTTACAGAGAAAGAGACAAGAATCTGAGCGGGCAGGTTGAGGAAAGAAAAACGAGTTGAAGGAACGAGAAGAAAATCAGGAAAAATAAGGGGAAGTGTGAGGGTACTAGAAACGAAAAGAGAGCAGCGCGATAGATCGGGTGAAGGAGAAGAAAAAACGCAAAGAGAAAGCCAAAGAAAGAACTGAAAAAGCACAGTTCCAAAATCAAAGCAAGGTAGAAGAAGAAAGCAGGGAGAAACGGCAAAGAAAGCAACTAACGAATCAAGCAGTTCCAAGAAAATACGAGGAACCGGAGAAAAAGACGGCAGAAAGAGCGGCAAGGCAAAGAGAAGAAACAGACGAGAGAAGCCAAAGAAGAAAACAAAAGAGGGGGGGGGACGAGAAGAAAGCAGACAAGAGAGAAAAGCCAAAGAAAGGAACAAACGAAGGCAAGCAATTCCAGCAGAAGAGAAGACAGCGAGACGGGAGCCAAGGTAGAAGACAAGAGGGAAGCGCCAAAGAAAGCAAAGGACAAGAAGGGCAGGAGCGGGCGTGGGCGGGGTCGCGGGCAGCTGGCCGGGTGCCGGCGCAGCGGGAGGGGGCGGGGCGCGTCCGGGGAGCGACCCTGACCCTCCGAGACCGCGTCCCGCGCTGCGCCGGGCGCCGTGCCAGCGCCCCCACCCACGCACCCTTCCCCCTCCACCCGACTGATCCCACTGCGGCAGATCGCGCGTCGGCCCTCCTCCCCACCCCCCAGCCCCACCCTGTCTGCGAGCCGCGCCTCGCTGCTGCTGCTGCAGCTCCGTTGGCGCGGGAGAGAGAGACAGACCATGATCAAACATCCAATTTAACTCCACGCACGCGAATCACGTACGGAATATTGGGAGTACATTTTCAATTCACGTACGAGAATCCATTTATACACCCCCCCTCCCTCCACGCCTTCGAAATTCACACAATGTGCTCGCTCTCCGATCCTATTTGCGTGTCATCAGAGTTTAATATCGACGCGCTCATTTATTATAGCCTTCGTGGAGAAGAGACATCATCGACGGTCGCAGACCTGATTCGTCAAGCCTACCCAGCACTGCGGGTATGATCCCTTCCCCCTGTACATTACCAGCCACTCCGTTTCAGTAGGGCGATGGGTCATCATCAAACACCAATTTATCACAGACATCGAATCACCAACGGGATATGGAAGTTTCAAGTTTCATTCAAGATCAGTTAGTACATCATCACACAAGTATTTGGAACTCGCTGTACCTTCCAAAAATGTGAACTCTCCTTACCAGTCTAAATGTGGATTATACCACATCTCTTATGATTATATTTAAGTTCAAAGAAAAAATTGTGATCAATCTCATGCTTCCTATTGCAGTGAAATGTTCACCGACCATTGAAATTACTGAAAATAAACCATGAATTTCATATTAAATGTCGTCCAAACAAAATGAGATGAAATTTTGTCAGGCCTTCTACGAATTTGAGACGGACTATGATGTTCTTCTCGGACAAAGCTATTTCAAGGCAATTGCAGTTTTGGTCTATATGACTTAGCTGCAACTTAGGAAAGAAGCGTAAGGTTGTTCAACATTCTCACATCTGCACTGTCATCCGCGATACTGCACCATGAAGTTTCCCCTCAAGATTATAATAGCACTGTAGCTCCCTGCTTCGATCAATACATTTCCTCTTTACTGTTCCATATTCGTGGATCCCTTACGTTCATGTTCCAGCGCCCAACATTAGCCATCAAATGTAACGCAACGACGAATTTCTTGACATCAAATCGGAACAAACTTCACTTCGATACGCCTTGGGGAAAGGAACGAGTCATTTTACGAGTCATAATCTCAGTTTAATGAAATAGAGGAAGAGTCTGATCGAATATCGTTGTCCATCGTCCCACGAATCAGTCAGCTTTCTTTTCTTTGGCCTTCTACCAAGTGTTGGTACGAGATAAAAAAATACTAACTTGCATTATCACATTGAAGACTTCGAACTTGCGCTGAATGAGTCCTAAAATACTTTGATCTCTTATTTGAAAAATTGGCAGATGGAATAAAAAGAACAGGACACACGAAAGTAGCATGTGGGCCTCTTCACTTCCCACACTGGAACCAAGAGATCTCAGGGCCGAAGAGAAAACAAATTCGCAAATCAATAATTCTATCGACATTTCCGTTACAGAACGTATGCAATGAGAAGGATGAATGAAGTTGAAGGAGCGTGGAATTTGGTGACACTATAGTTATTGACACCTATAACGCTCAGCACATTCAAAAGTGCAGAGAGTGAAGTAAAAGCTTATCAAAGCATAAGAGGAATAGAGACAGCACGTTGTGAGAGACGACGGCAGGACTGAGCCGGGGAAAGATTAGAACGCGGAAGAACGAGGGGCGCACGAACAACGACAGGGCGGGGCGGGGCGGGGCGGGGGGGGGTGTGGTGTGGTGGGGGGTGGTGTGGTGGGGAGGGCAGAGCGAAGCAGCGAAAGGAGCGAGGAAACGAGAGTGTAATGGCGGGTGTAAGGCGAAGACGAGGGAACGGCAGAGGGCGCGAGGGGCCTAGGCGGATTTACGCCCAGACGTCAGCCTTTTAATGCCGCCGTTACGCCCGCGGGCCGGGGCGGGGCGGGGCGGGGCGGGGCGGGGCGGGGCGGGGCGGGGCGGGGCGGGGGGGGCGGGGCGGGGGGCGGGGCGCAAGGGGGAGAACGAGGAGGCGCCGTCGAACTCTCCGGAAATCGAGTGGCGCGCGCCACGTCGCGACGCGGCGCCTTCGCTTGGACTGCGCTCCTCCAGCCCGCGCACAGCCCCATCCACTTCCCTTCGTTTGCATTCGACCGTACACGGCGATTGCAACTAGGGATGTGATTCGCCCTTGACCAAGGATACAGTCCCAGATGTACGCTTGCATCCACCCTACGTCTGTATGACAGGTATCACTGAAGCTCGTATCCACATTCGCACACATCAAATTACTAACACAGTGTTACTAAATCGAGGGGGGGAGAAAGAAGGGCCAGGAGAAGAAAGAGAAGGACCAGGAGGGGGGAAAAGAGAAAGAGAAGACCAGAGGAGAGACAGAGGAACGACCAGGAGGGGGACCCAAGGGCAGAACCAGGAGGGGGAGAGACAGAGATAAATAGCTGGAGGGAGAGAGGAGCAGAGGAAGAGAGAAAGTCGGGGAGAGTGAGTGAGCAAGAGAAGCGAGAAGGAATGAGAAAGGGGAAGACGGGAGGCGAGTAAGTGAGAAGCCTCATTTGCAGCCGCCTCGCACCGAGGCAGCCCCCTGAAACCGGAACCGGCAGAGAGGGCGGAAGTGGCCGCTTCACGTGGCGCTCCGCATCCAACTCCCTTTCCATCCCATCCCACCAGTTTCCACCCGCCCGCGCTTCCGTCACGTGCACGTGGCACGTGGCACCCGCGCCCGCACGTGCCCCGCACAGCCGCGCTCACGTTGCCCGCGACCGCCCCGCCCTGCCTCGGGAAGGTCTGCTGCAAACAGGCGCAGCTTCTTAAGCCCGGAACTCACGCTTCATCCACCTCCGCTAGAACGACACCGAACGAGACCACAAATCTTTATACGGGCCCTGCCACGCCACGTCTGAACTTCCGTGCCGTAACAGTGTATGCTCCAATCGGCGCCCGCGATTATGGATGTCTCCAATGCAATTCAGATGCCATTGCTTTCCACTTGACCAACGTCGTTGTGCGTCCACCTCTCTCGAGAAATTTCGATAATCAGAAATTTCCAACAGCAAGAAATTGTTCCTACGTTCTGGATGGCTAATCAATCGGCAAACTTTTACCTGCTCCGCACTCGCAGATATCTTGTTCAGTATTAACCCACCTATTGATTACATTAAATACCTTCCCCACGGTTTCGCCACTTTTCTAAACTCTTGGAAGACACAACTAGAATTTTACATTAAATATCACGTTTTAATCGTCAACCGTTTATTTCTTACGAACTCTCGCCAGCCTCTCCCAAGCAACCTACTACACACCTAAAATTCTTCCATCCCTGACGAGCTGATACGCTCGTACCAATATCTATTTTCAGTTCTTAACAGGCCCTCAGCTTCCTTAGGGACAGTAGTACTCGTAACTACACGTTTGCTTCTGCCCCAAAAGACACACGTCGTTCACTGCTTATTGGTGGGTGCGACGTCATTTTGAATAGGCGCGCACGCGACGTGGCGTCCCGCGATTCGGAGCTCGCCGCTTTGTTGCGAGGCAGCCTCTGGAACCAGAGGCGCGTGGCGAGTAATCGGCCTGCACACTGTATTGAATTTATTGTAATACTGTATTACACTCACTGTACTGTAAATATGTATTTATTGTAATTATTACACTAATAAGATAACATTAATAGTAAGATTATTTATTAAAGAGTTGTGTAGCTTTAAAATTAGTAATATATTAACTAGGGCATTACATTGTAATATATACCATAGGGCATAGCTTATATATAGTTAGATTAATTGGTGGTGGGTAGTTTAAGTAAGGTTGAGGGTAAACAATTTAGGGATCTATCAAAACTGTAAATTCAATAAAAAAAGACCGGGGAACGAGCGACGACGGGAGATGGCTTGAGAGGGCAACATCACTTTTTTTTGGGAGCAGCTAAGAACTAAGAAAATTATATCAACAGAAAGCGACAAAGCACGCCGCCCAAAAAATGAGAATTATAGGGCGGCCGCAAAAACTAAAACCTATAAGAAATAAAACGAGCACCACTGGCGGAAGAGCTCCCCACCAGGAGCAGGCCGCCACCTTTCAAAAGGAGGAGGAGAAGGCGTGTCTTCGCCACTAGTACGAAAGGAGGCCGCAAGCGCTGGCAGGGCAGTCAGCCGCAGGGAGGCAGCGGAGGCCTCAGAGCAGGAGTCGGCGACGGGGCTCTCCGTGTTATATCACACTTAGAAAATGATTCGTTCCTTTCTTACCTACGCATGTATATAATTAAACATTAAAATTATAATTAAAACTTTTCTTCCATACAAAATTGAGTAACTCGTCAGTTAACTTATTTATTTTGAAGATCGATTTTAAATAACTTTCTTTCTTTTTTGTATCTTTCCTGTATTTACGGTTGCTGTCAATATTACGCAGTCTGCAGGCTTTGAGGATCCGAGAGCAGTTTAATCATTTATAGCTCATTTATACAGCTTTGTATATGCGCTGAAGCAAATAGAAATTTAAAATTTACAACACGATTGTTGCCTGAATGAAGTACTTGTAACTAATAAAACATATGACCACTTTATAACCGTATTGGACACTGTATGCGAAGACACACATTGCTAAAACATTTCTTCTTTACAGGACAGTTTCTTACAATTTATTTTGTTTGAAAAGGAGAAAAAACTACATACTGAAGGCAGAAGCAAATTATGCTCTTTTTTTGTGCGGTTGTAACAGGTAAGATAGCCTAACAAAGCGTCAATACTAATTTACTATTTTCGATCTTGTTTTATCTTTGAACCACATTTCAAGATTGCATTAGCAATACAAGTGCACCACTATGAACTACAGACCAAAGACCACTGGCAATTTCATCACGTTTCAGTATATGAAACAGCTCATTTATCGTTACTAAGATTGATAATGATTCTCATTTACAAGATGTGTGGTTCACGATCTCTTCATGAATCTGCTGTCAACATGTCAATCACGAGTGAAACGATAAAATAAAATTGCTGCATAATTACAAACGCATAAATTATTTTAATTCGATCTCTCGCATTTAACAATGTTTCACAATAATCTGCCGCACTACGCAGCCAGATTCAATTTTAAGTGGCCAATGCAGATCTTGTCAGGTCTGAGGCATAAGGAACTGTACCTTTTGTAATTCAAAAATAAGGACCTACTGTTTTACTTACTTGAATATTTATTTTGGGTATTATATATCAAAAAAATATTTAAATTATTTAATTAAAACTATTAGTAGAGATTCGAAATCCTTGAATAACTACGGTCTGAAAGAATCTTACGAATGAGTATGCGTATACTCGAAAAATCTTGAAATCTCTCGTTTAATGATTACGGAGGGGAGTCACGAGAGGCAGTTAACATAAGTGAACAAAACAAGGCGACGATCGACAAATGAATATCAGGCGATAAACCAGTCGATCCGATTGCCTTTTTTACACCGGTATAGTACGAGCACAGGCGTCCGGCCACCAAGTAAACCAAACCCTCCAAATCGCCTAATCATGCTCGTCTGAATCGGCACATGCAGTTCTCACAATAAAGAGACAAAAAGAACCAACCGCGTAAATAAACAGCTGAAATTAGCACGCGGGTGACGTAAGGGGGCATCAAAGAGCATCCTACGGCACTGCGAGGTTGTGACACTTCGCCTCAAACACCGTAAATCAGCCGGTCGCTTCAAACGTCCCCTGGAGCGAATGATTGACGCCCCGGGGCCGAGGGGCGGCAACTGCGTCCGCTCATCCGCTAAACGGCCTCATACGCCGCCCGCCTCTAATAGGGCGTACCCCAGGGATGCCATGACGGGCGAATACAATAGTTTATTTGAGAAGGGTCCTATCACCACGTTTTTCTTTTTAATAATAAGTCGGTAGAATCTCACAAAGGGCAACGGCCTGTAAAGGAGAATAGCTCATTAATTTCAAAGCCCATAATTGACCTACATGAATGAGGGATTATTTGGTTAATGTAAGTTCTACCAATAAATACAGAGGAAGTAAAAAAATATGCAACAGTGTATAACTTTACGAATCCCCAACAGAAAGTTCATAATTCACAAGGTTCATAATAACGTTCGAGTTTCGAAACTGACAGATTTGCTATACTTAGTTCCTTAGCTGAGTGGAAGTGAACCTCTGCCCGGAGGAGAATTCCAGAAGACGGCAACTCTCACCACTCGCTTCCTAAGCTTCTTACAATCATTTCTAGACGGGTGGCGGAAAACCCCAAACAACGGCATACGGTGCCGAGATCCATTCTTCCTCATCAAATCCTCGTTCCCAATCTTAATACCGAGCTATTCCGAACCTCAGGATTTTCTATCTTCATGTGGCTCTCCTTTCATCGAATGAGAAAATCTTCGACAAGCTAGGAAGATCCAGGATGTTGCAATCCAGTCGGAAGACTCCAGAGACACCTTTGTCTCCATCACATAATCGAAATAATACAAAATTGATCAAAAACATTACGAGACTATATGTCACATAAAGTGAGCTACTAGAAGCAGTATTCATTTCTTTGGTATAAAATGAAGGAAGATGTACTTTTACCAACTTTTAAGTTTCACACTTAATAGGAATTCCTAAGAATATACTAATATTGCAACATAATTATATATTTATTTGCAATTTAACATATTTAGATCATCAGGTCAATACTTCATTCATGGCAAAGGAAAAAAAAGGCCCCCGGTTGTTTTCTCTCTCATGCACATTTGGACAGGAGTTCCGAGTCCGTATGCGTTCCGACGAACTCGACAATACGGACCGGTTTAGATCTGTATCATACGAAAATTGCCATTAAAAAGGAGAAACATTACCATTAAAAGGCATGAACGTGAGCCACTTCACTAAAGATATTTTCCCACGAAAAATAAGCGTCGCATGTGAATTATTGTAGCAGTTCTGCCATCTCCTATTCCCTACTTCTTTCCCATGCTTTTCCCTTACAGTTCTTCGCTCTCCTTCCTTTCGTACTTTGTTATTTTTGATTGAAACATCATTACAATCCACTTTATTTTGAGAGACAGGTCTTGATCAAGATTGCCAGACCTTTAGGAAGATTTCTAACTAAGGATATTCCAAGAATTGTTTCGACTCAATTCTGTGTTGGAGAGAACGGAAAAAAAAGGGGGGAAAACGATATACTGAGCAATTCTTTAGTATTTGGCTTTCCCGGCGCCCTAACAATCCGTCATCGCCGAGACTCGAGCCTCGAACTCCAAGTCTCAGAATCTTCAGGTGCGAACTCGCAAGTACATACTCAAAGCACTCGGAGCGAACTATTGAAACGCTTCGATGAGCTCCATAGAAATCGAGTACCATCGGCACTCGATCAAAGGACCTTCGAATTTACGAAGCTTCAGATAACAACTGGGCTACCAACTGCACACATTAAACCCTCTGTGAACGACGTTCTCTCTACAAAATTTTTCATTGATACTTTGTCACATTCAGTTGAACATTCCCCTGAGATAATTAGCGTAGGTGTACACAAGTTCACTTTGGTAGGCACTTCAATCGAGGTGTGCCGCAGGGTGAACATTTCGCGCTGGATGTGGAGCAAAACCTACGAGAACCTACTGGAACTTCCCGAACTATGAAACTTCAGTTGGAAGACCCTCAACTCGAAACTATCGTACCGGGTCACCTCGATCCTTCCTTTCTCTGTGTACTCTTTCGCCCGTCCACCTGCCTGCCGTGCCCAATTAGCTGAGTGTCCGTCGTGGGCTTTACGACCACCGGGGTCTCACGAGCAGAAGCGGCGGCGGCGTCGGCGGCGTCGGCGGACGTGCCTGCAACGGGCGCGGGACTTTGCGCCAACCACTTTACCCTCATTCTACCTCTCTGGACGTCCTCGCCCGAAAACCTCACTTCGCGGACTTTAGTACAAGCGAGTAACGATTCCAGATTCATTAAAGTCGAAGTAAAATGAACCGTTTAAACGTTTATATACCACACTGAGCCGAGGTTTTTGTTTAATTAAATATAATTTGCAATAACTGGAACAGGCAGTAATTTCTGGTGTCCTTCGGTCCCAATTTTCCGTGTCCGTCACTAATATTCTTGTCGGTAGCTACAGATAAGGTCTACTGACTTGCGAAGACCTACAATTGTGAATTCTCTTAAAACTTGGCAATTGTGACGTTATGGGCAAAACCCAGGTACAATTCTTCTCAATCGAAATAACGTAAAAAATTATAATTAAAAAATGAGGAAAGGAATGTTATATACATATTACTCATTTCGAATGGGCGCAGAAATTGATAAAAACAAAAACAAACTACAAACCTTCCGGGTGCATAAGTGGTGTCTATGGTTTCGGCTGACACAGAGAAAAGTGGGATAAGTACAAGACCAATGAAACAGTTTCGATTTTGACTGAAAACTGCAAATATTTGATCCCGTTATTTCGCCCGCTCTTCTTCTCAAAGCGTCACTGCTTGCGCCACAGCTGACGCCATGCGACGCAGAGGCTCCAAAAGAGAGGCCTCCGCCATTGGGTATTTGCTATTCACGTGTTGCGTTTTCGAACTTTTTGTGAGGGTCTTACTTAAAGTATAGTTGTTCAGTATTTCTACTATGCTATGTTATTGCAGTGGTCATAAGATGGCGTTTGTTAAAATCTTTAACTTATTGCAATGTTACAGAAGAGTATTTTATTTGTTGTTCTTGAGCAGAGTGTGTGCGTGCTGCTTGGAAAACCATTTTGGGTCGGTTTGTTCAGCATTTTTGCTGATGCAGGTCGCTAGTCATATTACTCGTAACGGTTTCCCTATAATATTAGGGTTGTTTCTAAAAATGCTGTTCATTGTCTACAACTCTCTTTTTAGATTTAGAATTAATTCATAAAAGCACATATGGTGTAATGAATTGTGCTCTACGAAACCTATAACCTCTGCACGAATGCAATACTAGGTCATCAATGCAAGTATTCAAATACATTTGACGAAGATATATCCAACCGCGTCAATTACAACTATTTACAAAATATAAATAATACACACACACATTATATATATAATATAATATTTTAATTGGTCATTAAAACAAAACTTGCCATAATTTACAAAAACATGGAACTATCCGTGCAGTCCACGCAAGCGAAGGCATCAATTCGTTCAATATGACATTACTTTCAAACGGTCTCCGCAAACTAATTAGTTAACTGTCTACTTTAGTGAACTCTTTACACGAGTGTAACGAACATTTGGAAATTGGTGATTATTTCAGTTAGATTAAACAAAACCATCAAATAGGAAAACCAAAATCATAAAATATGTTTGATGACGTATAAAAACATGAAGTGTTTCAATAAAGCGTGAACAATAAGCACACATTTTTATTACAAATTAAACAAAGCAAATAAGGGATTTTAAAAAATAAATAAAGTGAATGTATCGACACTTCTACGGAAATAAAGTGACAATCACAACGGTACAAGAAAACGAACATCACAAACGAGTGGAACAAAACACGAGAGAAAAAAAAAATCAAGATCGGTTTGTGCAGCTGTTTGTCATTTATCGGTGCGCATCACAAAACATTAGACTGACAGCGAGAAAAAAGAAGGGTAAAAGAGAAAAACAATGAAGGGTCGACAGTCGATAAAACAGTCGAGCAATTACACAGGCTGCGGCGTCATGTCACTCGGATAACAGATATCCACGCCACCAATAGCCGGTGGCGCCCGGCCGCTCGTCCTTTCATTATATCTGCGAAATGAGGTCACAATGAAATCATAGTCTTTAATTGGCTCGCAGTTTCAATCAATAGGTCACACAAATAACTGAAACGAGATCATGGAAAAAATTCCCAACAGATTCTCGGAACACTGGAAACAAACTGACAACGCACAGCCAAGCAGAAAATCGTGCAAAGTTGGGACACAAAGATTTATCTCGCTTCCCACCGCATCAGTGAAGACTTTCCATGAACCGTGAAAGTTAGTGTGACAGTTGTAGGAAAACCGAGTGGAACTGAAGAGGAAATATTCTGCTGAATAAGTAAAAAGAAATTATGAAAGGAAAAACAAACAAAAAAGCCATATTATTAAATGGTGTAATATTCGGAATTAAAAACAATTTTAAGTGAAAACAAATTTTTTGCAAGTTAGCTTTAAAAATTAATGAAAAGCACATTGGATTGACAAAAAAGGGGAATTTCTGAAAGACAAGCATTAAAACCAAGCCTCCAGCATCCAATTAATACAATCACTTTGAGCTTTACCTTTTCAATGTATTGTATATATTCGACGAACATTAATTTGGCTCACTATCCTAACCAACCATGCGAACGAATTCTTTTCCTCTATCTAGTACATGATCATCTCGCGATCTTAGCTACGAAATGCAGTCGCGAACCAATCAACGGACTTATGATCGATAAAACAAATTCATCGAAGACTTGCTACAATGTGCAAGTCATATAGATTGTAAAAACTGACTTAAAAATTAAAATTTAATTTAAACTACGAATAGAGAGCACACAACGGAATCATCATACACAAAACACACGAACCTGTATTAGCACAATTTATAAAATTAATAAAAAAACTATATTGGTCTACAGTGAAGTACAAAAACTATATTGGTCTACAGTCTACAGTGAAGTACATTTTCCCTAGTTACTATATTTTACATTCACGTGGCTAATAAACCTAAATCTTACTAATAATACTTGAAAGCGCTATCGTGAATTAATGTCTTTTAGGAGTATTTTTTTTTCTCAAGATTCGACGATTAATCTGAAGTTTAAAAAACGCGAAGGTTTCCGACGCCTATCGCGTTATTCACTTTTCCTCAAAGAGAAGCCAAGTTCTTCGTAGCAGCTCCGCCCTGCCGCTTATTGTTGCTCGTTCGCCCGTTGCGGGGCCGCCGCCGCGGGCGGCGCTCCGGCTTGCCGCCAGAAGGCAGCACTAGTCCCCGCCTCGCCGCCTCCGAGGCAGCTAATTAATTATGCAGTAATCCCATTTCATAACTCTCGTTTGGACGCAAAATTGAAGCATCAATCTAGTTAGCGTTGCTCCAACTTGCCTTGTCGGTGAAGCAGTTTCTACAGGGCGGTATGGGAAGAGGGGGGGGCAGGGGGAGGAGGTAGCGTGATGAAGGATTCATGGGGAGGGGGGGGGTCTGCTCAAATTCTTGGTTGCATTATTATGTTGGGACAACGATATGCTAGTTACCCAATACACAAAAGATTTTGACCAAGGACTCCTTTGTACTGTTTTTCGTTCTTGACAAAAGGCACTGATTGCAACTCACGAAACAAAGAAAATACCAAGAACGCGAATTTCCACATTATTAAGTCCGGCTAACACAGCAGCTATGCTAAATTCATGTCATAATAAATATCTGTGTCGGATAATCCACAACTTTAGATCTTTTATAAACAAATTTCGAAGTCAAAAGTTTAAAGCTACTTCATGGCCAAACTAATTTACCTTCGTTTTCGCTTCAAAGCGTGATTCAGAACACGCACCGAACGATGATACAAATAAACAATTTTTATGAATCCAAAAATTATATAAATTGTATCATCAAATTCAGCGCATCATTAAGAGAGGAATTTTTCATTATTTTGAAAATTCAACAAGTAATCAAACATGCTTAATGAAAGCAGTTGAATTTGAATTAAAGTTCATGTCAGATGCAAGTGTGCGAAATATTTAGACAAACATTGAAAATTCATTTCTCAAAATTACACATTAGGCATCAACAAAAATAGCATGTGCAACATACTCCAGTAAAATTATTCAATATTTGTTTTAAATTAATCCAATCAATTCACTCTTAAGGGTTCAAAATTGTTACGCTGCCTTCACAAAATATTTTTGGCCTCATATTCGTTAAGCATTTGTAAGAATATGTGTAGAAAGTTGAGCAAAAAATCTAGACTAATGCAATCATGCCGAACACTTGATTGAGACCTGTATACCATTTGCACTCAAAACATTTTCCCCGTCTCTTTTTTCCTTTCTTACTAGACAGTGTATATCACGCAAAACAAATGCAGATCGCTCTTGCGGTGATTTTGTTTTATTTCTTCCTCGACGGGAGACACGACAAACACAGCCATCATCTCCAAAATGCGCGGCAAGTCCTACATTGCAACCCCAACTCCTAATTTCGGCCGCTTCACTCTGAAAACAACGATCTTCACTGCTCGTTTTGGAAATGGAACTTCACTTAGCGTAAACTGCAGAATATCCCCCCGGGACTACACAAACAAGGGAAACGAGATTTATGTGGCGTTTCGCGCACCAGGGATTTTTCTCTTTGGCGAGACGGAAGGGTTTTTATGTGAATGGCGGACGAAAATTTAACTAGCGGCGTTAAGACCGACATAAACGAACATGCCATTGTGCGTACCTCCCAGAAAAGGAATCGAAATATATTATATGAACTACGACATTGATCTCCAAGGGTACCTCCAGGGTACAGTATTTGCACAAGATACAAATGCTAGGATCTTTCGAATGGTATAAGTGAGACATTTTGTTGGTGGTGATTAACAGAGCTTTTTCGAATTCAATTTCCCATCTACGCTTGATAATATGTTTTCTAGGTACCGCTTTCTTCTGTGTATAATAACCCTAAACGTAACTAACGCTATGAATAATTTATCACCTCACATTTTAAGGAATCGAAATTATAAATAGTGCCATTCGAACGATGTATCACGTAATTATGCAATTTTGAAGTAAATATGCGTTTATGTGATAATAGTGCAAGAAAGAGAAATAAGCATACAAATTAAGAAAAAAGTTTATATATCAATACTCTCAGTACTGAAGATCTTTTCAATCGTCGTCATCGTCGTCACAGTTAAACGTGCAACGTCTGGGCGTAAAATGAAATTCCGTCTCTCAGTTTATTAAAAGGTGGCAACTTCACCAACAATATTATTAAATATTACAAATACAGCTTTCCAAACCAATGCAAAGTTTTTCACATTTTCAAACTCCCGTTTTCGTTGCCTGTTGATAGTGGAAGTTCGCAAGGGAAAAAGGGCAAGAGTGGCAGAGCGGGACATGGGGGAGCAAGGGGGAGCGAGAGGAAGAGGGGAGCGTTGGAACACAGGAAGAAGCACGTGAGGGGGGAGGGGTAAAGAGAAGCCCCTGGCGCTGGTTGAGTCGAGAACTCCGCAGCTATATGGCGTCTTGGGCGCCCCCACACCCCTTCCAGAACTTCCATCTCCCCTTTCGAGAACCCCTTGCAGACTCGCCGGATGACACGCTTTCCCATCACACCTTGACGCACATCCCACCCACCACGCGACCTCAAGGCACGATACACTACATACCACTACATCCACACTCGCGGTTACATTGGCAGTCATCTCCGCGATGTTTTCCTCAGTTAACACTTCAGGCATTCAGATAAATTCATAATGCATGGAGACAGTTCCACGGGCAGAGAAGCGAAGGAAAGTTCAAGGGAGTGATGGAAGCACGAGACGGAACGGAGGTGGATCGATGAATGTCGAAACCACGCACGGGAACGAGGTGGAAACTCGGACTGTGAATTTTAATGTTGCACTTGGAGCACAACCGATTGCTGTCTCCCAATCAGATCACTCTCCGGGACCATGCGAGTCGTTTAGTATTTGTTGACGTCGGGAGCATCAACTTCTTATATTAGAAGTCACATATTGCGTATTGTGTGTCGGGAAGTGGTAGAGTCCCCACCCACTGGAATTTAATTGGGAGGCGATCCACACATCAGCCTGCAGTGTTTCCCCACTCTAGGTATCTCTCCAGGCGGGGCATCACCCCTGCCGACACAAGCTCTAAGTTCCTGACTGGTCTCTATAACATGCAAATGTAAGGATGTGTGTGTAAAGGGGAGATGCTATGACAAGGATTGGGAAGGAAATATCGCGTGCGTTCCGTGGCCAGTTTTTTTTAGGCCTTGCCCCGGCATTCGCCTTGTACAGATCGGAGAAACTACCGATTAGAGCAGCATAGTACTAGAATTATCCTCCAGATTGGTTGAATGCGTGTCAGTTATACTGCTAGCCAAAATCCGAGACTCCAACCCTAGGATGTCCCAGTCATCGATACCGCAGTCAATGATTTTGGCGCTGAGCTACTGAAGCCGTTCAGTTGGTGCACGAACGTTTGTTGGTGGCGCCGAAGGGACGCAGGTAACGTACTATCCCACATCCCATCGTGCAAGTTGTCTAGTCCATGGATGCGTACGGACGTGGAAGGTTGGGTGGTTGGTTGGGCGGGCGGGCGGTTGGGCGGTTGGCGGTTGGGCGGTTGGCGGTTGGGCGGTTGGCGGTTGGGCGGTTGGCGGTTGGGCGGTTGGCGGTTGGGCGGTTGGCGGTTGGGCGGTTGGCGGTTGGGCGGTTGGCGGTTGGGCGGTTGGGCGGGCGGTTGGGCGGGCGGTTGGGCGGGGGGGGGGGGGGCGGGCGGGCGGAACGACGGCGTCGCACGCGAAGGCCGCCTCCGGCGCCCATCCGTCTCCCCTGCCGCCGCCGGGGATTGAAGCCCCACCACGCCGGCCCCGCCCCCGCCTCCGTCCCCCTTGACTTACGGCCGCCGTACAGCCCGGGGCTCAAGAGCCTCTTCCCCGCCTGCCACCTTTCCAAGGCCACCTACACCCTACTAGTGTTGATTTATTCATTGCATTTAGGTAGACCGTCTTTGACTTGCTTGTTCTTTGCAATATTAACTGTGGTAGCGTGACCACTTCCTTCCAGGCATAAATTATCTTCACTCCTACTTTTCTTAGACTTTTTAAAAAATTATTCTCTGGTAACATTGTAAGAATATTTAAGTTTTTATACACAATGTTCAATAACGCAAGTTGGGGTCTTATTAAAACATTGTTATCAGCTGAGCACTATTCTCCGTGCTATCTTTGATCTTTGGACTAATGCAATGTACGAGAGCTACTACGAATTTACGACTTACTGAACCTCTCGTTATACATTTGTTAGCTTCACGATTTCACCATGACGACAAAATAAATAATATTTTATATTTCTCTCCCAGTCCAGAAACATCTTTTTTTTTAATTCCACGATTTTTCTCCGACTTTTTGATTAATATAATCCTTTGCTTAATTCCTTGAATACATTAACGGAATAATCAGAATTAAGCGAAATAATGCACTTAAGGACAATGACTAAGTAAGAAATCATTTGAGCGTTCGCAGATGTAGACAGAACTCGCTGATACAAAAAGGACTACAAAAGTCTGTTAATTCAGTTGGTCTCCTTCAAATATCAACGTGTTAGAATTCAATTTTATTTCTCAATATAAATGCTGGAAGAAAAAATTCTTCAGTAGATTCTTTTAACATGATCACTATTTCTCATCCTTCAAAGGTTCCTCGACCACAAATATTGTTACCAGAAAAAATATTCCCATCAAATCTTACCGAGAAACTTCACGAACTGCAGGATGTAGCCCCCAATGTCAGCAAAAATACAAACTCAAGTGCATTCATGACGAGAAGAAAGTAACACATTTGAGAGAAGTATCACAATTTCAAATATTCAAAGGAAACATACATCTTATGTACTTCGCATTTCTGCTGATTGTGCACCCAGAATGACTTTTAGACTATTTTCGAAAATACAAATCGTCAACAAAGGTAAAGTATGAGAGATTTTCTTTTTTGGGGAAATCTCCTGTTCTAGAAGTCCGTCTTTAAGTGTCGCGCATTTCTCTGATCTTATCGCGTCCTCTGTGGTGATATCAGGTGCCTGGCTTTCCGCTAGCTATCTGCGTCTCAACATCTCGTGTCGCGGATTTTCTCGATTCATCTCTCCAAAGCAGCTTTGTTATAAGAGAAACAAAGGTTATTGTTATCTATCGTTGATACTACATTCTTGTACACAGTGATTCCCAAAAGGAGGGCGATTATTTCATCAGTTCTCTATTGGCAAGGCCATATGGACTTATTTGACAATTAACCAATTAATCAACTAAAAACTTTACCGAATTCAAAATCGTGAGCAAACAAAATTTTGGTCAGTGGACGCATAGAATACAATTACTTTGAAATGTAATGAAACAATATCCTTAAATTAATGTCACATCCAGAGGAAGGGGACATGTAAACCTTCGAAAATAGCGTGGGCTTCTTGGCCGGAGTCAGTAGCTACTTGGCTGTCCAGGAGATGCTGCCTCCTAGGCACAGGTGCCAACGTTTCGGTCGTCATACTGCGACCTTCCTCTGGGCGAAATGCATTGACCCTGAGCCTAGGACGCGGCGTCTTGCAGACAGCCAAGTAGTTACTCGCGTCCCAGCTGATCGCTGTCAATTCGCCATATATTTACATTGGAGTGTAGGCGGTTTTTCGAACTTTAACCGTAGTAATACATTTCCATCATAGTTTCAATAGTAAGAAACACCCAGATGACTACTTTCCAGAACTCGAGCACACGATAACATGAACCGCACTCGAATAGCACAGGATTTAAAGAGATCCAAAACGATGGAAATGCGTGCACGCTTTCCCCATTTTACGCACGCGTGTCTGCGGGTTTCATGATTAACTATACTTAACCCGACTATACCCGATATTGGTTTACGAGCACAAACCTTCACGCCACGGTCCGCCGGCAACTCTTATCCAAAATAAAAGTAAGGAAATAAGGATTCGTTAACAAATGAATCCAGAGACTCTCGTGTTTATAGGAACCTATAAAAACCGCACAGGTGAACATGTATTGGCTCATTTACTCACTGCAAAATGGCCGGAACACGGACGTTCCTTTAATACAGTGGTTCCCGATCTTCCGCGTACCAGTTTCGTGTCCAAGTTTTCGAATATTACCCGAACTCAGATATATATTCGTGCAAACATAATATAATCTACCTTTCTTCGCAGGAGAAATAATTAAAGGAAATATCATCTAGTATGTCTTGTTGCATTTCTTCTGCCTACTTGAAAAAAATATATCAAGAAACTACATTTGCAGAAGTGTTTTATCATCTTTAGAAAAGAAGAAGAAAAACAAACGTAAACTGTAATAAGGTCTTTCGAATTAATGAATTCTGACGAATAAAAAGATTCTACGAAAAGATGAAACGTTTTAAGTAGTCTTATTTTAACAAATATACAAATTTAAAAACACTAACATATAATCTACATGCATCAATTCTAACCAAATATAAAGAAATTTCATTAAGCTCTGCCTAGTCAAAAACACGCAGACTCCTAGAAAACCGCTCCCTCGAATCCCTCTCTACCCATCCAAAGACTTTCCCGCGGCTAAAAAGTTGTCCCACCACTGCCCTAATGGAAAGCAATAACATCGATTGCCGCACGGTGCGGTGCGCAATGCGCTCCGGGGGGAGACGGCGTTTGCATTCGGTGAGGGGGGGCCGCCGCCGCCGGGCGCCGCGCACGCGCAGTAGAGGCAGCAGCTTCCGCCCGCGCCAGGGGGAGCACGGCGCACGTGCGTGAGCTTGCGTGAGGTGGCGATGGACCGGCGGCGGCGCGCACGCATCGCGACTGGGAATCTGCGATGACGAGCACTCGGTGAGAACTTAAAGGGGGCGGCGGCGATCGGCTCCCCTTAGAACAGGGGGTTCCGTTTTTTATGGCACGAAGTACCACTTACAATTCAGTACGAGTTTGGACGTACAGTAGAACCTGGTTAATGCGGATCAGTTGCAGCCGGGGTCGATCAGAGTTAAAGAAAACCAGGGTTTTCCACAGAACGATAGAAAAACGTTATAAAAAATAACATGTACCTACCAAAACATATGTTTCATGCAGTTTAACAATTATCGGCACAATTTCTCCCAAAAACACATTGTAAACATATGCTATACACAATGTACATATGTACAAACTAGTCGGTGGCCTTGAGAATGCCCAGAGCATAGCTAGGGTCATTTATTACCCCCCCTTTCCCCTCTTTGGGCGACACGTGGCTGGGGGCGTGGGGAAGGGAAGAGAGGCAGGTTGGGGTGGGAGCAATGAGCTCGACTGCTGGCAAGTGAATTGCAGTAATATACCTACTGAGAGTAGCGATTTATTGTCTCTAAAATACTCTATTTACTACGCTAAACAACATTTTTCCCAACGTTGGTCCGGGTTATAAAAACGTCTGATTTAAAGAAGTCTGGGTAAATTAGGTTCTACCATCCTGAAATACTACTCATTCAGGGATTATCTTTTCAAATGAAACACAAAAATAGGGAGCTCAGTTCTTTAAAAGTGGGCTATTCGAAATATACAAGACGTTTTGCAAGTAGAGTATTTTGTTTAACTAGAAGAGATCATATATGAATTAACACAGCTGTAATCAGTGGACGTTCTTCAAATATATATCTCTAGCAACGAAAGTTAAAATCCGAGCATTCCTTCTTTACCACCAGTAGCCAATATTCACTTTAACACGTACAGTTTTTCACTAACCACCTAAAGATACTTCGCTAATCACTAGTAATTCGCTAAACGGCATCGGGGAATCGCCGCCCTATAGTTTGATGTTCGCTTTTGGAACAAATAGCTATCAAAATCAACCAAATCCCTTTCATCAAGTTCTCGAGAACTTCTCAGTTTTGATATAGGTGTTATGTTTTGATATACTTGTTGAAATTTTCTACTTGATATATGAACAGATAATTGTTGCACGCGAGAGTTTGACTAAATCTGCTGCTGTGAAAAAGGTACAATTAAAATATTAATTGGCAGAGTAACATTCACACAAATGTCAGAAGAAAATAACCAGACCGATATATTCCAAAGCTTGATTCCGCTCTGAGTTTTCCCATTCAATCAATGGATACACGCATGCATAGGACCGGAACTATTCAATTGCCACTCAAGAGATTGTAGTGTGCATTTACGGCAACTTAGAAGTGCATCGATTTACACCTAAGCGTAACAGGATTCAGCGTATACCCTTGGTAAATGATACAATACGTGGGAAACTGTATGCCTTGAAAAACAAAAACTTTTCTTCGGGATTGAATCAATAGCCATTTCAATTTTAGTCACGCCAAATTCAGTAAGAAAACAATTGAGCGTCTTTCCCCACACATCACCGTTTACATTTAATTTAAAATCGAAGATAAAACAGAATGTGGAAGCCTTTATAACGTATTCTTTCCCAATTTTATCGCGACGGACTGCTATTCTCGAATATCTGAGAGCGATCCATAAAAGAGGCTACTTTTAAACATTACATTTTCTCTCTTTCAAAAATGCCATGTGTGAATGAGGCTTTATTAGGAAAATAATTAGCTGCTCCGTCGTTTACTCGTATTTTAACTTTTCTGTCGCGTGTACCATCCTCGCAAACGTAGAAAAATGTGTCAGCGCGTAAAGTTCAAATAAAATATGATTTTCTCCCCCTTACGTCACATACAGTTTTTGACTAAATAAATAAATAAATAAATAAATAAATAAACTGACAGCTGGGTGTTGAGAGGGATGGCGTTGCCCCGACTTCTATCCCCTTCGATGTCCCCAGCTAATATTAATGATGCTGGACAATTGAAGGGGTCCTAGCTTCACGACAGCGTGTAAAGCATACACGTCAGGCGGGTTGCCGAATAAAACAATTGAGAGACGTTCGACCAAATATTAGAAGGGGATTTTGCATGGCACAGCGTGTAGCGGTCGACTGCAAACTCCATCTTCTGCGCATGAGTACCAAAGTGGTATGAAACATGAATTGCGCATGCGCAAAAAAAAGATGGTGCTGACGTTTGCTATAACGCTTCGCTGTGTATACACTCCCTATATACGATGAACTCCCAGATGTGGCTTAGGATATAAATGGATGTCACTGCAGTGCCTCTGACCGGGAGGTCCCACGTTCGAGTCCCCACGGTAGCAAGGTTTTCGACACTAGCTTGTGACCTAGGTCGAATCCAGCCGCTGTGTGGAGGAGAATTCTAGCGGCTGGCTGGTCTGATCGGTAGATGGCCGTGGTTTCTCCGAACAGGCGATTGCCAGAGTAGTATCCTAACAAACGGGCCACGGACCGCGCGCGATCTTTCCTTCCTGTTACTCGTCCTTTCCTCATTGCTACTTACAAACACCCTCACATGCAATACTCTTCCACACATATCGGGAGACCAATGGAGCTGGGGGTGGTACTCCGTTGGTGGGAGATATCTGGTTGAGGAAAACGCTAGTTGACGGTAGGTCGGCGCCGGATCTTTCCATCCAGCAGGCGAAGATCACCACCACCTCCAGAGCAAAAAACATGCATTACACTTACGAGACTAATGACCTTAGCTGTTAACGCGCCCGGCACCACTAATCAACGAAAGAAGTCCCTTCCGCGAAGGAGAGGCGCTTCTCCCTCGTGCCGCATCGCCCTGAGCGAGCCTCCTCGCCCGGCGCCTTCCGCCGCGAGACGCGGCACCGGCGCGGCTCGCAACCTGACCGCACCGCACGTGCACACACACACAGTCGCAGGAGGGCGCGAGCGGGGTTCAATTGAAGGGCGCGGGGCGGTGGGCTTCCGGCGGCCGTTGGGGCCCTTTGAGCAAGCGCTTTGTCCGCCCCGCCCCGCCCCCTTCGGCCCACCGCCAAGGGCCTCGCGCCCTTTCACAGCCGTGTCGAGTCCGCCAAGACGCCGCGCCGTCGCACCCGCCGCCGACACCACGACGCAGATGCTGTGGCGCTGCCCACGGCGAACGCGCTGCTCACTCACATGTAAAGGCGCTCGGGCACGCTGTCAGAGTTTCTCGGAATAATGTTCTGTCATATCGTTCTAACGCTCCTAAATAGAGGAAGTTTACACTCCTTTGCAGTCTGCCGAACAAACGAAACACGAGTTGAAGCTAAAGATGGCATGCTACTGAAAGAAGAGGTATTTCGATTCTCTGTTCGTTATTTTCTTGAATGATATTACGAAGCAAATGGGAGTGATGGCTGCGCCACAGTTGGCTCTCCATGTTATTTTCCCGGAACTTACGAAAGGAGACAAAGAACATGCTTTCAACGAGAAGAGAACACGTAGTTTCCGGAACATGTGCGCTCTCTCTGCTTAAAGTGAGTCACGTCGTGTGGGGATCCCCTACGTCTCCGCACAACAACTGCCAAGCACTAATGTCGAACAGGGTAGAAAATTAGGCGTGAGTGTACACATTAATAACCATTCTTAACAGTAAATTTGTCATCTTAGGGTGAGACTGACGTAACTACAATTTTTGCAATCCAACTACAATTTCCATCCAATTTTTACAACAACCACAATCAGAACATATTTTTGTATTTTAGAAACAAACGTTTCACTAGGTATGCTAGTGTAGAAGTCAGGACTTGTATTTACAAAATTATCTTATTAGTCAAAGGAACGGAAAAACTGTCTTATTTGTCTGACACCAAATATTTCGTGCGTGTTTCAGTCTGGCCGTAAGGTAGAGGAGCGTGACTAGTAAAAATGTCGAAAGATTTCCCAGACGCCTATTGTCCTAGATGGTAAACCTATAGCTGTGCGGATGAGCCGGTAGATAAAATGTCCAGCTACAGAAATATTACGAAATTTGTGCACCAAGTATACTTCCTACTTTATCTTTATTAACAAAGGAAAGATAAAAGTTTGTTGAAAATTCCACAAATATTTACGTACATGCAGTTTTTTTTACATTAAGAGCATATAAACCACAATTAATATAGACCAGTGGTCACCAAACTCACGCGGTTTCTTAGCACACGAACCGTTCTTAAATCTTGCCGAGAGCTACAGGAAAAAAGGGATGAAATAAGAACGTTCATCGAAGTTTTCTATTTAAGCAAATGTCTGATATGCACACAAAAGAAAAACATTACGAACATAACCTGAAGCTCACACAATGAACTATAAAAATGACAGTGACAGTGACAGTTACAGTTACGCGAGAGCACGCAAGCAGTTGTGTTGGGCTCAATGGAGCAACTACGCATTTGACAACCCGAGCGCGATATTGCAATTCAGGAAATCGACGAATTTGTGATCTCAGATATACACTATTCACAAGCACTGCACGCTCATCTGTGTCTAAACTGAGCAACCACTGCGGCGATTTCAATTTCAAGAATGAAACGAAAAGACGACGGAAAATAATAAAATAAAACAAGAAAATGAAATGAAAAAAAAATGACAAACAAAAGAGAAGAAAACCTTTTACCGCGAGGTGCCTGTAATGACGTGGCGCAGCCGACCTCTTTCTGTATACTTTAACGCGCGGGGCGTGCCATTGAGACAGGGCAGAGAGGCGGAAGAGACTGCGGTGGTACAATAGCGTATCGGGCTGTTATACCTAAGACTGTGGATTAAAACCAGATCGAAGCCGTAGTTTTTTAAGAGCGTTCCCTTTCCTTCCGAGGGAAGTAAAGTCGGCGGTCCCATGTTGTAGATTTACTGCATGCAATCTTCAAGCCTAAAAGAAGCCTCGGAGCAAAATGTAAATCGCCCGTTTCGTCGCCCGAGTGATATCTCGGCGACTATAGCGGCGACGATGGTGTAGCGATTAGCGTATCGGAGTGCTATACCCAAGTTTGCGGGTTCAAAACCGATCGAAGCCGAAGGGCGAAAAAATCTTTTGTACGCCTTCCTTCGGAGGGGAAGTAAAGCCGGCTGTCCCATGTTAGTACATTTACTGCATGTAAAAGATCCTCAAGCCTAAATGATGCCTCTGAGCTAAATTCAAATCGCCTGTTTCGTCGCCCAAGTAATACCTTCTTTCTCCCATAATTGGTGAAAGGAGTGTAACGAAATTTGCGTGGTCAGACGGAAGAGCAGGCCTTATGGCCTGAGTCTCGCCACGTAAAATAAGGCAAATTCAATTCAATTCAATTCAATTCAATTCAATCTCGTTTCTCCGCTAAGGAGCGTACCGAAATGTGCGTGGTCAGACGAAACCGCAGGCCCGACGGCTTGAGTCGCGCCACATAGAAAAGGAACTGAGGCTCACCTGATCCCCAGATGGGCAGCTTGAGCAGCTTCTTGAAGCTGCTGCTGCGACGCAACGAGCCGCTGCGCGCGGCCTCATGCTGCTCCATATAGGCGAGGATCTCCATGCACACCCGCCTCACCCGCTCTCACCCGCGCGCGCCGATCACCACCCGCCACCGATCACCCGCTCACGCGGCGGCACGCGGTGGGCGATCGGCACACACACACACACGACGGCCCTTCGGAGCACTCTCACTAGCTCTCCGCGCAAAATATCAAATTGAAGCCTCGGGGTTGCTCACGCGACAATTCGCACACGAAACGATAGTCTACCTATATCACTTAACACTTCACTTGCGCGATTAGCTTTTTTTTGTCGATGCAGAACAGCACGTATATTTCTCAACTGTAATTGATAACACAAATCACGTACTTCCTCACAAGTAGCTCAAAAACACTTAAGCACACTTCTTCCTCCATTCCACACAACTTTCGGATTGATGATTTTCTGTAACATCCAAAAACTGCAGATGAATCCCACTAACACGAGTCAGTCGCTACCACTCTTTCTTCTTGGGCACAAGAAATGAGTTTCTTCAGTAACACCTGGTATGTTTTGAAAGCACGTCAAGAATTTTCGGAGAAGGGGGTTTCAAGATTATCTCCTCACCGTATCACAGAAAGATATCGCAATCAAGTTCTTTAAGATAACAGTCCACTGCAGCTAAATCGAGGGCTAGCAATGACTCAAATTTCTCCGAAGTTGAAATATTTAGGTTACCGACATGACTAGCATACGTGCATTACGACTGATCGACCAAACGTAACCAAAAAAAATGTTCTCCATACTTTTAAAACATTTCTCGCGAAAGCGGCGGTTAATGTAATTTCTTTATATATTTTACCAGTGAAGTCCACAACTTATCACGTACGATTCACAAAAGTAAACAACGCACCTCAAGATGAATCAACGACCGCGATACGGAACGTTTTACTTGACATATGCAATCCGTGCCCGATAGCACAGGGAATTTAATATTTCAGACAGCGTAAGTACATGAAGTTGTGGTCTGTAGTGTTTTTGAAACAAACACGCGCTGCGTATTTGCTCGCAGAATATAAACGTTTCCAACAACAAATGACGAGTCGCACACAGTTGATCACAAATCGTTCATGATCGCAATTCCAAATGAAAATTCCCTTCAAAGGTCACACCAGTTTGTTCAAATGTCTACTAAAACAGTTCGTTATCACAATTTCTTCGTGTCTGGGCATTAACAACACGTACCGAATCCGATATACTTCACGTCGGGCTATGCACTCCGGTACGAGTTCCCCTATCGGGGTGTTGTCACAGTTCCTTCGGCGCTTGCGCGACACACACACACACAAAAGAGTCTCTTGTGACCCGCGCAAGGAACTTGGAGCGCGGGCCGATCTCCGCGTTCCGCTCGCGCCTGCTATTTCTGTCGATTCTTCAAGTTGCACTAGACCGCGAGGTTATTCTGGGTGCACGCCGATTACGATGGGACGCCCCCCTCCCCCTCGGCCTCTCCGATGCAGCGCGGCGCTCGCAGTGTTTTCGTCGCGCCCGCACGCGCGCAGCCGCCCAGGTCGGGCACACAGATCGACTTTTAACGCGTGCACACACGCACGGCGCCAGTTCTGTCGCGAATGCGCGACGCAAAAGTATCTGCGAGTGGTTCTGAAGATTTTTTCCCCGAAAAAAATCGCACTATTTTTCGTAGCGTAGCGTGCAACAGAGCGACTCTTGATCTCTAATGTACGCGCTCGGCGTTTGTTCTGTAGCAAATACCCATGGAACAACAATGGGCGCGTTTGTTATATTTTTGCTCTTCTGATTTGAACGCTAACTTGATAGCGTTTAGCGTTTTGACTCCTTTTAATGCACAAACTTTGCGACTCCTCTGTCTACAAGTGCTTGACAATCCACAAATACTTTTTTTAAGTCGGCTGATTTATTGCAGGAAGCTTACAGTACTGACCAGCCACAATTTTTTTTGCATCTGAATTGCCGCACGGAACAACAACGTGCAGGAGTGTTTTTTTCCCTCTTCTTAAATGCCGAAATTTAGACGACAAGTTTCACGCTGGCGACGAGACAACGCAGGAGGAAAACGTATCTCACGGAAAAGCCAGTCTATGGAGGGCGGAGTAAATTTGTCGCCAGGTGAAATCAACGCTTCGTTGCGTCAAGGAACACTTGGATTCGGAGTCACGGAACCCACTCGTCTTCGGGCCGCCCGCTACCACAGCGGCAGCGCTCTCTCACTCTCTCGACACGTTTCCTCCGGCAGATAGCGACCTCGTGATGCCAGAGCGGGATAAAGCGCAAAATCCGACAGCGGCCCGCCGGAGAGGGGGAGAGAGAAAGGGAATGAGATTGCGCCGGTGGGAGCGAGAGGAGAAGATAACAGGCAGAGAGAGAAATAACGCTCTCTATGCGGCGATGCGCAGTCGGCGAGTGCAGAGCGATAAGGGCATCATCTGTCACCAACAGATGGCACCACGGCTACGATGCGACTTTTTTCTCTCTCCTTCTCGTTTGTTCTTTCCGTCTTTTTATTTTGACGTTAATCTTTGAGTAATCGCAAATAATTCCTTTTCTCTGCACTCGAGCAGTATCTTTCCGGAAAGCTGAACTTCAACACGATTTGTACTGGATAAATAACAAGGGTTTCGGTATCTTCTTAAGTCGATGCTTCTCCTTCAAATCCCTAGTAAAATATATTTCTCAATTTACATAAACAACACAACAATCGAGCTGCTTTCCGCACGAAATCCCTCTTTTCAGAAGTAGAAATCACAACCACCAGTTATTCAAACTATCAAATTTCATTTACCAATTTCGTTTCGGTTGTCAATTGTCGAAACCACACTCCCCCACAAATGTCCGCAAACTTCTTGTCAGAAGTGTTGAACTGTCGGTATTTCTAGAGTCGAAGAAGCGTTTTCACAGGGCTACTTCTTTAACTTTTCAGTAAGTGGATTTATTTGAACAGCAACGCCTATCGTGTATACTTCTGCCTGAGAAGAAACACAGTGGAGAAAAGATCATGGGTCGAACAAACTGAGAACGATCCGCTCTCTGGGACAACTTTGTGTACGTTACACGAAAAAACAACAGCGAAGACAATTTCCTCGTTCACGTCTCTTCAGATTTCCTTCTAGATTTCGGTATGTCGTCAATTAATAGTCGATAGAACAGGAATGATCTTCGAGTCACTTTCTAAAAACATCTTGTAGCTTTTGCACACAGATTTTTTTCTTGTATTGAAATGGCAACACTAGTACAAACAAGAAATTAAAATACTCGAAAGCATTCAGTTCTCAGGTGCGGCATATCCAAGGTAATGCCTAGATATGGGAGATTCAAGTGTGACGAAACTGCTGCTTATAGCTGTTTGATCAAAATATTGTTATTCTGTCGTCAAAAAACACCTATTTTCGATATGCTATCAGCACAAAACAAACTTGTCTTACAGCTCCAAAAGCCTTTTATGTCAGTTCACAATTGGCATTTGTTCTTCTCCCATTTATGTATTTAGGCACATCGAAACAAACTTCAGTGACGCAGTTATTCTCCTTTGCTGTGTTTATTTGGTGACGCACGTCAGACGCTCGCCAGATCTATACTTCGATTTAGCGTAACAGTCATACACGAAGCCTAGTAGAATAACTTGTCTTCGTCGATTCTATCGATTCCTACCAAGAAAGAACACTCGCGATGCGGTAAACACACCAGTTTCACATGGAGGCTAACTCTTCTTTCATTCATCAGCGGTCTAAACACAGTCATATGACCTTTACGAATGTTCTTTTTATTCTTCTGTCTACTTTATTAGTGGCTAATATCTGGAGCGCAATTGCCGGAGTAGGACCAGGTGTCATCGGGCAGGTCTACGTCACAGCGCCAGCAGAGCGAACCACTTGTGTAGTGGGGCCGGTGGTCGGGCGATCCACGTGCGACGGTGCACGTGACCTTGGGCAGATTCGCGCAGCCGGCGGCGGCGGCGGCGGCGGGCGCGGCGAGCAGCCAAGCGCTGACGCGTGTAAAAATACACGCGCGCCCCGAGGACCGCGAGCCAACAGGAGAGGAGGGCGGCGGCGACGGCGGCGGCGGCGGTGCTGCACTGGCGAATATCCGACCAGACGCAAACAGAAGAACTGCACGGGTCGGCGGACAATCGATAGACGTTAGTAGCGACAATCCACTTACAAAGTTAACAAACAACTCTTGCGTTCTGGAGAATTACGAGTTGCGATGTTGGGAAATAACAGTTATTCGTTAAAACGTGCAACACAACATTCGACTATGTCTACAAACTATCCGTTTTATAATATATTATGTATTTTGTTCCTATGAATGTTCTACCTATTTTATTTTTTGCTTTCGTTTCTGATCTCTTTTTTTAAAAAAAGTATTTTCCTCGATTTGCGGCGAGAAGTATGGTACTTTAACTTATTTCACCATCTTAATTCTATTCCTTTTCTGCTTTAGCCTTTTCTCTGAGGACAAGAACGGCACTGAAGTATATCAAGAAAAATTTAGTGCTGTATAAGCGTTCTTTCGAGACGAACTATATAACCACTGTCATGATACAGTGTCATATTCGAATTCTCCACGGAAGAAAAACAGATGAACGACGAAAGTGTCAAAAGCAGCGGTTGAGGCGGAGTTGTAGGTTCCTGGATAAGCTTCAATTATCTCGGACGTCGACACCGAAATATTTCGTCCTGCCCACCTTCTCCAACCCCACAAGGAGTTTCTTCAGTTTTTGTCCCACGGAAGGAAAGAAAAATCTTCTCGGAATGATATTCACGCTTGGCACGCCAGCAACGAATCCTCAAGCTGCGCCTTCAACGAGGCACTGACGAGCATACTCCACACGCGCGTACAGCTCAAGCAGCGACCGACAAAACGAACGATCCCTGGGGTACGCCCGCGATCGGATTCTCAGAGGACAAGCGACAAAGCGGAACCGGACGCAATTTGCGGGAAGCACTCCACACCGCCGGAGAGATCAAGTTGCGCGCGTCCACGCGGCGACGGACGGCCGCGCGCTCGCGCTCGCGTCGCGTGTATTCGCGGCCGGTCGCCCCGCCCCGCCCCGCCCACCCCTACAATTCAGGAACGCGCGCGCTGGAGCTGTGCCACGCACCTCAGCTGAACCTCTCTCTCTCTCTCGCGCGCACTTGTTCCCGTCCGACCCGCAGAGGGCACAGAGCGCAATATCGCCGCCGATGGTGAAAGGTCGTTACAAGAAGTGTTTCGTATCGATTCTCGACGCCAGAAACGCAGACCCCCAGTCCCATGTAAGATTGTTGTATCGAAGGGTCACACTTGCGTCATGGGCGTGAGAGTCTTTGCGGGAAGTTTAGTTTGGATGTGTTGTCACGCGTTTATGATGATGGTAAACTCTTGAAAGGCATTTCTAGAATTCGAAATTCTACGGCAAACATTTCAATCAATTACTTGTCACCATACTTGTTTACTTCGTGATCGATTTTTGTGAATTATTTTACGCTTGAATTAAATTCAAGAGGAATAATTGCGTGACGAATAATCTCATTTTGCTAACGACACTTAGAGAGAATTGTATTTTGATTCAAGTACCGATATCGGTAAACTGTAATAACTATAACAATAAACCTAACAAGTGTCTTTTGAAGAAAGCTTGAGACTCAAGGGCAATTAAACATTTTATGTTAGCATTATAATTTTTCGCTTTTCAAAATTTTCCAATTGGTTTTTTTCTGCTCCAATACACTCTATCCCAGATCAAATAATACTTTTTCTCAATCACTCATGAAGGACTAGATTCCTCGAACAGGACCTCAGAAACACCGGAAATTTCACCAACTTAAGGGAGTTGTCACGAAATACGATCAGCTGAACATCAAAAATTCTTCTCGCGTGTGCACTGATCTTGTGACACACTGCACGCCACACGCCACAACTTCACGCGAGGTAGAAAACTTGCTGAAACCAGCGACAATTTTCTCGCAAAGTTTGCGAATAACTTGTGCGGACAGCGTCTTCGCAATCTTCCAGGTTTCACGAAAGGGTCTTAGGTGATCTTGAGACAAACTTGTAAGCACCACCGCTGGAAGTCCTGCAGTGGCGAGCGATAACGTTAAACACAAAAAACTGTCAACGAAGAACTGGATAATGGTGTCCCCCAAATAGAAGTCGGGACTGCGCAGCTCGTAGATCGACGCGCCCACACGTTGAACCAAAACGGTCACGGAGGAGCAGCGCACCCTTGGAAAAACTGCAACGCCGACGGCGAGGCGAAGTCGTAAAGTCGGACAATCCCGCCGAGCTGCCAACGAACAACTGTGTAGGTGCGTCCCCAAATACTTTCTCCGAGATGGTTTGCAGTCGATCTGCACCGGCGCACACTCACTCACACGCCCCGAAAAAACACTCGACGGAAACTACATCCTTGTGGAACACCGAAGCGCGGGAAGTGCGGCGGTCCAACACGAGACGGTCGCGTGGGAGGCGAACGCGCGACGGAGGCGTCGCGACGCGACGCGCGACGAAGCGACGGCGGCAGCAGCGGCGCGGCGCCCGCGCACGACGCCGGTCCGCGGCTTACTGCCGACGGCGGCGACGGCGGCGCCGGCACCCGTCTCCCCTCCCCGCGCCGCGGGTTCGGCGCGCGCACACTGGGTGCTGTAGAACTCGTCCCCCGCGCAAAACGACCTACCGGAATGGCAGGGCGGTGCGCTCGCTTTCAGGGGGGATGCAGGAACCCACCGGGGGCAGGGGGCGGCACGTGTGCCTTTTCTTTTTAATGGAAAAGCTTCATTTGGGGCAGGCCGGTGGCCAGGGAGTGGTGAGGCATATTTAACTACATCCTTGACACACCCTTCGCATGAAATGGGTTTATTTTTTGTGATTATAAATTATGTACATAATGTTAGGCAGTTCAAGTATTAGAAACTCCAAAAAGAGGATTGAAGCATTTCATGGTGACACAGCCATGCGGCGGGGGAGCCTCACAGATCGTTTCCTCGTATACGCCACTTTCTACTCCATGAAGTAGACTTCATTCTTTACAAAGTACCCTACAGAAGGTTGACGTCAGCATTGATCGCAGGATCAAAATTTGCTTTAAACTTGTCAAACTTCTTTATTCATAATGTCCATGCATTATAATCCAAATATTACGTTAACCCTTTGAATATCTGATTCAATCCGTTTCGAGAACTACGAGCTCATCAATTTATATCAGTTTCGTCATCACCCCATATAAAAAAAATTAAATCATATACTGTAAGAACGTATTTATTAAAAAATAATAGATTGTAATGCATTGATTTGTGCTGAAGTTCTTATTAGTAAAATACCTGTCGCCACTTCTGTGAGTTTTCTAATCTGCCTGCCAAAAACAAACTATTTAAAAACCTTAAAATAGAATTTACAGTATATCTACTTGGGGAATGAGCGTTTTATGAAAATGATAAAAACAGATGTATTCTTAATCTTATAACATTTAACTATATTGTATATCTTGATGGTAAGCAACATTATTTCGTCCTTAGCACAGACAACTCATTCATTCTCCATGAATCACGGTCTTTGAAATGTAATTGCAATTCAGAACTTATCAAACAAACATTAAGGTTCATTGCACATCTGCTCAATACTGGCGTCAGACCAACAAGCACGCCGCAGCCACCTGCACTGCGAACAAACTGCGTGCAGATTTACAGGCAGGGAAGTCACAATGACGCAAAAGAAACTATTAAGGAACCAGTTTCAGCCACATGTTATAAATAGATGAGCCGACATTATTACAGGAAGCAAAGACGCGAGTCGTAGCCACGCAGATTCAAATGCAGGTTGCATCGGAGCGAAGAGGAGCCCGCACAGAATCACCGTACACCTCGAGCCATTAGACGGCTGATCTCGAAGAAGCAATTAACTCCTAAGATCATCTGATCCATTTATTCATAAGGACACTTGAAACCTAACACACTAGATACTCTTTCTGTTCGTACGTACAAATAACATCAGTAATAACGTTTCCAAAATGATTCTTTCCCGGATATTTGTTCCCAGTTTTGCCACATATGAAGCATAATAAATAAAATTGCACAAATAAAGCATTCAGCTTAATAATATGCATGTTAATAATCGCTTAATTTAATTCACATAGTTCATTCACATTTAGTTGTTTCGTGGCGCCAGCAATTAACAAAACCGAGAGACTGGAAACTTAAAGACGTCGATGAAGAAGAAAACTATTATGAAGATTTAAGATGACCGGGGTGGAAATGAGAAGACTTAAGAATAGAATTAATAGAGGACAATTAAACTGCGCGCTACTTAAATGACCGATTCTTATTCACAAAAACCATTATTCTTTAAATAGAGCGCAATGAGTATACTATATTGCAAGTTGCCAGCTCCCTCGAGTTTCTCATTCGGTTTCCGTAAGCGTTAAATCATGTTCTTATATGGCGTTCACTTCTACTAAGAAAATTATAACAACCATTACACAGAATATTTTGAGTTCTATACGCAATACATTATTCGTACTACGAAAGGGTAACGTCAGGAAAGTGCCATAGAAATAAATCATTGGAACCGAACAATTACGAACAAATTCGAAAACGTGCAGATCACATTGGCTCTTTGTACAAAAACTATGGAAGTGCATCTTCTAATATCACTCAATCACGAAACAGCTGGTACTAATGATACCTTGCTACATTGCGAGAAAAAAGAAAGTGCTTCTCGCCCATACGTCACAAAGTAGTTTAACTATTTAAGTAAATAAAGCAATGTAAAATAATTTGAAATAATATAAGCTACTTTAAAAATAAAAAAATTACGTAACAAGTGCTTGTTTTGCTTCTGGACATTAATGTACTTCATTATCTGTGCACGTCTTCTAGAATTCACTGGGAAATATAGTTATTCAAATTATCGTTTCCATGTTGTTGCGGCAGGAAGTCAATATTCCTTGAAGGACATCATGGATAAGAGCCCACTTAGTGTAGGGATCACAGAATTTTGAAAATGTGCACAGAATTCACTTCTCCCCATAGCACGTCATACGCAGTTTCAACTGTTTTTTGACGCAAAATAAATAAATAAATAAAGTGCGCGAATCACCTCAGGCACGTGGCGAGTACTATTTTGTAACATATCGTGTGCGAAAGATTTTTCGCACAAGTTTCGTATTGTTTCGGGCTTACTTCGTTACGTTTCGCCCAATCTCGTAGAAAAAAAAATAAAAAAAATAAATAGCTGTTTCGCGCACGGATAACAACCCCCAAGGAACCGTGTTTCGAGCACATCCAATTAATCATTTTCCTTCATGAGACCTCTGAAAGACGAATCTTCACACGTGACCACTTACAGTAATTACTACTTGCTTAAACATTCCCTTATACTGAAAAAGACGATTATGATGTCGGTCTGTAGAACAGCTCACAAGCGAGTAAATTTGGCATCACCGCCTCCATCATTCTTCAACGTTTTACGCAGCGTTGCAATATCTACTGCCCGGGCGCTCCGGGACGTGCCGGCGGTGTCAGCGCTTCTAAGCGATGACAAGTTCCGTAATACGTGACAACGACTCACTGCCCCGAGAGCCAGGCGGGGAGGACTTTCTTTCATTAATACGCGTCTAAACTTCTTAACTTCGAGATTTAGCGCTTGCTCGCGAAAACGCATTACATTGAAATGGCTTCGCGAGGGTTTCACTGTGTGGCTATTTTGAAGATGCTTTCGGCTGAAGATTTTTTTTTTTTTCATTTTTCTTTCCCCCCACTAAAAGCAAATTGCGTTTTGAAGCATCCAACCGAAATTACTTTTATGTATTTTCACACAATGCGCTATCTTGTTGTTTTGGATATGAAAAGAAACGGAATAAAAACATTGGATTACATGTTTATGAGTACACTAGGGAATTACAGAGGAGCAAATAAAACTCTAAGAGCAGAATTTGATGTAAACGATAAACATATGTACGAAGAACCACGCATGCAAACATACAAACGCGCTCAAATTCAAGCACACTTAAACGTTCAGAAGATAACTTCAATGTAACTCGATGTATCCGAATTACACTGGGATAGAACCGATTCGAAAATTTCGATGATCGAATAAAGGTCAGTAATATATTAAGAAAGCCATCCCTGCTTAAAAGATCTTAACATTAATAAATTCAATTAGAAATAATAAGCATACAGAACCAAGAAACCTACTCATGATAAAATTTACACAAGGAAAATTACACTTTATATTATGCATATGCATACGAGTTAAAAATAGAAATCAACAAAACAATATGTATGTAAACACCCGATTTTTGTGGAAACCTATCCGAAAAGGGAGTTGTTTTCAAGCTGTAGCAAAATTCTGTGCCGCAAGGTCCCGCGCCAATACACAGCAAGCAGCGGCAGCAGTCGCACATATTCTATCCCCAAACCGACTGGAATAATCCAACTTCGGTGAAAAAAAAATAGTGTTATACTATGAACGAATGTATTCAATCGTACATCCTCCGGCACGTGTACGAGAGTTGCAGCATTCCACCCTTCGGTTACACGAGCCAACCCGGCCCCAGCCACGCAGCAACGAACGGTGGCTTGGGGAACCAACTGATGCCACTACAGTGCCTCTGGCGTGGCGGTTCTAGGGTTCCAGTCCGACGGTGGCAGCCATTTTTGACATACTTTCCGCCGCTCTCTGGAGGAGAATTTTATCGGCCGGTTGCTCTGATCGGTATTTTTCTGTGGTTTCTCCTATCAACACCAGGCAAATGCCCGAGCAGTACCATGACAAACGGACCACGGACCGCGCCCCATCTTTTCTTCCTCTTCCTTGTCCTATATTCACCCATTACTTTCACTCATTTACATGCACTACCACGCATGCCGGGAGCTTGGAGCGTGTACCGGCTGGGGCGGTGCCACGCTCGTGGGAGATACTTGGTAGGGGAATCCCCGCTAGTCCACCGGTAGATCGTCGCCGGATCTCGCCACCATGCGGTGAATATCACCCCGCTAGTTCAAGCGATAAAACATACGAGATTAATGACCTTGGCAGTTGACGCACTAATCCACCCCCGGCACCGCTTTCGTCCCGCAGGCCCCCGACCCGTGCCCACTGCCCGTGAAGAGAGAGCGCCAGCGAGCGCGTGCACGGCGAAGCGAGGGCGGCGCGGCACGGCGCAGTCACGGCCAGGGGAGGGGGTGCGCCTCCGCGCCGTCTAGGCAGGTCAGGGCGCCGCCGCCCCCTCCCGCCCTCGCCTCTCTCTCCCGTCTCTAGGGACGGAAGGGGAGACCCTTCGCCCCCTCCCTCCCAGCCCGGAGAGAGCGCGCGTTTCTGGCCACTAAACGACTTGAAGGCCTCCGTACGCACGCTCGCCCCCTGCACAACGAGACAGCCGCACTGAAGAGGCAGGGCGACCAGTGCTCGACCGATAGATCAAGACTTTTATATACAAATATACACACGAGAGTGAGAGAGTTAGTGATAAAGAGAGAGTTAGTGATAAAGAGAGACAAAGAGAGAGAGAGAAGAGAGAGAGAAAGAGAGAGAAGAGAGAGAGAAGAGAGGAAAGAGGAAGAGAGAAAGAGAGAGAAAGAGAAAGAGAGAAAGAGCAACTATTGACTGAATAAGAAAACTAATGTTACGAGTTATTAGTATAGAAAAAAAAGAGCAACTATTGACTGAATAAGAAAACTAATGTTACGAGTTATTAGTATAGAAAAATTGCTATATGAAGCGACAGCATTGATAGCTATTGCTGGCAACATAACTGCAGGTTATGTCCATGCACTGAATTCGTCAATGCATTCATTAGTTTACGTTCGCTCACTTGTAAGTGGTTTCATCACTCTCCCTCGCAATGCCATCGGCCTCCGCGTCATTCATTCGTTTCCCCGATAGGTCAAACTAGTCCCTTCTCAGAGCAACTCATTTACACAAGAAGGGTCAAGGTGTAGAGGAAGCAATCTGCTGAAAACATTAAAATAGACACTTCATTACCTGCTTTCCCATTCTACTAATGAAAACTGAACTTTACAAAATAATTAAATAACTTTTTGAAATAAACGAACAAATAAAAAGTTATTTCATTTACGTCTAATTAATTGCAATTTGTCACGAATGGTGAAAATGATCTGTTGAAAAAGTATATTTTTTGATCCTTTGAGCGTTGACTGCTCACTAAATTGTTTTTCACGAGACAAACATACGGAAGTACGAATTTTCTTGCTTCTTGCGTAGTGTTTCTAATCTATAGTTAACATCACTGTCTTATAACACAAAATAAATAACGGATAAAACAACATATGAAAGCCATGAGATACTCTGAATTATGAAAACTCCGACAAAGCCTTAAAAAGATGTCCTGAAAGATTTCTTCCGTCAGACTCCTCGTAATGATGATTAAATATTTCAAAATTCTATTTGTAGTAGTACTATGTAACAAGACTATCTGCAACCATCATTTAGCCACCATCATTTCTGTATTTTAGATTGAGAGCTTCTTTCTTAAAATTATTCCTAAATTGTCACTGAGCGATATCCAAAATTTGATTCCTTATCAAAACCCGTACAAATGTCTCAGACTTAGTTAATTAAATCACAGTATATTTTCTATCTCCATTTGGCTACGAAAATACTATGGGTACGAAATCAGGAAGTAAGACGCTAAACGTGTTCTCTGAAAACTACAAAATACACAACACCTGGGAAATCCGGTTTTGTACGCAGACATTTGCATAGCCACCGTTTACAGCTATCTTAATACCAGTTCTGCACCATCGCGTCTAATAGTAATCACAAGACAGTAACTTAAACAGATTGTTATTTAAGTAAAAATTATTTTTAAAAAAGTTCATAAAAATCACATTTTAAGCGTTTTAAACCATTTACCACACTTTTCTAGAATTCGCCATTTTGAGTTCTGATTTTCTGACAATCAAAATCAGTGATCCCATCAAAAATGAGAAAAAATCTTAATAACTTTAAAGAAGGCGTTAAAATTGATCCTGTGCACACTGTGCGTCGTTCCTTGGCGTCTCATTGGCACCTCGCGGCCTCCGCCATGACTTAGCACTCCCCACCTGCAGCAGGTGCCATCGCCCGCGCCCGCCCTGCCACTTGATGCAACGCAGAGGCCCGCGAGAAGGCAAATTAGGGACGTGGTGGAAGTCGGTTTTACACCACGTCATTGACGGAAATTCGCTTCGCCACTTCAGCAATCGCCCACTTTTTTCAATGCTTCGTGTAGAGTTGAACAGTAATGTGGGATTCATCTGCCTAAAGAACAGGAGGGGAGAGAAAGGAGAAATTGTCGGTTGGTGTTGTTAGACGCACCCGCCCTGACCTAAATCTAAGCTACATTCCCCTCGGACTCTACATATTAGCGAACATTTACGTACGAGTTTCGATTCGTTTAGCCCGCTTGAGTTTTATAAGTCTTACTAAATATGCTAAGGACGAACAAAACCGGCGGTTTATACGTTTTGCAATGTATGTCAACGGGCGAATCGTCTGATGCAATTATCTGTCTCGTTGACAGCTGGAACGGCGATGGTGACTGACGGTGGCAGTGGTTGACGGTAGCGATGACGGTGCACTGGGAAAAAGTACGGACTGTAGCGCAAGTAGTACAGTTCGAACTAACGTGCTAGTAAAAAACAAAGGAAATACAGTGAAACCTACTTTAACTGCTATGTCGATAAACGGGTCACCTCCACCAACGGCTATCTTTCCTCCGAACCGATTGATTTTTCCAGACGACACGTGAAAATTCTCTCTTTTCAGTGGCTACCTGGCTAAGCGCCCAAGCACATTGTGACTGACCTTTATTACACGGTCATAAGTAATTTTAATCTGTATAATAATAAGCGGAAAAGTGGTTGAGATTACTGCTCATAAAATATCTTTCTACATCGGAATACATTGTCAGATTACTTCGAATAATGACATGCAGTATCAGAGGGATTAGTTACTGTTGCAGGTAACGGTCGATTTTAATAAATATTTCTTAATATAACAACAACGCGTTAGTTTCTCGCATTTCACATCACTCCTATGGCTTGTCAACACGTGTTGGCTCTGCCGTAAAGTAACTACAGAAAGTGAATTGCATGACCAAGCCTAGTGTGCTTGTTTCAATTGTCGACAACGGAAAGTGAGTTTCTCGACTAACAGAATGAGCGACAAGGGTATGTATTGGCCAAAGGAAAGCAAATGATCATTAATAATCTTGTTTAAATTGCATTTTGAGATGTACGATAACTAAAATGTTAAAGAGAACATTCCTCGTATCCATAGCATTTAGCCCAATAAGATTAGACTTGCGTTTCCAGTAACCTCATAACCTTGATTACACGACCATGTACATTAACTGTCGATTTTTGCCGCATCCTTTGGGAGCCGCTGGAGTTAGGTTTGACCGCATTAGATTGAACAAACGCTTCATTACTCGAACCGTGCGAGAAGTAATACGGGTAATAAACGTCCACGCTGCTACCGCAAACTGTATATATTTGGACTGCGTTTAACTAACTGCCTTTATGCGGCATTAGTTAGTGACTGACGGATACGTCAACTTTTAAGATTATTAGACGCGTAAGTGTAGTGAATGTTTTTATCAGAGGAGACTGCAATGATCTACCACCGTTGGATGACGAAATTCGGGGCCGACCTACACGTCGGCTCGCGGGGTTCTCCTCATCCAAGCATCTCGCACCAGCGGGGCTCCGCCCTAGTCGGGACACGCTCTCAGCTCCCGACTGGGCTCCCGGTTTGTGTGGTAGTACAGTGCGTGTAAGACTGTGAAAGGAAGAGGGCTCACGATACGACGATGGACCGTATGTTATGATACTGCCGCGGCATTCGCCTAGTATTGATTTTTTTTGTTAATGAATGTAAGTTTAATGCATGTGAGGTTAAGATATTCTGCCAGCAAGTTAGTACACTTAACTGCAGAATTAGCAATAAAATCTATCTATTAAACCACGGAAAACTACCGATCGGAGCAGCCGACCGCACGAATTCCTCCGTACAGCCTATGAATTCGATCTACTAACTATCCAGCTAGTGAGAAATCCTGGCAACGTCGGAAGGGACTGCAGGAGAACCGTGCCCTGAGCCACCGCGCCGGTGTGTCAGTGCGGCGCAGGCGGCGTGGGACGCGAGCGCGAGGCGTAATGGTGCGGGCGCTAATTGCCAACGCCCCACATTCGCTCACCTGCGATGAGCGCGCCGATACACCCGCGACCCCTGCTCCCACCGCCCCCAACGCACACCGGGAGAAGTGGCGAGGGCATCCGCCGATGCCACTGCAGTCACGGTGACAGTCCCGACGGCGGCAAGATTTTACACACGAGCTACATAGCTAGGTCGAATTCAGACCGCCGTCTGGAGAAGAATTCTAGCGAACGTTGAAAACATCGAGTTTCTTTACGAAGGTTAAATTTCTTTATATATATATATATATATATATATATATATATATATATATATATATATATATATATATATATATATAGTTTTAATTCATGTATACATTTCATTTTATTTATTAGACCCTGAAGATGAAGCCCAATGACCTTCGAAAAATTAAGTCTCTAAAAAAATGTTAAAAATCATAATAAAAATTGGTATGTTTTAAACATGATAAAACATTTCGAAGCAAAAATGTCCCAGTTCCGATGTACATAACATGATACATCACACCTTAATATTAGTTTTAAGAATATTCAGCCTTAAATTTCACTGTCATCTTAATTTTCGTAATCAATGTTCTTAGTACGTAGGCAAGATTCAAACTGCTGTACAACGTAATAATCAAAACAGGTAACAACACTGGAGAAAGATTGTAAATAGCAAACCGTTTCGTGCAGCCTGGGGATCGATAACAGCGACAGTTGTCAATGGCTGTTGATTGCGAGCAATTCACAAATCAAATATATACTGGAAAATGTATTTATACCGTGAGATTTTTTAACATACATGTTACTAAACAATTACATCGACTTGAAGAAAACATCGATGTTATAATAACGATGTTTCCGCTCGAAAACACCGATGTTGCGGCTGCGATGGTGTAGCGGTTAGCGTATCGGACTACTATACCCAAGTTTGCCCGATCGAATCCGTGGATTTTTAAGGGCGAAAAAATCCTTCGTACGCCTTCCTTCGGAGGGGAAGTAAAGCCGGCTGTCCCAGGTTAGAAGATTTAATGCATGTAAAAGATCCTCAAGCCTAAATGACGCCTCTGAGCTAAATTCAAATCGCCTGTTTCGTCGCCCAAGTAATACCTTCTTTCGCCCATGATTGGTGAAAGGAGTAACGAAATTTGCGTGGTCAGACGGAAGAGCAGGTCTCATGGCCTGAGTCTCGCCACGTAAAATAAGGCAAATTCAATTCAATGTTTTAAAACATCGCTGCTTTTTTATTTCACCATCCCCAGATGCGGCGCGGTGTGCCACGGGAGAGGCTGTGGGAACGCGGGAGGGCGTGCAACGCGAGCGCGCTCTGCTGACGGCGGCTTCCGAGGACGGGAAGGCGCGACTCCGACTCTCCGTGCGCGCCCGGAGCATTATACAGTCGACTCGCCACTATTCGAGCTCCGGTCATCAGAATAACAAAACCCCACACCGGGCGTGTAAATGAGTTGGTGGGACGGCGGAGACCAAGCCACAAGAGCATTGTGTATGCTGTAGATATTTTTACAAAAATGCCCACCTGTGTGGTCATTTGGTAAAAGAAAAGTTAAATACGAAATCAAAAGCAAGTTTGTGGTAATTCAGAATGTTAATTTCAATGAAAAATGAAAACCGTTTCAAAAAAGTTGAATAATTAAATTACTACCTTCCCCAGCGCGGTAAATTTGAAAAACCGTTTCGAAATTCACGGTGGAAATCTAACGGAACTCGAAAATCGTTGGCCGGATTTTTGAACGTTAATCTGTACGTTTAATCGCGGCTTGTGGCCTGTGTCACACGAGCGTCGCGTCGACGCACGTCATAATAACACTATCTTATGCGGACGACCAAATCGCTCGTGTGCCGTTTCGCACAAGATACAATGATGATCTCCGACGCGCGTTACTAACGCGCGTCAACGCAACGCTCGTGTGCAGGGGCCTTTCACCCCAGCATTACCAAAGGCTCACCGAAGATTGCTTTTTCTGTTCTCTCCATTTTTTTAGACCGTTGAAAATCATAGATTTTGTTTGGGATCCGTCTTTTGTTCAATACGCGATGCCATTAACACGGTTGTTTCGCGCCCCGCCGCGCGGACAGGCTGGGCGACCGCGCGTGCGGCCGGCACGGGGCCGGCGGCGCGTGACTGTGGCTCGCCTTACGTCACACACTCCCCGCCCCCTGCACTCCGCGCTCCACGCAGACGCGGCTGGAGACTTCGTTATCTGCGGACGACCGACGCGACGGCGCGGGGGGGGCGGAGGACAGTGAGGGCATGGTGGGGGACCATGCGAGGCACCGTCGCCGATGGTGCAAGGTGAGGTGAGGTGATTTGAGGTGGGTTGAAGAGAAGTGAGGTGAGGTTCAGTGGGATGGGTGGGGTGGGGTGGGGGGTGGGGGGGTGTGACAGGGTGGATCGGTGTGGCAGGAAGGGGTGAGGGCGGGGTGATGAGAAGTTTCATGGGGCGGCGGGGAAGGAGGATTAGGGCGGAGTAATAAGCGGGATGGGGGCGGCGGTGGCGGAGGCGGAGAGCGAGGCGGATGCGCTGAAGGCGGGGGAGACAGTCAAGTGCGCGATGCAACTTTCAATAGTTCCTGCGAATCGATATACAGGACGCCTCACTCAACTACAACTGTAAGCACGAGCACTCCTCAAGGTGGACACGGGAACCACAACCAGTTCTCCCCACAGCCCAGCAGAGAGGATACGCCGAAACATTTTTAGAGCATATGCCAGCAATCACTAGCGCTCTCTCTTGTATCCAGTTATCCGCGTACTAAATAAGATAAGATCAACATTGCGATTCCTTATAATAACAATGTTTTTCGAATATATCAGAAGCTGCTTGTTCATATCACAATACATTAAAAGTTAATATGAATCAATATCGTAAATAACCATTACATTAAATAATAAACAGCGACGTCTGTTAGAACATAGTATTTTACCTTTGTAAGGCAAACCCCCTTCATTTGCAATCCAACATATGATCTGAATTACTTATTTTTTACCCGGTATAGTCCCTACAAATATGTGCGTCCCGCAGTTCGCACTGATGAGGGATCGTCCACTGAAGTCGTCGGTAAGCGTAAGACAAGGAGAAGGGAAGGGAGGAGAGGGAAGGAGATGAAAACGGACACAGACGGAAGTGGATTTGACTAATGGCAGCTTATTTTCATCCATGAATTTCAAATAAATATATTTTAAGCAATAGATAGTACATTTAGTAAAACTAGTAGCTTATTGTAAAACTTACAATGAATACTACTGATATTTTCACATTTTTAACAATAAAAATGTTAATGCGATTACGGACATTGATATACTTCCGAGAGGGGGCGGGGTAAAATACTTCAGGCTGCTTTGGACGCCCCTAATAAACGCTGTACAATCACGAGCCTGACATCCCAAACCTGAAATTCCAGGTAACATCGGAAGCATCACACATCAAAAACGCCTTAAATAAAATCAATATACCTAGCGAAGAATATTTCAGAAAGCAGGCTAGGAACTAAGAGTCTAAAGTACGTCATTAGCTTGTGTTTTCCATTTAGTAAGAAGAGTCACGACACAGGGTGACTTCACAGAAGTGCCTCAGTATGATCTGCTCTTTTCCTATCGTTGTTACGTTAAACAAATCGCAAGTAAACAAAATTTTAGGAAAACACTCGCGAGCCCCCACACAACGCGTATTTTCCGCGCGCGCTGACTCACGCGGCAGGAGGCGCCGATGAGCGGGCGCGGGGGCGGCTGGTTGCCGATGACTTACAGCCGCTTGTGGAGCGCTGGGGCCGGGCGGGGGCGGCGGGCGGCGGCGGCGGTGGCGGAGGTGGCGGAGGTGGCGGCGTGGGGGCGTGCGTGCGCCACCGGTGTAGCACCAACAGCAGCAGCCGCCGCCGGCCTCCGGCACGGCGTGGGTTGCCTTGTTGCCTCGACGTCCGCCCACGCCGCCTCGTGCCACCCACCGGCCTGCCCGCGTCGACGCCACCTGCCGGGACCCCATTTGCTCGCATCGCCTGCGTCGCTATGCACAGTGGGCCCACACGCGCTAACCTCGCCCACCAGGATGCCTGCGTTTCTCGGCGGCACCCATGTCATTAGCCCCACGTTAATTAAATGAACACAGACTTCAAACAAAGAGCCACTTACGAAAGTATTGAACAATAAAATAGTAATGTCTACATGGTTTTACGTATATCAGTGCCGTTCTCTGTAGCAGCGATATTTCACCTTGAGAACTGTGATCAATAACCAATTCCCCCTGAAATCTCCGAGGACAGTTATATAGTAAAATAAAGAGTTACATTTACGTCTTACGACGTACGTGTTTATTTAGGTTAACTTAAACATCCCAATAACAGTCGATTCCAAAGGGATGCAGTGGGAGATGATTCCTGCATCTATTGGGGTACCCCTCGTTAGTTCTACAGCATGTGGAGCGAGAAGGCGTGCTGGGAACTGGGGCCCTTCTACAGCATGTGCAGCGAGAAGGCGTGCTGGGAACTGAGCCTTCACAGGCATCCAGGTTGCTTCTGAAAGAGTTCCCGCTCGCCATCGCAGTGACTTCCCTACTCGGGTTAATTGAGAACAGACTCGTCCCGAGCCCCAGAATGATCGTTGTTACTTTTCAATCGGTAATCTTACATCGCAAGTAACTTCTAGCAGGAGGATCCCCAACAACTTTTCTAGGTCAAAAGACCTTTTGATTTGGAGAAACCTAATGAAAGTCACCTTAAGGCAGTTGTTTTGATGCCAATGATGGACCGTGCGCTGTGAAAAGATGATATTGCGCCTTTTTCCCGGCGTTAACCATTAGTTAACGGTTAGCATCAAACCATTCACGTTAAAGGCGATGCATGAAAAAAATCAAGAACTAATTAATGGCAACCAAAAAATTAGTATTTGTGGCGTTTTAAGGTCTCTTAACGGCGAAGATCATTCCATCTTTCTTGCGGGGGAAAATTTACTTTACTCTTATCTTCACACTTCTGTTTTCGCGAGTCACAGAACTGTGCTAAGTTGAGCTAACAATGCACTTTATTAGGGAACTCAGAGACGGGGCGGTTGAATGTTATACAATTCAGCACGAAAGCTGGTTTACGGTTACAGTTCCATTAGACTGCCAAATCTGCGACAAAAATCATCGATTATACTTTCCCGTGAAAGGCATTCATATGTAATGTTTTTTTTAGTTAAAACCCGCGACAGGTTCTGAACATCGTTAACTAGATACCCATAATACATTACTTTAATACCGCACATCTACGTGTAGAATTTCAAGGAACATATTGTCATATAACGGAATGGTCATATAACGTCAAAGATGATAAAACATATTTTAGGAATTCCATTAGTTTATCCGTCTTCACTTTCGAACGACAGATCGTGTCCAGTTCGGTGAATGTTTCCTAAAATAGGAAATATCTTGTTTGAAATGTTCAGCCACAGAAATGTGACCGACATGTTCACAAAATTCCATTCACGAATTCTAAAACATTTGTATATCGTTTTCATGAATTCTTTTTTTAATGAATTCTGTTTAGTCGGTTCGGAAAAAATCTACCAATCCCATTTCGCACGTACACCCAAAAATACCCGATAACATGCCTGGAATTAAAGGGGACAGGATTAAATTTCCGAGAAATGTATTTAAAAATTCTTTACGTCCGAAATATGGTTTTTAAAACAATCACGCTCGGGAGAGTTTTTCCGTCCTTCCCCCTCCCTCGTTCCACGGCCGTTACGTCATCTGCAGTGCATGATGGACCCTCGTGTAGAAGGCCACGAAAGCGGCGCCACACACACACACAAGCGTTGGCTGCGCTCTCGCTACAGACTCACGGACGTCTTCATTTTGTATCTTTTTAAAATAGAAAATCTTTTCATTTTTTCCCTCGCGTTAGTGTTGCGCAACTGCTGATCAGCAAAGTATCCCCGCCGGCTTATGCCAGATATAATTTGACGGGTTGAGCTAGTACGGGACATGCTCCCCACAACGCCACACTCATAATGGAGTAAGATGATGATGACGGGAACGAAAAAGGGAAGGGGGAAAATGTTCACGCGCGGATCTTGGGTCTTTGTTTGCGAAGAGGCCCCTGACATTCGCCGAAAGTGCTCGCAGGGGGCCGACATTTGGCAGAGCGATGCGGTCTTAGGGAAAGTTCGACACTTTCAGATAGGACCATAATTTTGTTTTTAACTGACGCTGGTCTGACCAATTCGAAGTAGGAGCAGGTCCAGCGTACGGCCGGACCTTCCAAGCCGAACGAAGCGGCCGACTCCACCAGGCTCAGAGAGCGGCGGCCGAAGTAACTTCCAATCGTCGAGGCGAGCACCGGAGAGAGTAGAGTAGCGCGACGCGAGGCGACGCGACGGCGCGAAAGGCCGGGGAATGAGAGCGCTTCCCATGGAACAGGAGGGGGGAAAGGCGCTGGTAGTTGCGGCCGGGAACGGGAAGAGAAGAGCGCACGCTGGTATAGAGAAATTCGTACAAGAAGGGACCAGTTTTACACGACGGAAGGCAAATGCAATTCACGTTGGACGATACCATTGTCAGAGGTAGGTTGAAGTCATTTACAAGTGAGCCATCTGCAAATGAACGTATTAACTATACGAGTTCAAGGACATAACCTACAGTCACGTCACCAGCAGTAGCTAAGCAATACTGACAAAGCGGTCCCTTCTTAGAGTAGTATGTCTACAGTTGCGGCGTGGGATGATACTGGACGCCAAGGCATGGGCAGTGGACCACTTCACCGAAGACCGCGTGCGACGCTCGTGATTCTCACGAAAGCGATCACGAACCAATATGATTATATCTAATTCAGAGGAGGCAATTGCATTCCAGTAGTGTGTCCGCCGAGGAAAGGGGAGAGGATGATGTTGTAAGCCTACGCTTGTGTGGACCGAGCGTAGTACCTGGTCATGGCAGATCTCTCTATCCGTTCAGATCGAGAACTGGGCAAAGCAATGCCTGAAGATTTTTCTGAAAGGATTTTTTTGCCATTTTTTGATAGAGTGTCAAAATAAATGTCAGGGAAGTAAAGCTTCACCGATAACCCCAGATATAATTATCATTGTGTCGCCTTCCCGTAATACATTCAAAACGTTCACAACACACAAGTTGAGAACCACTAGCTGTGTGTGTGTGTGTGTGTGTGTGTGTGTTTTGAAGGAGGGGCGAAAGCAGCGAGGGCAGGGCCGCCCGTCAAGAAATCAGAAGGGCGGGCGCGGGAGAAAAGGAGCCGGAAAGGGTCGAGATGAACTGGAGTGTGGCGAAGCGGCGCGGGGGAGGGGAGGGGGAAGGGGCGGAGCGAGGGCGAGGCGAGACGAGCGGCCGCCGGTAAGTAACTTAGAACATCGCGTTCGTCGACGCAAGATCCCGATTCAGGTCAAGGGCATCGCTCGACGGAGAAAACTTCCGCATCAAGAATAAAAGCGCAGCGGTCGGAGGTGGAGGAGAAAGGACGGAGACAAATAAAAGGAGGACGGTAAGCGTAAAGGGGAGAAAAAGATCAGCGTAAAGGTGGAGAAGAGGAGGGGAAAACAGGTGGAGAAAGAAGAGAAGGGTAAAGAGAGAAAGAGGTAAGAGTAAAAGAGGAGAAAGAAGACAAGCATAAAGAAAGAGAAAGAAGGTAAGAGTAAAAGAGGAGAAAGAAGACAAGCATAAAGAAAGAGAAAGAAGGTAAGAGTAAAAGGAGTAAGAAGAATGAAAGGAGGAAGATAATAATAAACACAGCAACACGAAGCACATCTTCGAAGCACCCACGAAAAATGGAGGAAACGAATCAATGACTGGATTAAGCGCATTTATGTTTCTTTTCAGTCGAACAATTTTGAAATGCTTCTTAACAATTCACTCCACATTGATATCAGGATCGTAGAAAAGCTTTTCTGCGAGAAACATGGTTACGTAACAAAACCCAACACACAACACACACAACACACACAACACACACAACACACACAACACACACACACACACACACACACACACACACACAGAAAATTGTGAGTAACCAGAACCAGACGAGTTAAGCATGCTTTAGAAAGAAAACTGTGCTGCGTTGAATTTCCAAATATGGACTTGTGAAACTGCTGCTACGATTAAGTCAATATTATTTCGTAAATATTACTTTCAGTTTCGTAAATAATACTCTTTTATATAATTGTAAAAGCCCTGCAAATCGCCGCCAATTTTTAAAAATATTAATTAGAAAGAAAAGAAAACGTTCGTATTTCAGCCGACTACTGTGTTTCCAATTCCCCTAATTAACTTACAAATCAATTTTTTGTCATGAAATGTCACGGCTTTGTAATGCAGAGATCGCCCGCGTAGTTCCGCAGCCACGGTTTGAACGTGACCGTCGCTGAATCGCTCCAACACGGCGGCAATTTCGAGATGTGATAATCAATAACGAGATGAGTAATGAAAATGAAATTGGAATGAAATGTAAGGGGTGTTTGGAGAACTCCAAGGAAACCCAACTCAAATCCTCATCATCAACCACAAAATTCTACAAGGATGATCCAAGGTTTGAACCTCTGTTTATTAAAGGAGGAAAGCCCAAGCAATTGTCTCTATACTACGGGTCCGATCCGTAAGTTTTAGAGATGGCCTAATGAACGAAAAAGCAACACCCCTTTTACAACTCTCAGGAGTTCAAGACTAGGGGAGAAACAAAGTCAATTCTGGAACTTTTACCCGAAGTGCCTCCTGAAGATTCGTTGTCGAAGTGCAGTCGACAGTGTCACCTAACGGTTCAAAACAAATCCAAGATTCTTTTTCAACGCAATAACCAATTTATTCTTCAATAGTCTCACCGAAAACTTCTTATACAACGCAAACTCACCAATGACGAGCACTTTCCGACCCTCACAAGAATCTCTATCATTAACTCTCTCACTTCAACACATTTACTGTATCTTAACTTTTTTTACTATGCGCCAACTTGCTTAATCTTGCTTGTTAGGCTTGTTTTTCCAGCACCATCCTTAGACTTGATTAATCTTTCGACTATTTAAATTGTTTGGGGACGTAACAATTCTTTTCAAAAGATCAAATATTAGGTGGAATATTTAAAACAGAAGTTTCCATTATGTCCTCCCTCTAAAACCGCTCATCGCAATATCATTTATCGCCTTTTCAGTCTTGTAAATAACGAATTAAATACAGACCCAGAATATCAAAGGCTTCATTTTCCGACAAAAAGAACCAGCGCTCCCTCTCACACTCCCGTCCTGGAACAACCTGAGAAAATTTGAGCGGCTTCCTCGCCGTTGAGCGATATTGCACATTAATGTGGCAAGAGGCTAGGCGGAGCTCCCGAACGGAAAGTGTAAGAGGCGCCGAGTTGGAGGACGACTTTCCGGCGAGCCGTTAAAAAGTTACAGCCCCCCGCGATCTCATCGCGCAGGGCGTCAGTGGCGGGTGAAGGAGGCGGGGAGGGGCGGAGGTGACGGACGAAGCTCTCGGCCAGAGGGAAAGGGGAGGAAGGGAGAGGAAAGAAGGAATGATGCGGTCGGAGTGCGGCCAAGGGCGTTGGCCGGCCAGGAACGCGCGTTCGATTCAAAGCAGAACCTCAGACGGCGGATGCTTACGGAGTCACACCCACCAAATTTCTTCTTAAAAAAGTGTCTGATTTTGGCAACGGCCACGATAAAAAAAATGCATGTAATTTGAAAGACATTTGACACCCCTCCACACAAAATTACTGTTGAAGACGGTAAGCAAATATGAAAGGGATTGCCGTATTAATTTCTTCATGGATATTTGAGGACCAAACATTCAAAACGTTACACGTCCACTTCACTCTTTTACAATAAAAATGAAAAATATAGCACACAAAAAGCTGGAAGTCCCTCGAAGAAAATTTGCGGAATGTAAAAAGAACCTTAAATCTAATGAAGCGTCACATCTAAATTCTAAATTCGTTCATTGTCCTAGCAATACCTCAGTTTTCTACTAGATTGCGATGTTGCCGCGAAAGGCCTGCTATCTTATATGGAGACTGGTCCTGCGATTGTACGGAACTAAATGAAAAGGCGATCGATAGATAAACGACACCAGATGCATAGAAAACAAATGGAGAATAGATATAACATACTTAGATCCTTAAATGTACCAGACTCATTACCCTTCCTTTAAAATTCGAACGTTCAATCGGCAATGTATCGCCTTATTAGTTCTTTATTATTATCACTAGGATAATACCACCCTCTCTTTACTGTTTAGGTCTTCTTTTTCCGCCTGTATTTTCATACTTCAAGTCAGCCTAATATTTGAATAATATTCATCTCCTACAGCTCTCATCTTGCACACAAACCTCCACAGCTTTTATCAAGGCGCTTTCTCCCCGTCTCCGAACAATCCACATCTTCCTCTATCATCCACAAGTCTATATTTGCGCCCACAACTAACCGTTCCTAGTCACTTCTTTATTTGCACCTTCCTTCGCATTGTAGACGCACACGGGCTTCCTGCACCCTTTCCGATTTGTTCCGCCGCGCGCCCGCAAAGTCGAAGGCCTCTGGAGGGAGGGCCAGCTCTCCCACTCCCCGCACGCGATCGGCGGGTGTGAATCAGCAGCGTGGCAGGTGCCAGCGCCACGCCCCCTTCTGCGCCCCCTCCCACCCACGCTCAACCCCAACGCACCGGCGCAGCGCCACGCCATCACCACTGAAGAAGCTTAGCTTACGTCGCCGCATGGGAACTTGCACGATTTGGATTGTGCAAATTCCAGCCCGGTATTTTATTTGAGTTACCTTTGAAAACTTCATGGAATGACTTTAAATTGGCAAACGCACATAGTAATCACTGTTAAAACCAAAATGACCAGTGATCATGTTTAATATTCCAAATTTTATATTTCTCTTTGATTAGCTACTCCGCTGAAAATTTACTTACGCTAATGGACAAAGATAACGATTTTCTTACTACTCGAATATGCTATGTCGAATCTATTTCTTTAGAGTTGTACTTAATTCAGATTTAGTGTAGCAATAATAATAATAATAATAATAATAATAATAATAATAATAATAATAATAATTATTATTATTATTATTAAGAAGAAGCAGAAGAAAAAGCTAAAGAATATGCGAGCCGCAATTCTTATTCTATAAGAAAGTACGAAACGACAGTATGATGCAGCACTTTTAATTGCACTAACGCATACGACAAAATACGCTCGTATCTCCTCCTCTGCACTGAAATTAAAAATAATAGTAACTAGTTCCGGAGAACTATACGTCAAAACACACGTTAAAATAAATTGTGGCAAGTCACCAGCAAACAATTTCAAAGCCACTGATGGATTCCTTCAAAAAGCAACCGTCTTCTGCTCCGACATGGCGCGCTGGGGCCCGCCTCTCGGGGCGCGGCCAGTCCGCCGGGGAGCGAAAGCGAAGCCGACGCCACGCGACACTTGTTGGCCGCTTGGCCACTTCCGCTTCAGCTATCGAACCCGGCGCCGCCCGCCACGCCAAGAGGGGGCAAGCGCAGCACAGACACCCCTATCGACCCCGCGGGCAGACGACGCGGCGCGGCGCGGCGCCGGGGGCGGGGGAAGCGGGATGGTGTGGAGGTGGTGGCGGTGGCCAGTTCAAGTGGATGGACGCGGAGGCGTTGGAGTCACGTCGGTAGCAGCGGTGGGGATAGTGATGGTGTTATTATTGTTGCTGCTGCTGCTGTTGGCGTCGGTGATGACGGTGGTAGTGGGGGGTCGGGTCGGGTCGGGTCGGGTCGGGTCGGGTCGGCGTCGGGTCGGTGGGTGGCGGCGCGGGCGGGCGGTGTCGGGATGAAGGTGAGGACGGGCTTGATGGCTAGGATGGGAACGCTGGGGGTTTTGGCGGGACGGGGCGTGGCAGGGCAGGGGGTGGTGCGCGGTGACGGGGAAAGTGAAATGTCGTAGCGGGGAAGGGAGAGCCGGAGGCGATGCGTGGTGAAATGGCGGGGCCAGGTGCGGAGAAGGGCCTGGGGTAGGCGGGGAGGTGGCGGTCGTATCGAAAGCAAGGGTGACAATGAGGGTGAGAGTGAGGGCGGTGGAGGCGGAGGATGACTCAGTCCCAGTCCATAACCCTCGCCGTTCTGCTTTGTAGCGAGCAGGAATCGCTACGCTAGAAATGTTAACTTCAACCTCTACTGTGCCCGCGCATCCACACAAACTATCAATAAGCAGCAAGTTTGCACCAAAGTTCATTTATTTGTTTCCACATATGAATTCCAATATTTTGCGTTATATACTCTACAATGTATTAAAACAATGTGCGTGATATATTAGTTTTCATTAAAAATATAAAAAAGTTAATCATAGCTCAGTTTGATTTCCATGAAGTGTTTTAAAGTCTGTCTGCAATCTGAAAAAGCAACATTCGCACAAACTTAAAATATTATTGACGAGATGTGTGTTAAAGGAATTTAAACAATCCACAATAAGGTTCCTTATTGCTTCACGATCCAAAGTTATTGAGGTTCTTAAAACTTCCACGAACACGAACCTTATATTACACCCAGTACGAATTTCGTGTCCAAACAGCTTTACTGAAATATTCATACGAGAGTAGAAAAAATGCGAGCTACTCCCAAAATACAATATCGCTCGAAGTAAAATCGACGCTTTTACGTTATAAAACGGAAAAAGTCAATTTCGTCTTTATGACTCAATTATGCCTCAACAACTGAGGAAAAAGAAAAAGATGGATGATAGAATGGAGAAAGAGCTTATGAAAAGAAACGTGGTTTGGATAGGCCAACCACTGGATATTAAGTGGTTTCTTTACCTTACTTTTCTGGTCATTGAATAATCACCATTTTCTTAAGCGAAATACAAATGCAGCCAGTTTCTTTAAAATCCATTATCAATGTATTTTTTTTTTAGGAATTTGCTTCCTTTGCTCGTATTTTCCAATTAACTCTCCTCCTGCACCATTTAGCAACGAAGGCGCCCCACAATTGCCCGTAAGTTGTTTTTCCTCTCCTCTGTTTTCACTTTTTTTAAAACTTTCTTCTTAGCCTTACATTTCTATTTCACATTCTATTATTATTCCACATACAAATCTATATTCTGTTACTTTTCACCTTCTAAAGTTCGCATTTCTCAAAAACTTGCCAGTTGAACCTCGAAGCAATTAAAACAACTGCACAATCGTTCGTTCATCGCTTCGCTTTTCATCCCTCCCCTTTAAATTGGTACAATTTTAAATAGTCAAAACTTATATAAAACAGAGTGACACTTAATATTTATAATTAAACACTCAGGTATCCTTTTTTGTTTTCAAGCAATCAAAACCCAAAATTTCCAAAAAACAAAACAAAAAAAATAACTTTTTCACATCTTTCACCTTATAAGGCGTGAACAAAAGACATATCAATTCACTTGTCAAGACATGCTCAGATTGATCAAACAATTTTTTTTTTAATGTGATAAAACCAAAGTACACAAAAATAAGGAAAAACATTTCCATTGAATTCCCATTCCTTCCATTCCGCGGAAGCCTACGCTCTCATTTCCATTGAAACATCTACATCCTCGCTTCAAGGAGCAGAGGACGAGTATGATTTGAGATAATGAATATTAATGTTTGAAAAAATCGTTTAATTCCTTGACCTTTTCCGTTTCCCTACCCCAGGCTCGCCGGTAGCGATTAAGACGACCGCGCCGGGCCGGGCGGCCACTCCCCCGGGCGGGCGACGCAATGCAGTGCAGCGCCCCAGGCAACGGGGATCGGGGTCACTCGCCCACGATAAGCGTCGCCACGCGGTCACACGCCACGCCATCCGAGCAGAGCCGCTCTACACTACGCTCGCCATCGCCGCCCGCCCGCCCGGTTATCCGCTGCATTACTCCGCTTCGATTGACGATTCCGGGCGCGTCAACTGCCAAGGACATTAGTCCCGTTAGTGTAGTGCACGTTTTCCTCGGGAGATGGCGATGACCTTCCCCCGCTGAATGGCGAGATCCAGCGCAGATCTAAGGTCGAATGGCAGGATTTTCCTCAACCTGGTATATCCCAACAACGGGGCACCACCCCAGCCGAGACAAGCTTTAAACTCTCGAATGGTCTCTCGTCTTGAGTGATGTGTAGTGCACATGAGTGCAAATGTGTAAGGGGTAAGGATAGAGCAAGGAAGAGGAAGGAAAGATCGTGCGCGATCCATGGTCCGTTCGTTAGGGTACTGCTCTGGCATTCGCCTGGTGTAGATCGGAAAAAATACGGAAAACTATATATCAAGGCAACGGGCCGTTAGAATTCTCCAAGCAGCGACTGAATTCGACCTAGTTAGTGTCGAAAATGCTGGTACCGTCGGGAGTGTAACCTAGGACCTCCCGGTCAGAGGCACTGCGGTGACGTCAGTCGACGTTGTGAAGCACATCTCCCAGACCGTGCAACGGATTGAGCTCTCGTTTGTCCCACGCTCTGCGATCCAGAAACACACTATTGCACTTACGAGAAGGCGGCAATCGGGAAAGCACGATCTGAGAGTTTTTAATTTATCAATCAAGAATGAATTTACAATAAATCAAGTAATAACAACAATACAATAGTACAATAAGCCAAGAAAAATTCTGTCCACGAAGTGATTTCATCAAAATAACTCCCTGTTAAGCTTGGTCTTCGTTCTCCCACTTACTTGGTCTTACAATGTGTCTGAAGTGGAACAGTCTTGTAATTTTTTTTTTTTTCAAATGTGCATGAATTCGAAAATAATATTCCATGGTAAAGAAAAACTGAAACCTCATCTAACTATTCTAAAAACATTCGCATAAAACAAGGTTTTACAACCAGATATTTGTACGCCAATTTGTACTCAATATTCAATTTGTATTCGTATCCTATGAAGTACGGAAGGCTCTGTCCTATTTTTAAAGAAACGTTTATCGAAAGCTTCATATTCGCTCAAGTTCAATTGCCGATGACAACTGTTACCGTTGTCATCCTAGCCCAATAGCTACACAAGCATTGGTGAATTCCCCTTCACTCTCAAACTACATTTAAGTAATGAACGTTTACAACAATGAACGTTCTTGAAGAAATGCAATTTTGGGAATACATAACGGTTTATCAACAATACTTAATCGTCCGCTCTTCGATTCTATTCTCACAGAAACAGATTCTCGACACAGATTCTATTCTCCCCCCCCCTTCCGTCAGCGTACCGGACTGTTGTACCCGAGTTCGCGGGTTCAAACCCGATTGAAGCAGTGGATTTTTAAGGGCGAAAAAATCCTTCGTACGCCTTCCTTCGGAGAGGAAGTAAAGCCGGCTGCCCCATGTAGTAGATTTACTGCATGTAAAAGATCCTCAAGCCTGAAAGAAGCCTCTGAGCAAAATTGAGATCCGACAGTTTCGTCGCCCAAGATAATACCTCCTTTCTCCGCTAGGTGGTGAAAGGAGCGTAACGAAATTTGCGTGGTTAGACGGAAGAGCGGGCCTGATGGCCCGAGTCTCGCCACGTAAAATAAGGCATTAACTAACTATTCTCCGAACATTAATTCGTAAATTGCCCCATAAAGAAAACTTGTAGAAAATTTGCATTTTTCAGTGAAATGGCCTATCGATGCAAAGTGCAAATATTCCTTCAAAAATAACTTTTATGAGGATGACAAATATTTCTATCAAATACTCACCACTTGAGGGTACGAAAAAATTACGAAATGACAGCAGAACTCACCTGAAACAAATAAAAACATGCATATATTTAAATAGTTCTAGTTCAATAAAACACAATATGAAACAACATGATACAGGTATGGCTTAAGGTGATATTCATGCTTTGTCAGTTTAACTTTATTGACTATTCGATTCCATTTGCTTTTTTGATAGTTGGATTGATTTCAGAATTGACGTTTCATTCATGTATTATCATACACGTTAATAAAAAATGGGCAGTGTAATTGAGAGAGGTTCCAACAGGATATTAGAACCAAAAACAAATAAAAAATTATAAAGATTATCGAGGAAATTCTAGATACGAGAAAAGAACGAGTTCTCTTTTACCTTTCTTTTACAAATTATAGAGGACATCAATTTTCCTTCACTTTTTCCTACACTATTCTTCTCCCTTTGCGTCAAGTTTTCTTATTCATCACTACTATTTATTTTCTCTTCTTTTGCTTCTCCTTCCATTTCTGGTGGTTTCTGAGTACTTGTATATCCAATGCATCCCTGACTGCACGTCGTCTGACCGCTCACGAAACGCGCTTTCGGAATATGTGGGGACATTTTTCAGTCTGTTTTATCCGACAAGGAAAACACGATGGCTGGCCACAGCCTCGAGGGGCAACGTCTGGGACGAAAGCCATGATTATCAGGATATCAGTTCCTGGTTCACCCACTCCTGAACCTACGTGTGAGTAAACCTGTACTCGATGCAGTTAAACGTAAGACGAACGTTGTTCCATTAAACACCAACGGATAAAAACTAGGTTAAATGAGCTCTTTCGGGATATAGTTGAACGCGACACGCAATCCGTATGAGTAAAACTGGGCTCTGGAGGGGCGGAATTCCCGATACGGTGAAACAAGACGGGGAGAACGGCTTAATTCCAGTCGCGTAAGCCAGCAACTGTAAAACTGGGCGATAGTTCGAGCCTTGATTGTTCGGTAAAACCCGAGAAAGGAAAACCATACCATACCCCGAATACGTATTTGGGCGCCTTGAGCTCGTCGCGTCATATTCAATACCCAGAACGTGTGTGGGCACATTCAGTCAGGTGCGTCCGAGCGCATATCCCAACTGACTATGTGCGACTTAAGCACATCGCTTCCAAACTCACATCCTTGGTTTTTGGAAAAACCCAAATCCCCGGCCGGTTTGGATGTTTAAACCCATATGCCCATAGGCCTTGTTTGGATGCTTTAAGCCCTTGCGATTGAAACCAAATCATAGCCGTGTTTCGGTTGGTCCCGTTTTTCTTTTGGTGCTTTAAGCCCTTACGTCAAAACCCACATCCCAGCCGTGTTTGGACGCTTTACGTCTTTGCACTGTATCTTATGTCTTGGGCGCGTTTGGGTGCTTTAAGACTACGCGTCAAATCCCCTAACCCGGTCATGTTTGGATGCTAGGAGACCTTGTGCTCACACCTACATCCCAGCCGTGTATGGGTGTCCAGAGCCCGGCTGTGTATGGTTTGGTTTGTTTTTTTCGTGTTTCCGGGCGCGGCAACTGCTTTGGTCATTAGTCCTGTTAGTGTAGTGCATGCTTTTCTCGGGAGATGGCAGCTATCTTCCCCCGCTGAATGGCGAGATCTGACGCCGACCTACCGTCGGCTAGTGGGGTTTCCCCCTAACCAGGACTCTCCCACCAGCGGGGCACCGCCCCAGCCGGGATAAGCTCTAAGCTCCCGACCGGTCTCCCGGAATATGTGGTAGTGTAGTGTATGTTAGTGTAAGTGTGTGTGTAAAGGGAGAGGATAGGACAAGGAATGGGAAGGACAGATCGCGCGCGGTCCGTGGCCCGTTTGTTAGGGTACTGCTCCGGCATTCGCCTGATGTTGATCGAAGAAACCACGGAAAACTACCGATCAGAGCAGCCGGCCGCTAGAATTCTCCTCCAGACAGCGACCTAGCTGAAAAACTAGTGTCGAAAATGCTGCCGCCGTGGGGAGTGGGAACCTAGGACCTCCAGGTCAGAGGCGCTGCAGTGACATCAGTTGATGCACTGAGCTACCGCTCCCGGTCCCGACCGTGTATGACCACCTTGAACAAATCTAGCGGCCCACGGAGTAGGTCGAGAGCCCCGCTAGAGGTGATTGCCCGCGGGCGCTGTCCAGCCCAGCTCTCCGCCCTGAGCCACCACCGCCGCCGCCGCCGCCCGAGTCGCGACGCGCCGAGCCCTTGGGGCACCCCTCCCTTTGCTTTGCACGCGCGCGCCGCATTACGAGTGAAGGCTCGTTCACAATGGAGCAGCGCACGTAACGTAAACGCGTAACCGCGGGGAGTTTACGCAAACTAAACGCGAACATAGACGCGCTTAGCCTATAACAACAGGGAGATGAGCGAGTACTACATTTCGGGACCCTCTTTCCATTAATTTTTTTCCCATTTACGTATGACATTTTATTAGTAAATGAACGTATCCAGGCCGTGTTTGAATGCTTTAAGCGCTTGCGTCAAACCGCAGCCCGACCGTGTATGGCCACCGAAGGGTCGTACACAATGGATCACTACACGTAACGTAAACGCCTAAGCTTGGGGTGTTCACGCAAACATAAACGGAACATAGACAGCTCAGCCTTTAACAAAAGGAGGAAGGGTGACAACTACATTTCTGGACCCATTTCACTTTTTTTCATTCACATGGCATATTTTACTAGTAAATAAATAAAAATTACAAAGACGTTTCAAAGTATATCTGTGAGAACAAAATTAATAAATTCAATCGATTTTCTGTTGTACATTCACAGGTTGCCGTATGGATTGAGAGGCACACTTCCCCAAATGTAAAACAATTCTCCAGTTTGTCATGTAAATGAAAGGGGAAAATATCAGACGTTCAACGTATTAATGAAAATAAAATAATTTATTACTTCAGGCTACGGATCACCTTTCAAAATATTTAGGTCACGGTCCCTCTGTATACATGCCTTCGAACGTGAACCTATTAAACATAAAACCGTAGCTGAGAATCTTCGCTAGATGCAAGCTCTCATGTTCACGGGATCTGAGAACAACACACTACCGTATACCGTAGACCCCCCTCCCAAAAAAAAAACGCCTCGCGTTTCCGTAAGAACAAAAACTATTGAACTTTACAGGAGTATAAATTCCCATTCACCATAATTGGTCACTAAATGCACAACAGAATTAATTGTCGCGTTCACGCTAATATCCTCACATCTTCGTTTACGTCTTCGTTAACGTTTTCGTGAATGGCTTAGAACTTTCCTTTATTCTTTCACACTCTCTGGTTACCGGACAACCCAGATCTGCGCTGCCACGATCACCTTATAGGCAGCAATTGAGACTCTCGCGGATTTCAAAATTCGGTAGTGGCGGCAGTCACTATTAGTCCAACCGTACGCACCACTGAGGAAATACTACATGAAACGAACCTGACTTATGCCGCTCACACATAGATCTAAATCCACACGTACACCGTTTTCAGTCACGCAAAACATGCTTATTGCACATAACACTTGCAGGCATAATTCTTCGGTTTATCAGTGGATGCTGCAGTGAGATATAGCTTAGTTTTCGCTCTGCATGCATTTTCTCCAGTTTTTTCGTTTCTTTTTTACTTCCCCCTCTTAGACATACTATATTCCGCGTATTTCTTCTCTCTAAGAAACCTTACTTTAAAATTAATGAAAAACGACAAACAGGACGCGCAAAAAAAATGGCTGGAGTGAAGACGCAACAGGTTGCAAGAGTAATCCTTGACTTTGAAACACAAACTGAACTTTCCTCATTTACAGATTGAACATTAAAATGAATGCATTTCTATATCCACTCGTACGTCCACATATGAGAAGAATACTTTACTGGCACACTATTTAGCAATATTCGTGAAGATTTCTGTTGAGACTTTTCACAGCGCGGCTGCTTAGGTCGGCGAAAGTATCTCGGTTTATGTAAAGACATTCTATAGTATTATAGAGCAGTTCTTTGATTAATAAAACGTCAGCCTTTCTAATTGTAGTTGTGACTGATGGATTGGTAGTGAAAGTAGATTTTAAACTGTTATATGCCACAATTGAGACTGATGCACACCTTCTTTGGATGTTTAGAGTTCGGATTCTTATGCACTCGTAAATACGTCTTTTCGGCTTTCAAGTTCAGTTCTCAGACTTGTTATCTTGAAAAATAATGACAATCCTAAATCAACATCAATTTTTTTCGTTACGCGTTTTTACATGCTTTGTACTATACTACACATGTTGCAAAACATTTTTTACATAACTTTAGAATTGCGTACTGATTATGCGAGGTGTCCCATGAGAAGACACCGTCAGATGTACGCTGCCTGTTTGGGTTAACTTGGATCTGCGCCCCACATACGTCGCGGTAAATGGGCGTGAGCGTTGAGAATTGACATACCTATGGAAATTATCAAAGCATTTTTCTTGATTTTTGATTCCCTTTTCCGCTTGTCGTTGGCACGTAACACTAAGACGACAATCCTAGTGTCATTGTTTGCTGACCACTTCCATCTCTTACGAGGTCAATCAATGTATATGATTGCTATCATAACTCTCAAAGATAAAAACATGTTCTTAAAAAAGTTAATCTAGTAACCAAGCAATTTTTATTTTTAAAAGTGTTTTAATACATATTTTATTAATGTAATTTCAAAATAATATTCAAAATTCATTGCGTTTGGAATAAAATGTCCGATAACTTTGACATTACATATTTTTTAAATTTGATGTTACTCGTTCATTTTTATTGACAGCCAAAATTAAATTGAAGTGCAGTTTAATTATACAATTCACACATTTGTCGGCCTGGATAACCGAACTCGCTATGGCTGAAAGCCCGTAGCTGTCTTTGCATGAAGGGTCGCGGGTTCGAATCCCATCCCCGGACATGGATGTTTGTGTGTGTTCGTATGCAACCGAACATTTACATATTTATAAAACCAAAGTTAAATTACAGTGGTCATTATAAAACTGTAGCAGTCGAAAGCCTGCTAGAGTTATTAAAAATAAATTTACATTTATTTAAACTTTTCTAAGTTATTATGGCTACATAATACTTAATAATTTTTTTGAACCAATCATTACAGACAGTTTATTCGTCAATTCTCTTACTACAACGATTCGAAATCCTATGTCTTTGAATCCTCCTTTAGGTCCTGTATAATGTATACAAGAAGAACACAATAATCCATGTTACTACTAGGTTGTTGGAAAATGGAAACTGATGCTAAGTTGTCTAAATAATAATTTTAATTGTAATGGATCGTGTACAATGACTTCTTGGCTGTCCGGGTGACGCCGCGCAGTGGGCTGGGAGGCCGACGTTTCGCCTGACATGTCTCAGGCTTCCCCAGGGCATTGACTGGCATGGGCAGGACATCGGATCGTGTACATTATTGTTGAAGAGTAATTATTGTATTGAGTAAGTATTTCGTGGTTAGGCGGAAGAGCGGGCCTGATGGCCCGAGTCTCCCCACATAAATAAAGCCATTATTATTATTATTATTATTATTATTATTATTATTATTATTATTATTATTATTGTATTTTGCTTGTTTAAATTACACAGTGCCTAAAGAAGGATCCAAAGACATAGGATTCGAAACGTCTGTACGTAATTGGTTCAAAAAATGTATTATTACACACAAAGAAATCCATTTAGTTCGTACTAATGTTTCCGGAGTCTAGCGATGTCCCTGCTGAATTCCTTCGAGGCGTGCTCAAGGCACGCGCCCGGCGTGGCGCGGCGCGGCGAGCGCATTCCTGCGTGCGGACACGCGCACACGCAGCGAAACACGCCGACGCCCCCGGCGGCGCCAACGCGCCCACAGCGCCGGCTTCCGTTGCCGCAGGCCATGCGACGGTCCGACAACGGTGACAGCGCTGTGCAATTCGCAGCATTGGCAGGCACATATTTTGATAACATGTAAGTGAAGTCCTAGCGGCGGGGATTTGAACTACCCGCGCGAGTGCTCAGACTGCCGGTGTTTTCTTTTTTGTTTTTGTTTTTTTTTGTTTTTTTTGTTTGTTTTTTTGTTTTTTGTTTTTTTTATTTATTTTATTTTATTTTAAATATTGATATGTGATTCTGAGAGCGTCAACAGCTAAGGTCGTTAGTCCCGTAAGTGTAATGAATGTTTTTATCGCGGGAGGTGGCAGTGATCTCCCTCCCCCGGATGGAGAGATTCGGCGCCGATCTACATGCCGGCTAGCGGGGTTTCCCCGACCCGGTGTCTCCCACCAGCCCCGCCGCCATCCTAACCGGAACAACCTCTAAGCTCCCGACCGGTCTCCCGGAATATGTGAGAGAGTAGTGCATGTTAGTGAAAGTGTGTGTGTAAGGGGAGAGGATAGGACAGGGAATAGGAAGGACAGATCACGTGCGGTCCGTGGCCCGTTTGTTAGGGTACTGCTCCGGCATTCGCGTGGTGTTGATCGGAGAAACCACGGAAAACTACCGATCAGACCAGGCGGCCCACAGTGGGGCAAGAGGGCCTCATTTCTGGCATTAATTCGAGTAACACCTATAACCCATAGTATTGCATATCACTGTAAAGAGAAATTCATGTTGAAAGAAATGGTGTAACTTCCAATTCGATACCTCTTCATCTGACAAAAAAATAGTCGATTTTCTAGGAATACGCATTGTAAATAAAAACAACAAATAACGTTACATAACGTTTTATTGAAGGGGGAGCAAAAATGAAAGGTTTTACTAATTACATAAATTAAAGTCAAATATAAATATAGTGAAATTATATTAAATCATTAAAAAATCATCATCATCATCGCTATCAATAGTATGAACTGTGTCATCGCAATCATCATCCGCGCGGGCCTCATAATTTTCAGAATGAACAATGTGTTCGGGTGGATGAACCAATAGTTCCTGAGCTTCTTTTGGGAGGCTTTGCACATTTTTCGTAGGTAATTTTCTCTTGTTGGTGATAAGTGGATCTGATCTTAAGAGCAGTAAATTTAAAACATCACTATTAGTTTTTTCACGGGAACATTTTCGGGAGTAGTGCTCTCTGTTTTTCTTAAAATCTTTGTTGAGTGCTTCTTGAGCTTCCCCTGTTAATTGTCCAATTGGAGGCAAAGCTGACGAGACAGTATCAGGTCCATGAATAAAATACTTGTGCAGTGTAGGTGACATGTACCATGGATATTTTTAACAAAATACCGAGCCGTGTTCTGAGCAAAAGCCCGTAACTTTTCAACATGAATTTCACTGCCACTTGATACGACAATCATAATTATTGCATCATTTTAATTAAATTTACATCAATGCGTGTAATTTCAGCAGATAGTTCAAGGTTCTGAAAGAACCGTCGAGCTGTATTTCTGGTACTTGTATTACCGGATCCTGGTTTTGGCTGATCCACAATCAAACCACTGCGTTCTCGAATCTCTCTCTAAATACGAGCTTTATTTTCAGCCACAGTGTTTTTAGCATTCCCTCGCGCTTGCCACGTCTTAATAGGTAATTTATAAGCCAAATGCAATAGGCACTCAAACATACGTATCAACCTATGTAGTATTGACAAACCGTGAACCACACTTTGTTCTTGTCTTCAGTTTTTCAGTCAAGAAATCAATTTTTTGTCTGTTTCTCTCTCATTAGAGCTCCACATAATATTCAAAAGTTCTTTTCTCTTGATATGAACAGTATTCGAACTCTTGCCTGCCAAAAAAAAAAATTACTCACATAGTACACAATTCATTTCCGGTATTTTACGTGCAGACACGTCCGTTAAAAACCATTCCGGTGAAGAAAGTAGCAAAAAGTAGCAAGAAAAAACAGCTGTATAATATATTTGGAACATTACTGAATAGCGAGAAACAAAGATCAAGGCTTGATCACCTTTGATACATAATTAAAAAGTTGTGCGTTTCACAAAATAAGACGTACGTTTTAAATGTTAAAAGCTATTTCTTTGTAGTTTTATTTCTATTAATATTAAGTCCTAGATTTTGTGTTTGTCACATGCTAAATAACATTAAATACCCGAACTTGAAGCTTCCATCGCAAAAAGTTGGTTTTCTTCACACACACTGACTGAAAAACACCACAAACCTAGAGATAAATTCTCACTAATGAAAAGCACGTCCGACCGTCACTACAACACTGCATGAACTGAAAGCTCTACGGTGGAGACGGACAGCCCAAGCGGTGTGACATGCTAGGACATATTCGTCCAGGTTCTCCTTTGCACGAAACCATAAGAAATTTTCACCCTAAATAATTTTGGTTTTTTTAATTTCTGCCAGGTTTTGCTGTCATTTGCCCCATAGTGCGGCCGCTAGAATTCTCCTCCAGACAGCGACTGAATTCCACCTAGCTGAAAAGCTAGTGTCGAAAATCCTGCCACTGTAGGGACTAGAACGCTAAACCTCATGGTCAGGGGCACTGCAGTGACATCAGTTGATGCCTTGAGACACCTTTCCCGGTTTTCCGGCGAGACACACATCTTTAGCGTAAAGGACACAGCCCGGCTGTTTCGCTCGGAGTCAGCATTGCGCCTCTGCAGCGACTGTGTGTTAAAGTTAAGAATCCCGACGGTGGTGGATTGTCCACAACAGCTATATTGTGGGATATGGATCACGGGACCGGTCAATTAATGAAAAACATTAGTTTGCCAACGTTTCGGAATATGTAATTCCTTCATCAGGGCTACAATAAACAGTCACAAGGAATAAAGACTACTTGTCTAAACAACATTAGAAATCACACAATATATGCCATGAATCAACATATGTGAAGAAAAATAAATAATATAATATGTATATATATAACTGGTCATATTGACTCGTCACCATATTCCACAACTTATTAACGATCGTGAATTCTACAATGGTCAACAGCTATATTGTTAAGTCGAGTTCGACAGCTGTCCGGAGAACTCGAGTGGCCGGCTGCTCTGGTCGGCAGTTTTCCCGTAGTTTCTCCGATCAATACCAGACGATCGTGTTCTGGCGTATCTGGACTCTAAGTCCAACAGCATAATTGTACACTCATGGGGGGGGGGGATAAGGGGGGATTTTTTGTGTATTACTCTGACTCATTAATGAATTACTTACCCTAACTAATTAAGTGACAACTCATTATCCGAACCCATTAACCCGTTTCACAGCCTGTAATTAACATATAAGGTAGCTATGGGCGGGCTGATATCTGGTCCGTTTCTTTCTGAAGTACGTCCGATCATTTTCTGCAATCTTTCCGTATTTTACCCTCAACCCGTTACCCAGCCTGTAATTAACATATCGGCCCGACCTTGCATCCGGTCCGTTTCTTTCCGAACAATCTCCCACCATTTTCTGCAATCTTTCACCGAATTACCACTTCGCAACAGAGCAACGTTTCCACGTAGCCCCCACCCTTCCTGCCCCGCGAAGGGCGGCACCGGAAACGATGGCTATCGATCGATCGACGCGGAAATCGACACCGCGTGCCGTGCCGTGCGGCCCCGCCCCGCCCCGTCACTACTTGCCACGCGTCGCCCGCCTAATGGGACAAACACGCGCGCTCCGTGCACCACCGCCAGCGCCCCGCGGCAGCACTCCTCGCCCACTGCCCGCGTCATACGCTCGACTCAATCGATCACACAGGCACACACACACTAAAGTTGCCAGACCCGAAGACCTGACACACGTTACGACGCGCTGAATTCGAATCTGAAGCCAGGTTTGTGACAACACCACCTTTTTTTTTTTTTAATCGCGAAGAACCACCGTGAAATTGCAATTTTTTGTTTTGTTTTTGGGTTTTCAGGGGTTGTTGTCAGACCCGAAGACTTGACACGTGTTTCTCTAAGTATGTCGACACGCAGAATCTGAAGCCAGAATTGCGCACCGCCATCCAGGTTTTTTGTTTGTTTGTTGTTGCGAAAAACCACCGTCGAAAGCAGCCGACCAAGCAAATTCTCGTCAGACAGGGGTCAGCCTTTTCTGATTCTCAGCTCTTGTCGAAAATTTCCCACCGTCGGCATTTGAACCTACGACCTCCTGGCGTATGAAGTCAGTGTTGTAGAACCGCAACTATTCTACGATGTAATTATCGTCACTTCTGACGCATGATCGGATGGCCGCGGTCAGCCAGCATCGGGAGCTGTTACGGTCCTATTTTTTGATAATGAAACACACTATTGGATAACCACGTTCCAGTTGATCAAATGCCAGAAGTCACTCTAATTAAATCGGAGAACACACTCGCTACCACACACATGTACAAAGACTGTTCTAGCTCTGCGGAAAAGCAACGAAGCCAAAGCTAAAGGCATTCTCCTTTTACTACATTATGTAGATCCACATTAATTAAGAATACCCGAAGATAGTATCTTGCGGGTTTCTTACACTTCTGGACAAAAGTACAAACTGTCTTATCCCTGTGCATTCTAGCCGTGCAAATATTTATTTATTTAAATACAGAAACAAAAAACTGAAGTTCTATGAAGAGAAGTACCAGTGCAAGTTTTCTTAAATTAGTTTCCTACTCTAATCCTCATACAAGTTGAATTCTTACTACAGATGGAAATGAACGCCTTTTGGCAAGAACTGATACGAAAATATTCACATGTGTCCTTTTTTATTATTAAAAAAAAAAAAATTTTTTTAAGCAAATCAACTACAAATGTAGGTTATTATCCTTCATCGTGTCCTTCAACTTACTGCCGCGAGAATACGGGGAATCAAAATTTGGATAATTGTATTTCATAGTGAACTCTAGAAAACTTTCACAAATACTGATGTTACATTTATGCCCAGAAGCAAAACAAGGAGGCATCTCAGTATTCGCTGAAGGATCTGTGAAACTGGCCGAAAAACCTGACGGGATGGGATCAATGAACCAGAAGCTAAGATACAATTCAAATTACACCTTGTTTAGTGTTACTAGTCGTTGGTAATTAATACATTAAATATTTTTTAAATTAATATTACTTTCCTTTCTGATACTCGGTATAGTCCATTTATATAAAAACTGTTACGCAGCAGAAAATATTTTACTTCGCGCACTAATACGAAGAGGAGAGTGGTTCTCCAGCATAATTCCGCAGCCGCTCCCCCTCCCCGCCCCATCTGCCCCGCCCACTCGGCGTCGGCCCCGAGCTCGCCGGCCGCGAAATGGCCCGCGGTCGCATCGCGTGAATCCAACCTATTTTTCCCCTTCCGCGAAACGCCACGCCACGCAAATTGCAGTATCCACCCTCGCAGCTACACCGGGCTGCACTGCATCCGCGCACGATTCACGAGTTCAGAAACGGAACAGAAATGAAATCATTACAATGTACACTTCTGGAAATGGTATTGCACGTAAGGGTTACTATTTTATTATCAACACACAAAAATCAAATATACAGTTCGTTTACCGATGCATGTAAGTTTTCTATAACTCGGGAGGAAAAATGTTTTCAAATGTTGCTACCATCGTTTTTTCGAAAGAGGTTTTCGTCGCTCAACAATTGATAGTTAAAATGTTGAGAAGAGATTCTGGAGCTCAAGAAAACTTCCACAGATACTAGTACTTCTCCCCCATTAGTCACAATGCACTGTTTTTTGACTACACTATTCAAATTAAATCAGAACAAAATCACGCATAGATTCCGCTTTATTATTAAACCTTTAGTATTACATACTGACTAGTACGTAAACATTTCCTTATTCAACAGAAGGCTATTTATTATTAGGCTTGAGCATTCATTATGCGAAAAGAGGCCAAAACCACGTAAATGAAACTAGGAAACCAATATATAATACACAGACCATTAGGCGCAAATTCGTTAGCCAAATATCTACAAGTAAAGAACTTTTTACGTCTCTTCTTGGATCTATTGCTTTGAAAGACACGAACTTTCGAACATATTTCGGGCGTTATGTTCCCCGAAATATTCGTTAATTCAATTAAATTTAACAAGTGGCAACGCAATCTACTTCGTCAAACCAAATATTCGATTTCATTCATATCCACACCCGTTTAGACAAAAAGATGTTTCTTAAAAATGTTTGTTAAAAATTACACTTTTGAATGACAAGCTTTTGCTGCAAAATGAAGGGACACTCCTGAAAAGAAAACCAACACTTGGGGTTACGTGATCATAAAATGTAACCACAAATCTGGTTACACCATCAAATATTGCTACACACCATGCAACTCCTAACGCACTACAATACTGTTTCCGGGATTTATCATGAGATGCTGGGCGGGGTCGAGCTGGGGAAGTGCGCGGGGAGTGCGCGGGGAGTGCGCGGGAGTGCGCGAGGAGTGCGCGGGGAGTGCGCGGGGAGTGCGCGGGGAGTGCGCGGGAGTGCGGGGAAAGGGGCCGCAGGGCGCGCGGAGAGAGGCGGGCAGAACATGCAGGACCGCTTAACAAATGATTGTGATGAATAGCAGGACCCATCGTGTAAACGGGTAGTACAACCTAAACCGAACGTTCACAGCACAGATATCTTGCAGCATCTTAACGTTTTACAATGCATTTGCACATGCACCTAGTATGTACTACCTACATGACATCACGTTCGTTCAATTATATTGAAGTAACTTCATTAAAGAAATTTCCTTCACCGTTGCTGAATTGCGGCTTCTCAGGGGAAAGTTTTGCGGCAGAGCACAGTATCCAATAAAAGCGCCGCTCTTTCTGGGAAGAGCTCCATATAACCCCTTTCGTGGCCCGCGCTCGCCCGGCCAGGGCCGGCCGCCGTCCCCCCCCCCGTCCCGCCCCCCCCCCGGCCCCCCCCCCCCCGCGGATGCGGGTTCGGCCACGACCTCCAGCCACAGGGCACGACCCGGCCCCTTCCTATCCCCGCCCCCCCGTCGGCCTTCGTCTGCGCCCTCACGCTCCGCACCCGGCCCCGCCCCCACGATCGCTTCCACCCCAGACCTGCGCCGGCTTGCACTTTCACCCCAGGGCACTGGGCCCCCTCTCCCCACGCCACGCCCTCCCGATCCACAGGCCTCGACCCCGAGCTCGCTCCCGGGCCCACGACTCGGCCCCACTCCCTCTACCACCGGACACGCCCCCGGCCCGCTCCCACTCCACACACGGCGCCCCTCCCCCTTCCTCAGCCCTCCAGCCCCAAACCAACGCTATTCCCGCCCCTCCCCCACCCCCTGACCACGAGCCAACACACGGGCCCTGCCCGCCCCCGGGCGGGCGGGCGGGCGGGCGGGCGGGCGGGCGGGCGGGCGGGCGGGCGGGCGGGCGGGCGAGCCAATCCAGCCGACAGCGGCGGCGGAGAGGCGTCTGCCAGGGGTCGCTTTACGACCGCCCCGGGCGCGCTGGCGCCGCCTTCGGGTCACCTGCAACGGGGCCCACCAACCCATTTCACCCGCAGAATCCTTTTCCGGAAAGCAGACCGTCGAACATTTTCGTTTCTTTAAGCGAACGAACTCAGATGCGCAGTAAGATTATCAACTCTGTTCTACGTACGAACAACAGAAGGAGCAAAGATGAACAAATGTTTCTCATTTGCAGACAGATTTGATTTTGCGCTCAGTGTTTTGGCTTAAACCGAGCTCACCAAATCAGATTTTGTACATATTTTAATACTGCATGTCCTATTTTCAAAGATCTCGAGAACGAAGTATTCACAACTTCGTAGCATCTTGAATATTAACTTCCAACACGGCTTATCCTTCACCTCACCTATCCCCAAGTTTAGAAATAGCCGTCGTCAGGAGAAATTATATATTGACGAGAAGAGAATATTCCATCACTTGAAAAAATCTCACTTTATTGAAAGACGAGATATTCTTTGTTTAATAAAACTGGTCATCCGCTTAGCGGTGGCCGAGAATACAGATCGACCTCGGGTCTGCGAGAGCGACGCGACGAACTGTGGAAGCTCATGGAAGCGGAAGTGCGGCCGGGGCCATTATTGCAGCTAAAAAGTTAGATTAGACCTAGAAACGGAACCGGTTATCCTACTTTGAAGCGATTCAAAGAAAAAGAACAGGCATAAGAGGCTCAGGGCATCAACTAACGTCACTACAGTGCCGCTGACTGGGAGGTTCTAGGGTTCGAGTCCCGACCGATGCAGGATATTCGACACTAGCTACATATAGCTAGGTCGAATACAGTCGCTATGTGGAGGAAAATTCTAGCGGCCGGCTGCTCTACTGAATACCCTGTATTACCCTAACAATACCCTGCACTACCCTAACAAACGAATCACGGACCGCGCGGACCTGTCGGAAGAATAGTCGGGAGCTTACAGCTTGTCTCAGCTGGGGCGGTGCCATACTGGGAGACAATACCTGGTTGGGGAAAATACCCGCAAGTAGGTTGGAGCCAGATCTCGCCAGCCAGCGGGGAAGTTCATCGCAACCACCCGCGCTAAAAACCTACACAACACTTATGGGACAATTAACTTAAGCCGCTGGCGCGCTCGAAATGAGTCATCGATCTAATATAAAGAAACGAAAACGAAACTAGCAAAAGCTGTAATACCCATTTCCTTACGTCACCGATTTGCGGAGGAATTTATTCAACACAACATTTACAATATTTACTCCCTTTTCTCAATATCATGGCCCGGCAACACTAGTTTTTCTGTAAAAAAACAAAAAAACAAAACAAAACAATAAGTCCACGGATAAGCAGAGGAGAGGAAGAAAGGGGCGTGGCGGACAGGAGGAAGAGAATACAGGCGTCTAGACTTCACTCTTTTGCATCGTATTTGCTTACGGTTTAGTTAGCTTTAATAGGAAACAAAAGAAATATTTTCAATCACGTGGACTACTAACTAGATGTTACGATATCATATTTTCGTAGTCCACAGTAGGAAGAAGCGCTAGAAACAGACAAAGCTGTTGAGTACGTTTAAGAACAGTTTCATGAACGGGAGGTCGCCGTATTTCAATACCGATGTCGATTGGGGCACTGGCATTATAAAACAAGGTTCTGATAATTTACAAGTGGAAACAAATACACTTTCGTACGCAGAGGTTCGGTTAAATTGAAATTTAACGAAAAACCATACCTCTGTTACATACAAATTAATTTAATTTTAATCAAACAATATTATTTCTTCTCCCACACCACCGTAGAAGTTGTCGTTTAGGTTTTCTCTGATTGATTTTTTTTTGTTTTCGGGCGCGTCAACTGCTTTGGTCATTACTCACGTTAGTGTAGTACATGTTTTTTTTTCGGAGATGGCGGGGATCTTCCCCTGCTGGATGGCGAGATCCGGCGCCGAGCAAACCGTCGGCTAGTGGGGTTTCCCCCTAACCAGGACTCTCCCACCAGCGAGGCACCGCCCCAGCCGGGACAAGCTCTAAGCTCCCGGCCGGTGTCCCGGAATATAATAGTGTAGTGCAGGTTAGTGTAAGTGTGTGTGTAAGGGGAGAAGATAGGACAAGGAAGAGAAAGGACAGATCGCGCGCGGTCCGTGGCCCGTTTGGTAGGGTACTGCTCCGGCATTCGCCTGGTGTTGATCGGCGAAACCACGGAAAACTACCGATCAGAGCAGCCGGCCGCTAGAATTCTCCTCCAGACAGCGACCGAATTCGACCTAGCTGAAAAGCTAGTGTCGAAAATGCTTCCGCCATCAGGACTCGAACCTAGGACCTCCCGATCAGAGACACCAGTTGATGCACTGAGCTACCGCTCCCGTTTGGTCGCTTAGGAAACCTTCGGTCGTGTTGAGAGGCAAATGTTCCTTTTCCCCCTCTCTCGGTTATCGAGGTCTCCCGTGTCTAACGCGCATCGCTTAGGTAGAGCGCCACGTGCGCGTGCCAGGGCGAGAGCCTCGGTGGAGAAGAGGGCGCGCGTGGGCGGAGGCGGTGACGAGGCGGCACGTGCCCCGCACGTGATGTGCACGTGGCGACGCCCCTTCCTGTACAGTCGGGAGCCTCCACAGCCAGAGAGAAGAATCGGGACAAACGGCTCAAGTAGAGATTCCCAGTAGGTGTTTCCCCAGTTTGCTGCATGATACGTCCCGAGCACAAACTTCGGTAAAATTTGTAAACTTTAATTCTATTATAGAGGTAATTGTATTTAAATATCACTAGTGAGAACCCGTCAAAATGTGACTGAGATCTGAGATAAATGTAAAATACTGTGTCCAGATGTTCACAATATGTTGCACAGTTTGGATCGTTAGGGTATAACGAAGCTATATTGTGATGTGGAGTCTCCAAAATTTTGAACATTTATGGCCCATGAGGTAGCAATGCCTCATGGGCCATGGGCCATGTCGGCACCAAAAGACACAAAAGAAAGAGCACTATTCTACTGACGAATATTATTTCTAAAGTTTTTTGATGTGTCATCATCTCTGATCAACTTTTATTTCTTCTGGCATACTGCTCGAAGGTAAACTTATTTTCCCATTTAAGCACACAGAATTAACTCGTTTGCAGAATTTCTCTCGCATGGGAAGTACAAAGCAGAACAAAACTGACATTTCATAGACAACGACCCAACAGAGAACGAAATGACCTCACTAACACGACTTCTACGCTTTCTCTTTCCCTGCGTCCACTTAATGTACGTTCGCGTGGGCAACAACTGAAAACAACCAGTGGCCCCTTTAACAACCAAAGTGGAAAACCCACGTCCGAATGTTTCTACAAAATACACCCAAAAGCAATACATGCAAACTTTCAACGCCACAATGCAATTATTACACTAAACAAAACCTTGACGAATTGTAAACAAATCTCAACAATCAAAACAAAACATCAAGCAGCGCCATGATGCAGCTGGACTTACATCTATCGACTCATGTATATCGATTTTGAAACAGCTACCCTTTGGAAGAAAACAATTGACTATTGATAAGCGTACTATTAAAGACATTTAATTAATTAATTTACACCGTAAATGTTGGTGAATCAACACTAACAGTATCTGATAACAATCTAGAGATCACATTCTTTCATTTAAAGGAAAAAATACTACAATCGGTTCAGAGAAGCTCCAAAGAAGCCATGGCAGAATACCTTATTTTTTAAATATATAGATTTCCCTTATTGAAATAGGTAAGCAGAGAAGAATGAGTTGCAGACGTGTTTCAGATTTCGAAGAACCAAACGATACATGATGAAATACTGTGCTCACTTCTGAATTTTTACTTTGATACATGTTGGGATATGTGAATGTGTCAGGAATGTTATCCGAAAGATAAAATTGGAAAACTGAAAACGTGTACTTGATTATTTGAAGAATATATTGTTGTTAAATTTAAAAGGTTTGTTGGTTGAAACCTTTAACTATTTTTTCAGGTTATGAAGAATATTTACGCTTCTATATTTGCTGTGTAATCCAAATTTTGAATTAACATGAAAAACTTCGGTGGTCATAATGGATCGTTTGAATCTCGTACGTAAGGAGGAAATTTTTGACTTTTGATGACATTCAATCATTCAATATCGAGAAAGTATACCAACAGAAAATTCAAGCAGAAAGCCGAATTTCTCTAATTACACTCGCTTCTTCAGTACGCTTCGAATTGCAAATCCATATTCAATGTCAATATAAGAACTAAAGGAGGAAAGTAATAGTATATAACATCATGAGAGTCTAAATCGGGTACGACTCTTTCTATTCGCATCTATATTTTGCATCGCGTGCCCAACATGTTTGTCGGACCACAAATTCTAAACGAATTAAAAAACAACACTTCAAAGATAAATGTATTTCACATTTACTATAAAAAGTGATTCGTGGTAACTTTTCAATTCGAGCATCCTCTGTATGGCTTGACCCTCCTCTAAATCTGTTACTTCACTCAGGAACAGATGTTCCTCCCCAAAAAAATTCACCGTGACATCAAAGAACGAGCACAAAACCCCCAGGCTCATTTTCTATTCCGAAGATTCTGAGTACGTGATGCATCGACGTGTCCGGACGCCGGGCTGGAAATCGAAAGGGCAGCGTCTGGAATTCGCAGAAGCGAAGAAGCGGTCGACCGCCTGCATAATCGGAGCGAAGAGCCTGAGGATATGCAGCCATAAATAATTTACAATGCCCGGCCGGCCATCGCGTGGGCCGGAAGCTGCCCCGCCCCCTCCACCGGGCATTTGAATTCCAAAAAGCAACCGAGGAAAATCAGCAAAATGAGAAGTCAGCCACAAAATCCCACGCCACAACGGGTCGGCTTGGAGAACTACGAAAATGTTTGGAGAGAGAAAAAAAAAATCATCCACACGAGTTAAAAACGACTAAGAAAATAAAGAAACTATGACCAGACTTGTTACCAAAAAAGCGTCATCGCTTTCTTCTTTCGATTCGATCTCTGTAGGAACACGAGTGGCTCTTTCGTGTTGGTGTCTTTCTCTTCACATAGAACATCTTCATCTTCTCTTTCGTCTCCGGTTCCTGCCATGCAGTTCTCAATATCGTCTTTTCTTTGCCTCCCTCACTTTAGCGTTTGGGTTCTTATCGTTCCGTATCATTGACCACAGGCATGTTGGTTGAGCAATTGTAGTGAATTTACGCAACCATTATGAGATTAATGGTATGTTACTGTTACTCTTTGTGACGATGTACAATATGATTCAGTACGCTACTAAATCCAAACTATTTCACATAAAACACACGCTCTTTAAACATAAGTAGTTTGATTATCACTGATAATATTGTGATTGTGAATGGCGTCATGTTAATCAGAGAAATCTTTACTTCATAGGAACAAAAGGTTATGAACACAAAAACTCTTTACGATTTTTATTCAAGACATTCACCTCACTTTTCCCCATCCAACTTAACTCTTTTAAAGGCAATGACCAAAACACCACATTAAATCTCGATTAAAAATAGTCTTTACGCCTAGGTGCTGCAACCAGGTCGCTTGTGAACTACATGCGTGGAGAAGGGTTGCGTGACACGTCCCAGTTAACCAACCTGTCAACTACGCAGCATTACGCAGAACACGCAACCCTTTCATCAGGCACGGAATTTTGATTTACCAGATTTATTTTTATAGAAATTTTTTTCTCAAAAGTAGACCCGCTCCACCTACTCGCGTACGGACTTATCTCCCGACTTTCTTAACACAAAGAAGACAAATCATTCTTCCCGTTCACGCATATACTTATCACCTCCGGGCCATCGAGATTCGAGGGACATAAATGTGGACATTTTTATTCATAGCACTTACCCCAAAAATATCACGAGAAAAACGTTTCATCACACACATGAATGAACGTTTTACTTTATCAAACACACAAAGTATGACCAAGAAACTTGGATAAATATTTACGCAAACAATTCAACTCCAAAATTAAAGGAAAAAGGGAAAATATGTCAAGTAATTTTAGGTTTTATTTTCAGGTTTACTCCAATTACCTGAAAAAATGTGCCGCATTCTGAACGAATTTTATCGGTGCAACTTTTTTCAGAACTTCATTCCTCTCAGGGTTTTTTTCATGTTTATTGTTATATTATTACTGGGGAACAGATTTTCATGTAATTATACGTTTTTACAGGAACAAGATACATTCGTTTAATAATATTTTTTGAGTTTACTAGACTTTCCGAATGAATTATAACTATTTTTATTTTACATATTTTGCTACAATTACGTATTTTTACATATTTTACATCAATACACATTTCTTACACATTTCGTTATATTTTTATATATTAATACGTTGAAACAGAACGATTTGGATGGGCATTGTAATACATGTTACTGAATCTCACTTTTTAAAACGCAACTTGTAATGCTACTGCGTCTATGAGCACCGTACCTTCACCATAAGCTGTCGAACTTACCCTCCCTTGCTTGTTGGAAACTGCGCACTCGAAGTCAAGGATGCGCGGATTTTTGTGCAGCAGAAGTAATTTCAATCACGTGCTTGCTCGTGTTTCAAACAGCACATTCATAACTCATTCATAACACATACTTGTTGCGGATCATTGTCTTATTGCGTTGTTGGATTTGGGAGGTACAGACGTTCTCTTGAACCCCCCACCCCCTCTGAACCACACCATCACTGGCTACACGATAGTACTATTTACTTGGGCACCTGCTCCTCGCAAAAAAAAAATGTATATACTACGAATGTATTTTATATATCCAATAATGGTAAAGATTAAGAATTTCCGGTAAAGATGAGTGTACAACTACTCCTGTAGATATATAACTTTCTTTCAGCCTCTCCGAATTCTTGTCATGATGTGATCGAGGACGTTCTGTGCTCAGAAAATGGCTTGTGTAGAGTAGTTTTAAACAAGATTGTACATTTTTATTTTATGTATTTTCTATTTTTGTAATATTTTGGAAAAAATATGTATACGTACTAATTTTGCATTTTTATTACAATTAATTCCGTCCCCCAACTCTTCAAACACACCTCAAGAAGCGTCTTGGAGCACAGAAGGCGCAAATTTCTGAGAACGGGGCTAAGTGAAAGTATAAAATACAAGTTGGAAAGATGCCAGCGAGATAATGTGGGGTGGAGTTGGAAAGCATGGGCTACATGCACCACAATCAACAGTAGACAGCGGCACATCGCGTCGCGATGAGGTGGTGACGGAAGGAGGAACAGGACAATCTGCCAATGGACTCGGAACAGGACTATCGATCGAAACAGAAAAGAAGCGATTGAAGAAGAATTACTGAGAGGTAAGAAACGCGGAGAGGAGCGAGGCTGGGCTGGGCTGAGTAAGGTAAGGTGATGCAGGGCGAAACGGGAAAGATAGGGATAGGTCAGGTCAGGTCGGGTCGGGTCGGGGGTCGGGTCGGGTCGATATTCAGATGAGAAAGTTTTACGAATAATTTACACGGTTTGCGAAGGGGAAGGCTCGATGGACGGAACAGGGTACCACGTGGATCGAACGGGTTACGAATGAAAGAACTGAAAGAACCGATGAGAATATGCAGGGTGGAAGATGATTGAATGAGATGGGCCGGGATGGAAAGGAGGAGGTGGTGAATGTGATAGGAGGAAGTGGAATAGAATGGGATGGAGCGAGTAGTGTACGAGTGAGAGGGTTGGGAAGGCACTAGGAGAGCACGATAAAGCATAGCGAGAATTGGAGCAAAGCGGAGCAGCGGTCGGGATGGGACGGGAAGAGCGCCAGGACGGGGCGGAGCGAGGGACGGGAGGACGGGACGGAGCGGGGAGAAAACGGACGGGGAAAGGGTGAGGCAGGGCAGATCGAGGGACGCGAGAGGTCGGGACGGAGCGAGGAGAGGACGGGCGGGACGGGCGGGCGGGCGGGGCGGGCGGGCGGGGCGGGGCGGGACGGGCGGGGCGGGGCGGGCGGGCGGGGCGGGGGGGGGGACAAGACGAAGTTGGGCGAGGGACGAGGCGAAACGGAGCGGCGCGAGGGACGGGGGCGAGGAGAGTACGGCCGCGGTGCGCGGCGGTGCGCGCCAGTGCCGGCGCAGACGCACGAACGAAAATAGGCGGCTGGCGGCGCATTCCGGCGCGCAACGCAAAGCCAGATTCCGCCCGCCCGCCGCCGCCGCCAGATGAAGTGCTCAGGCGCATCTCCCACTTAGCGCCCGCCGCAGCGGCCGTCGCAGCCGCCCGCCTGTCACAGCGCAAGGTCGCGGCCGCGGGCGGCGGATACTTCGGGAGCCAGGCCTCCGCATTCCTTCCCCTCCATTCACTTTTCTCTGCCGCGCACACCGCACGTTTTTATCGACAACGCACTAGGAATAGATGACAGCTCATCTGCATTATGATGGGCAGAATGGCAGCAATATGACACGGGAGGGGGTGCGCACGAGAGAGAAAACGCGGCCGGAAGAAGGACGCCAAAATGAAGGACGCAGGTCACGCATGGTCGTCGTCAAGGTGGCACGGCCCGAGTCATGGCAGGAGCGAAAGAGTCAAGCAAGGACGTGAGGAGGGAAAGCGATGTCAGATTGATGTTTCCGGATGCGTCAACTGCTAAGATCCGTTAGTGTAGTTCATGTTTTTTATCGGGGGAAGGTGGCAGTGATCTTCCTCCGTTGGACGGCGAGATCCGGCGCCGACCTACGAGTCAGCTTGCGGGTTTTCACCCAAGCTTTTATCTCTCACCAGCAAGACACCGCCCTAGCCGGGACAAGTTCTGAGCTGTTTCCCAGCTTGCAAGGTAGTGTAGTGCGTATAATGGGTGAGGATAGGACAGGGAAAGAGGGAAGGAAAGATCGTGCATGGTGCGTGGCGCGTTTGTTAGTACTTTTCCGGCACTCATCCGGTGTTGATCGGAGAAACCACGGAAAACTACCGACCAGAGCAGCCGGCTGCTACAATTGTCGGCGGCTGAACTCGACCAAGCTGTGTAGCTGTGTAGAACCTGTCACTGCCGACAAGGGAACACTGGCCCTCCCCGTCGGAGGCCCTGCACTGACATCAAGAGAGCCACCTAAGGCGGGAGGGGAAGGAGAGAGATGAAGGGGAGGTGTGGGCGGGGACGTGAAGGCAGTGGGGCAGAAGACGGGTAGAAGGGGAAAAACCGCAATGACACAGCACAAGGGGCGTAGACCGGGTCAAGCCTCTGGCAAGGTTGTGGCGCGAGGCGGGTCGAGGCTGAGAAAGGCGAGGCGGGCGGGACGGAGTAGAGTACAGTGGAGAGGAGCGGGGCGGAGACAGTGGGGACGGAGTAGAGTGGAGAGGAAGCGGGACGGAGTAGAGTGGAGAGAAGCGGGACGGAGTAGAGTGGAGAGGAGCGGGACGGAGTAGGGGGAGAGAGGCGGGGGACGGAGAGAGTGGAGGAAGCGGGCGGAGTAGAGGAGCGAGGCGGGCGAGGCGGGCGAGGCGGGGGGGGCGGGCGGGGGGGGGCCTGCGGGGGGGGCGGGGTCGCAGGTGCGTCTGGCGCGACCGCCTCTCGCGCGAGCACCTGCGACAGCGCAGACGCGATGCGATGCGTCACCCCACGAGGGCGACACGCTGCCACAGCCCCCGCGAGGCGGATTCGCGCACGGGAAACAGCACAGAAAACACACTTGTCCCGTGTGTGTGCGCTTATTCGTCATCCCAAACACGTTCATCACTTAGTGAAAAAAACAACAAAAAACTCCGAGTCTGTTCGCATCCACAACGCAAATCGATCTATGGACCGAAACTTAGACCCATTTGACACATCCTGAATATTAGAAGATTAGCCATTCGATGGGGGGGGTGAAACCAACCCCTCATCAGGGCCCTAGGGTTGGAAGTGGGAATAGAATGGGGGAAGGAAGGACGGCTCATGGTCCGTGACATTCTTTAAGACACTGCTCCGGCAACCGCCTGGAATTGACTGCATAAAATCAGGATAACGATCGATCTAAGCAACTGTCTTCAGAATTCTTACAGAAGTACCGACCGACTTGATCTACAAAACACCAAGCGGCATACATTCCGATAAGAGAAAGGCGGCAAATAAAAATTTAAAACCGGCCAGGCCAATTTCTACGAATAACCGCACTTCTGAGGTAGAACAGTAAAGGAGTTACTATTGCTAATACTGCAAACGAAATTGAACGCCTCCTTCCATTTAGTTCTTCCTGCGCGGCAGGTGGGGAGCGGCGGGGGCGGAGTATTTCGGGCGTCCGCGCGCGGCGTCTCTGCGCCACCGGCCACTGTCACCGGCGCCGCGCATCTGTTTGTTGTTTGGCGGCGGCCTCCGGAGAGCGCCCGGGGCCTCGGAATGGGATGGAGCGCAGCGGGTAGGGGTGAGGCGCCGCAGAGAGAAGTGGAATAGGGAGTGCCAGTGAGGGGCGGGGAGAGGGGGATGGTGCGGGTCGTGGCGGGCGGGGTGGGGCGGGGAGCGTGGCGCGGAGGGGGTGGGGTGGGTGCTACGGCGAGGAGTGAGCAGGGCGCGGTTGGGAAAGGGACGGGGCGCGAAGGCAAGGGCGGGGCGGGGGGCGTTGCGGGGGCGGGGGCGTTGCGGGCGGGGCGTTGCGGGGGGCGGGGGCGTTGCGGGGGGGGCAGGCATTGAGGGGGGCGGGCGTAGAGGGGGCGAGGAAGATCGGTGACACTTGCGCGAGACCTCACACGGCGTCGCATCGTGGGCTGAGCCAGGCCAACCTCCTCGCACATCCCGACCACATTCCAGAGAGCGATTTGCTCACATGTCGAATGCATTCAAATACAAAGGCTCCAGAACTCATTTACCACAACACGTGAGACCTAATCCAGGTTTTCTATTACCCATTATTTCTCGGGTATCCCACCACCGCCTTGTCCGTCCCCAATATTACTATACTAGTTATATTGGTTCCCAAATATCTTAAACTTTGTCAAAAATCCGCAATGAAACATCAGTAATATGCTCGCCATAAGTATAAGAATAGAGTTTCCTAATATGAGTAGGCATGTGTGACAGTGTTATTAATTCTGATTGAATAAAATATACTTGCAAGCCTTAACGTCCCAATTGCCAATTGCAAGCCTTAACGTCCCAATAAACTGCGGCACATAAAATAACTTGTATATTCACACTTCCCATCTATTTCCTCTGTCTACGTTCCAATATGCAATCCTTAAAAAAGTATATTCACCTACTCTTTCTCCTTGGCGTATCTTCCACGATTGATCATTGAACTAACCTTAACATGTCTTCCATAATTACCTCACATTGAGCAGCAAGACGTTAGCCAGAACTTTCCTCTATTGGGAAGTTAGTACTATGAAAATTACTACATTAAATTTACTTAAAATATAGCAAAACAATGAAACCGTTATCTTCACAACCCTTTCATGGAAAGATCGATGTCTTCGTAGGATTTTAAAAAATATCGGTAAAAGAAGAATCGACCTTGGCTGGAATCCCAATTTTGACGAAGCTCTCTTGTCATCCGAGCCGGAGGGCGATTGCAAAAGCCGCGATGGCAACCTTTGGACACTTCAGGCGAAGGTCTAGAGCGGCTCCTGGCATCTGGAGCAGGGGCAGAGGCAGGGGAAGGACAGAGGGAGAGAAAAAAGACGAGAATGAAAAAGAGGTGAGGAGAAAAGGAAGAGAAACGAAGTGGAGAAGAACGAAGAGGAGGAGAAGGACGACGGGAAGAAAGAGAAGAAGGGGAAGAAGAGGGGGAGGGCAGGACGATGAGGAGGAGGGGAGCACGAAGAGATGAAAAGGAAAGGACGAAGAAGGAGAAGGACGAAGGAATAGAGGAAGACGGAGGGAAGAGAAGTAGAAGCAGAAGCGGAACCGCGGATGCCACGTGGTGTTCATCGCCTCCATGGCCCCGCGCCAGAGGGCGTAACTCCAGGGAGCAAACGGACAGCAGTTCTCGGCCACGGCACTCCCCCTCCACTCCCCCCTGCCCATCGCGCCAGGCAGTCACTCCTTCCCGTGCTGGGCAGGGGAATAGCCTCCTCAAGCTCCAATTGATAGGTTCCGGTGTAAAACACGATAACCCGCACAAGGACGTTCTCGAAATATAGTAGTAATCGTTTTAGTTTGAGACTTGATCGCTGGCCTCTGAACACACACGCGATCTTCTTAACAATAAGCCGAAAGCAATACGGAGCGTTTTATTATTATTATTGTATTTACAATATAATTTCGTGAATAGTGTAATATCAACCCAACAAAATGTATTTATGGATTTTTTTTCTCGTAATCAATGCACCTATGTATAACATTTCGGTCTAGTCGTCTTTGTTCGTATTTCTGGTGTGTTCTTCCAATTCTAGTGCTAGGTGATGTGGAGCCTAAACTACCCGCGAAACGTCGTACAAACATCGTTTCTTGAAACTACAACCCGGCCCATAATTATTTTCCCTTCTGTGGTTGTTTTATTTTCTAAAATAATGATCAAAGATTTGAAATATATTCGTATGCAGAACAGCGCTTCGATGCATTTCGCCTGACCGTCCTTCATTCTGGAAGGCCGCAACGCGAGCTGTTGGTGAATTCGGTAAGCAGTTGCTTTCCTGAACGCGCATTCCCAGGAGGGCCGTAGGGGACCCTTATTGCGGTGCGCAGCGGCAATTTGCACGCGGGGCGGAGGGGGGGGGCGGGGCGGGGGCGGGGCGGGACGGAACGGGACGGGGATAAGGCGGGGTGGGAAGCAAGTGTTACGGAGAAGAAATTCGGGCGGGGAAGGCTGAGCGGGGATTGGAAGCAGGAGTTAGGGGAAGACATCTGTGCAAGGATGTGCCTGATACAAAAGGAGGGAAGGGTTTGGTGGGGCATAATGGGAAGCAGTGATAGGGGCTTGGCGGGGTGGGTGGTGTGGTGGAGAGGTATGAGGGTAATGGAGGGGGAGCAGCGGCGGAAGAGGGGAGTGTGGAGGGGAAGAAGGGACATCTGGATCGTAAAATTCGCAAACAGATTGGTCCAATATACAAGTCGATAATAGAGAAGGGAGTCAGAATGTATGGGCCAAGAAACTGGAAGACGATTCACCGAGTGGTGAAAAAGGATGAAAAAATTTAAGGTATTGGATGAGAATGAGCGAACATTATAAGAACATCGATTACACTAAGAGCAGAAAACAATGGTGAGAATTTTCACAGTAAGGCGAGGGAAAAGGATCTATGAAGAGCGAAAAAAAAGATAAACCAATACGAAATAGGTCAAAAGAAGTCGATGCGTGAAGGAACAAGGACCAGTAAACACGGATGCAGAGAATACATTGGTACAGACTAACAGGGAGCAGAGAATACAGCCCGCGAAAACGGAGAAGCATCCACGCAGAACCTCTTAATGAATTGGTTGCGGTTGCTCGCAGGGAAATGAAGGTCGATACTGTATACCAGCGTGCTGCCAAATGACGTATATTGAACTTCAACGGCGTGTCCTATAAATGTTGGGAATTCGCTCGAGCTTCACGTCGACAACGGAATAAAATTAAAAAACAATATTTCACGCATCGTGTTTCGATGTTGTGACGACGGTTACCACCAATTCATTCAAACAAAGGTTAAAGTTGTCCTATCGGGTTCTTCCGTTTACGCATTAAGCAAACTAAGCATTCTTCCGAGGGAAACTTTTACTTGCATGCCCCTATTAATGGAACATGACTTGAACGAATTCTGTTTGCGGTCACCTACAAGCTATGTCTGGATTCGCCTAACAACTCCATGTGAAAAAATTGCACGTGAAGCATAAATATCAGGTTCAATTATAAAATTGCGGAAAACAATGCGTTTGAAAGCCGGGAAAGTGTAAGTTGGTACAGCGTCGACGTCTGAGAAAGGAAATAATATTAACAAAAATTGTGCAAATGCCAAAATTGAAATAAACTTTGAATGAACACACTTTAAGCCAAAGGAAATAGGAAAATTGTACAAAAATTGTTAACGGTGCTTTAAAAATAAACTTAACGTTTAATACCGCCAACCTGAAGACATTTCCAAGAGAACTCGTTATAAAGTTTCAAGAAACGAGTCATAAAATTTAAGAGGCATTCAAGGACGAGGTACAGAACATTTGTTTTCTCTATCAAAAGTAAACCGAGAACCCTTGCGTGAAGCTATCAACGTCAAGTGAAACGGTCATACCGTCAACTTGTTTTAGCAAACTGCGAAGTTGCTTACGATTATTTTCAAAGACTTACAAACATTGATATTATGTGTTTTCATAAATCAATTATAGTCTAAAAACATTTTCGAAAGCTGCACTTGGTATTTCATTGGAAACCATTTTACATTTCCCCTATTTAATTTTACTGCTACAAAAAACATTCCTTTTACCCGAATAAAAATGTTTTAAGAGTGACAAATTTAGATATCCAAAAATATCGTTTTCAGCATGACAGGACGTTTCGGAACAAGAAATCTACAGTAATGAATTGATTCACATGAATAAGCAAACTTTATAGAAATACAATGTACCATTATCACGTTCTTATTTGACTGCTGTTATCGCGTATGTTGGGCAACCTCTTGACGCGACCGCGGCGCCGGGAGTGTCCCACTTAAGCACATGGGGGATATGGATTTCCGATGGGGCGGCGCACGCCACCGTTCGTGTCAGATGAACGGCGCCCCCGCACACCTCGCCAACGGGCCACGCCCCCTTCGGCAAGGGCTCCCACATTCCTTGACACCAGCGCCGGGGGTAAGCGGCGGCGCGCAATTCGCCACCCCGCGCCGGGAGGGAGCGGCTACTCGAGACTCGACACTCGCGCCCGGAGGAGCGGCTACTCGACACTCGACACTCGCGCCCGGGAGGAGCGGCTACTCGAACTCGACACTCGCGCCGGGAGGGAGCGGCTACTCGACACTCGACACTCGCGCCCGGAGGGAGCGGCTACTCGACACTCGACACTCGCGCCCGGAGGGAGCGGCTACTCGACACTCGACACTCGCGCCCGGAGGGAGCGGCTACTCGACACTCGACACTCGCGCCCGGAGGGAGCGGCTACTCGACACTCGCGCCCGGAGGGAGCGGCTACTCGACACTCGCGCCCGGAGGGAGCGGCTACTCGACACTCGCGCCCGGAGGGAGCGGCTACTCGACACTCGCGCCCGGAGGGAGCGGCTACTCGACACTCGCGCCCGGAGGAGGCACGGCCTCGCGGACGCACCTCGCGCCCGGAGGGAGCGGCTACTCGACACTCGCGCCCGGAGGGAGCGGCTACTCGACACTCGCGCCCGGAGGGAGCGGCTACTCGACACTCGCGCCCGGGAGGGAGCGGCTACTCCAACCGACAAAAAATATCCGAGCAACAGACCCTGTCAGCACATTCATGTAACTAACTTTCAAACTGTGCTGGCATATCCCATTTGCTTTTCCCCGAATAGTATTGAAAAAGCCGTATGAGAGTTTTGCCAAATCAGTAACTTGAAATAGCTAATTACCTTTATTCTAGTTACACCAACTGTAATATTTCAACGTCAATATTTAATTGTTATATAATTAACAGCCTCAATTTATCCAGCCTTAAAAAGTTAGGTTCAAGTCTCAGAAAAGTGAATATCTGTCCATTATACGCACCATAAAGAAAACAAACGAAACTCCTGAAGTAGCATTTCCTCAGTTCTTTGCACAGACAAACCCCGCGGCCGGATGATAAAACTCGCCAAGGCGGCAGAATAAACTCGCTATCTCAACTCTTGAGCACTGGACAGGAATACGATTCTACACGGTCGAAGCACGGATTTTATTTGTCATTTGTCAAAATATTATCTAGTAAGACGGGAGAATCAGCAATATAAACAATCGGATTGCAAAGTTTTTCTTTTATCTATCAAGGGTAAATATTTCTTTCAGGGTGCATCACCTACTTACGTCATTATTCCCGTACGTGTAGAGTATATTATAATCCGGGTGTGGCGGTAATCTGACCCTGCTGGAATGTGAAATCCAGAAATCCGGGGTAGGTAAGTCAATAATTTATAATAGATAGCGTTTGTTATTATGAATGTTAGGAAGACGTTTCGCGACCTTAAAATAAATAGGTTTTAACTTCAGTTTGATGGAAAAATGTGTTACCGACTTTGTTGATCCCATATACCCTATTTATATACTGTAATTAAAATTGAATAGTAAAATCGTAAGTTTATTATTCTATATTTAAAACAGAGGTTTCTTTGTTGACATGGAAAACCCTTTAGCGGTGAATCGATGTTTTGGTAAAATTTGCCATCACTAGTGTTGGGCGCGGGGCGGGGGGGAGGGGAGGGGAGTGAATGAGGAGTGGGAAGGAGCGGGGCGGGACGAAGTGTGCGAACAGTGGGAGGGCGGGGCGGCCAGGAGTGGGAGGGGCAGGGTCGGGGCGTGCCAAGTGCAGCGCGCTGCGCGGAGACCGCGTCCGTTGCGCCCGCGAAGGGAGGCGCGCCAGGCACCCCCGCACGTAAACCTGCAGCCTCCCCGCACATTCATTTAACGTTTTTAATTTCCTGTCCCACCCCTCCCCTCCCCTTGCCTTGCTGCTCCCCAAGCGAACGCCGCCGCTATGGCAGAGCGCCGAAGAAACAGCCAAGGAAACGCAGGTGGAGGAGAAAAACTTAAAACGTGAATGACGGTAGTTGCATAGCAATTGTTCCGCTGCTACAGAGAATTTGTCTACTTTTAGGAGGCGCATTTACGTTCGGTATACCTGCCAGTCGTACCCGAAGTGGAGTGTCTGTGAACACAACCACTGACGAACAAAACCCGGCAACTCTCAACTTTCTTACAATGTGCGTTCAAAGTTGTCGATACCCTGAAAGTTTATCCGGAACAATTTAAATAAATCTGTGAAGGTGAAAGCTGCTTCTTGATGCAGTACGTCGAACGAGTAAAATAAGCATCTGTAGATGGCATCAGAGGACAGTTAAGCAACGGACGTGCAGATGCCGACAGGACAGGCAAATTTGGTTTGCAGCGCGAACATGTAACTTATGGGTGCTTTTGAACTGCTTCCAGTTCTTAAGTGGAACTTTGAAAGAAAAGTATTCAATGTTTTTTACTTTAAAAAATTTCGTGAAAAATCCTCAGTAAGATCGTGTTGATTTGTTATGTATCAAACACTTATTGAACTGGTATTATACGCATAAAACTATGGTATGAATAAAATGTCATCCACAATTATGTGAGTTTCCAGAACACCAAAATTCGAAATACAGAATTGGTTAAAAGATGCAGGAAGTGATTATCGGCAAGTAAGGTTGGGGCATGGAAGGGCGGAGTCGGCGGGGCGAGGCGGAGTGGGTGGAGCGGGGCGGAGTCGGCGGGGCGGGGCGGGGGGGGGGGGTGGGGCGGGGCGGGGGGGCGGGGCGGAGTGGGTGGGGCGGGGCGGGATGGACTGAGCGAGGAGCGGGAGGGGCGAGGCGCGGAGGAAAGAGGCGGGGTGGAGCGGGACGGAACGAGCGTGGAGTGGGAACGGGGCGCGGAGGAGAGAGAGAGGTGAGGCGAGGCGGAGCGGGCGGGGCGGAGTTGGCGGGGACGGCTGGACTGAACGCAGAGTGGGAAGGTCGGGGGGATGAAGCGTGCGAGGGAGGGGCGGGGCGGAGAGGGGGAGGCGGGGTAGGGCGGAGGGCCGGGCAGGGGGGAGGCGCCGCGGAGTGGCAGCCGCGGGGCCAGAGGCGGAGCGGGGCGGGATGCTGACGGAGCGCAGGTGGCGAGCAGCGCGAGGAAAGGCAGGGCAGGCGAGGTCGCGAACAAGACGGAGCTGGGAGGAGGGGAAGGAAAGGAGCGCCTCCTAGCGCCAGTGGTGGCGGCGGCATCTCACCCGCGCCGTTGGCAAGGGAAGCGAAATGTAAACACACTCGCCACAACGCACAAAATGAATGGCGGCGGAAGGTTGTTGACTAGCAACGACGATACACCGACGGACCTTCGGACACCTGGTACTAACATCTGTTTTACCGTTGTAGACGACGTCGATTTCGGTCTTAGCCCAATAAATCTGTTGTTTTTCTTTTGAAACCGAAGCATTCTAATTTGTTTTTCGGACGTTCTATTTCATTTACTAGGAGCCTGCAGGTTTGTAAATAATATTAAGAAAAAGAAAAGCAAGAGAAAACAAATAGAATAAACCCTAGGACGATACCGCAGAAATATGAAGGAGTATTAAATGAACTTGGTGTAACGTCGAGAGAAAATAGGAATGTATACTGTTCAAAATAAAATGGTTAAACTAAAAAATACTACAATAGGTACGCACAACCGACCAGTAGGAAGAGCTCGGTCGACATCGACTAGCCCTAACCACATAATAGTTTCTTCTTGAACCTTCTGCTCATTTCCTCGAGCTATTCGAGTGGGGTTTTAAAGCATTCAGGGCATTGCCCGTAAAATTTACGGAGCCGCCAAGATCCTCTTAAATTGCGACGCCTGTAGAATCTACGGGCGCGCGATTCATAATATATATTTGCTTATTTAGGCCATTTTTACGATCGCTATCTATTCATGGAGGTTTCTACACCAATGATGTAGCTAAATACAGCGCTAAATTTCGTTTGCTGCCATTTAATCGATAATAAATAACTTCGGAATACACTGATGGGTAGGGAACGGACTTTATTGTAATAAAAAAAGCAAAATATGTACATATATATGCACTTATTTTTTCAAAAATATGTAAGAAAAAATAGGAAATATGTAAAATAAATATTCATTATAATGTTTACACTTCCATTCTTCAAGCGTTTTCCCAGCAGAGTACGTTGCCGATCAGAACTTTACATGGATTTAGAGAGGCTGAATTAAAGTTTTACATCTACAGAAGCAATTATTCGCTAGTTTCATCCGAAACATAATACTTTCGTATTATATACAGTGTTGTTTACGAGGAACTGGAGCTCAAGTGAATAGTACCGTGTAGCCTGTGATAGAGGGGGGGGGGGGTAAAGGGAGCATACTCCCACCCCAACTCCAGAAAAAGGGATAAGACAATTATCTGATTTTTTTTTATCGAGTTACGCATGGGGTCTATGAAACACGAGTAATCACGTGGTTGAAGTTCCTTCTGCTTCACATACTACATCCGCTCATCGTTGATCCCGACTACGCTGTTTCCAAGAAGCACTGGGGCGGGGGGAGATAAGTTTGGCAATTAATAGCGATTGTCCGGCGTTAATACAAGCGCTTTGCGTATTTTTTAAGTATTTCAGTAACTAAGTTAGTACTCAAGTAACATATATTTCGAACATCACAAGTGAAATGTTCATTTTCGACCATAAATATATTAAAATGTAACGAAATATGTAGTATAGATAAAATATGTAAAAATATGTAATTATTCCAAAATGTGTAAAAAATGTAAAATATGGTTTCAATTAGTTCAGAATGTCATGTTCAGTGTAAAACATTAGTGAATGCAGGTATCTTGTTCCTGTAAAAATATGTATTTACATGAAAATCCGTTCCCTACTGATGGGCATGCCCTCTGCCGTGACACCTAAGAAGCGCTGTTCAAAATTACACCAAAGCCAAATATTCGGAATGGAAACTAAAGAATCTTTACCTGAATGTGTTAAATATGCGGTAAAATATGACTACCTTCACGACCTTGTGTACTCGAAACGTGGAGGTTTATGTCTTTCTGTTCTCAACGGTAACTTCATCTTCAATAATTATTAACGCTTACAACATTATCTCTGGCAGTAAAATCCTACATATTATCCAAATTAGGCTCAACTATGAAATCTACAAATTTTAAATAATTTTGGAGATCAATATTTGCAACATTTTCAACCGGCAGTTTGATAAAGTTTAGAATTTACCAAAACCCCAGCACATGAACAGAACAAGGAGAGCGCAAATTTCACCCCGTGAAAAAGAAAAACAATTAAAACTTACACTTTAGCAGCTCGAGAGAATTCTCCATTAGATATTCGAGTGCTTACCTGCAAATGAAAAGAACACAATTGAGATATTTATCAAACACAACAAAATGCCACACAAAAATATGCACACAAGAATTATCACAATACAAATGTTATTGTCTCTGTATGCAAGACTGTTTTGGTTTCTTTCTATAGCAACTTATAACTACAGAACAGGCTTTACAGAAGGTGCGCAGAAAAGAAGCAAGAAATCACAAAGCTGAAACATGTGAATTACCGTCAGACCGCTAAAATACCGATAAGATCAATGACAATAAATAAGAGATGAATAAATAAAAAAAAAAAACGAAAGCGAAACAACATACAGGGATTTATCCGTTCAGATAATGAAATTCAAAATAAAAGTTTTTGCTTATTGTAGGCTTGAGCGATATGGCTTAAACCGACAATACAACGAAAGAGGGGAATAACAGGACCATGAAACTATTATCGCGCTGACAATTGTGCACGTTTTCCTTTTAGATGTTGCGTTACTGGCCATTCCATTGACGTAATGTTATTCCAAACAGAAGCCGGAATGAGTGCGAAATCGTAGAAACCAGGATGGCACATCCTGCTTATGCGCATTTCCAACTTCATTCGACCATTCTCTCCCTTTTAGATCGGTTTAGCGATAGCAACAACATTCATTTCAGTTTAGAACAACTTCCATCGACTTGACATTTACTGTGCGCTCTACGTACCCATCAGCAGCCCTTGAAAATAGATTTTTATTACATCCGAGCGAATATTTTGTTAACAATTCTCGCAAAGAACGCTCATTTCTTTCTGTATTCAAAATTCAAGTAGTATATGATTAGGGTAGGGATCACAGAATTATGAAAAAACGTGCACTAATTCCACTTCACCTCGTAACACGTCACAAACAGTTATGAACCGTTTCTGACGTAAAATCAATAAAAAAAAATTAAAAAATCACATGAATTATTTTACTCTGAAATCTTGTACTCTTATTTCTTAAAAGTTACACCGGAGCCAAGGCTCCAACTTGGTTCCGGAACCACTAAATCTCGAAGGAAAATCTACGGGAGGAGACGGCGCCGAGCAGAAAGCCGATCGCGACGAGAGCAAACGGGGACCGAAGACAGTCGAACCGCAAGGCCGTTCCGGGGAACTGCAAATGTTTATTACCCATAGTGCGCCTTTTACGGGCGGCCACGAAGCTCCCGCAATAGAGAGGCGCGGCGCCGTAAAACCCGCCCGACATCGCTCCACTGCGCAATTATGGAATTACGAATCCATCTCAATTAAAGCGCCCACAGCCTCACTTCCCCCACCACGGTGCAATTCCAACAACTACACAAAATTGAACAATACTTCGATTGTTTTTAAAGTGGCCCATCAACTGATGTCACTGCAGCGCTTCTGACCGGGAGGTCCGAGTCCTGACGGCGGCAGGATTTTCGACACTATCTTTTCAGCTAGGTCGAATTCAGTCGCTGTCTGGAGGAGAATTCTAGCGGCCGGCTGCTGTGATCGGTAGTTTTCCGTGGTTTCTCCGATCAACACCAGGCGAATGCCGGAGCAGTAGCCTACCAAACGGGCCACGGACCGCGCGCGATCTGTCCTTCCTCTTTACTTGTCCTATCCTCTCCCCTTACACACACACACACACACACGCACACACACAACTTACACTAACATGCACTATACTACCACATATTCCGGGAGACCGGTCGGGAGCTTAGAGCTTGTCCCGGCTGGGGCCGTGCCCCGCTGGTGGGAGAGTCCTGGTTAGGGGGAACCCCACTAGCCGACGGTAGGTCGGCGCCGGATCTCGCCATCCCGCGGGGGAAGATCACCGCCATCTCCCGAGAAAAAACATGCACTACACTAACGGGACTAATGACCGAAGCAGTTGAAGCGCCCCGAAACACGAAAAAAATCAATCAATCAATTAAAGTGGCCAATGAATTAGGTCTTTGTTACACATCCTGCCTTATAAAATAAATCTTTTTAACAATGGTAAACATATTTCTGCGGTTACTAGCCCCGTTCGGGAATTAATTAAAAATATTTATTTTATAAAGCAGGAGGAGGAACAATGACCTAGTGTCATCGGCCACCTAAAAAAATCTTAAGTATAGTTGGGCCGCAGAATGGCACAAAAGTTCTCGTACTAGTTAGTGTTTTCTAATCTCTTTAGCCTTCCGTTTTACTCCACCCCCTCCCAGCTCTTTAGTCTGAACTAGCTTTTCAGTTTTGCCTCCCCCCTCCCAGCTGCCATCTACTGCCTCCTAAAGGACCTTTCTTTTCACGTTTTCTCAATTTTTTCGGAAACCGAATGGTAGAACTGAAATTCGACTTAAAGAATATTGTAAAAGAGTAAAACCTGGGCATGCATACAAATTTTCGTTAAAATTTCGAGCGCTTTTAAGAAAATCTCGTTTGAGCGTATCTGAAAATGCGCAATAGCTCATTAACACCCAAAATTTTGAGTTCGAGAAGATTGCTTCTCAAGAAATTATTTTGTGCAACTGTACTCACAAATGCGATAACGTATAATACGTGTCCGTAATATAAATATTAACAACGTGAGATACAAAAACAAATATTAAAAAAATGAATAAAAAATTAAAAGAAAGCGTTATGTCATCTTTTAAAGCATCTTTTTTAGCACTATCCATATAAAACAACCTTTTCAACAAAATTGTGTTCTAAAAATAATCTCCGAGGGAGCATCGGCAAGTCCAATGACATCCCAACGCGTCTTCAGAGAGAGCCCTATAAACGCTTCACGTACCCAAGTCGCTTCAACTTCCTCCCCTCCTCGCCCCGCCCCGAGGCGAGGCGACGTGGCTTGAGCAGCCCCAAGACAGGCCTTAATGGCGGCGCCGTGCCGTCTGAGAAGGCGCTATTTTTGCCGGTGATAAGCCCCGGCGCCTCCGCCTGAGCCGCGCGGTCCCGCCCTCGACTGTCTTCCTGCTCCTGCCCCGCGCCCTTCCGACGTTGCCAAAGACGCGCCTCCCTTCCCTTCCCTTCTCCCCCTGCACACACCTACGCTTCGCACCGTTCGGGCGTCGCTGGTCTCTGCGATACGTATGACCGCGTGGCACACGAGTTCACATGGAAGAAGACACGGAAGGGCAGATTAGCACCAAATGATGGAAAGATTGACAGATCAAACCATGCACTCCCAGACAGTCACGCCCAAATAAACAGGCAGGCATAGGCAGTCCGATACAGACGAACAATAGGACAGACAGAAAACAAAGAACGACAGACAACGAAGAAAAACAAAACGACAAACGAAGAACAGACGACAAACGAAAGAACAGACAGACACACGAACGTACAAACGAAAGGACGGACAGACAGACAAAACGAACGGACAAACCAAAGGACAGACAGACAAAACGAAGGACAAACCAAAGGACAGACAGACAAAAAACCAAAGGACAGACAGACAAAACGAACGGACAAACCAAAGGACGGACAGACAGACAGACAAAACGAACGGACAAACCAAAGGACAGACAGACACAAAACGAACGGACAAACCAAAGGAAGCCGAACTGGCGAACGAAAGGGCACAGACAGACGAACTGGCGAACGAAAGGGCACAGACAGACGAACTGGCGAACGAAAGGGCACAGACAGACGAACTGGCGAACGAAAAAGACAGCGACGCGAACGGCAACGAAAGAAAAAGACAGACGGACAGACGAACGGCGAACGAATAAAGACAGACGGACAGACGAACGTGCGAACGAATAAAGACAGACAGACATAGTAACGGGCTAACGAAAGAAAAGACAAACGAACATTAGTACTGACAGAGGAAAAATGGCAAAAAAAAATATTATTACATCCTACCCCATCAAAACATGAATTCAATTCCATTCTAATTCTTCATAATATTGTATTACTCAAATATCAATATCGTTTCTCATTGTATTAAGTGATATATCTAAATTTACAACAAAATTGGGAGTTACATTTATGTTTGCTTATATGCATAACATTTCAAGTACCATACTAACTTCATTTTAGAATTTTTTTTTTTAAATTTGTGGGTTTCTCTCCCCTCCTTCCCATTTTTATTCGCATTTCCTGTTCATTTGTGCACCCCTCCTATTGTACAGTTTTCAAATTTGGTTTGTATATAAAATTCAAGAGTAATAGAAAACAAAATGAGCACAGTCCACAAACCAGTGAGAAGTTTGCATTCAATTTAAGCACACCTTATTTCTCTGCTACTATTAATAAATACTACAGTGCCTTATCCAATAAACAGAAATAAAAGCAACACAAAAAACAAAACCTTTCTTCACGGTTGCTAGAAAACAATTCTGTATTCAATGCCATTTCATTGCATTCTTTATTCTCATGTAGATATGCTTCTACATATGAAAGTCAAAACAAAATATCAAACATTTTGCATTTCTACAGCATGACTGTTATTATCACTAATCAATTTACCCTATGCCTACATAAAACAACTGAAACAAAGTTAATGGCATGGCAACACTGAATTTACAGTATTACCAATATTTCATTAATGGCCTTAATTAATCAGTTTTCAACAATGCATTGTATCCATGACATGACACCACATTGTAAGTGAAAGTTTTACATAAGAACTACGCTTTTCTAGGAATTACAAACTACAGAATCCATCAGACATGTCGAGACGAAAACCTTTCATACCCAATGAACAAGATCAAAAGGGAAAAATAAAGACAAGCACACAAGAACAGAAAATAAACAAATTTTGGAGCAATTCTACAAATGTAAATAACCAATAGACAAAAGAATCAAATTAAATTTCTAACAGACAATATTTTTGCAACAAATCCAGAAGTTCGATACAACTCTGATATTGATGTTTTATTGGATGCTTTGGAAGACCAAGCCCAATACGGCACATGGAACTTCGAAGAAGAAATGAAAGAACACTCCAAAGTTATTGAACAAATAATGGGTATGAACATAACTTCATATTTAACTCTGTTAGCAAATTCGTACCCATAAAGAGTTTATAAATTTATTCACATCTACTATGTTGAATCAATGTCTTAATACATCATATGTACTTATATTAAATTTACAGTAACAGTTGTGAATAAAATGCATAACTCTAGAGAATATAAATTTTCCCTAAATAAATTTTAGGAAAATTAATTACAAATTGGACTCAATAAGCCTTTAAATAAAATTGAAAAAATTAGTGTTATCGCATTACACTTTCCTGTCAGTGCAGGATAGTTTTTGCAATTACCAGATATAAAAATAAACACCAGTGTTTACGTACATTGTACATTGCAAATTTTCAGAGAATATTTTTCAATAAGAAGAAAATAAAGAATAAATGGTAGAGGCGTTTAAAAAAGAATATGATTACCAGATAACATTCTGCATTAATTCACTTTCGCACTTCAAATTACTAGTCAGAATTAAACCATATTTCATAATAACAAATCTCACATATTCTGCAAATTCGAGATCAGTTCAAGTTCACGATTAACTCCTGTGTTTTTTGTAATTAGGTATGTACCGGCCACGTAAAAATGGGATCAAGATACCCAGAGCAAGAAAACCAAAGTATTATAACCAAGTTCAAGAACGAACAATATCAACAAAATATCCTGTTAATGAATCAGATGAAGAATACACAGACATTGATGAAGAAGGAAGTGATCCAGTCTTTCACTATAAAAGCACTCGTCCAGTACACCAGTTACGATTACCAGACATGAATTTTGATAAAGAAAAGGAGTACATAGCAAAGGTATTCACCAATTTCAAGATCTGAGCAATGCTTTTGTCTTCATCAAATGGCAGTTGAACTTGTCTCAAAAAATATATTTAGAATTGTTTTGAAAAAATAACCTAGACAATACCAAAAAGAAATAGGACTAAATGACAAAAATGATTAAATTACTATATTATTTGTCTGCCCTCAAATTAAAGCCAACTGAAATGTATCCCCCAAAAAATGTTACACTTTTTTAATTAAAACTTTTTTTCCATTTTTTCATTTGTGAATATGTAATATATCTTATTTAATATTGAATGTATATGTTGAAACTTATCAAGAGGATTCAACACCTTTACTGAAAATGAGTGGTAATGTTTCAACCAAAGGTAACTTTAAGAACTCTAAAATACTTCTAACATTCCATAAAAAGTAACTTTTACTAAACAAATAAAATGCATGTGCATAAGAATTACTGAAAAAATGTAATGGTTCACTTTAAAAATCTACTTCTACAGAATTCTGTTTTTCTCCAATTAACTTAAAATTCCTAATTGCTTTCTCATGAAACACATTCATCAGTCTGTTCCAACCAGCCTTTTATCCTAATCTACCATTCTATAGCATTTCAAAAGTGCTCAGAAATTATTTCATTGTCACTGGAAATTTTTCCTAAAAAACACTTTACATGAAATTGCTTGAGTCAGGCAAGGAGACTCCTCAGAGAACTAATTTCATCAATTAATATTGCATGATTTTCAAATTATTTTAACTGAAAACCCTCAAATACATCATTACAATACTGACAACAGAAGGCATCTACTCACAAATAAAAATTCTACAGAAACTTGCAACTATGTTTTAAGGCACCATAATCCTGGAGTTTGAGGCAAAAAGCCATTTGTGTAGGCTGTAAAAACAATGGGGTATATAACAGCCTTGCACTCTAACAAAAATCCTGCAAATAAAAGCTGAAATCCTACCTCTGAAAATAACAACAATTACACAATAATCATCACATCCTAAAATCCTTTTATCCTATAGACAAGTGTTAAATAAAAGAAAAGAAATCATTCTCCCAAATATACCACATACCAAGACAAGTGCAAATTCACATTAGAATACAATAACAAGGGCTCAGAATTTTAGGATTGCATCAAAGTCATTTTGAAGATTTTAAAAAATTTAGTGAATTTCAAATTTTTATTGTTTAAGTTAATATTAGTATTAAGTGGAACGATAATTGTAATAAATAACATTTTAATTATTAATTCATTTGTATTTATTTTTGAACTACTTAAAAAAGCCAAATATTACAAAGTCATAGTATGAAACTTGCAAAATCTAGGAATAATTTAATGCAACACAAGACGTTTTTTGGAAACTGAGTTGTTGATACCTGGAATGTACTATCCCTAAAATGCAGTGACTGCACGTAATCTCCAAGTCTTCAAAAGGGTTTATGATTGTCTTCAGCAAAGCAGGCCATGGACCCCAGTAATCTAAGTACTCCTTATCATATTTTTCTTTGGTTCATCGATGTTATTGATTGTGATATAGATATATGATAAATATAATATGAAATATTTTGATATTTAAATATAAAATGATGATGATGCTAACAACAACAACAACAACAACAGCAATAATAATAATAATAATAATAATAATAATAATAATAATAATAATAATAATAATATCATTATTAATATCATCATCATCATCATCATCACCATAAATTTCTTTGTAAAGTTCTTAAAAAGCACACACAATTCAAAAATAAATTTTCAACTATTTCCTTGCAAATTAGCATTCAAACCAGAAAATAACTTTCTTTCAAATGCACTGCAGTATTGAGAAAACTGGAGATTCTAGTGATCTTCTGGTAATGAGTGGAGCGTGACATTCATTTGTTCTATGACACCCCCCTCCACAAAGCATTACCAACCTAAGAAGAACTGAAAGGGCGACAATGCTCAAGGACGGAAATGCATGGAGTAAACAAAATAAAACAGATTTAGGCATATTTATTTCAGAAGTAGCACACAATTTAACAACGTTTGTGTGGACCCTAGTTTCAGGCGCTACAAAGTGAAGAAAGTGGTTCACTTGAACAATGTTATTTTGATTAAAAACAGCACACAAACAATGTTATTTTGATTAAAATATTACTAACATGTAGCGCACAGTAAAAACTAAGTTTTCAGCTTGGTGATCACTATGAACCATCTCCCTTCATATGTTCTCATGTTTTCTGGTAGGAAAATATTCTAAAGAAATTATTTGCCATTCAAGAAGTAAGTGAATTGTTGTACAAAGGGCACCATGTTTCCATCAGAACAAGGTTTTGTTTCACCATCCAGCCAACCGCAGTCTGTTCCATTGAGACAATTGCCGAAAGCCACATTAAATTGAACATTGGCATCCTCTAAACTCAAATATGTGCAAACTAGACAGTAAACCCAGGAAAAAAAAACAACAAAAAACCCACTAACATGACAAAACAGCACATGAAATCCTTGGTATTCTTAACATTTTCAAGAAGTGGGGGTGATTTATGAACAAATGAATGTCTCATTCCTCTCTCAACCAGCAGATTGCTAGAATATCCCCCCAAAAAAACAAGTACAATATGATAATATATTATGTGAACGACTTGTTATTGACTTTCAAAGCATTCTGTGCATGGAAAAGGTTCACTCAATGCCACATGAAGACAATGGCCTGTACTTCGTAGATGTCACTACTCCATGTCTCCAAGGTTATTCTCCAGACGTTTCTTCTCCCTGAGACACTTCTTTTATCTTTGCGTAACCAGGATTACATTGAATGTTTAAGAGCTTTCAAGACAATAGGTCACCCCCAATCCCCCGTAATTCTTTCCATGAAGTAGTGCGATATTGAGAAAACCGGAGATTCTAGTGATCTTCTGGTAATGCGCGAGTGTGTGTGTGCATGTGTATATATATTTTTTTCCCTATTAAGCCTGTTTTAGGATCATAACTCATTGAAGTAGTTTTTAGAATTTATAAGAATCGTTCATTCAACTTAAAAATTATTGAACTGTGTGTGTTTTTTAAAATAATTATGTAAAAAAGTGAGGATACAATGAGTCACAACCTAAGAATCAGAGCCCTAACAATAAGAGACTGACACTGCAACGGTACCTGTTCCGCCTTCTCCATCAGTCAGTCCCCCGGAGTCTTCTTCAGTCTGCTTCCGCATTCGTTCAACTGTAATGAGAAAGAATGTAGTTAGATTACATCAGATTACCAATATTTAGTTTCTCTTAAAACACGATAAAATCTTTAATATGAGTATGACTGGAGTATTCAAGAATCATTAATTAGGATATGTTTTACTACTGGTCACAAAATATTTCCTCAACAATACAGCTTCTTCCTTGGACCACCGTTTATTAGGTTAAATGTATTTCACAGAGGGTTACAGAAAGTCATAATAATTTTAGTCTGCTATAGTGCATTCTGATGTTCACAAGATAGACTCCAAATAATACGTGTGCACCAAATTGCAGAATTGGGGTGCCCATATTTTAAGAAATAGACATAATTTTATAATTTCAATTCTTCATTTTGTACATTCATATAAAAAGTGTCCAGTACAACTACTGCACATGCTTTGAGAAAAAAGGAACAGATTTTCTCTTTTCACGAGGTAAAAATGTTATTAATTGAACCTGTTACAAGTTCATATTAACTTTGATTATAATTTAATAACAACAATACTCTAATTTGAATTTTATCCATATTCTCAATTATAATGTAAAAAATAAGTGTGCATGACCATTATGAATGTTTTCAAATTTTCTTGATGAATTTGATAGCACTTTTGTAACATTAATTTAAAATTTCAGGAACTAAATGAAAATTTCATTAAACACCAAGACACTTTCAGACAACCTCTTGGGCATGCCTATGCTCCAATACTCACTCTGAGAGAAGTTGTGGTTGCTAGGCTTCCGTCTTGGTTCTCTCTCTGGCCGGATCTTCTCCATTAGTTTCGAAATGCGGTCATTGCCTCGCTCCTTTTTCACTAAAGGACCTGGGCAATTTTCTTCCACTATTCGCACACAGTGTCGGTGAATGTTCAATGAACAGTCTAAAATCAAAGCAAAATACCCTTCACGTTAAAAGTAATTCAAAAATTTTCCAAGGAAATGGTTGTTGTAGAAGGAATATGAACATCCTATTTAAACATAATTTCTTCACTGAATCGTCATACTGCACAGTTACAGTTTAAGCATTACTACAAGGAAGGAAACAGGAAACCTAAAAGTTAAGTAATATTTCAGTTTTTTGTCCATTAGGATGAAGTTAATCTAGGGCATAAGTAACAAAAAGTGGGAGAATGCTTTATGTCATGACTTCTACTTACATTTCATACTATTCATAATTAAAGAAATGAAGAAAAGAGAAAATATACATAAAGGATAATCATGTAATTTAATCATTTAAAAAAAATCATTAGAGTTTAAAACATATTTTATTAAAATCACATTGCATCCACATGTTATATCCTGCAGCTATTTCAAGAAACAACCTGGTTCAAACTATAGTTACAAGCAAATTGAAAATAACATCTCTTAATATAAAAGCACATTCAAGTAACAAAGATTATCAAATTGTTTCATAAATTTAATATTCTAGTTATTTTTGAGACATAGGGGAACGTAAAAATATTACTTAATTTGGAAAACATATTCCCCATAAGAATACTCTACTACTTCAAAAGACAATTGGATTATGAATTCATCCTCAAACACATCATGAACAAGAAGATTGTTGATCTTCTACAATTGAGGCTCAAGTCTGTTCTTGGCAACCAGCATATTGGCGACTATAAAACATTGAGATGTTTAACCCACTTATATTAGTTCTTTATACATTTGCAGATGGCAGAATTAGAAACTATTGTTGTTTGAAAGTGAGGGCCTGAACACACATGCGAGAATGCACGAATAGTGCTGATGTCTAACAGCACCTGATCAATGTTGATGGCAGCTGAGACAGTCAGGGAAAAAGTGCTCATTTAGTTTTTGTCATTTCTGTGATGTCTGCTAAAAAATCAGTCACTTCAGTATGCAAGAGTGGGCTCTGGCAGTAAATTAATTGTAAATAATTTAGTGAACTATTGCCATAAGGAAAAGAAAAAGGGATTATTAATACCATTAGAAATACCTATGGACACAGCTGCAGTACAATACACTTTGTCATAAACAATACACGTTATTCACAAAAGGCATGGGAAATATTTCTATATTTTGCTATATTCCTTGATACACATTTATTACACAATAGTTATGTTCTTACCTACTTCTATTCTGCCATAGCCTGCAATGAGCAGGCCTGAATCCCACTTGCCCCCATCTATATGATACCTAATCAATCAGTTTCTACTGCAGACCTGTGATTCTTATTAAGTTTGCAGTGACATCATGTAAACAGATTGCAGTGCTCTGTTTGCAAATGTAAAATGAAAGAGTAATACTACGAACAAGAAAAATATCTTACCTGAACACTGATAGCCTTGGGGTCCAATGCCACAAATAATGAGTTGACAATGGTTACAATAGGTCACAGAAAAATACTGATGTGCAACAAAATGGTGCCCACGAACATTGATCTGAAACACGAATTTAAATGTACAATTGCATTATGATCTTATGTCGAATAGTTATTCATTTCACAAGGGACATTTTAATAGTACAGTTCTGCATTATCACACAACTTTCACGACAAGAACACTAATACTTCACCATTCAGAATTTTCATTCCTAGTCTGTATCACAGTTTAATCATAAATACATAATCAAATATAAGATCTGGTCATACACCAATTACACAAATAATTATTTAAACTATTGCTATTATTAATATATTTTCATCACTTGCACTAAATGTAATGGTTCCTTATCCTTTAACTTTTAAAACTTTTAAACTGAATTTTAAAAAAAAATTAAAAATGAATAATTTATTCCATGACCAGTTCTGTAACCTACCTTTCTAGACTTTCCAATCAGTCTTGACTTGAGTGACTTGTCTTTGGACACAAACGTGGGGCAACGGTCAAGCAAGGAGTTGGAATGCGGTGCTCGCAGGCCAAACACTTTACTCAGTACTGTTACAAGGGCTGCGGCAGCAGTGAAGCGGCGAATATCTGTGTTGTCTCGCTCTATCACCTCCCTGAAATAACAATAATAGCATTGTTTTATTAGTTTCTGGTAGTGAATAACAAGTTTTTAGAACTAATTTTAGGGTTGGCCAATACTATAAACACTGCACAACTTAAAGTATCACAACATGAAGTATCTTCAATCATAAAGTGATGAATTCATAAAATACCAACTATAAATTCAAAACAACCTAAATGATTATTTGACAATAGGTTTTATTTTAAAAGTAGCATAAACATTTATTAAATCACAGTATTCCACTAACATCCCTTCAAGTTTTGTAGATCCCATCTGCTAAGATTAGTAAGTTTTTAGCATCACATTCAGACTAAGTTTATTATTTCACTTAAGATTGACATCAGTCTTTAGAATTTTATTAAATTTCACTTCATATTTCAAAAAGCATTATAAAATTTAACACAACAGGGAATATTTACAATACCTAAACAGATGATTCATCAAGCATTTTTTATTTTAAAACCTTACTTTACAGAAATGGCAAATGATATTTTTATGAGGGCATCATTTGCAGTATTACATCCAACACATTCAATTTAATTTTTTGATAACAACAAAACTTCACTTACTTGTAATGTTCAAGGTGCGGAAGAAGAAATTTCTCAACTATTTTAATTTCTACATTTTTATCATGTATACTCATATCTAGATCTGTGTCATGAGGACCAAATAAAGTGCCCAGTCCAGCTGTTCTCTTCTGTTGAAAATCAGCCAACTGCTCATTCAGTTCTTCTTTCGCTTTTACCCGCGCCTTCCAGAAAATCTGAAATTAAGAATACAGATTATTGACACTGTTCCTATACAAATGTAATAAGATTTACATTAAGATTGTCCTATTATAAAATATTATATTAAGAATAAAATTACAAAGTGGTTGACAGTTCGTCATGTGGTAAAGCAAATACCACAACTCAAGCAACAAGAAGCATCAGCATTTCACAGAGTTAATATCTTAAATTATGGATTAAATGAATTGATGGTTCAAATGCACAGTTAAACAACTGGGTGTCATTGCAAGTTGTGCATAAGGTTTAATTAAAAAAAAAAGATTTTGCTAGAACAAGTTCAGGTTATTCTAGTTTGGCTATTAATGTTAATTGCAAATTGTATCAGGTTAGCTTTAATGAAACTTAATACAATGCACTGTATGTGTCAATGCCATTAAATCCTAAGTTAACAGTCAATCCCATTCTAACTTTAGTAGGAATTCACTTCTCAGATTTTTAGCTTTTTCACATATGAATTCAACCCAATAATTAAACTATTATTTAACAATATACTGCATTAAAAATAGTTGAGCAACAAATCAAAGTGGAATAATATAAGATAGCTAAAGAGATCAAGGAAAATTACTCACGAGATCAATTACTGCCTTCACATCAACAAAGATATTATGGCAAACACACCACAATTTTACCTCGCAGAAAAAGCCATTCCTTCGCTTGAAAATTTGTTCTCTTCCAACCCACAACATATCATTAAAATTAATGATTCACTAACAATTATGTCTATCATCAACAGAAGCATGGCATTAGTGATTAACATTACCCATTTCTCAAAAAGTTACAAAAAATTAACGCACTTACAAGGTCTTTAATTTAACTGTTGCACTTTTAGAAGTTTGCAACATAGTTGAGCACAACCAACTTTTTTCAGAGCTAACATTTAAAATTGAAGACTTGAAATAAAAAAGGATGCAAGTTCTACTTTCATACTTAGATAAATATGAGATAAATAAACGATTTCATACTTAGAGAAAAAGGAGTTTGTATGAATTACATTAACCCTATAGATCCAATTCCTGCTATGTATAATCACCCCATAACACTGTCATGAAATGCGGCTGGGCTTTGGTTCTTATTTATGTTATAGGGCTTGATCAATCATTATTCTGGTAAAAATGTAAATTTAACAGAAATGGCATTTACATACTTTTTTATTGCAAGTCTTGAATTGTATTTGCAAATTTTGCAGCAGAAAATTTCCTTAAAAAAAGAACAAAAGTAAAAATATCCCTTACCTTTCGAAGTATTTCCTCCTTATCTGATTCATTGAGCAAAACATCATCTATTTCTCTAGCTACATTTTCGTCAACATTGTTGAGCCTCAAAGGCTATAAACAGAAAACGCAAATATATCACACACTCTAACAAAAGGTAAATTACAATGACACACCAACAATATTAGAAATGCAGAAGAACATTGACAATTAAGTTCGACAACTTCCTTTTTATCAAATTGTTAAATTTTTAAACGAACCATTACAAAAGCCCACAGAAGTCTTCAAAATTAAAAATCTAGCTAAAATCATTTATTCTAATTCACTCTAATGGCTACATACTGTCTTGGGAACCATTTAATTTTTACAATCATCAGTTTTAATAAAATTACTAAGGTCAATACTTTTAAACAAATTTGAAATACATACATATAGTACCGACTTCATGTGATTTTTCTCTGTCAAAATGAAATCTGCATTTTTGATGTCCAATTTATCGATATTCTTCTGTATAAATCTCTAACAGAATGTCTTTCTAAATTTGGAAATGTGCACTCATTGTGAAAAAGTTTTTGGAATTTTCCTCAGATGTAGTTTTGATGCATCAGTATGCCAGTCTAAAGGTTTTTTGGATCCTCAAAGTAATGCTAGGGACTCACACTAACAAGGCATACCAAGCAGCAAGAGGACAGAAGTCAAACACTCATGGTGACATTTTAACAACATGCCTCCAAATGAAAAATACCACTTAGTACCGACATTTTAAGAAATAATATTTTAGTTCACTAAAACACAAAATATAAACCAATATTACATTCAGGTGATTACTCTGAGAAGTGTAAATAAAATTGAATAGGAAAAAAAAAATTAACTTACAGCTCCAGGTACTAAAAAGCTAGAGTGTATTTCATAGGCCCACTTCTTCATTTCTTTCGCATTGCCTTCTTTGTACAAATCTGTCACCAGATAAAAAAGCTGCAAAAGAGAGAATGTATATGATGTACTAATACATAATACTCAACTTTCAATAACAAGTGTCAAGAGTAAATAGGTAGAAACATACAAGATTGTTACAGATAACATAATTCATAAAAACAGCTAAATGGGCAGTATGCTCCCACAACTTTGAAAGACTTTTGAAAGGCCCATGGTCTTCTAACTGACTCTGAAATAAACAATAAAAAAACATTAATATTTACAACTCATACATTACATACAATTGGAACCAATTTTCATCAAAACTGTAAGGTCTCAATTATAATTCACTCAAAACTAAATAGTCAAAGCAAAACGTTAATACATTTTTATTTTGAATCTTTGCTTCCTTCAATCATAATCCTGATATAATTAAACTTTTGGTAAATACTTTTAGAAAACGAATCTGCTTTACTACTCAATAAATATAATTAAATAAATTAATTTGGAAAAAGAAAAGATAGCACATAAGAAAGATGAAAACTTACAACTTCCTGATCAGACATATCATCTTCCTCCATTGAGATGATTGGGTGCTGTTGCAATATTGTTGTACTCGCATACTGTGGAAGTGATGTCCGAATTGGAGAGACCTCTGATGTTGGTGTGTCACGTTTCCCATGCTGCACAATACATGAAATGATTATACAATGACTTTCACAATCACAGTCATAAAAAAGTTCTACTAAATTTAATTCATAGAACTATTGAATTCAAAAATATTTTGGATATCCCCAGACCCCCTACGTTTTTATACACAATTTTTTTACACAAATCAATTATAACTTTTAATTATATACATAATTAAAGTTTTAAGCAATTTGTCTTTAAAACACAAAATTAGGTTACTAAAAACAAACAAATGATAAATGCCACTTTCAATACCTAAATTATTTAAATTGGATTTGACAAAACTGCTGAAATTAAATCACACCGATGTTGGTGTTTGGCATCACTGAAATTAAAACAAATTTTTTTCTTCATTTATATTTTCCTAGAATATTTCACGAATATTGTCTAGCTTGCTTTGTAAACTTTAGTTTCTAAGAATCATGTACCAATAGGAAGATAATATGTCCTCCTTTCGAAGCTATTAAAAACAATAATCATTGTTTGACATTTCATACACAAATAACTAGGAAAGCTGCTTTCTGAGACTGATTGCAAGAGAACAACAAAAATCTTTTATTAACTACTCAAGCTAAACCAAATCTGATAATTAATGCACTTCTGAAATGAACACTAGCCTGACTAATTTATTAAATGTTCATCGAATGTTAATATCCCAAAATAGTATTGTGAATATATTGCAATTTTTGACTCAACTTTATGACATTCATTTACTAGACTAACTAATAGAATAGCATCTCTTAGAACTGGATTGATAACTTTGTAAAACTTTTTACCCAAATCATTCAAAACTCTCAATTGACTGAGTAAAAAAATTATTTATTAAAATAGCTGCACGTCAATAAATGACATTGGCTGGAAAAGCCACTCACGTCATCCAGGTCATGAACACCCCCTTCTTCCTCAGTGAGGGTGTCTGCGCTGTCTGACGGAAGGGTGGTGCTGCTTCCTCCATACGGAGGGGGTGGAGTGCCAGGAGGTGTTACTCGAGGCGAGTCCATGTCAAAGCCTCCCGAACTCCGAGTGCGTTTCGATCCATAGGAGAGGTCCGACATCGATTCAGATGCTATGAGGCGTTTGGAGGCTGCAAGACAAAGCCAGAGTCACAATTATGACAAGAAAAATAAAGTAAAGAAAGAATAGAAAAGTATGGGATAAAATTCCACATTAAAGATAATTAATTTATCTACCCAAATGCAAATGTAATTCTATGCAATCTATTTATCAGAGGGCACCCAGGATTTTACTTCAAAAGTTTTAGATCCTTTTTTGAAGGAAAATATAATTGACAGCACATTTACTTCATAGTATTTTAATATTGTTAATATTCTGGTAAACAATGATTTTTCCAATACTGATTCACCTAGTAAATTATTAATTGAGATTCTTTCAAAAGTTCTCGGCTAATAAATACAGAGAGAAGATTCACATCTGTACTATGAAGAGAAGAAAGCAAAATATTCATCTCATAAGCAGACTCAGAAGCATACAAAACAGAATTCTCTTTAGGCAATCAGACTAATTGAGCTTTACCATTCACACAGGATATTGTTTTTGTTATGATCCTACTTGTTTATATTTTGCAAAGCTTTCTAAATTCTACAAATTGGGCAAAAGTGCCCAGTGAAAAGTGATCAAATACAGTTTCAAGTTTAATGGGAAGTCAAACTCAAAATTCAGATCTCACATCAGCAATTCATTTAACTTGTTAAGCCAGTGCAGAAACCATTGCAAAAAGCCAGAGCATATGGCCTCAGCAGAAACGCTACATCATCAGAAGCATAATCTAAATTCAATCGAAATGTTTGATTAAACTGTTGTAATCACCAATCCTGATCATCAAACAAATCTTAATTACTTCTCATGCATCAAATGCACATTATTCACCACTGTATAAATTCTTCTTCACTTGAAATTCTATTTAATCAAGATAAATTAATATTTTAACACTACTTTACCAAGCTAAGCCTTTGTTTCTTTTGAATTTCTCTTTTCTGTTAACTTTTCTGAAGCATAATACACCAGAAAATGTAAAGCATTGATCATGCAGTTTTGCATAAACAAATAAAGCTCAGAACTTACTTTTGAAGAAGTGTTGTCACCACCCGACAGAAAGAATTTATTACATAATGCCCATTTAAAACTTTTAGAAATTAAATTAGAGCAAATTACAGTAAAAAGTTTTGGTTGATCCAATATAGTAAATATTGCTTCAAACTCGAAGCATTTGATGAAGAGATATAGAAAAGAGAGATTTCTGTGATTTTCATAAGAGATTTACACTAGATTTATTTTAGCCTCTTTTCTTTCCTTTTTTCTTATTATTATTTCCCCAACAGGTGAAAAATGATTATCCTATCACATTATATTTTATAGAAAATTACTGGAATTCCTTTCTTATAAAAACTTGGAGAGAAGAAAGGTAAAAAGAAAATAAATTAATGGCACAAGTAGTTTTATATCAAGAGTGGCCATAACAAGGCTCAAGCCATATGTAGCTCCAGCAGTCCAGTGGCATTCTGGTGGGACCACCACAAAATTCTGAGTCTAAACTGAAAATAAAGCCCTTGTATGCAAATATTTATTTCCACTTTTAGGAACACCTATTTGTACAAGTCATTGTATTCTACAATGAAGTTTGTTAAATCTAAGCAACATGTAGTTCTAACAGATGTTAATTTAACTGGTCCCTTGCAAACTTCCTTAATTAATTGTTTCATGAACCATAAATTAATTTTTCAGTTGTGTATACCCAAGTTTATACTTTTGCTAAATCAGTACTTTGACTGTTATAAATACCACATAAAAATTAATGTGTTTAACTTTTGAAAAATAAGTGTGACTTCGCAATCTCCTCCCGCAAGAACATGGCTACCAACATTTTTTATACGCAGCTGACATATCCAATTTAATTTCAAACATTTAACTTCTGATATTTATGCGCTTGGTAATTTATAAAATTAACTCACCTTCAGAGGGAGAAAGGTTCTGCATATTCAGCGGATCAGGACTCGATTTCGTTCGATGGTGTGTGTGGAGACTTGAAACTTGCTGGGGGACTGCCACCTAAAGGGATTAACACAAAAGCTAATTAAAAAGCGATTCATTGGCATACATTTCGATGGAAAAAGACCCAATATCATGAACCCAAAAATGTTAGTACTCTATTCAGAACAAAGAACCCCAAAACCTATGCAAAATTTTAAATTTAGAAAAGCAATATCATTGATATTTATAAAAAAACAAAAGCATTATTAAAAAGGATGAGGAAAGAGACCAAGAAAATGTATAAAACATTTATGTCAAATGGAAGCAAATGTACTTTACCATAAAATGTTTTCTTTTAAATTACTTCTGTACATTTTTACAATCATTAACCCCAATACTTAAACAAGAGCTCTCTGAGAGAATGCACTTATATTTTCAGAATGTTGGTATTGTTAGTAATAATTTATTCACAACAAAAATTTACAGAAGCAGAATTTCACTATTATTGGTATTAATTCTGCTCTAAATTACATATAGTGCAAAGCAAATGCAAAACACATTTTGTACATTTAGAAGTGCTTGTTGTATTAATTGAAATACAAACACTTTGTGAAGTGGAGTGTACAGAATTTATTGATGATTAGGAATGTGGAAACACATAGTGCCACCATTTAGCCTTGATATTAGTTTATAAAAGCACATTAATTATATCAAAAGCTAGCAACAGCAAGAGGATTTTATACATAATATTTTTTTAGAGCAGAGGCAAGATAAAAGTGGAAAAAATGAAAATTGTTATGTATAATACTGTCTTTAAAATGGAAATGAATCATAATATCTAAATCTTGGTTCTTGTCCACAATGTCTAAGAATCACAACAATTAGTAACACATTTTCAATTATTGTTAAATATAACGAATGCATCTCCCAACTATATTGTACACTGGGAATAGATAGTCCAGGAGTTGCTTTTTGTGTGTGTACATAATTTTCCAACTTAACTTTTGGTATAAAATAATTTTTATCATGAAGTCAAATTCTCCCAAATATACATACTTTAAGGAGGGTTGTCAATCTTGAAAATACATATTTTCAGAGATCAAAAACAAAGAATTTTGAGATACAAACCCCCCAGCTCATGGAAAATAAACTGTTTAATTAGATAAAATAATTAAACAAAATTAATAAAGTTTCTTATAAACTGTGCTTTCCAAAATTTACTACTAATAAGAATATATATGTTAGTGTAATAACCACCTCTATTAAAATAGGGGGAAAAACAACCTCAAAAAACATAGCTTTTGTGAAAAAAGTATGTAATTCCTTTCACCAGTGAGAAAAGAAACATATTACTAAATTTAAGGGAAAGGAATCAAATGATATAGAACCTAATTTATATTTTATATATATGATGTAATTGAGATAAATATCAAATGATTCACTGCGAGGTCTATATGAAACATGCTAGTGATACATGACTTTTTAAGTGTGTTTCCTGTTCTGATTTGTGAAGAGGTAAGTAATTTTGGTTGATTGTACTGGAATTGTTTTCATTTCAGGAATTATAGAGGAACAGAGAGAGACTTCTCGGATCATAGAGGAACGGACAGAGACTTCTCGGATCATAGAGGAACGGACAGAGACTTCTCGGATCATAGAGGAACGGACAGAGACTTCTCGGATCATAGAGGAACGGACAGAGACTTCTCGGATCATAGAGGAACGGACAGAGACTTCTCGGATCATAGAGGAACGGACAGAGACTTCTCGGATCATAGAGGAACGGACAGAGACTTCTCGGATCATAGAGGAACGGACAGAGACTTCTCGGATCATAGAGGAACGGAGAGAGACTTCTCGGATCATAGAGATTCTCGAATCATAGAGGAACGGAGAGAGACTTCTCGGATCATAGAGGAACGGAGAGAGACATCAAAGTTAGTACCAAAATGGCACAGGATATTGTAAACATGGCATTGAAGTGGTGAAGTTGGGGAATCAGTAGAACATTCTAAATATTCTGGTGACGGCAAACTACTGCACGAAATGAGCATTCCAGATCCCGAAAGTGGAAATGGCTGGGCCCTGATTTCCGACACCGGCCCAATTTTCGTTCCCCTTGTCATGGGCCAACCTAAATTCCTAACGTCCCCGCTCCGTTACTTACGCTGCATCGGTGATGGTGGTGTTGGTGGTGGTGTCCGTCCGCGTGCGAGTGGTGGTGATGGTGGTGGTGGTGCGAGGAGGAGGAGGAGGACGGGTGCTGGAGGTGTGGCGGGCGCGGGGGCAGCGGGGGCGGGACGCCGCCCGCCCGCGGGCGGGCGCAGGGGGGCGGCGGGGGGGGGGGGGGGGGGGGGGGCGGGGGGGCGGGCGGTGCGGGAGGGCAGCGGGGGCGGAGTGCCCGAGGGCGAGTGCGGCGCGGGTCGCCACTGCAAGACAGACAAGAGCGAGCGGGGGCGGGTGAGCGAGGCTCGCCGTGGCGAGCGACGCGCCGGCGACGGTGGCGGAGGCGGCGGCGGGGACAGAAAGGGACAGGGAGGGCCGGAGGTCGAAGAATACCCGGGCCAGGTGGCGATACGACTACTGTCGTTTCTAACGAAAGCCACACCGAACGGGCGCGAACTTTGCTTCCTCTTCATTGCACTACCCTCACTCTACACACACGTACTTGCACTACATTACCACACATGCCGGGAGACCAGTCAGTACCTTAGAGCTTGTCCCGGCTAGGGTGGTGCCCTTTGTGTGGAAGATACCTGATGGGGAAAAACCACGCTGGCCGAGACATAGGTCGTCGCTGGACCACACCATCCAGGGGGGAAAATCACCGCCATCTCAAGAGGGAAAAGCATGCACTACACTCACGGGACAAATGGCCTTTGTCGTCGGCACGCCCGGAATCACTAACCAATCAATCAAGATACTCTGGGTGGCATCGACGAATCCAGTTTTTAATGTCGTGGCCTTTTTAATTTACTTTATGCGGTTTTTAGGTCTACGTTTTTAATTAATGACGTAATTTTGATCAGCGTGGTAGTTGCACTACCTGCAACTGTTTTTCATTAAAATCTGTAAGGTTGTAAATTTTGACGTGGGCATCAATAAACATAGAAGCGTTTAAAAAAGGATTACCATGCAAAGCATTAGATTTTTTCAATTATTTGTGTACTAAGTTGTCAAAAAATGGTTTAATGAATAGAACCATATAATACCGTGGGTATACATTTGTATTTATGACGAACTAAGCTAACATGCAAAGTGTGCAAATTATCACGAACTAAGATGACATGCCAAGTGCCTTCGTGTCGAGGAAAGAAACTCATCTTATGTTTCCGTTGCTCTAATCGGTAAAGGAACGTACCTGGGATTTCCCTTGTATTCCGATTCATTTGTGTAGAGTTATGAATCTGTGTGTGTTTTTTTTAGACATACCGTATTGCTTAATACACACTAACTCTAATTATATTTGGATTTAAACAAAACTGCAGTTGACATAAATCACGCTTTACGGTGTCATCCAATCGGGAGGTTGAACGTCACCATAGTGACGTCACTACTGTCACGTCTAAGCTCCCAATTGGATGACACCGCAACAGCTGACCCGTCAGGTGCACCTGTAAATAAATCGAAGAATGTAACTACGGTTTAATCATCGCCCTGATCACTCTTCGTGATAAATCCTACCATTAAGATATTTTATTACCCCTTCCTGTTCATGTGCGAGTAATGTATTTGCTTTCGAGTTCATAATGTATCAAGGCAGTTCCAGCAGAAATTAAATTATTTTTATTGTGCACAAGTTTATTCGAAATACCATTAAAACTTAACATCAGATTACATATAACCACTAGATACAAATATTTTAGTATTTCCATTCCATTGACAGAATTTGCGAAACGAGAAAATAGAGCAAAAGAGAGAAAAGGCAACATCTCTTATGTTAGTGGGTTTTAAAAGTGGAAAAAAAAAAGAAATCCACACAAGTCAGGTAAAGGTAGTCGAAAGATAAGGGGAAGCAACAACACATCTCGATATTAAATCACTTCAGAACACAAAAGAACCATGATAATGTATTCTTAGCTGGTAAAAAAAAAAAAAAAAGAGGAATAAGTAAGGATGTTCTTTTGGGATTGCACATCGATATCAATACATATAGAGAGGTATGAAGCGAATCCCAGACTGAGGGAGGAAAGTTTGGAAATAATTTGATATATACAAGATTTATTAAATTCAAAAATACATTAGTATCGTACATATGTGCATTACTTCCGTAGGTATATAGCACTTTCGGTGAGATAATCTTCCATCGTACACATAGGCTTGCGCAAAGGAAGGGGGCAAGAAGACCTCCTCGAAAGTTTCGAAAGGGGCCACAGTCTAACGTAATAAAACATTTTATTTCCGTGAATACGATCAATTCCTGATTTTTACACAATTTTTAAGCGGATATTTTGGAAAATTTATTCACAATTGGAAAAGAAGCTCTCCAAACTATCCGGAAACCTTTAAAATGGTTGAGTATAAAATCAATTGTATTTATTAATTGTATCGTTTTAACGGCGCTAAGCCCCTGTCTGAAGGGATGAAAGGAACTCACTAACGTAACGGTACGAACGTAATTACTCCACGTTCGAATCCGGTAAACGTTTACGAAAACGTTATGAAAAACGTAACAATTTACAATTTCATTCTCCTTGTGGAGAGTTTTATTTAAGAATTTATTAAGTACAAATGTTATATGCAAATTTTAAAAAAAAATGGAAAAAGGGGCCCAAAAATGTAGTTGCCCCCTCCCCTCTTGTTTTAGGCTGCGCACGCCTATGATAGTACACAAAACTAAATCGTATACTAAGTATTAAACAAAAATCATTTGTGGCAACGCTCGCTGTTACTGCTCTGTCAGTGGCGCATGCGCAGGTTAAGGCAGACGCAAGCGGGGGGTTTACGCTTGCGCGCGCACGAGACCACAACGGCGAGCAGCGTTGATACGCGGTTTGAAGACGATAACAACCGCAGTGTTGAAATAGAACACAGAATCTAGCATCGAGTAAACGCCAGTGCGAACTAGCTTTCGCAACTTTTCCAGCATGTCCGCTTGAGCTCGTGTCCTTTCTGCTGGAGAATAACTTGCACCTCTTTACTAACTATAATTTTTCATGTCTTCAGACGTTTCGCTCGCGCCAGACAGTTTTTATATTAATTGAAAATTGTGCCGTTTATTGTTTAAATATATGACAAAAAATCGGATCTTACAATAATTATTAATGAAAGCAGAAACAAGTAAAGATTTTTCCGGCCCATATTCTTAAATCGACAAGAAAGAATGCGGAATTGCTTTACAATGATTCACTTTTGGTCCTCGATCCTCGCGCACAAATCTGAAGAGAAACACGTAAAATTGGCCTCATTGATGCACAATAATTGTATTAATTATTAATATCAGAGTGTAGATATGAATATGGAAGTCTAAAATAAGGTGTTAAGCCCCGAATGTACTACTTGTTAATTCTTGAAAATATGACTAACATATTCAACGATACTTTAAGTAGCAATGCCGTTATCACATATTTAACACAATATAGAACATTTAATTTCTACTTGTACAAAAATCCCGACATCATTCAATTAGGTGTGTAACAACAACATTCCTACTAGGCATGACAACATCAAACGAGGGCGTTAGGACGAGATTGATACACAACCCAGTATTGTAATTACTTACGATATGACTACCCTACGTTTTATCCACTTTGCAAGTATGTTAAGTATGTGTACGTAGTCAATATTACGTCTCTATAGTACGTACGTCGTATATAGTATACTTTACGTTTAAATTTGTCTGAGTATTCTATGAAAGGTGACAGACATCTTGATAGTTCATTCGGTTCTCGTAATATTTAATACGAAAACTATTCTACTTGTCAATAAGCCATAGTGTGTTAGGGCATTAGTATTCTAATAACTTATTTTGAATCACATTTTAATGTAATGTTTGTTTTTTGATAATCAAAGCGGATAAAAAGAATATTAAACAACACAAACAAGAGGTACAGTCTGACAACTGCACCCCAAAGCTCCCCGGCCAGGCTCGCAGGCGCAGGGGGCTTACCAGAAAGGACCAGCGTCGCTTGTGCACCTTGCCCTGGCCGTCGGTGGCCGCGGCCGCGCCGGGCACCTCCAACGCCACGCGGCGCCCGGGGCACGTGAGGTCGTAGCCACGCGGCATCGCCACTCACCACCACACGCCACTCAACAGCCCACGCGGCCGTCGCGAACACAGCGCCCTCGCCCGCCGCGGACACACGCGAAGCCGCGCCCACCACGCGCACCAGCCGACGCACGGCGCGACGCACGCGCCACACCACCACGCGCATGGTTCGCGCACGCACGCCAAACTATGGGCTTCTATGCCGTGCAGCACTTCCGAAGCGAATTTTTAACCAGGTGCGTAGCAGTTACGGGTGGTCGCTATGTTTACCACATGCGATCGCGCACTCCACAAGACTGCTTCTTGCCAGAGCGGTCCGAATTACAGGTGTTTTCTGGATGTTTCGCAGCAGTTAGGGATGGTCGGATTTGTACGACGTGCACCCGCACAAGATGCAGTGGTTTCTTGGGGCAGCAGCAGCACCTTTTTTTTTCGAATGGTCAGATATTAACCACAAACGTTCGCACACCAGCACTAGTCGCAGTGGTGTCTACCAGTGCAGCACGATTTCACGGATTTTTCCCCCTTTCAGGTTACGGAGTTGTTAAGAAGGGTCGGTCACTTCTTCTCACACGTTCAAGTGTTCGCTCTTCGGTCCAAAGAACTTTCATCAGATGCAGCAGTTCTAGCAACAGAACACTGCCTTGGCTATTTGCTAGATCCCTGGCACATTCAAAGAAGCAACAATTCCTCTGTTGCACAGCAAAAGATTCAAGGGATTTATTATTGAGTGAAGTGGTTACGACACGTTACGGATGATGCTGTTCAATTGATCACTATTTTGAGTTTTCTCTTCGGCCCAACGAGATGTAAAGTTTATTCACCACGAACAGCAATTTTCCCCCAAGGTTCCCTATCACGGTTACTCAAAAGATTGACCAACACACCAGTAAATGAAGTGTTCTCTCTTTGGTAGATAACTGATTTTTCACCAGACGTATCTTTCGAAAGTAAAGACACCTAGGTTATTCACCTACACAAATGTTGTGAAATATATTCAGTTTGGCACAACAAAATGGACTTTTCTTCAAGTGCAGCTATTACGTAAAGTCTCGACACAACGTTTACTGAACGAAGTGTCAGATTGAGATAAAGATTTTTCACGACATAGAAGTTTCTATTCGGACACTTCACTATAAGACACTCATTTTTTCTCACAATACGGAATATTAGGTATTTTTCACCGTTGCGTACTTTCTCACGGTCTTGGTCGCTGCGTTATCTAGAACTCTTGACGACAAGTGTGTTGTTTTTTTTTCACGAAGGAGCTTTCAGGGATTTTTTAGCAAGTGCAGGAGTTTCTCTTGAAAGATCCCGGAAACTGTTCTCCCACCCGCACAAGTGAACGTCTTGGTTCTTTATATCTCCGACAGCAATGTTCAAGGATTTTCTTCACGCGGAGCCGTGTTTCGATCTAGTCTCTTACATCCACAACAATATTCACAATACGTACAATAACTTAACGCAATGTAATGAAGGTTCGTTGTGTGATCGCCTTTCACTAAACAGTCAGAAGTGAAACAGTGTATACAGCGCACTTTTGGCTCTCAATTATACTTCAAGGAGCGCTTATAAAATTTAAAAGTAACTTCCCGAGTTTTACGAAGATTTGTTCGTAAAATTCATGAATCGAAATGTAGTTCTTACTTTTCTACACAGCAATCAGCACGTACGCCAATAGTGAAGACAATAGCCAAAAAAGACGACTGGAAGAGTTTGCCCAAGTCCACGCCAGTACAATGACTTTGGGCACAAGCGTTTGTGGAGGTTCTTGTAGAACGATTTCGAAGGGAAATTCACGAGCAAATTACTTTTTTGCTAGCAGATAAAGGCCTTTCACACTCCAAGGTCTCCTGGAATACCTCCAGGTATTCCATTCAAAAGTGAGATATTTTACCCAATTTCCATGCGGTCCAACATCATTTCGCGGAAATTTCCAGAATAATCCAGGTCTTGTCTTCAGCAATCTTCAGTAAATAAGTAGAATTAGGCTGCGAAGGCCTTTGGGAACACTCCTCTTAGAATGCAATATACCACACGTTTCAGAAATTCCGAGTCTCCTGTGGATCCACAGTACTGCCTGACATAGGAAACACACATTCAGCACTAATATCTGCGTCTACAAATTTACACATTCTCGCCCAGCTTATTGAGTATCTTATCTTACTACCATAAATAATCTAAATCCTAAATCCTCACAGTATCTCTTCCAATTCGCAACGATAAAAACCCAACCAGAAACCTTCACAATTAAAAAATTAGTTATGGATACAAAAAGATTCGTAATACAATCATTTATAATACCAAGGCATATTTGCGCTGCATCAATTCACGGTAAGTTTAACTGCATCTAGTTGCAATTAAAATGTGATAATGTAGTTAACAGTATCGCTGGCGTCACCTCATACACCTACCATAAATTCGTAATTAGATATTCATAAATTTCAATTTTTACTGCTACTTAAACAAGAAAAACTAAAGCATCGTATCTCCCTTTGGCAGTCGGAACCGAATTAAGAGGCCGAGACACCCTAACGTAAATCACATTGGCACATATGCGAATACAACTATTCCGCACCTTCAAAATGCAACAAAAGCAACAAAACCCAGGATTTCACAGTATACCTTCCTCAAGACCCTAACATATCACCTGCTTCTTAGATCAAACTACCATACACAATACAGCCACAATATTCCTAACTAATGCAGTTCTAATACAAGATTCAGCCGTTCAGTACCGAAATTTTTGTTCGTACGCCTCAGACTTTTCTACAAGAAAACAAGTGAAGAGTTCAATCAAGGTGACGATTACAAAACTGTAATCGTCATCTTGCTCTCATAAATCTTTCATCTCTCACTTTGTAAAGCTAGCACAGCTAAACATGCGATGAATCGATGCTGTGATTGTTTTCCTGAATGGACATATCAAGCTAACATCCAATTTATTCCTTTTTGCTGAAGAAACTTCGTAAAGACTTTCTGAACGCAGTTTCACGAGTGCTTCGTTCTATCAACTACAAATGATTCCTGCTATAGACGAACCGCTAAGACAAAAATTTTCACAGCACTTGAGCTACAATTTTAAAAGACAAGCTGTACAGTCACTATAGCAAAGACTGTATCCTTCCTCCGCGTTCGACGAGAAGACACGATGTGGATATCTGTGACACACGATGCTTTTGGAGCACGATAGCATCACAACTACACGGCGCCCATCGGGTGACATCAGTTGATTATTGAGTTTCCGCAAACGCTCCCGCACCCGCCCAATAACTCACGAACATGTCGCGGCTGTAGGGCGAAGAGAAAACGAATAGTTTAAAAGAGGACACTTCTCCTGAGGCTCACGACACGACCAGTGCTCTCGTACGTACTACGCTACACATCTATAATAGTAGTCGCCACATTTCCTCTACGATTCTACCTTCAATCCACCGCACAGATTCGCTTTCCGAGCGCAACGGCACGAGCATAACAAAGTCCCCAACCAAAATCATTCCCGTCACAACCAGTCACAGTTCTTCCGCAGTTTTTGAAACCAAGTTTTCCGTCGCCTACGCGCCCGGGCTGTGGCGCAGCCGCGCTCGTTCGAGCGCATGCGATCGACGCGCGGTTCCGAGCAGCACTGAGCTCTCCGCGTTGCTTCCTGCGCGCCGCGCTGCCCCGCCCCTCGACCACAACACACTTGCATTGCACACACAGATTTACAAGGAGTGGTTTATGCATAAAACTTCAGGCGCCGAAACGTGCCCCGATTAGTCTGTGTTTGTGTATGTATGTATGTATGTGTGTGGGGGGGGCGCACCGTGGCATCTCGGACGGAAGGACGGGGTTCGGCCCGCCCGGCATGTGTGTGGTGTGTGTGTGGTGTGTGTGTGTGTGTGTGTGTGTGTGTGTGTGGGTGCGCGCGCGCGCGCCGACCATTCATCCTTCATTATTATCATCATTATTATTCCATCTTCCATCCCCCCATGACTAACAACCCTGGGGTATAAAAATCTGATTCAGTCTAATGGTGATCCCTCTGATTAGATACGTGCAAGACTTGCAAGTGATAAAATGATACTGAGCCCGTGCAATCGCATGTCATACGTGGTCCAAGATTGTCTATTCGCAAATATATATATATATATATATATATATATATATATATATATATATATATATATATATATATATATATATATATATATTGCCTCTTGGGATGGCGCATGGGCAGCGTACAATCTTCCCGTGCTGTGGTCTCGGGTTCGATTCCCGTTCGAGGCAAAAATAGTTGTAACTTTCCTTTAAAATCGTCCCAGTTTCTGTAGCTGTGTGACGAAGAAAAATTCACGCAGGCGGATCTTGCTAGTTACGGCGAAGAGAATACGTCATGTTCGCCTCATGTCGCTCTTACCCCCAAGAATGGGAATTTAAATAAGCCCAGGCATGGGGGCACCGGTAGCTCCCCGGCAAAGTCTGACTATCGACCCAACAATGCCAAATACACACATATACTAATAATTATAAATTCCACCTAATAATAAAATAAAAGTGTATAATATTTTATCGTTTTTACTAATTTTATAAATTCATTCATAGACATGATAAGTTTAAACGGAAAATTATTTAATGCTACGTTTTCGAAAGTAGGTCGAACTGAAATACGAAATTGCCAAGTCCTCAGTTTTTTGTTGTTGTTTTTCCTATTTATTTTCCAAGATACCACAACGTCGTTCCGTCGCGCCCTGCCAGAAATGAAGCCCTGCCCACAAATATAAGGAAAAACTTTCATGTGTTGCATACACATCATGCACACAATAATAGATAGGCCTTCTCAACACCCCGTCGTACACATACGTCTACGCCATACAGTCTGTATGAAGGTGAGCCAACTCCGACGGTGGGATATTATTGCCAATTCATAAATCCATTACAACGGACGCTGCAATCAGCAGCGTGGCAAACGGGAGAATCGGAAGCATTCAGGCACCGCCCACATCCTCCTGCCCCCCCCTAACAGCCGCTAGAAGGTTTAATATACATGGGAGTTTGGGCATATTTGAGTAATTTTTAACCTAAGCCTGCAATCCTCGATGATCAGTCAGCAGGAATGGAAAATCTTCGTAACGGGTTGCGTTTACTTTTATTCGATTTTTTAAAAATAAGCGACCGTGAAAAACTAATCTACTACGCTAGTAAATCTACACTTACATACACACACTAAAGTGTAGATGACGTTGGTCAAGTACGTGTATACACGTCGTTATTAGCCGAAAAAATATCCGATCGCCACGTAATGTCGCTGAAGTTAACTGTGCGATTAACTGCAACGTTTTTCACCATGGTTCCCACACCAGACATGAGTCTTCTTCTTACAGATTTCTTGCCGCGCGCACACTCACACACACACACACACACACACACACACACACACACACCTACATACGTCTATCCACATGCATGTCTACTCACATACACTGACGTTTGCATGAATGGCGACCACTTAACTCATCACTTCTACACACAAATACGTCTACCCATATGCACACACATTATACGTCTACCGACACACATGACCCACAGGTCTACCATATACATATATCTACATTCAGAAACACACACACCTCCCCACATACAGAACTATTTAGCCCAAGGCCCATACATGCACGCCCACATATCCACACAAGCGTGCCACACAGTCGGGCGCGCTCACGTATAAAAAGAGAAAACGCCTTTGACGCCCGGGAGGTCCTTTCGACACCCTCACCCCCTCTGTGTACGTGGGTGGGGCCGGCGCTTGCCGCTCCTCAAAGGCAGCAAGCGGAGTCGCGGGTTTATCGCTCGCAATTCCGACATCCCGGCGCGTGTTCAGAAGAAGGGCGTTCCAACAACGGAACGGCGTCGGTACGCTGTTCAATGTTCGTTTGTTGCGACAAAGAGAGTTCGGAATCCACAACTGTTCGTGTGAATTAATTAAGGTTCGCTAAGCGCATGCAAAACAAAAATGTTTCGAGGACATTCCTGGAATTCCAGCTTTAATGCACGTGTTTTTATCGATTTATGCCTTCTATTCTTGATGCAGAAATTAATCAAGCAAATCAGTACATAAATTTATACAATATCAATGTGTTAACTGCATAGTTATCGTCAAGATATTGAAATTACCAATACAAATGTAGCGTTGTCCCTAATTAATACCCGTGTGAAACATACACTCCGCGCCAAATTACATTAACACCTAGTGCTACCTCGAGCTAATCTTAACAGAATTCCGAAGAGAAAATTTCCAGGATCTGTCGTATCTCATTTATTCTTAAATACAACGAATTCCCGGACACTTTTCGGCTCTACAAAACTTGCATTTCGTCTTTTTGATATAGACTGGGTTTGACACAGTTCACCAACGCGCAGCACGTTACAGCTTCGTCCTTATTGGCATATTATGACTCGAACCTTCCAAGATTTACGGTTATTACGATCTAGTGTTGACATTCGCATATGGGTGTGAAGCAACGTGACAGGTAAAGACGTCTACCAGATGGAATTGCATCTCATTCCACGACAAGATTACGTACCACGCCATTGTCACATATTTTTTTGACAAATTATTTCTTCTACTAGCGAACCCTCAATTTTTCATGTATTTCATGAAAATATTACGTTACACTCCAATGTCAAATAATTTTTTCTTCTACTAGGGAACCCTCAATTTTTCGTGTATTTCACGAAAAGATTACATAACACGCGACTGCCAATTTTTGTCAAAAAATTATTTCGTCTAGCGAACACTCAATTTTTTCTTTGGTTTCATAAGATCCATTATCGTAGAATAGTTGTTAGTTAGTCTGTACGTAAAATGCACACAATACTTCTGACAAGGAGGATTGCATTTTGTTATTACAAGTAAAGAACTGTTCTTTAGAGTCCCAATTAGTACCAACAAGCTATGGCATGTTCCATATTTTCTTTATTTTTGTGTACATTTTGCTACTTCATGCAAATTTTCGAAAGTTCCAAAGTTCTTCAAAACTACGAGCGTTAGAAACGCTAACTCATAATGCAATTGTTCGGTTCGAAATTCTCAGAACAATTCGATACGATTCGAGATGATACTGAAACATTACATGGATCACCACGAAAAACGTTCATAAGATGCATGATACATGATATGATTATCACACGATCGTATGATCGATAGTGTTTCTTTATAGTACGATGCTGAGTCGTGAGGTTTCACGTTTAGTCGTCACAAGACACAATTCACCGAGATGTGACTCCAAGTCGCAAAGTAATGTGACGACTTGTGACAACACGAGACAACTCGACCCGATCTAATCCAACCTGAGATGAGGCGACGCGACCCGACTCTACCCAACCCAACCCGACCCGACCGACCCAACACGAGACGACCCGACCCGATCCAATCCAACATGAGACCCAACCCAACGCTATCTGATGGTGATGCACAGTCTACCACTCGTTGCGACAACCCGTGAATTGTTCATCATTCCACCGTGCTTCGGATCGACGTGCCTCCGTCGATACAACTTTTCCTTCAAACAGGGCGTCGATCCCACTCCTGGGGCAAGTGAAGAGATGGAAAGGAGGCAATCGGGAGACCGCGGGCTGTAAATGGCGCGCGCGTTCGCGATTTCTATCCGGCGGCGGCGGCATGCAGCTGAAGCGCCGTTCTCCGCCGCATCCGGTTCCGGTCAGCCGTCCCCCACCCAACCCTCCTCCTCCTCCTCCTCCTGTTGGTCGTCCTCAGTAGTCCACGACAGCCGCCGCAACCACTTCCCCCAACGCGTCTGTAGGAGGAGGAGGAGGAGGAGGAGGAAGAGGAAGATCAAGTGCCCACGCGACCATACTGCGGCTCACGACAACGCCCAGCAATGATTACACGAGCAAAGCCGGCACACAGCTGCGGCGGCAACTACGAATGCGACATCGATAAGAAAACATCGATGTTCAAAATACATCGGCCTAAAACCATCGATATTTTTAAACATCGAGACGATCCGATAGTTACCTAAATACCGATGTCTTTAACCATCGATATTTGCGGTGGTCTTGATTATTAATTTGTAATTGTTTAGCTGACGAAACAAAGTAAAAAAGGAGAATAATTAACAAACTTCCCTAAGCGAGGATAATAGAAAATTAATAACAACATTTACGAGTTTTAACAAAAAAATCAACTTCTATTTCTCTCTCGGCGACTTTGATCTGAAGAATGTTCATTTTATGGATACGTGAACTGTATGGATATGTTACTGGTGTTTTGTTTTACTTCAAAAATAAAATATCGACCATGTAACATCGGCTACTGTAAGTCGGTGTTCAATACACGGACATCGATGTCGCATTTCTAGCGGCAACCGCTCAGACTGACAGTGGAATTCCGCGTAAGTTATGTTTCTTATGGTCGAAGTGGAAAAGAATGACAAATTACCTTTTATTTATCTGTAATAACTTAATCATCATTCGTCACTTGAAAAAGAGGCAAGCTACGACACTTGCTCAACATTATAGGTTTTTTTTGGTCCGATCGGTAGCAATTAAAAAAACCACACTGAAAACCCGATTACGCTGCGAGCAGATGTGTCGTGCAGTGTCTCTAAGAATGCCTCTCGATCGTGTCACGTCGCAGTTATCAGTTCCCGTGTAAGCGCGTAGTGAACATGCCTAATAGAACAACATAGTCTCCCGCCAAGCGCGTGCTGTCATCGATTTTATTCATGCGGAGGAGTGCAGTGGAGTCGAAATTCATTGACGGATGAACGTGTGTGGTTATTAGTGATGGCAAATTTTACCAAAACATCGATACATCGATGTTTAAAACATTTTTTAATTATATACTAATAAATATGCTATATTCCTATCCATTTTTAATTACAGTACGTAAAAGGGATATATTTTATTGTTTGATTTCCAGCATGTTAGTAGTAAGTTAAAATTATAATCGAATGTAAAGAATACAATTAACGATAACATCGTGTTTTGCTATCGATTTCGTGTTTCACTGTCGATTCAGGCAATGACACACTTGGCGATAACATACATTCATAACACGAGCAGCTCCCTAACTTCCTCAGATTGCACAGGCGAAATGTGCAGCGTGATAAAGACGATGACGGAAAACAACGATATTGCTGCGGATTGCTGCTGCTCCTCTACACCGAGCTTAAACCCCTTAATTAAAAAAATTAAAATATTTAAAAAAACATTATGTTTTTGCAACAAAATATCGATGTGAAGAAAACATCGATCTTTTGCCATCTCTAATGGTAAGGCTTTCACGAGTGACACGGAAGTGCGGCAAATCGTGCTGGATCTTCGAAGCAGGACGACAGACATGCATGATGTTCGCGGTTGATACTAGCTTCCTTCGGGGACCCCTCGTTTGGATTGTTGTTTTCGTGTTTCCGGGCGCGTCAACTGCTTTGGTCATTAGTCCCGTGAGTGTACTCTATGTTTTTTCTCTGGAGATGGCGGTGATCTTCCCCCGCTGGATGGCGAGATTCGGCGCCGATCTACCGTCGGCTAGTGAGGTTTTCCCCCTTACGAGGACTCTCCGACCAGCGGGCACCGCCCCAGCTGGGACAAGCTCTAAGCTCCCGACCGCTCTCCCGGAATATGGGGTAGTGTAGTGCATGTTAGTGTATGTGTGTAAGGGGAGAAGATAGGAAAAGGAAGAGGAAGGACAGATCGCGCGCGGTCCGTGGCCCGTTTGGTAGAGTACTGCTCCGGCATTCGCCTGGTGTTGATCGGAGAAACCACGGAAAACTACCGATCAGAGCCGCCGGCTGCTAGAATTCTCCTGCAGACAGCGACTGAATTCGACCTAGCTGAAAAGCTGGTGTCGAAAATCCTGCCGCCGTCAGGACTCTAACCTAGGACCTCCCGGTCAGAGGCGCTGCAGTGACATCAGTTGATGTACTGAGCTACCGCTCCCGGTGGACCCCTCGTACAAGTATACATTGGATATGTACGGTTTTTATTACAAGAAGCTTTAAGCAAATAATTCCGCAAGGTATAACTCAAGAAGAGGTGTATAAATATACTCACGTCTTCATATCTCACTTTACTTGTGTGCATACTTTCTGAAGATTAGTATTCACAAGATGATACTGAAGATAACGTACAAAAGGAGGTTTTGACCAATTCGCTAACATCACAGGTGGTAATAAATGAATTATTTTCAACTTCATCGATTCCGCACTACTAAACTAGTTTGGATATTTTACATGAAAACTGAATGTTTGATTTCGTTCGACTTGCTTATTGATAATGCACTCAGAAGGAAACACGAACTGAACGATTCTCAAAATGCAGGAACTTTGAGGAAGCAGTTTGACCATCTGCAAATTCACATTTACACATTCACGAATATCCATCTCGAGCGTAGACTTTAAAGAAATAAACCAGTAAAAGCATGTAGAAACTGAGTCAAATCCTCTTTTCCGGATGTTGAAAAGACGTACAGCTTAGCTTCACTTAAATCTTAAAGGAGTAAACCGGGTTCAATTTTTACCACAGCATTCGACATATTCTGAGAGTAAGACAAAAATAGTTTTCCCTCTAAGTTCACGAATCCCTGTGCAAGCACGACGCACAGTATTGTAAAAACGTCACATGCTGTAATATTACACATCGAAAGAGTATGTTTTAGATACATATGGAAAATAATTTTTAAATCATTGATCCATTCATAAGCATCTTAAGAGTTGGTTGATTAGTAATTCTAAAGCAAATTTTGAAGTATAATGTATTTACAACTTCACTCTTTTTAAACCACTGAAAGGAGAAATGCATGAAATACGTTTGAGAAGACCCACCAATAAAAACTAATCAACGTGGGGCCATCTCGAAACTGGAAAATAAACCTCTTACTGAAAAATCACAAGCTTTGTGATTCCATACACGTGTGTGAACACAAACATTTTTATTGTATTAGTACATAGTTTTGTTAATTCGCAGAGGGAAGAAGTAATGACCACCGGCGTGTGTCTGCACATACGTCCTGATAGATCTGTCGTGGAACGACACCAGCATAGTTCGACAGGAACTTGCATCAGCACTTCGCAGCCGCCGTCTTACCCTGTGTGTCCCTTCCATGCAGTGTGACTCCTGGACGTAAGGAAGTAGCCCGAAACACCTTTTGCAACCCTTTCACAAGAAACACACCCAGACAGACACGCCAAGAAGGGGTTAGAGCACACACAGCTCTGGTTGACATGAAAACACATCAGGAAAGGAAGATGAAACAGAGGAAGTTGAAACTCATCCTAGTAGTAATCCTAGTAGAAGAAAAAGTACCAATAATAAAAATTAAATATAAATTAAGAAAAGTATTAATATATCATTGAATTAAAAAAGAGGAGAAAAATTGAAATTAGAAAAAATAGAAAGAAAAATTGGAGGGAGGAAATACTTCGTATTCTGATGCTATAAAAACGCAGTTAACATTCAGTAAAAATTAAAATATAAAAAACTATTTACTGGAATGCCTGTTTTTGAGACGAGACATCCAAACACGAGCAAATATACACTGCACCTCACAACCCAGAACGTGTCCGAAAAAACACGAACGAATGGACACACCAGTATCTTTCTTTAAAAAAAAAAAAATTAAGTGAAAGTGTATTTTTCTGACCAATCATTCCGAAAGTTACTGAACTACATTAAAAAAAAAGATCTGTATACTGAGAAAGTAACAACCTTCCAGAGCACATTCTACTTTTAACAAACAACTTCTGCAAACGTCCTTCGCATTGTTGACCGACCTGGCCGCGGGAAGTCTTCGTCGAAGGACAGAGACAAAGCTCCACGGGACGAAAGGAGTTGAAGAGAGAAGGGAAGGGGGAGTGTTAGCGGTGCTCCCATCGACCGCCTCCACCGCCTCCACCGCTCTGCAGACGCAGGCACCTCGCGCCCGGCCCGCCTCCACATCTGCATCCACATCCACGCGCGCGCAGCAGCTGCCATTCCGCTCGCCATAACGTTCGCCCCTGTGAGGGCGTGGGCTTCCGCGACCGGAGTCTGGAACTACTCCGCTGGCCGGGAGACGTCGCACAGGTGCCAACGCTTCGGCCGTTATTCTACGACCTTCCTCCGATTTTGCCCTGAGGAAGGCCGCAGCATGTCGGCCGAAGCGTTGGCACCTCACCTGGGACGCCGCGTCTCAAGGACAGCCAAGTAGTTACTTATGCGATGGCCCCTACCCGCGCCCTGTTGTCTTTCCTTCGGAGTTCTTTTTTACACGCTTCCTTTTGATGAACGATCATGGAGCTTTAGCATACGCGCGAAGGCGCAGAGTCACTGCGCATGCGTGTGTTTGTTAAATAACTCGGAATCGTCAACTGGCAAATCTGTTTGAAGGGGTCCTTGGGGGTGTCAGCACTCCTTTCCGGTCTATCCCTTCATTGAATTTCGCAGATATATTCTATCGTCTTTCGCGTTCACGGAAGAAAACGTTAAGAATCACACAAAGAGACTCCGTATTTTTTTTTATGTAACTCTCGTCTCCTATTTTCAAATCCGTTATCACGAGTAACGAAAATATGTAACACGGCTGAATATTATATGGATTGGGTAATTATCATACCACTCGGAAAAGATCAAGCGTACAGTACCTGAATAAGTTGTTTAATGATAAAGAAAAATGGACGTGACGAGCTGTTTTTCATCGTAGTTCGGAAAATTATATTTTAAATCAGTGGCATTTAAATTTTTTGATTTTGAATTTAACAGAAATGAAATGTCAAGACTTGCAAAAAAATAAGCATACTCAAGAAAGCTACAAATAATTTTAAATGGACTGCTTGTTTAACGTTGTACGCACCTAATATCCTTTAACATATTTGTTTATTTATTTATTTAGTAAAAAAAAGTCAAAAACTGTATGTGACGTATGGGGGAGAAAATCATCTGCGCACGCTTGTACAATCGACTTAACGAAAGTATGAAAGGCTTTTTACTTGGTCCACATAAGAGCTAAATATTCGTCTCCGACTCCATTCGTGAATCGAATAACAATCTTTCAACAGCGTTATGACAGAATGGAACTCCAGCTGTGCTTAAATAACGACAGTCGTGAATGCGTCAGTTATTAATTTCATATTATACACAATGGTCACAAAAGTGCTTTCAGAACGAAAATAAACACTGTCACATCTTGGCATTATTCCGCAATGGACATTGGAAATAAAAATGGTAGCTACAAAACAACGGAAAACGACCTGTGATTTTCCGATATCTCGGCAAATGTGAGAATTTCATAATGGCTTATCACAAGCCACTACACGTCACAAAAATTTCAGTCTCGGGCACATGAAAATGCTAATTAGTTTATATTACTAAATATAGTTACCATTTTTATTTCAATATCAGTGTGTCTTACATTTCATTCTGATTGCGCTTAACTCTTTCGCCGCTTAGTAAGATATATTTACACTATCGTCCGAAAAACTATGACACTGACGGGTACGAACATTCCCAAAATTTGACATTTCTTCAGGGCCACTCCCATAAAACTGTTTCATTTGAATTGTCTATTAATATTTATTAGTAATCTTACTTCTCGATGTTTCTTTACATTATTTTCTTTTTTTGGATCCGACACGAAAATTAGCGTTACTAAGGCAAGGAAAAAAATCCTTGAGGAGATGGAACGCAAACCCATTTCAAAGAAACCTTGAGACGATAAGATTTACAATTCAGAAAACAGAAAAGTTTTCAAGAGCATGACGATCAATGCTTAAAAAAATGAGTGGCTTCGATATTTCAGAGCCAATAATTTCCAAATTCAAAGGCAGAAAAAAAGTGTAAATGAAGTATCATTTCCTTTCTTTCACCAGATCTGAAATTTATAAAACCAAGATATTTTTCTTCTCAACATACGTCTCTTTAAAGCTTTCGGAAAATTAAAAACTTAGATACTGAAATAATTACTCCCCAACCAGTTTGAACTTTACAACTGATTCCACGCTCAACTGTGATTTTCTATACTCCTGCCTGCTTTAATATTTGTATTACATCAGTTTCGGTTCAGATTATTTCTCAAGCAGCGAAAAGGTTAAGCGTTTGACCTGCGAAATTCTTTCAGATGGGAGACGGGCCAGGGCGAAGTTTTCGCTACACTGAAACATTAATACAGCAGTTAATTGAATTAAGAGCCACTAAGCCGCAGGTGTGCGTTAAAACAGAAAAAAAAAATTAATCACTTCCACCACGTTAGCTCAGAATGGCACAAGGTTAACACACTGTGAAGCCAAATAAACTTCCCTGGGCTTTCAAAACCGCCCGAGGAAGCTGGTCGGCCTGTTTTGTGTTGCCCGCTTCCTGCTCGAAAAGACAGCCGGCGATTCTTCAAAAAGAAGTGGTTCAGATAAGAGTTCCTCAGCATCTGCGAAATGCTTTTTTGAGTCGCAAGCGAGGGAGGATGCTAATGTATTCGAAATGGACAATGCGAAATCTGAAAATACGTAAAAAATTTCCAAAATTATTTTCTTCTATCTTATTGAGAATACAAAACGTTGTTGTAAGGCTTCTCTGGGTACAGGAAGAGAAAGGTTTTACTTCGGTCACAATAAGTCAAAGAGCTGATATGGCATCGGTTTCAATGTCCGCCAGAAGCAGCTTCAAAAACTACAAATCGATTATTAATTAAAAAATTGGAAACAATTAATATGTAATATAATGATAATTATGGTTCCTAGCTTTTTTAACAAATGTAACAATGGAATTAAAACGCATAAATATTATGGAACTAAAGTGTTGAGAGGAAACTACCTACCATTAAGCTCAAGTTTTAAAAAAGCCTTCCGTGACCTCTACATCCGTGAAGTTCTGGAAGCAAGCAATTAATGCTAATCGCTGTACATTGCCACTGAAAGTATCAAAACGGACGACTTAACTTGAAAGAATCGTCGCTGTCTTTTCTCACAGAAAAACGAAGACAAAGCCAAAGAAGCAACAGAAAAACACACCCAGTGAAGTGGTATAAGATTAGTCTGGTGTGTTGCGTGTGCGTGAAAGTTCAGTAAGCACTTTTATTTCTTTGATCGTGAACAAGTGTTAACAAAGCATATCTGAAAAGTGTAGGTACATGAAGTGAGGAGGTACATAAAGAGGTACAGCTTAGTGTGAGTTCAATGAAATAAAACATTGAAAAAACAAATTCATAACAAACCAAACATTACCCAACAAACCAAAAAGTTAAAAGTGACCACTGAACAAAAACGAACACGCAACAAATATATGTATACCCATAAAAATGTTAAACAAAAAACAACAAAAAAAAAAACGAAACGAAGCTTGCAGTCGTAAAAAATTCTAATAATTTATATCTAATAAAAATAATACATTTTATGAGAAGAATTTAAAATAACTTAATGCTTCAAATTCAAGAAAAAATTTTTTTTTGATAAATAAATAATAATTTTAAAAATTGAAAAAATTCGACCACTACAAAATGCAAACGGAAGAACTTTAATAATACAATTTTGTATGGTACATATTGTCATGAATTTCAAGACATCCCAAAGCATGAATAAGCCAAAATCTTATCGGAGTAAGACCTTGGTCAAGGGCCAAACCTGAACTTTTGTCTTCTTCCAAATATTGACGCTGTAAGAATAGCGAAGTTGGCATAGTCATATCAAGCAGACTACACTATTTAAGGAAACACTAGCAGTTCGAAGTTTGTCGTGGGAACAGGCATGAAGGAATCGGCAAACATGTTGGGACAAAAAAAAGAATTATTCGCCGAAAGTGGAAACTTTGCCGAATCATCGGTTTTCAAGCCTCTTTCCTTCCCATGAAGCAAAAAGCATTTAACGCAATTTATTAACAAAGCTGTAGAAGCTTGAAAGCGTGAAATTCATAATAATGTCGTTAATATTTCTGGCAACAAGCAATGGGTTGTATAATGAGTAAACACGAATCCTTGCGTTCATATAAATAGCAGATAAACCGTCGAAAGAAACTTTTCTCAACGACAACAAAATAAAATATATCCGTGATGGTATTAAATGCAACGAAAGTTGCTTTGCACAATGCAATAAAAATGTAAAATATGGAAATGCAGAAGAGTATCTACATCACCCCTCACTATAAAATTGGACAATAACAAAAATGAAACATTCAATATATGTACTATATATAAAGTAATTTTGTTCATGCGTAAGTATTTACGGTATGCAGTAATGTGAACACTTGAGACTGCTCGGTTCGCTAACTAAATCAAACGTCAAATTTAAAATATGCACCAAAACATCACCGACACGCAATGCGGACTTCCTTTTCCGCAGCAGCAGGTGGCGGAGACGATAGATTCACTGTCAACGCCGCGACCTTCCCATGGCGTTATCCGCGGTCCAGTAGGCGGGTGACGGGCGAGAACGGGCGGGTAGGGAAGAGAACGAGCAGGAACGAGTGAGTACGGGCGAGAAATGGCAAGAACGGGAGGGTACGGGCGAGAATGGGCGGGTAAGGAAGAGGACAAGCAGGAACGAGTGAGTACGGGCGAGAAATGGCAATAACGGGGGTATATGTGCGAGAACAGGCAGGTACGGGCGAGAACGGGCGGGTAGAGAAGAGAACGAGCAGGAACGAGTGAGTACGGGCGAGAATGCAAGACGGGAGGGAGGGGGGGGGGGCGAGAGCGAGCAGGAACGGACGACAGCGAGTGGGAACGGGCCCTATAATAAACGGGCAGGGTGGGCGTGGGCGGGGGCCTTGGGCGCGGACGATAACGCCTACTCTGCCGCGTCGACAGCGGCAGCGGCAGGCGGAAGTGAAGACAGTGACGACGGCAGCAACAACAGCGCCGCCGCCCCGCCCGCGCGCGGGGTGACGTGAGAGACGAGCTGTCGGGGGCCTCGGGCAACGTTTCCGCCGCCGCTATCGGGCGGAGGGAAAAGAGCTGCAGGGCGGGCGGGCGGAAACTCGCGTGACGGCGCTCAATGTACCGCGGAACTCTCCATTAACGCAGCCGCCCCCACGTTGCCAGAAACGATCCGACAGGTTTTAAGCGATTGCACAGCTGAATGCAACCTTCGACGTGGGACACATTTCAAATAATAATTACAAAATGGTCTTTAGAAAGAATGAGCTTATCATAACCAATTCCCTACCCGCTAATACGTGGGCTAGCACACTGGTTCCAGGGTTCGATCCCCTCTGGGGAGTTGTGGATTTTTTTGAGCGGGAAATCCACTGTAGCCATGTTCTGTTCGTGGCAGGTAAAGGACAGCTGGTTGGTGCCCGGGCAAAAAAAAAAGTCCCTCCAACAATTTCCTGCCCCAACGAGATGTAAATTTCTTCCGACCAGACAGGTCACATATTAACGTGAGGTCGAAATCTAGCAGAGAATGTGAACGTTTGAGAATCACATGCAGGGGAAAATGGAGGGAACTTCTCGAGACTTTGAGCATGCCTTCTCGAAAGATTACCTACGCACCGGGATAGGTTTCAAAGGAGGCTTGGTCGAAAATACGGTTCGGAACTGCGGCCAATGCCGCCTTCCTGCAAATTATCTCATATGACAAACGATTTCTTCTTATCAAAAAACGCTTCAACTAAATGCAGCTTTATTATTTAGCAACAACTTACGAGCAAAGCAAGGAAAATGGTTTAAAAAATCCCGTTTTCAATTTCCCGGCGTCTTTCCGTCTTCCTACTGCCCCTTTAAATTTCCATGGAGCCGAGGTAGGAGTTTTGACGGGGAAGTAACGCAAACTGTTTGGCATCTCCGATTTTCAGCAGCGTCAGCCGCCGAGATACGCGGTTCATAGCGCCGCTCGCTCGAAGAACAGCTGCAGTTGCGGTGGTGGGGACGGAGGCGGGACCGTAGGAGCGTGGCAGAGACGGGGACGGAGGCGGGGCGGGCGCGAAAGAAGGTAGGGTGGAGACATGGGGCGGGGTCTGAAGTGGGGGCAGAACGGGGAGAAAAATTGCGGCGGAGGCGAGGGAAGAGACGGTGGCGGGGCGGAGACATGGGGCGGGGGCGGAGGTGGGGCGTGGCAGAAACATAGAGCGGAGGCGGGCGGGGCGGAGCGGAGGCAGGGCGGGGCGGAGGGGCGGGTCGGGGCGGGTCGGGGCGGGTCAGGGGGCGGGTCGGGGCGGACGGGGCGGACGGGGCGGGACAGGGGCGGGACGGGGCGGGCGGATGCAGGGCGGGGGCTGGGCGGAGGCGGGGCGGAGGCAGGGCGGGGGCTGGGCGGGGGTGGGCGGGGGCTGGGCGGAGGTAGGGCGGGGGCGTGGCAGGGACATAGCGCGGGGGGGGGGGGGGGGGGGGGGGGGCGGCGTCGCGCGTCTCCACGCAGAGATTTCGCGCTCAACCGCCGCGCGGCCGCGCCCGGCAAAAACACTCGCCTTGCGCCAGACGAAGGTCGCGTCGCCGCCCGGAGCGCGAGGGAAGCTGCAGGGTCGACGACAGCGGAGGAAGGGACTTGGGAGGGGAGGGGAAGGGATTGGGATTGCAATGGACGGAGTTGGGGTGGGTTAACGGAAAAAAAAAGTGGAGGCGAAAGGGGGCGGAGTAATGAAAGTGTGAGTGGAAAGAGGGCAAGGACACGGGGGGAGGGGGTCTCCCGGAGATGGAAGAAAATGTGGGCGGTGAAGCATGTGGGCATGCCGTTGTGGTGGGAGAGCAGTGCGTAGATGTGGGACGGACTAAACGCGGGTGGGGAAGGGGTTTAGACGAAGTTAGGGTGAACAGGAGATGAGTTATGGTGTGAAAAGGGGAGAGACGTAAAAAAATTCAATTTTTTTAAAAATTTTCTATCTTCGGGGTAATATTAGAAGGCTAACCGATTTTGATTGCATTTTAAGACAGGTTTTGTCGGGCATAACTTACGATACTTTTTTCAGGTATTATTTTCTTTTACGTAAAAAAGAATAATAATTGTTAGTTTGTTTTTAATGCAAATCTATAGTTTTATTACGATTTTGCGCCATGTTAATTACATTTTACTATGTTAAATACGGCACACACGTACACCAACGTGTTGATATGTACAACGAACATGTTTGTGTTGCTTAACATGAATAGTTTTTTTTATAACTAGACCGAGACGCATTGAGATAGATAAAAACCCTTCACGCCAGTTTACCTAATTTGACTTTGATGATGAACTATAAATATACACTGATACAGCATTTTCGCCACGATCTTAAAATAGAAAGACTTGTAGTGTTTAACACAACGAAAATTTATAAAAGACTACAAAATAAATTTGGTTTTCGAGAAGTAAACTATATAAACTAATCATCTCTGAGCAAATAAATGATACATGAACATGTGAGTATTCACAGTGAACAATTTTACTTGCATGTTCGCATAATCTTTTATGAATAGAATATACGAAAATATATTATGCATTTTTATACGTTAGCGACCATCTTACAAGCGCACTGTACAGTAAACATCACCAAAAACATCCCATATTCTTCGTTTAAAACAATAGACAGGCTTTCGCGAACTAAATTACACAAATTAAGATTTTATGGACCGACAACCATAATATTTTGATATGACCTATTTTTCCACAATTTCGAAAAGACCGTCAGTTTCGTCCGCAAGAACCCCAGACATTGTATTTCACAGCTTATCACACCTTGTACACATCTGGTTTTCGTCCGCCACTTGGGTTTTCATGGAGGCTCCACTATAAACGCAATGCAGATTGCAACAGACACTCCGCGACTGGTCTATTTTGGGACGCAATTTCCCTTCATGGATATCTTCACGAATCGCTCTTCACTAGTTCACAAAAAAAGGCAATCTGCAGTTTTCTCCCTCATCAAAAATCACCTCACTTCACTTACATTTTGCGAAAGAGCTACATCGCTTTTTTATTCTCTATGTTTGCTCCAAGTTCGCGGGTTCAAACCCGATCGAAGCCGTGGATTTTCAAGGGCGAAAAAATCCTTCGTACGCCTACCTTCGGAGGGGAAGTAAAGCCGGCTGTCCCATGTTAGTGGATTTACTGCATGTAAAAGAACCTCAAGCCACTGAGCTAAATTCAAATTGCCTGTTTCGTCGCCCAAGTAATACCTTCTTTCTCCCCTAGTAGGTGCAAGGGCGTAACGAATTTGCGTGGTCAGACGGAAGAGCAGCCTCATGGCCTCAGTCTCGCCACGTAAAAATAAGGCATTCATTCATACGTTGAGAGGTGACACCAACACTATCCCCTCCCCAACAAGAACAAAAAAAAAAAAAAATCCTGAAGACTGACAAAATTATTTAACTAAGAGCACTCGCAATCCTACATACGATACGATATAATACTTTCACTTCGACACATCTTCCCTACCTGACGTAAATACGACGAACTTCAATAAAGAAAACAAGAACTCCGTAAGTGCTGACTTTCATTTCACAAGCAACGCAGGCGCACCGTGCTGCACTCGTTGCCGGCCGCATTTCGCGGGCCGTCGCACCACGCACATGCTGAGTCACAGCGCTGGGCGCGGGGGCGAGGCTTCTGCGCGGCGCGGGGGGGGCGCTCGCTCGCTTGCACGGGCTGCGCGGCGGAGCGGACGCGGGCTGGACGGCTACTGCGGGAGCCAGCGCAGCCACCGGCACGAGCACAGGCCGCGCTGGCGGCGGCGGCGGCGATGGTAGGGGCGGTGGAGTTGTGGTGGCAGCTGGGACGGGGTGGCCAGGCGGGAAAGTGAGTGGGGTGGGGACACGGACGAGGTCACGGCGGGGGCAGAGACGAAGCACGGAGACGAGCGGGGTCAGAAGTTGGGGGCGGGGACAGGGGTAGGAACGGAGGCAGGGATGTGGATGCGATGACAGGGACGTGGCAGGTGGAGGGAGGGGGAGGGGTCTGGGTCTGGGGCGGAGATGGAGGTGTGGGCGGGAGCAGGAATGGGGCGGGGAAGGGGGTGGGAATGGAACGAGGGCAGGGATGGGGCAACGGCGGTCAGGTGGTGGCGGTGGAGCGGGATGATGGTGGCGACGGCAGTTGCAAAGAGACGGCGGGCGTCGGGAAGCAATGGAGTCGAGGGCGCCGCTTGCAGCGACCCCACGCGGGCAGACGGCGAAGCACCGCCGTCAAACCGCCTCGCCAACGCACAGTGGTAGACACCTTAGTAATTTGCACAATATTCGTAATTGCAGCAACAAAATTCTAATTCTACCTGGAAGGGATCCAGTCCAATTGAATATATAGTATACGCTGTTACATATTCGAACAAAATATAGTTCACACATTTGACAGCTTAACAGTGATTTTATTTGTCATGAATTACTCTAGTTCATAAAATTGGTGTTTAGTTTCTAGAAATAATTTAATTTATGAATTAGCTTATAAAATTGATACTCAAATGCTACGATTTTTTGTCGTTTTATATCATCAGAATATAGAGACCAGATTAAATCAGAGAATTTACCGCATTACTGCAAATAAAATAGCCTCTTACGATCCGTATCACCTTAACTTATAGTGTAAACAATGACGTTGAATGGTAATGTGCTGAAATAACTTATTTACTCACAAAAAAAGAAGGTTGCATCTGCAACTACCTTGCCCAGCGATTCCCAAAAAGGTAGTTATGAAATGCGAGTTCGGCACGGACATCAGGTATTTGATTACACGAGAAATATACAGGTCAGTAACCCAGACACACGTCGAGATCTAGGCGCAAGCAGACTTACAGAAAAGAGCTCTTCCCCGCCAAAAAGTCTTCTTTCTTTAAACTAATTTCCGAGTTTGTAGAGTCTACCGTCTCGGGTTGCTCGTTCGCTAAACAACCTCGCATTGCCCCGGGGTGCAAGGAAGAAAACTTGGGGAACGAGAGGCGCGTCCTCTCGTGCGTCTGCGGTCGATCCTGCAGCGCACCGAACCGCGCCCACCTCTCCACGAGAGATGTAGCAGAGGCCGGATGGTTGATTGATTTAGGACGCGTCAACTGGTAAGGTCATTAATCCCGTAAGTTTAGTGTAGGCGTTTTCCTCGAGAGGGCGGTGATCTTCACCTGCTTGACGGTGAGATCCGGCGCCGACCTACCCGGCATGTCAGGTAGTGTAGTGCATTGAAGTGGGTATGTAAGTAGGAGGTGAGGATAGGACAAGGACGAGGAAGAAAATATCGCGCGCGTTCCGTGGCCGTTTTTTAGGCTACTACTCCGGCATTCCCCTGATGTTGATCGAATAAAACCTCGGAAAACTACCGATCAGAGCAGCCGGCCGCTAGAATTCTCCTCTAGACAGCGGCTGAACTCGACCATGCTCTCGTCGAAAATCTTGCCACCGTCGGGACTCGAACTCCAGGACCTCCGAGTCAGAGGCACTGCAGTGACATCAGTTGATGCCCTGAGCCACCTTTGCCGGTAGGTAGCAGAGAAATCTTCTCTTCAGCCCCAATCAATGACATCCATCCCATAAACCGCACTGGTGTTCATTTGCGACATTATAGCAGCTTGGGGGAAAAATACCTTCCGGTGCGCGTGCGTTTGAATTTTGACTAACAGCTGCGCCGCTTCTTACCCATCCTCTTGCGCAGTCAGCCCGCCAGCCTTCACTGCTCCTGTCGATTCAAGGTGATACTGCCACGAGTTCGGCATCGGCTTCATATCACGCCCTTGGACCACGGTTGCGGCACACGCATAGGGAGCGAATCGCGTCCGTTGAGGATAGCACAGAACCAATCGCTCTCGTTTTCGCCAATTCGTTAATTGCCGCTCGAGGGGAAAGAAGACAGGACTGTTTGTATCGAGAGATTACTATAAGAAGGGACCGCTTTGGCTATTGCCGACTCGCTATTGCTGGCAACATAAACCGTAAGTTATGTCCACGTGCTCAATTCGTGAAAGCGTTCGTTTGCAACTGGCTCACTTGCATTCTGTATATTTCAATGCTTTCGTCAAATACGACTATTGGTTTCCCACCCGTCAATCCGGTCCTTTATTTGACTACCTTCTCTATTACAGAAGTCTGTTCCTCCACTCCTCGTGAGGAAAGAGTTTCAGCATTAGTGTTCTTATTTTTACATTCTTGCACTGTTATATTTTGTTTTTTATAATTTGTTTGTATTGTGTGTGTGTGTGTGTGTGTGTGTGAGTGTGAGTGTGAGTGTGAGTGTGAGTGTGAGTGTGAGTGTGAGTGTGAGTGTGAGTGTGAGTGTGAGTGTGAGTGTGAGTGTGAGTGTGAGTGTGAGTGTGAGTGTGAGTGTGAGTGTGAGTGTGAGTGTGAGGTGAGTTGTGTGTGTGTGTGTGTGTGTGTGAGTATACACAGACAAATACATGCCAGTCCGGACAGCCGAGATCGCTAAGGCAGTAGTGCCGTGGCGATCTCTGACGGAAGGATTGGGGGTTCGAGTCCCGCCTCGGGCATGGGTGTCTTTGTGTATGCCGTGGGTTTGTGTGTACCGTCCATTCACCCTTCATTATCATCATTTAATCTTCCATCCCCCTAGAACTAACAACCATGGGGTATAAAATTCAGATTCAACCTAATCCCCCTAATTGATTTCATGCAAGACTTGCAACGTGATAAATGATACTGAGCCCGTGCAAGTGCATAAATGCGTGGTCCAAGACGGCCGATTCACGAGGAATATATTATATAATATATATAATATATATATATATAACCACGCGAGCACGCACGCACACACACCGCACGCGCGCACACACGCGCGCGCACGCGCCACCACACCACACACACGTGCTACTTCGTCCGCTGGATTGCAATGGTGCGCCCACTGCGCGCGCCAGCCGGAGGCGCGGCGCGGCGCACACCACGCACAGCTATTTCCGGCGCTGCAACGTGTGACCTCACGCGCGCGGGCGGGCGGGCGGTCCAGCGCTCCTGCAGCTCCCCGCCCCTCCCTCCAGCCTCTGCCTCTCGCACCAAGCCCCACCGCCACTCCTACATTCCGCTCGTAAACACACAATCGCGTGGCGCGCTCGGGACACACGGACCAATTATGCGAGAACCGTCTAACCAACACATCCGAAAAGAAAAGCGAACGGTGATCGCCAATATCGCCGTCGTGGCAAGTTCCGGTCGTCTCGGAAGTACGCCCCCTCCCCCTAGACGTACCGCTTAGGGCTAATCGTGACGGCCGGCAGAGTCCATCCTTTTGAAATGTTCTACTCCTTGGCTCTTTCCCTTATCAGCACAACATGATTTGAAATATCTGAATCTTTTCCTGATTTCGGTGCTCTTTCTTATCATAGAGGTTGTAACCAATACTTGCTCTAAGGAACTTCACTCCTGCTGATTTATATACACTTTTTATTGTCTAAATTCCAGTACGTATATTATGAAATAGAATACTGACAGCGTATAAAGTAACAAAACTAAAATTATTATTGTTTTTTTTCACGCAGTCTTCCCAAATTCTAAGATAGTATATTTATACTTTAGAACAATTTTTCCTCGTAAAGAAAGGTGAAACGGTGTAACGAAACTGGGGAATTCGATACACGTCGCTTGTTGTATCCAATTATTCGCTCAACTGCAATAATTCTTCAAACACCGCATCCCTACCATTAGCAATATATATGAACTTGCCAAAAAAATCTTAACTCAGCACCTTTTCTTAAGCTCTATAATTTCTACACTTCCTCTCTCCTTTAACACAGCCGGATTATGAATAAAAGCCAGCAACGCGTGTTGTTGAGATTTGATAACAAGAGATTCTCGCTCCCTTGCAATAGAAACAATGAGGGGGTGAATTCAGCTAAGGCTTTACTTTTATAGCAGAACTACCAACAAAGTAAATCCCACAATCCTCTCGCATGAAGCAAAATGAGAGTCCCAGAAAACGCGCACAGATAGAAGTCAGTCAGGTTTTCAAGTAAACTTTCATCAATGCAAATTTTCTGGAGACGAAAAATTAATATGATAGCAAGCACAAGCCCCCCCCCCCAAAAAAAAAAACACTGTAATGTCACGTAAAGTTTACCAAAATAATTTATCGTTCTCTCCGTCTTCGATATCACGTGAGCCTTTTTCTGTACTTAAATGTTTATTTTAAGGATGCGCCTTTAACTTGGAAATTTACAGCAATGCACTGCAATCTCGATAATTGGAATACCAGCATCTTGAATTCCTTGACATTTCAACTTTCCCTACAAGCGAGGTTTCGAAACTAGGATCTCCGTAAATCCAAGCATTCAAGTAAGTAGGTACATATATTTCTTTCCTCTTCAAGACATCGAAATTAAAGGCATAATACTGATTTTTAATGGCAGAAACTTGGGTGACAAGATTAATGATCCAATGCAATTAAAATGCATATATTTACGATACTTACAGATTTCCTATTTTGCGAATTGTTTAACTGTTTCACTTTGACTGACAAATAGTGCAACTTTTCTGTCAACTTATTTTATTCCTCGAAGAACATAGGAAAATGTCATAGGTCCATTTCTTACGCACAAAGCGGGCGAATCGAATACCCAAAGCTTGCCTAGTCTTGAGCAGCTGATAATTTCGTGATAGAGCGCTCTAGGCTGATAACGCGAACAGCTGATTTGTCTTCGAAAGTAAATAATTGCGAACGACTGTAAGCTGTCCACATCACTGCAGCTGTCGCTTAAATGAATAAGAAGCGAGAAAGAATTACTAAGCAGAATGGAATCACACAACACTAGCATTACAGGTACCTACGTTGCATTTTTTTAAAATGTGAAATTGAAAATATTTTTATTTCAATTTAGTGAAATCAAACCTCTCAACATCACCTCTTAAATGGCATTCTCAGACAATTCAAAATTGGTGAAGAACTACCTCTATTATGAAACCCATTCTTTTCTTGGAAACTGTTCTTCTTCTCAACTTAATTTGAACTTACCAGATAAAATCAACGTCTACCGAATTTTGTAGGCCCCCCCTGACACAGGGAGCAAAAGTCATTTTCAATGGAAATGCTACACAAGCCAAGTTTTGAACTACACAAGAAAAATTCTCCCTGTAGTAACTTCGCACAGTCGTTCCATTTTCACGGAAATGATCATTTTTAACTAATGAAATGGAAATTCCAACTTGAGAGTAAACAATATTATCTTGAACTGATGTTCTGAATCAAGTGATCATGGCGTAGTCATTATATTGTAATGAAGTTCTCAAAATGTTCTCATAAAATAAAGCTCCACTACATCATCGTTATTTTATTTCACGGATAAAGCTACGCGTCTCTTCAACAACACGACAGAAAATGTCAACAGTAAGTGCATGTGCACTTTTACAGGACTATGCCAATTTAGGACATCATCGGTAAATAGTGATTTTTTTTGCTTTCCAAAGAACTGTCATCCATAACTTTGCATTCACATATAATGTTACAAAATAAATTTGCAACCAACATGTAAGGAAGTAAAAGTTTACTAATATGAGCTCATAATGACGCGCTAATATACGCAACACTGGGAAAAGCTCAGATTAGCTGATTTCTCCTAGGATATGCATTGGCGGCTAAAGAATATATCTGAAAGCCTGTCCCTCCTACGGGAACAGCAGTGACTAACCAGACCCGATGTAGCAACTGGAGATCTCTCAACATGCACGCGTCACCACCATCCTCTCGAAGCGCCGGGCAACTTTTGCGAGCAACAATCTAAGTACATTCAGCCCAAAACAAATCGCACGAGTCACATCATTAACGTAAACAACAACAACAACTAAACTACTTCGTTCTTAACGGATAACAAAACTACCCAGTCGATACGTCCACATGACATCACTTTCGTCTCAAGAGAGAGCCACAAAGAAATCGCCCACACACACCTTCTTGAATCGCCATTCTGTTCCCTTTCCAACGGATATGGAAAGACAGTTGCCACACATCTCAACAGCAAACACAGAAGTAAGAGAGAATCTCACGGAGGCGTCGTGTGGGATTAACTTCGCTGTTGGCGAAGACCGAGAACGCAATGAATGCAGGGGGGGGGAAGGCGACCATGGCAGAACATACAGGAGGCGAAGAATTCGCAAAAAACGTTTCAACAGAAGGCGGAGCCAGTTGTTTCTTTGCACACCAAAAATAGTTTAATAAACTTTCTTTTTGTATACCAGCATTATAAGCGACCTTCTCTGCTGCAAGAAATCGTTCATAAAGGGGCATTTTACGGCACAAATAATTACGTATTAGCAGTTTACAGCACGAATGATTGCGTCACACATTCAGCCAATGGCATTGGGAGAATCGTCGGGAGGTAGCGGCAAACGGAACACCCGACCACCGTTTTCTCGAACAGATGTCAAATACCCGAGGGTCAGAAAAAGTTGTTTCACAAAATTAAGTTTGATTCTCTTATATATTTATAATGCTGTTATACAAAAATAATTGAGAATGCAACTCTGTTATAATGTTACTTTATTGCATTCGTACAAATCTGAAAACTTGCTCCTAACGCCGCTCGTTTTCGAAACGTGTACTTGTGCAATAAGCTTTACATTACAAATTAATTGCATAAACTACTATTAGAGTGAACGACAAAAAAAAATCACAATTTTTTTGTTCCGTAGACCACTTATATAGTATATAACAATACAATATTTTCTTTAACGAGACACACAGGCATTCGTAATGTCGCATTCAATTACGATAAAATGAATCCAAAACCTGCCGCTCAGGTTCCGCATCAAAATGTCCATTGCTAACGGTTAGTGAGAGAACAGATCGCCTTCAAAAATGTCTAATGTAGAATGTCCATAACAAAACGTACAGATGAAAAGGTCGACAAACAAAAATGAAACAGAAAAAAAAGGACAATCTTTCCGTGCAAATTCAAATTACAAGCAGCTGTGGTAGATACAGTAAAATAATATCGATACAATACTATGGAAGACCCTCGTCCTAGTCGTCAACTTCAACTTTTCGATATCTGCAATTCATAGCTTGAAAAAAAAACTGTAAGATAGACTTGATACATAAAAAAACATCGAAGAGGAGATGAAGTTGGCTGATTATGCAAGACGTATACGAGTACGTATTCTAAAATCAGAAGATCTTCCCCCTCAATATCACTTTCATGAATAATGAAAAAGCAAGTCTATTCTGATTTTAGTCGATACTTTAATACACAGGGGCATTATATTAAGCGACTGAACTGTCCGTTTACTTTCGAAAAACTTAAGTCTTATTTTTAAGATCCCATCAGGTAAATGATTCTGATGTTTATTCTCAGACGGAATTTTGATTACATATTAACTTGAAAATAGTATATGTAAATATACAACCTAAAATGCCTATATTGAGTTAGAGCCTAAAGGACGTTGAATCAATACGAGAAGATGCGAATTAATCGCATTCATTGACACGACACACAACTTGCCCTAGAATTCGTAATGAAAACGCCCAACAAGTCGCGCATTTTCGGGTGACGAGTAGCACACCTCTTCCGCAATCAAGGTAATTTTAACAAACACTGACGAACTTACTCCTAAAAACATCCGTCCTCGAACTTTGTCAGGAAAGGATTATTGTGTATTTTTCAACTACACTTCTATGAAGGACAACAGTTCTCAGAAGAAGCTATGATTTAGTTTTTTGTTTCTTGGAAGGGGAAAGGGGAAATGAAATATATAAAACACTAGATTACAGATTGAAATAATTTTAAATTTGAGTACCTAAACATGCAGAGTTTAGTACGTTTCTACATTGGTTTCACTTCCTTTGTTTCTACCATGACGACGACGACGCGTGGCCGACAAACAGCTGAAAGAGTCGGGGCGTAGCAGGCGTGGAGGCGAACGGGGCGGGGTTCCGCACGTGGCGGCCTCTCGCGGTTTCTTCCGGAAGCTGACGTCACACACCGAGCGCGGGGGAGGGAGCGCAGCAGAAAAAAGAAACAAACTGCCGTCGGTGGGATAAAACATTTATTTAAAACCTTAGAAAATTAGACAAGGAGAAAAATATTTTTAAAAAAGCAACTCCTCCGTTCCAATGAAAATTATTTTACATGACAGATTTATATTTTGTTAGCGTTAAAAAAAATTTTTAAATAATCTGAGGAGGAATTTCAGAAATGCGTTCAGCATGAACTCGTTTCGTCTGCAGTATCGTTGGCCGAAAGGGACTAGGGCTCGACGGCCGACGGAGGGAGATTTTCGACACTTTCTCGAGAGCTAGGTCGAATTCAGTCGCTGTCTAGGGAATTGATTGATTTATGGAATTATCAGTGATTCCAAACGTGCCAACTGCCACGGTCATTAGTCACGTAAATGTGGTACGTTTTTTATTGCAGGAGGTAGCGGTGATCTTCCCCCACTCGATGGTGAAAACTGGCGCCGACCTATACGTCACCTAGATTGATTGATTTTTTCGTGTTTCCGAGCGCGTCAACTGCTTTGGTCATTAGTCCCGTTATTTAAGTGCATGTTTTTTTCTTGGGAGATGGCGGTGATCTTCCCCCGCTGGATGACGAGATCCGGCTTGATATCTTGAGCCACACAGTCGGTTTGTCTGGAGAACAATACTTACGGACAGCTGCTCTGATCGGTAGTTTTCCGTGATTTGTCCGATCAACACCAGGCGGATGCCGGAGCAGTACCCTAACAAATGGGCCACGCACCGCGGGCAATCTTTTCTTTTCTCTGCCTTGTATCCTTACAGCTTACTTACACACTCACACTAACATGTGCTACACTACCACACATGACAGGAGACTTGTGACGACCCGGCTGGGGCGGTGCCCCGCTTATGGAAGATACTTGGTTGAGGGAAACCCGCCAGCCAATGGTACATCGGCGCCGAATTTCTCCATCCAGATGGGAGGAAGATCACCGCCACATCCCGAGGAAAAACATGCCCTACACTTGCGGGGCTAATAAACTCTGTGATCTGGGCTGTCCGGGTGACGCCGAGTCGAAAGCTGGGTTGCCGACATTTCGACCGACATATCGCGGTCCTCTTCAGGGGAGGCAGGGTGGCAGTACAGCCCTGAAGAGGACCGCGATATGTCGGTCGAAACGTCGGCACCCCAGCCTTCGACGCGGCGTCACCCGGACAGCCCAAATCATGACTCTGGCCGCGGAAGCCTACGATACCAATAAACTCTGTGGTTTACACGCTCGGATTCGCCAACAACCAACCACCCAACTTGTCCCAGCAGGAGCAGTGCTACGCTGGGGAGACATTTTTGGGGGAATGGAAAGAATTGAGCAAGCCGACATGTAGGTCAGGGCCGGATCCATGTTCCAGCGCGAGAGAGCCCAGCGACCACCCAGAAATACAACATACACTACACTTATGGGGCTCGTGTAATAAGTTATGGACGTACCCGGAATCATTCCGCACTCTCTCGAAAATGCGAGAACTTTCCCCAGGAGACCCCAAGAAAAGAAAATAACTATTCTTGTCGAATTCCTGGAATGAGTCAAAGAGTACAACCTGAACCACGATTATAGATTCAGATAAATTGAACAGACCACTCTTAGTCAGCGGGGTAGACAATATCGCTTTTTGAAACCATCTATGGAAACCGGAATCTACATCAAAACACACGCATCAATACGCGAGATTACAGCGCCGATTCTCGACCGAACAGAAAACTGTTTTTTCTCCCACTCGGCCGTATGAAGAAGCGGCCGCCTCTTTGAGGTCTAATTGATTCCCTCGGCGCGCAAGAGAGGGCAGGGCTATCGCCCGGGGGCGGAGGTCACAGGCGGGGCAGTGCGGCGCCTGTATGCAGAAAGCGCCACTCGAACGCCCGGCATCACAAAGCAGCACGCGAGGCCGCACGCACAGTGATCGCCCTAACCCTACAGCCCCTCGATATGGAGAGTAGCGCATTCCTTTGCGCCGCCGACTCCGCCATTTTGTATCCAACTAAACCGGGTGGAGGGGTTGGGAAATCTATCAAAAATTAAGGGTCATATACTGGACACTCTCCATAATGCCTTCGATTGTTATCATTTGTCCTCAACTCCTGAATGCTGCCTACTGGGGCTATCGAGTGAAAGGTTATTAAACGGTGGCGGACATTCCGGATGCGCTACTCGCTGTATCCAGGGACTCCCCTGGTACCTAACCCAAACCTAACCCTAATCCAAACTACCTAATCCAAAATAATAAAATCCAAAACGCCAAAAAAGTATGTTACTTAAAGTCGCGCAACTATACAAATCTTCTGGGTAACGATCAACTATCCTTGAAGCGGACGTAATATGACACTTCGTTGATTCTCGTTCTTTAAAATTCAACAAGGGGTTCTTCCTACAAGTTTGGGAGACTTCAGATGGTCATTGTTCTGACACCAATGTTTCCAGCTTGACAAAATAAATGTAGGTCAGAACAAATCCATTTGGACTGAATTTGATAAGTGTTCTCAGATTTTCGGTTTCAAAAGAGATATTACAATAAAAGTACCAATGTTTGGAAAAGTTATAATCGTCCTATTATTATCAATCTGATCTGTTAGGTCGGATTATCCACCACTAACGCCGTCAAACGTAAATCAGAATTTATCACATAGTAGCTTTTACCTACATTCTTTTGCACTTCGCATTTGTTTTACTGTAATCCAAGACTTTTCGGAGAAGTTGTTTATAAAAAACACAGTTTTAACGTTCTCCAAGATCCCTTATTCACATTTGTTTAATTTATACAATCAGAAAAAAAGCGATATTAGAATGAATTTTGGATCGTATTGAAGATGAGTCACCTTTGACTCAGATAGGCGTTTCGTTTCATTTCACTCCAGAAAAATTTATACGCCATATTGGCGTGCATGACAACAAACCATTGTGTGTCATGTTAAGAATTTAGATCAAAATCACATATTTAAGCAGTTTTCGTTTCATCAGTAATATCAATCATCTTTCTAGTAACGATTTTCTTAAAAGTATACTTTCCGGCACAAACAGCATTCCCTTCAAAATTAACTGGCAATACAAACAATTCGGAGATCTTAAGCAATTCAAAGAAGACATCAGATGAAATGATTACATCCCTAACTCGCTAGCAAAATAACAAACAGGTGCTCACTCTTTGGGAACAGTATAAAAACAAAATTGTCTTCCTAATTTATTAAAATTTAAATGGCGACACTGTCACAAAAATAGTAACGAACACAGTATATGAAAGTAATTGCTAGATACGAATTTTCAGTGAAAATACTCTGGCATTAACAAAGTCTTTTAAATGTGCTGAAACTAATTTCGAAATCGACGCTATTTCTACCGCAAGGAAAGCAATTCTTAAAGAGAATTAGAATGTGATCAGCAGAAAATCTTTTTGCTTCGCTTTTTGCCCTGAACGCCAAGGTGCAATTCTCACCAGATCACCTCTATTCCCCCGTACTGCTCATATTTGCATCAAACATTTTCGAATCTCTCACTAGCGTTTCACTGGCTTTGCAAGAGCAATGCCGCCTTTCATGGTCGTGCCTTATCAAGGCTGACCTTTCATGGTCCATCTTATCACTCGGGGCATAATTTGTAATCCTCTCTCGTAAATATCTCTAAATATTTTGCAGTTTTTTGCCACTCATTTCCAGAGAACTGTTCCCTACGAAACGAAGGTGTGTATCCCAAGCATAATATTCTACGCAGAAGGCCGTCTTCAACACTGTGGTTCAAGCCGGGTTTCGGATCAATGCACTAGTATTAAATTACCTTCACAGCTGTTACAAAGACCAGTATAACAACACGCAAACAAGCAACGTAACATTTCGTTTATCTCCAATACTCCTGTGCATACTTCAATCGAATATGACACAGGTGTTTCTTCACTCCATTCCACAAACAATTGGGACAATCAACATAGCACAAACATACAACATATCTTGCATAGAGAGCAAGGTATATCGTGGTGATGTGATAATCCCAAATCAAATTATTTCAATTTAATATTTGACAATGAACCCCAATTGAAATTCATTCATGCATCCGTAAACAAATCGAAAAATTATTTGACGACAGCTAACATACAGAATATTCGAACTGCAATTACGAACAGCCGAGGACCTGAAATACTGCACTCTTGTGTCGGATATCAGCTTCACACGAACTGATTAGTTTTGCTATCAAATTTCATACAGTGAAAGATGAGTCAAAAACGCAAGTACTAATGCAAATGTATTAAACCTTCATATTTCACATCGAGGGAATATGGCAAAATGGAGTCTGTTTACGAATCAGACAAAAGCAGTTAAGCCACGCAAAAGACACGAGCATCATAAGTGAAATTAAGTGGACTAGTTCATAGAGAATGCTTTCCTAAAACCAGTTTTACGCTCAAAATTCATTTTTTTCATTGTTGTAAATGTTATTCAGTACAGCAAACTATGCAAGAAAAACAACGAACTTGCCAAATAAGGCTTGAAATGTTAATATTAACGGTCTTAATGCTCTTGGATTCATTGATGAAGCAACCAACGACAAAAGAGGCGACCTCGCTTACCAGAGTATTCTAGATCGTCAATGTGCCTCGATATAACAAAGTTGCCAGATGCCATCCAGACACCTAATCTCTGAGAACGAACAAAAATACTCGAGAGAAAGCAGACACTGCTGTGATTTCTTCCCTTCAGTTCAGCTACATGGACAAATAGCACATCCACTATCTGGAGCGGGTTTGTTTCTTTTGATTAATGAGCAGAATCGCTTGAAAATATTTTCGTCCAAAATCACGCACAGGGGCGTTGCTGACAACTCGCAAGCTACGTATCATTTCAAAAATCAAGCAGGGCATTCATTATGCACAGAAGGCAATCTCCAGAGAATGAAAATTTTTAACATTTAGCAATTACGAGACCTAATTGTGAACGTTCCACAATAATTATTCTCCAAAGCCGCAAATCACACTAATTTCCTTCACAAAAAAAGTATTTTGATCAAAGTTGTACTGATCATTAGTGGCTAGTGTTCCACGACAGGTAAGGTAGTCTTCATATAATAAAAATATTTACGATTTACATTCATGAATGTCGAGCATGGATGACCAATGCCAAACATTTACGGAAGGGACAAACAACTTGTACGAAGGTTCAACATAATAATTTTCTTCAACATCTTCACGCATCTAACTGAAACGACACCGCAGCTCGTGCGCTAAGAAATCATCACACCACCCCTTTCCACTTGCGCACCGGCACATGAAGATTGATACATTTCCGCGCAGCGTGCGCGCACGCGGGACACGCCCTCATTACGGATCGCCCGCCGCCAGCACCTGTCAAATGGACTCACCGGCGGCGGCGGGGGCGTCGCCCGGCCGGAGGGCAGCGAGCGCCGGGCGGACGCCGAGGCGGTGGCGCGGTAGCCGTTGGTGACATCGCAGCGGCGCGCCCACCGCACTGCACTGCACAAGCGCCGCCTGACACGCACTGACACAGCGGCGGAGCAGCCGGCACTGACGCGCAAGAGGGAGAGCAGCCAGCGAACGCCAGGCGCAAGCGGCGGCGGCGGCGGCGGGGCGGCGATGCAGGCGGTGGAAGTGGCAACGGCGGAGGCGATGGTACAAACATCGGCGGTAGAAGTGGCGCCGGTGGCAATGGCGGCGGCGGCGGCAGGAGGCGTGCCATAAGATTAGAGAAGCGGTACGGGCGTCGTGTTTTTAGAAGCGTTACAACACAAACACACAAGCAAAAAACTTTTGAGACTTATCTTTCTGGAAGGTTGCTTTAACCCTCGGGCAAAACATTCTTCGAGTATTCGTGCGTTCCGTAATTTTCGGACGTTTCGCTTTTTAAAGGTAAGCTGACGCTGCACCGTAGAGATTTGTCAATGGATGTACCTACGCCAATGCGAGCTGGCAAGAGAAGCGATATAGCAAAACTCAGGAGAAATGAAATGAAGGAGATAATCAACAGAGAGAGGAAGTGGAAAGAAAGGAAGGAGGAGAGGAATAGGGATCGCAGTTGACTGAACCGGAAGAGTGGGTTAGAACTCAACAAAACGAAATAAGAAAAATAAATATCTAAAGAAATCGAGAAAATAAAAAGATTAGGGAAGAGGTGGATTCATGCCTGTAAATAGCGAAACTAATAAATAACGAAATGCCCGATAAAGAGTAGAGAATTGACGGCAACAGTTGTGTAAGGCGATGCAGACAGCGAGATGGCGTGGATTGCGAGGGTGGCGAAAATGGGGGGACGTGGGGGCATACGGATAACTTCTGCGCTGTTGGTGACCGTGCCCAGCGCTACGAAAAGGGGCAGCGCGGGAGAAGCACGAGCGGGGAGAAGGGGGAGGGTCACGAAGATAAGCGATAGGGGAGGAGGGGGCGGCGGCGGCGGCGGCGGCGGCGGCGGCGGCGGCGGCGGCGGCGGCGGCGGCGGCGGCGGCGGCGGCGGTGCTGGTGGCGCCTGTCAGCCCGAGAGCGGCCACGCCCCTGAGCGCGAACACGGGCGGCGGGCAGACACCACACGGCCACCCGCCGCCTCCAGTTGTACCACGTGCTCTAATACGAGCGCGCTCCCAATCCTCAAAGGTATGAGCGAGTGGGCGGGGCTTGCAAACCCGGTTTGGATTTGGCACCGCAAGTCACACCATTATTATTATTATTATTATTATTATTATTATTATTATTATTAATACACTTTCTGGCAGTTCGACAAAAGGTGAGTCTCAATTAAACCATTGATTTACAGACTAACCTAGAAAATACAATGTACAACATTATTCTACGTTCTAAGACCCGCTCGCTCGTGTTTGCCTACCTTAACCCAAGTCTACACAATTCGATATATTTTCTTTTGAAAAATCAAAAGATCCAGTATAAAGTGCCCTAACATCTTGAGTCTCCATGAAGCCGTAGAAAATTATAGGTCATATATTAGATCTAAAGCGTTGTATTTTTAGTACATCTGGCAGCGTAGTATCAAACTAATGTAAAGACAGTACATACGAAGTGATTCGAATATGGGAAAATGAAATATATTTACATAACTTCATCAAAAAATCACTAGTACTTGGTGAAAGTCTATAAAAATATTTTTTCCCTCCACAAATACCAACAATTTTCCACCGCAATCAGAAAATAACACTGGTTCAATCCGCATTCATTTCATAAGCAACAGGGCTCTTTTATTCCGCCTAATGCGCCGATAAGGTTTTGCAGACATCGTTATAGGCCAGTCATTATGTCCACAAACGGTTACAACGAGCGAGAGGGTAATCAGATAAACCGCCAAAGAAAGGACAGAACCCTAACAAGGGTGTTCCATTCAAAACTATTCATTAGGGTTCAATACGTCCATTCTAGAAGTAACAACTAACCTCACTTATTTGTAGGTAGAGACAAAATGGGCGGTTTGTACGCAAAGCGTGTGACGTGACAGCATTGATTCGTGCCTCCATTTAAAAATAACTTTGCCTGTCGTTGAGACAAGCTCTATAAGGATACAGCATCGGTATGTACATTATCATGAAACATAACGAACAACAGCCAAGAAATAATATATTGACCTACCCGTAACCATGTCCTTTACAGAGAACAGAATTTCAACTTCCATGAGTACAAAAACGACTGTGACGTCAGCAAGACTTTAAGAATTGCGTCAAACTTTCGTTTTCTTTTTTATTTCCATATTTTGTATTCCCGCTTTCTAGCGCTGGTTGGCATATACAAAATTGTTTTACATTTCTCTCTAAAGTTCGGCTAAGATAGTTCGTATTGGGCAGTTGAGGCATGTTACGAAATACGGCCAATATATTCAATACAATAAAATATAATAATTAGTTAATATGAGTTTGGTATAATGTAATGAAGAAACAATGTGCAACTATTTCGAATTACGAAATTTGGAAAGGCTCGGCAGTATCTTAACTTTGCCGGTTTGGACATTAAAACAGCATCACTCCCTATCCACAAAACCAGATGAAAGGCAGTTTGAGCCAATTTGGAATTTGTTCCATAATCACAGACGAGATAACCCGTTGATTCGTAATCCCCCTACACAGAGTCCATATTACCTACTTTATACAACCAACTTGCAATCCCACTTTAGCAAACTAAATCCTTGAAAACTCTACGAGTTTGGTGGTGGCCAGCGCGGATGTCAAAGCACGGACGTCACGTGGGCAGCCGTGAATGGAGTCCATTCAGAGGGCACTGACCACGGCCTGGCCGGGGCGACGACGGAGGACCGGCGAATTTAGTTGGCGGAGCTTTCAAAGCCACCCACGAGAACTTCGGCTGGTTATCTCTGAACCGAAATGTATTCCACAGACTACATCGCATATTCCTAAATTAGCAGCAAGACTACCGGCGAAGTAGTGGGTGGGTCTCGGCTTGCAAGACAATTCTACAGGTCGGTTGTAGTTAACCCGATCAATTCCGAGTGGTTGCCGGACCCGTACCACAAATAACGGGCCACGGTCTGCACTTCATCCCTCCTCTTACAGAATGTTCCCCTTTCTATTTCCAGAATTCGAGACTGTTTTACTCGTCCGTGGTTGTACATCTCGTTTTCAGCCGTATCCCGAAGACGTCCAAAGACACCAGTTTTGCCCGTACCATTTAACCCCCGCTGTCGTGAATTGAACTCAGAAGCCGTCTAATGGTGACTCCCTCCCCCCTTTGTTACTGGGTTTTGTTCCAGTGAAAGTCAACTTTCGTCTGGCCGAACGAGCGCCACTATTCACCCTGAAAGGGACACTACTAGAAACATTACGCGCACAAATCTTCAGTATGTGGGCAACCTATATAACACTATATCTATCTTATGTACTAATAAAAGTGAATTCAACAACGTGTAACCGACATCGATACTACAAAAAGTAGCGTAGGAATAGATATTAAATTTTTATAGGCTATTCTTCAGGATTGCCGAAGTGTCCTTGCAAAGTTTGGTAAAGATTAACACAACCCAAATACGAAAAATAAATAATTAAATAAAATGTTGTAGATGCACCGGACCATTTTTGGCCTTTCGCTTAGAGCACGTGGTTCCTAATATATTCGCCAGAGCCCAGTAGTGCGGCAGCAAAACCGGTACCTACTTTATTCGCTAACCCAATAGCGGTGCATAAGATAACAAAATTTCCATCTAATAGCAATGTGTTGTAAAAGAAAATGAAAGAAAATGATAATCTTTTATTAAAATTTAAACAAATTACGTTAAAAATAATAATCTTAAACACCGCGGTGTATGTAGTAAATTGATCTTTTCCCTCGTTCGGAAGGATTGAATAAGAAGAAAACTCGAAGTATTTTGCTAGTAACACAAATATCTCAGACTGACCCAAGTTGCGCGATTTTTTTACATTTCAGCGCCAGACGATTTCATTAAAATTTGTATTTTCAGAGTAGAGACTAATGTCGCCCCTATATTCTGAAGGACGCATTAGACTACACACATTAGAATTTTAACCACCCACTACATTTGTAAATAACTTCTCTCTCACTCTTCTACTCGCAGTAAACGACCTGCGTCACATCCACACACTCGTACGTAACAATTTCCTTCTACCAGGGACTTCATATCAAAGCATTTTTTATGCGACACATCATGTCCCTGCATTTCCCAGTCCCTTTATGTTTTCTACGCTTTTATTTCCTTGCATTTTTTCCTCAGGTTTTCCATGCATTTCAAAAAAAAAACAAAAAAAACTATCACCTTGCAGTAGAGATGGCTCTCACGTGCACAGTTACGTCTTGTCTTACGCCTGAAACGCAACCGCCGCATTCCACCATCCCCCCTTCCCTTCCCCCCGCAGCAAGGGGTGGGGAGGGGCGTGCTGTGTTTGGAGGAGGCCGTGCCTGACAGGAACCACGCTATTTATTTCCGGCCTCCCGCCTCCCGCAGGCGCCAAGGGACGGCGAGAGGAGCGAGTGATGAAGGACCACGGGCAGGTGGAACGATAAGAAGGGAAAGCAAGAAAGTTGAAGAGAACGGTTCCAGATTCGACGGGGAACATGGTGTGGGCGATCTCAGTGAAACCTTCTCAAACCACTAAGAGCAATTTTCTTCGTCGTACTGATTGATTTTTCCATAAGATACTCCCAAATAATCCGACTTTTCAGCGTCCACCTGGTCAGCAACCAGCAGCCAGGCACATTTTGCAGATTGACCTTTATTAAGCTGTCACCGCAAACGATTGTGAACTGCATTTAACAAGGTGAAGATTGATGTTGATTTAATATTTTCCTACGATTGCACGCACTGTGACAAGAAAAATCGCTTATTTCACATACGGATGGCATTCGGTTTCAAGTTTCTACAGAGAGCATTCCTATGGTTTGATAATTTGGCTTCTCTTCTTGGGATCTGTTAAAGACTCGGGGACTCCATCTCAAGATCATCCGCAAACTCTTTCGCCAAACGGCTCTTTTGTCATGTTTACATAGAATACGAATTGCATCTTCAACTCTCATTCGCTTGGTTGATTCGGCGAGGACGGAAAGTGTTTCTCGACTAAGGGAATCAGTAAAGTCAAGGGCGTGTTTTTATATGGCCGCGAGAAATGATTCAAAATACTTTTTGAAATTTGTGTTAATTAAAAATATTCAAGAGAACATTCTTTATTTCATAACAAATAGAGCAATTATATTTCATTTACGCATAACCTTCATTAGTGGTCCCCTCTATTGACGACCAATTTATTAGCGGAACCATTGGTGACCGCCTAAGCCAGGTTGCATTGTATTTGCGTCAAGCGAAACGTTTCTTTTTGAGGGCAAGGATATAACAGCTAAAGAAATTAACCATACGAAAATCACATCTTTTCATATTTTATATTTCAATGAAAAGATAATAACTTTAATGACGAAATGAAAGCGATGATGAGAAACGCGTGTGAGGATTCTTGACTAGATAATTAATAGGCTTTAATTATATATGCATGCACAAATACGTTTATCGTTACGAAACAACCATTGTTACTAAAATAATTGCATTAACTCACAAACGATATAACTTTATCACATACAAACTAATTCCCAAATAGAAGGCACATTCACAAGAAACTACCTAGACAGTTTTATGGCCCAACATAACCCCCACGAGTCTCGTTCCTCCAAATTACTCCCAGCCATTGATGGTTATCTATACTTAATCTCCGTATCGATTGAATTTAAATCTCTTAGGAAAAGGTTCTTCAACTGAAAGTAAACTGGACAGCTGAAGGGGCTGGTTTTGTGACTCATTAACAACCCATCAAGAAAAGACGTCAGAAAACAAATAAATGACTATTGCTCCTAGATTAGAAGCAAAAATTCAATAATAATTATTTTGCAAATCCAAAATACCAACAAATACGTCCTTTCGTCAAAAAATCGAACGCCTTCGATCCTAACATTCTAGCGACGCAACCGGAAGTAACAGTGGCAACGTAACTTTGTTGCCGTGAAATTCCGACATCATCTGTTTACATAATGAAGCTCGTTTATCGGCTACCACGACCGACTTGGGCGTGCATATTTCCGGAATCGATTCCTGACTCACGACGGTGACACAGCATCGTGACAAGTATGCTGACTACGTTTAGAACAATGCCAAGGAATCACGAATTCAAGAGATGCGCAATGAAATTCGGACGTGTTTACATTTCGACAATTAAAATCAAGAATGCCCAAACACTCAATAAATACTGGATTACAAATAACTTTCACTGCTAAAATATAAACTTTCTCTCCTGCAACAATAGTCACTACTTACTGGCCTCCATGCCATGGTAGAAATGATTCTGGTTTGTTCCTACTGACTGTTAACCTTCTATCTCTCTTTGTTCACTGTTAACCCATCATCAAAGCTGCTAACAACTCCAAGAATAATAAAAGTAACTGATAGACCACGCAAAGAAGATCGTATTTCATTCCCCCATTTTACTATTGTTCTTAATAATAACATTCGTCAATGCTTCTATCCGTAAAAGAAGTCGATTGATTCCCCCAAAACATATTCGCAGATACGGGCTATCTCTTCCTCTAGTAGGCGGAATTTCGGTGTCGATTTCCGACAAATGATAAAGACATTCCGATACATGATGGGGAGATACTTATGAGTATCTCTTTCAATCAATGCTAATTATATAGCCAATTACCTATGTTTTCAAGTATGAACAGATTGTAAAAAAAAACCTTTAATATAAAATAAATTAAAAGAAAATGATAACGACCCAGATGAGTCACGAACTGAAAGCAATAACGAAAACATCGACTATTTCTTATATTCTGCCCAGAAGATACCCGAACGCTGTCTGCCGGCTCCACAAGAGCTACAAATCGGTGGATATTTCTTCGGGGAAACACTTCCCCTCAGAGTGGCGTTCGGGGCAGCCGCCTTGCGCCCGGCGTCCGCATCCCATCCAATCTCCAGCAATTTGCAGCGCGCACGCGGCATGTGGTCCATCGGCAGGGAGCGGGGGCGGGGCGGTGGGACGGGAAGGAGACCACGAGGGCACGCAGGCTCTGAAGGAGGAGAAGAAAAAGAGGACGAGGAGGAAAAAAGGACAAAAGAGAGGACGAGGGAGAAAGGAGAGAAGAAGACAGGATGAGGGGAATGAGATGAGGAAGAGGGGAAATAGTAGAGGATGTAAGAAAGAAAGCAGCAGGGGAGGAGAAAGAAATGAGAACAGACGGCGGTCGAACACACTGAGAAGAGGATACCGATGAAAACGAGGAAGCGAAGGATAAAAAGGTATACAAAGAGCGGAAAAGCCGACAGAAACAAAGGCGGAGTAGGACAATGATGTTGGGGGATGTAGGACAATGGCGTTGATGTAGGGGAGGTGGGAGAGCCGATGTTATACTATGACGTTTGGGATGGAGGGGAAGGGGAAGACGAGGAAAAAGAAAACGAGGAAAAGGCGGAGAAGACTGCGGCAAATGAGTCGGAGACTGTAGGTATAACTGAAGAGGAGTCACCATTGGCGGGTTCATATTGATTGATTGATTGATTGATTGATTAATGATTCCGGGCGCGTCAACTCTTTAAGTTGTCTCTCAAGCGTAATGCATGTGTTTTCCTCCAGAGGTGGCGATGATCTTCCCCCGCCGGATGGTGAGATCCGGCGCCGACCTTCCGTCGACTGGGGGTTTTCTCCCACCAACAGGGCACTCTCTCAGCCGGACAAGCTCTAAGCTATTGACGCGTCTCCCAGCATGTGTGGTAGTATACTGAATGTACAAAGTTTTAGTAATGTGTGTAAGTAAGGGGCCGAAGAAAGGGCAAAGAAGAGGTACGAAATATCGCGTGCGGTCCGTGGCACAATTGTTATCATAGTGCTCCGGCATTCGTCTGGTAGTGATGGGAGAAACCATGGAACACTACCGGGCCAATTATTCGACCTAGCTATCGAGTGTCGAAAATCCTGCCACCTTAGAACCTCCCGGGCAGAGGCACTGCAGTGCCATCAGTTGAGCCACCTCTCGTGGTCAGGCCAGGCGGCTGCAGCGGCGCTGGAACCGGGGGAGGGGCGGCGGAGGCGACGGCGTCGCGCCCTGGCGATCGACGGGGGCGGAGCGGAAATTCCCAAGGGCTGCTCGCGGGGGGAGGGGCCGCAGATAGGGCGTGGCCACCTCCAACCATCCATCACACAGCGACCCCGGCCTCCTCATCCCTTCCCTCGCCCCCACCACGCCACTTCCCTCATCCTTCCGGGGGTGGTGGGGCGGTCCTCAGACTCTCCCTCTCTCTCGGAGGGGGTGCGAACTTGTTTGCACGCTCGATTTACGACGGTCGCCTCCCGGAGAACGCTCGGCAGAGCAACCTGGTTCGTATCCTGCGACGGACGTGAGGGCCAAGTCGGATTCGCGGGCGGCTAGTGGAAACGCGGCAGAGAGCATCGCGTTTCTGTCCAAAGGACAAGTCTCTATGTACAGATTTTAATTCCGGAAAACACCGTTTAAAAAATAACTAGCATTCTAACGGTAGTGAAGATTTTTACAACAGAATCTAGCATTTACTTTAAAGGATGTCTTAAAAAATCTGAGTAATCATGATGTGTCACTTAAACTCCAAACTTTTCATAAGCTGTTTTTGATCTTGAATTAAACAAATACATCAATTCTAAAGTATCACTAAACGATTCTGCAACTAGCTAGAGTTTAAATTTTAATACTGTCGACACAAAACAATAATTAATACCCGAATTCGTTTTCCTCTCTTGAATTATATTATTTCCTCAATTTCCCTCCCGACCATTGCTAACTCAAAACAATATAAGTACAAATTTATGGCGAATCCATTTTCCCTTCTATATTCGAGACCTCGAGTTTTCATCCTCCTCATAATAATCAGAAAGCTCAATTTCGTTCTGTTAGAAACTATTTAATGAAAAATGCACAGCTAGTTGGAAAGTACGTTGCCAGAGAAGAGATAACCCTGATTCAAACGCCCCGTTAAAACTCATAACTGAGTAATCGGCCAAGAAAATCATCGCGAAATGCAGGGGAATCTCTAACTAAACTTTTATTTCCGTGATACGGGTGTTCCACTACATTATCAAATTACTAATAAAGGCTGCGCGGTGCCACACTCGCCACGAGCTCGCTGAAATGCTTCTGTACCTCGGAGAAAAGTGATTCTTCCCATTTCATGAGTTCACTCGGACTTTGTGGCAGCAAGGGCAGATAGCAGTCATTCCCAGACAGAAAATGAAAGGAATATTGGGTAACTTGCACAATATTTAAAATAGTTTCTGTTTTGTCCGATCACAGAATTCTCGCTGTTTTTCTTCGTATTTTACTAATCCAATTTCCGCTTTTGATCTACTGTATTATACGTCGCCATGGATATCAAGTGAATTTATAAATAAATAAAAGATTTTATACTAAAAGAAAACTACGAACTGTAATAGTATTTCCTTTCAAATATGAAGCCTTAAAACCCATATATTTTATGTATGAACTATATACTAGTTTAAAAAGTTACACAGGAAACACAGGGCAATTTAAAGAGAACGTTACAAACAAATTCAATTGGAATAATCATTCAATAACGTATTCGCAATTTCTTTTTATTTGTTTGATTTCAACTTCACAAAATATTCAAATAATATTATTTTAACATTCACAAAATTTGAAAAATCGTAAAATACACTACGAGTTAGAACTGAATTGGTGCTTTGCACCTGGATCATAAAATCTACCAAGAAGAGAAGAAGAGAGATGAACTCTTAATTCGATGACATCCTTTCGTACCATTGCGATGTAGGGTCACTTTAAAAGAATTTACTTTGCTATGACCAGCCATTTCCCCGGGTTTTCCCTTAATATTTTCTTCATACTCATTTCCCTGCAATTTGTTTTTAAAGTTTGCCACACGTCGCTCTCACCCCCAAGCATGGGAATTTAACTAGGCCCAGGCAAGGGGGACACCGGTATCTGGCCGGCGAAGTCGGACTACCGACCCAATAACGCCAAATACATACGTGTTTATTTTTGCTTTTCCGGAATTGTCCACCCATCCTCTGAGCGAAAACTTCGCAGCGGATGCCAGTCCCGCTCCCGACGCCCCGCCCATGCGCCCCGTCAAGACGCACGCCCCGCCCCCCTCCCGCCGGTAGGTATCCGGCCCTTCCGCCGGCGCGCCATTAGCCGCCGGCGCCGCGCCGCCGCGTGCGCCTCCGATGTCGCTCAACCTTTGCAGCGCCGCCTCCTCCACGGAGGCACCCAAAGGCCACGCGCATGCGTCATCGAACACTTGCCTCCCACCCCACCCCCACCCGCTTTGGCTCAACAATTCATCGGCAAAGAAGGTTGCATTGTCGAGCCCTTTAACTACACGTTAAACCTTCTTTAACCGGAGGTATAGGTAACTATTTCGTATGGGGGAAAATGCAGTTCGTTTTTTCCCCTCTTTCTTTCATTTTTCGCCCTACGGCTTTAATCCATCCGACAGCCGGCTATTCTTTACGTCTCTATGAGACGCATACTCGACCATACACCACACTTGCCTCCCATCCACCCCCACCCCACCCCACCCGCTTTGGCTCAACAATTCATCGGCAACAAACGTTTCATTGTCGACCCCTTTAACTCCACGTTAAACCTTCTTTAACCGGAGGTATAGGTAACTATTTTCTTGGGGGGAAAATGCAGTTCGTTTTTTCCCCTCTTTCTTTCATTTTTCGCCCTACGGCTTTAATCCATCCGACAGCCGGCTATTCTTTACGTCTCTATGAGATGCATATTCGACCATACACCAGATATCAACACACTTGCGGGCTCCTCTGATCAGAAGTCAGCATAATGCGAGGCCCTGCGCGATAGCACATACATGAGAGGCAAGAGACAAACAACCATGTCTAAGGCGGGATTTGAACCCGCGACCTTATCGTATACATTTCGCTTTTCCGACTCGATTCCTCATCATATACATTTCGCCTTTACACTTTACTTTTGTCAGACCGTCGACTAATTTTTCTTCCAAGGGTTATCACTCATAACATCAAGCGCGACATCCGTTCTGAATTAATATGCTTAAGACATTGAAACCAAAATTGCCAGAAAAAAGTATTACAGGGTAATTCTTGTGAAAGCGATAAACATTTTTGCAAACTTTACTCTGGGAATTACAAATTCAGAATCGAAATCAAAACGATTCAAAATCGAGAGGATGGCAGCGAGTTCTAGAGAAAAAGCTTTAAGTGCATTCACCCATAAAACAGTAAATATTCGGCGATTGAACGCGAGATGGGTAACCAATTTGTCTTCTACACTTTCGGTAACCTTAATATCACATGTTTGTATTATAATTACAAAAAGAAATGTATAATTGTGCTCTTAATTTATTGTATAAGTCCATGAAATGGGAAAACGTTCCCATGCATTTCGTACGCACTTTGTAACATAAAAACCATTTGCAACATCGACATAATTCATTGGTAAATTGTTCCTGACTCATTTTAACAAGCAATCAGCAACAATTAAAAAAAATTCTTAAAATTCCCTTGAAAATAGTGCAATGAAAGTTCATTCCACATCTGCTGATCTAAACCATATCAGGAAGATGGATACAAAAACGTGACTCTCAATCGGTCACTTAATTCAACATCGCGTTTGTCAATCACGCGGGCAATTACAGGAATGAAATATTTAATTCTAAAAGCTAAACTGTTAAGACATTTGGCTTTGATTTTAAGGAACAGTTTGTCGTCTGATACCTCGTTATTAACGCTAAATATATGTTGACCTTACGTCAGCGACCCTTATTGCGATCTTTTTCAAACAATTATATCTTGGATCCAGATTGAAAAAAGACTTTGTTAAAATTTTAGCCACTAATTTTAACTTGTTTAAATCAATAATATTGACAAATTTCATAGAAATGCTACTCAATATTTTTAAAATCATAACAATATTTACAATCTTGAATCCTAGATACAATTTTAGAAAAATACCTCAATGAGGGTCGAAACGTTAAAAGAAATTGAAAAATAGTATTAATGTCCGTTTTAAAAAGAAGGTCGGAATATTATTGCCATTAATATAACACATTAATGTATATCAGTAATGATTATTTCACATAACCTCCCTATTGAAAAGGAGACCCCCTTTATTTAAAGCCAGTTACGAGCTATTACATTTCATTTCTATACAAACAACTGCAAAAAATATTAATGTGTCGAATGCCGCACAGGCATCGAACGCCGACTGCAAGCATCGCTTCGCGCCCTCAACGTCACAAGCCCTGGCAACAGCCCCAAGGCGCAATGCCACGCCGCGGCGCGCAACATCGTCGTCCTGGAAGTTCGCGGCCCCGCCGCGCCGCGGCGCCACCGCCCGAACACTGGCTGGTTGGCTTTACTTTTTCATTTTTACTCCGTTTTCTCCGTGAATTATTTTAAGTTTTGAAAGCAGATAAGCAGCAGAAAGAGCTGAACGTCGAAGGAAAGTGCTCAGAAAGAGAGAACTTTGGGTTAGAAACTAAGGAGCAATCGGAAAAATTAACACTGAAAAAAAAACAAGATTCATAAATAAAACTAAAAATAAGATAATTTAGACGAGGAAAACAAGAGAAAAAAAGAATGCAGGACCACAACTAAGAGTACAAAATACATTACAAACAGGGGGAGAGGTAGGCACGGATAGTAATTTATGACCGTTAAGAGGAAAAATGCATCTGAAACACACAAAAAACACTGAAAAAAGAGATCAAGTTAAAAATGTAAAGGAGAAATAATGATAGCGAAAAAAGCACGGAAAAAAGGCAGAGAAAAAATGCTAACATAGTAATCAGCCAGCCAGGTAGCTTCGAAGCGTCCTGACCTCGGCCACATCCTACAACACTGCAGAGATAGCGAGACGGCGACTCGAAGAAAAAGGGAGAACTAGACGAGAGAAAAGGAAATTACAAGAGGAAAAGCCCCCTCGGCCCAAGGGGTACGCTAGCTACGCATATCGAACGTTCCAGCTAGGGAACCCCATAGGGAAGCCGCTAGGGAACCCCATAGGAAACCTCTGTGGTGTCACCACAACCCCTGGCACTGCACAGGATGCGAAACACGGACAGAAAAGCTAAAGCGCAGAAGATACTGAAAAGGAAAAAAGACAGGAAAAAGAAGCGAATACGTCTACAATTCAGAGAAAATGTTGGCTATATAAATGCAGCAAGCAGGGAGAAATCCAGTAGTGCGACCGCCTACAAACTACGGCGAAGGCAATCAAGGAACCAATAAAAAAGCAAACGAGTTCAAGAAATGGAAAAGAAGTCAAAAAGAAACGCATATGATTCATCAGAATTGTAGCCACTTATGTGCACCTAAGCGAGCAGGGAGCGTCGTAGCCTGAGCAACGAACTATGGCACAGTAAAGGAAGCGAGAAACTGACAGACGGCAGAACAAAACAAATGAAGAAAAAAGAAAACGATATAGAAACAAGAGGAGGGAAAGAGCTGAAGGAAAAATAACAGAACGCGTGTGATCCTGCGGAAATCGTACCTTATTTTTGGCAGTATGACGTAGGAGCACCTGAGCCACAAACTACGGCACTACAAAGAAAACAAAAAAGCGACTGAAGCACAGAGCAAAAATGGAAAAGAAAACGTAAAGGAACCAGAAAGAGAATGTGCGTAGCTAGTAGAATCATATTTAATTCCATCTAATAGAACGGCGGGGGAGCCTCGTAACTCAACAAAACAAAGCAAAGGCAGAAGAGGTGGAAAATATGGAGTAAAGCAAAAAATAACATAAAACATGCATGACCAACGGAAATCGTAGCTACCAGAAACTTTCATAAAACCATATAACCAGGGAGCATCATAGCCCAACATCACAAACTAAAATAATAGAAGAAATTAAGAGAAAAAAGACGAAAAAATAAAAAATAAATAAAAAGGGAAAAAGAAGAAATCGCGAACATCAGAGAAGGCGTGACCGAGCGGAAGTCGTGGTTATCAGACGTCCCAGCCAACCAGCCAGGGCGAGCCCAGTGGGCGCCCCTCCCACTTCCCCCCGCGAGCCCTACCTCGTGCTGCTGCTGCTGGGCGGCGGCGGCGGCGGCGTTGGCGGCGGCCTCGGCGGTGAGCGCGGCGACGCGGCGCTCCAGCTCGCGCACGCGCCGCTCCGCGCCCTCCAGCTCCGTCTGCAGCTTGGCGTCGGCGGGCGCGGCCGCCGAGGCGGCGGCGGCGGAGGCCGGCGGCGGCGCGCCGGGCGGCGACGAGGCCGTGGGCGAGGGCGCGGGGCTGCCGCCGCCGGGCAGCGGGGACGCCGGCGGGCAGCGCGCCGCCAGCTGCGAGCGCAGCGCCTCCACGTAGCGCTGCTCCTTCTCCAGCATCAGACGCACCATGTGCACCTTCTGGCACTCCAGCTGGCGCAGGCGCTCGTTCTGCGAACGCACACACACACACACCACGTCACGTCACGAAATAGCGGGCGTTCATACACCAGCAAAGTCTCTCCGCACTCAATCAGGGGCTATTAAAAACTCAGTTGATCTGCAACCAGATCACTTGGAAACAACTGCAGCTTCTAGCACCTCTGATGATTGCAGCGATTTATGTTTTCGTTTGTTACAAGCTGTAATTTGTGCTACCAACATAACTATTGTTGCTAGCACTCTCACCAGTCACTGGTGCAACTGCGGTGAGACTTTACTGGCGCACTATATAATAGTTATTTATTGGGTACCAAGGGCGTTGTAAGGGTTCTAATGTTCTTTTCATTTTGCAGTAACACAAAGTCCGAGGACCTTTGGCTGAAGACCAGATAACGCCCGTGGTACATATAATACATTTTTTTACTTAATTTTTATGATTCCGATTTACTTCTTTACTAATTAACTACATGTTAGCTTGGCACGTTTGTCTTTTCATATTTCCGTCTTATAATTCCCTCCATAAGAGAACGTATAGCGTCCTTCAACTTTTCTCTCATTTCCCTCGCAACCACAATTCTTTCGAACCAGGTAAGTTAGGCAGTGTACACCGTATCGAAAGCAATAACTACCAATAACTTGTCAGTAAAAAATAAAGTATATTATGACACGAGAGACAATCTGATTTATATGCCACATCACCAGCAGTTATTGTATTTAAAGACATGTAAATGCGTAGACGTGTAAAAGTGTGACAAAAACGCGAAGAGACAGAATACGAATCCATTACATGGAGTTTCACACAATAATTTATACGCGACTAAACAAAACGAAGGGAAACTGAACTTTTGTATGATTCCTACGTTTTTTCGTACTTCTGATTAGTGTTATTAAAAACGTATACAGTCACAACTTAAAAGTGTTTTGTCTGTTTCGAGCTTTAGGAAGCGAAATACTCTTTTTCCACACCGTGAAGCAGGATATTTTATATGTATTCACGCACTTTATGAGCCTACACACATACGCGAATCCTACCATTACGATAGGTTAGTGCTGTATCGGAAAATGATATTTTACCACAATATCAGGAGTATCCAGTGGCGACAATGAGTGCTGCTATCGCTAAATTCACATGTCACACTATATTTATTTGTGGACATCTCTATTCGAACTAATGCGAAACAAGAGGATTGTGGCGCTAGCACGTTATACTCCCGACACCACACTGAACTACAATTATCTTAGTCTTAGAGCAAAAAGGTGGAATAAAATGTTTTGATCACTTCAAACGACAGAAAGTAAGATGGTTGTCTTAAACATTCGACATATCACATTACTACAATGGTAACTGTCTAGTAAGTTCCGTCAGTGGTTAGAAAGGCATTTTCGAATTATGCTGACCGCTCGCCGGGGCGAGAGCTGTAGCTCAGTGCGTCAACTGATGTCACTGCAGCGCCTCTGACCGGGAGGTCCTAGGTTCGAGTCCTGAGGGCGGCAGGATTTTTGACACTAGCTCTTAAGCTAGGTCAAATTCAGTCGCTGTCTGGAGGAGAATTCTAGCGGCCGGCTGCTCTGATCTGTAGTTTTCCGTGGTTTCTCCGATCAACACCAGGCGACTGCCGGACCAGTACCCTACCAAACGGGCCACGGACCACGCGCGATCTGTCCTTCCCATTCCTTGCCCTATCCTCTCCCTTTACACACACTTACACTAACATGCACTACACTACCACATATTCCGGGAGACTGGTCGGGAGCTTAGAGCTTGTCCCGGCTGGGGTGGTGCCCCGCTGGTGGGAGAGTCCTGGTTAGGGGGAAACCCCACTAGCCGACGGTAGGTCGGCGCCGGATCTCGCCATCCAGCGGGGGAAGATCACCGCCATCTCCCGCGAAAAAACATGCACTACACTAACGGGACTAATGACCAGAGCAGTTGACGCGCCCGGAAACCTGAACAATCAATCAATCAATCGCCGGGGCGGCGTCCATCACCATGTGTAACCCTCGTGTAAAAGCCGATCGTTGTCAGCAGCTTCATGTCGAAAGCGGGAGGCAGAGCATTTGCTTATGTATTTAACGTCAAAACAGTTAAAAACTGTGTGATGTTCTATGAGAAGCGCAATATGTGCCCGTGATTAATGTGCGTTTCTGCCTGAAATACCTAACAGTGAGTTTGCGAAGAAAGATAAGCTAAAATTGAAATGATGCATCTGAGAAATCACAGCGTATGCTCGATACAATTTTTACTAGCGCGTGTGCTGCAGGTTCAGAGAAATTAAAACAAAATGTTTGCTTGCAGTAGGCACCTCCCCCCCTATCATTTGGGATCAGAGAGCGGGTGAGCGTCATCTTGTGTCCGCAAAATGTTACGTCGTGCCGGACTAACTCGTCGCTGCTAGTGACCTGGTGATACTACAATTTTCCCCAAATCGCATTTCTAAAATGCAAGAGTTTATGCCATTGAGGTCAAACTCTTCGTAAAATTACTTAAAGCACAATACGTAATAACGATATTCACAATATCGTCAAGTATTGTCATAATGCAATAATATAAATATGGAGTCAATGAGTATAAATATGGAAAAATAAGTATAAATTTGGAGCAACCTGCGTGGTGAAAATGTGTTTATATTCACCTAATATCTTATAGAAGCGGATAAGTAAAGCGGGTATATAACACTATACCGCTGAAGACACCTATTTCGTGAGTCTCCAACGAATCGTTCCTCACTAGGCCGTTACAAGGTCCCTGGAATGGACGCAACCCGTCAAGCGCGAGTGTATTGCGGGTTGCAGGCACCAGGCGCTTCCCGGTTGTGGGCCGCGTTCAATTCAATTTACTTTCTCATATTTGAACTTCTTTTACTTCCACGATGTTCATTTTGCATAAAAATATTGTTTTGACATGCATTAGTTGATAAATATTAACTGTTAGTGAACAATTACCACTGAAATTACGAGTCAAGTAATCAATAAGACGTTACAGAAAGAAATTAACTAACCGTAATTTTGGTATTGTCACTTCAATTTTCTCTCTTGTTTATTTACATGATTATAACATTTATTGAAATACGTCATTCACATCATATCAAGTGACTTCGATTGAAGATTTAGTGTAAATTTGTAAATTAAGATGAAGCTTTCCTATCCAGATGAAGATTTCCTAGCAACGTTCAAAATCACTCATCTGACAAGTAAAGTCGATTTTCTCAACGTCATAGATGAACTGCAAACCATGAATAATTTACTACTATGTTACTACTGCTTTCAGCTCCATGTGGTGTAAACAAAAAATACCGATGTCGACCCGATGGCCGAGATCGCTAAGGCAGTAGTGTCGTACTGATCCCGGACCGCAGGGTTGCGGGTTCGAGTCCCGCCTCGGACTTGGTTGTATTTGTGTTTGTCGTTTCACCCCTTATCATCACCATTTCGTTTCACCATCATAGTTACCATAACGTCAACTCCAATAGTGGTTGCTAATGACCTAGATGTTAATGCGACCTTCAATAACAAAAGAAATCGATGTAACAAATTGTATGATTATGATGTAACAAATTGTATTTTCCCACCCTGCTTCCATTTTGAAATGTAGAACTTAATTAAATGAGATGTATTTTATTGTTTGGTCACGTGCGAATGAAATATGTGACTAAAAAGGCTTATGGAATGTAGAGAAGAAAATAAAAATAAAGGACACTATTTAGCTATTTTTCCATTTATTCACTTTCATTCATAAATCATGGAAGTAAAATGTCTTGGTTCTAATTTGATAAATAACACGTCGATATTAGTTTCAAGAATATTTTGCCATAAATTTGACTGTAATTTTCTTAATTTTCTAATCGATGTTCTATGTTGTCAAGACTCAATTTGCAGTTTAACGATATTATCATGTACAAAACAATCAAAAGGTAACCACACTGGAGATATGTTGCGAATAGCAAACGGTTTCGTACCACACACGGGCTCGAAAACAGTGACAGTGATCAGTGACTTTATTGCGAGCATTCCACGAAAGAAATAGACACTGGAAATTTTATTTATAACAAGAGAATTATTTTGAAAACATCGATGTATCTGGACAGATTTATCGATCTGAAAAAAATATCGAAAGCACAATATTGATGTTAACATATCGAATTTTCAGCTAGAAAACATCGATGTTTTAGAAATTTCCCCCGGGGGGGGGAAAAGCAAGACCGATAGCACCACTATGCACGTCGGTGAGGCATGGCAGAGCGGGGAGCGAGTCGGGATGGAGAAGGGAGGAAAGCTCGGCAGGAAGGAAGGGCTACGGAGGAGAGGCAGGGACCGAAGGGGGACGGGACAGGTGTAGGCAGGCAAGGGCCGGGATAGTCGGGGTAGGTCAAGGCAGTGCGTTGCTGAACAGGTTGGGGGACTGCAAGATGGAGAACACGGAAGAGCAAGAGGCACAGGAAGGGAGAGCAAACCGATGTTGAGGAGTGTAGGTTAAAGTGACGCCAAGTAAGCCACTCATTTCCTGAAACATTTTTGATTCACTTTTCCCGGTTTTCCAGAGCCTTTTTTTTATTTTAGGATTTCAGTATTTCACACCATTTAAAGAAAATATTACAGTAAGCATGAAAATAATTTGTCAGCTCTCCTATTTCGACGTGATAAACTACAAATTAAAATTATATATATATATATATATATATATATATATATATATATATATATATATATATATATATATATATATAAACTGATGCTGTAATTGTTTCACAATTTTAATAATGCCGTTTTGGTTTTTTAATAATATTAACTTTTTAATTTTTTTTAAATGCTGTATTATTTTTTAGGAATAATATCTAGTTTTAAAAGCATCTCAAAAGGTTCCCTTACTTTTAACGATTCTCTTATAAATTCCTTGTTTGCTTCCCTGACTTTTCCAGAGGATGCAATCTCCTGATTTTTCACGTTTTCCCAGAAAGGGGACCACCTGGAAGGGGGGCGGGCCGGAAAAGCGGCAGGTCGGTGTGTGTGTGAAGCGGGTCCGGGCTGGTCGAGGCGGGGCCGGGGCGAGACAGGGCCGGGACCGGGAGAGACAGCGCGGGGGCCGGGGCGGGGCGGGGCAGGGCAGAGCGGGGCAGGGCAGGGCGGGGCAGAGCGGGGCAGGGCAGAGCGGGGCAGGGCGGGGCGGGGCAGGGGAGGGCGGGCGGGGCAGGGCAGGGCAGGGCATGGCATGGCAGGGCAGGGCAGGGCATGGCAGGGCAGGGCAGAGCAGGGCAGGGCAGGGCGGGGCGGGGCGGGGCGGGGCGGAGAGGGACAGGGTAGAGCAGGAGGAGGCGGGGTGGGCGGGGCGTGTGTGCGCCGGGCACTGGGCACGCGCCGACCGCCGGGACGTGCCGCCAGCGCGAGGCCCTGAGCTATTCGCGCCCGACACCCGACGCCTTCGCCCCGCCCCGCCGAGGGGGCGATCGCCGACGCAGCAGCGCGGCGGGCGAGGGACCGCTACGGGGCGAGCGCGCGCGGCCTGGCTGGGGCAACGATGTTTGAACAATCACACTTCGACGTTCGCTTTTATTTGCATTTAGAACGAACGTATCTGCTCGACACATGACGATTTACTTCATACACACAAATTATTTTTCACCTTTCATTATGAATACATTGCGACAACCACGTAGTATAAATACTTATGCAATTATGTATTTTTCACAAACATAACCCTTGTTACGCGTAAGATAAGTATGAGTACATTCATTCATATAGTTTACGGATTCACACAGATTATGAACATTGCATTCGAAAATGGACCATTACCGTAGGAAATGCACCATAATCACCACCACCACCACCACCACCACCACCACCACCACCACCACCACTACTACTACTACTACTACTACTAAAGAAACCACGAAAATGCAAACGGTTTCTTTTGAAAGGAACACAAATAATGGATTGTGTATACAAAATCGAGATTTTCAAAATAAATGCATACCAGCTGAATGCGTATTATGTACGTAACTGATTCTGCAACGCTCCACTTCAGAGTCTTGATTTTAACTTTCACACATACGTAGTACACGGAAACTTATTCAATGCTAAAGAAATCGATTGGGTGATTCTGACGGAAATACACGATGTGGAGGTCCCAAAAAAGTATTTTTCAACGTTCACCCGTTTAAGAAAAATATTAGTTTTTATATTAAGTAGTGAAATGACACTTTCTTCACGATCAAGACTGAGTTTTTTCCCACTACAATCGAGATCGTGCAAGAAACAATTTCGACTATGAAATAAACAAAATGTTTTCTACGAACGTATATTTCGCCATTTTTCGTTCTATTGCGAATCATTAACTGTTTTATTTCTAACATGCATGATTATCGGTACAATGGTCCATCTTCGTTTCCTATCTCAGAGCGAAAAAGTATTTTTACAGGGTGACGCCACGTGTATCTTAACTAGACTCAATTTCACCCGCACCTACTAGAACGTAAAATCTCTTATTTTTACACAATTGTAGAAAATATTTATTCGCCATCACGGGATCACAAAATGTGCATTTCCGTTAAAATGTCGACAATTTATTTATGCCATTACATAAATTACACTATCAAGGTGGTCACTTATTTCCTAGAACAAATTTCCGACTTTTCTTGGTTTTCCAGTGCATATTTTTCACTGATAATATTTCAAGAATTTCACACCATTTAAAAGAAATATTGAAGCAAGCCTGATGATAATTTGTCAGATCACTGATTTCAAAGTGATAAGATTGCAAATTTTAAAAACCTTCTACAAATAACAATCGTGGCATTAATATTAGCTAGACAATTTTTTTAAGAATAAAACCTAGTTATATAATTGGCTCAAACTTTTCCCTGACTCTTAACGGTTCTTCTAGAAATCCCCCGACTCTTCTACAGCAATGAAATTCCCTGATTTTGCCTGGTTTTCTGCATTTTGCAGAAAGGCCATCCTCTCCATACTTGTTTTGCTTCTGGACATAAATGAAACTTCATTATCTGTGCACGTCTTCTAGAATTCAGTGGGAAATGCAGTTATTAAATAAAGTTAATCTCCATGTTGTCGCGACAGGAAGTATTAATCCTTGACGAAGGATATGATGAGGGATAAGAGCCCAAATTCACTACTGATTTACCCTTGAAAATATTTTTCATTACATCGGAGCGAATACTTTTCTCAACAATCTTTGCAAAAAACGCTCATTTTTTTTCTGTATTCAAAATTCAAGTCGTATATGGCTTAGGATATGGACCACAGAATTCTGAAAACGTGCACAGAATTCACTTTTCCCCATAGCACGTCACGCACATATTTTAACCGTTTTTTGGCGTAAAATAAATAAAACTACACATAAGATAAAGCGAAGCGGCCCCAGGTTGGGCGCAGGAGGCCAAGGCAGCGCGGGCGGCCGCCGCGAGCGGAGCGGAGCGCGGCAGAGCGTCACGTGCGCCCTGGCTGTCGTCGCAAGTGTGCGTGATTGGGCGCAGGTCACCGCAATTTGCTCATTGCCTCGATGGCCGCGACGACCACCGCCCGCTCCCCCGCCCCAGCCGCCAACTTCCAGCGCCGCGCTGGCATACGTCACTTTCTCGCGTAAGGAGTATTTAATACGAACGAGCAAGAACAGTACATTATGCAACTAGGTTATAATATGAAGCTTTATTGCATGATTACATCTTTCGAAAACGAGCCACGTTTGAAACGAGGTTTCAAATCTGTACGAATGTTATAAAGCAACATTATAAACGAGTTGCATACGCTGTTTTTTGTATAACAGCACTATAAATGTATAAGAGAATCTAAGTTAATTTTTGGAAAGAACTTCATTGTGATATCTTGGGTATTTGATATCTGTGCGAAAAAAAACAACTGTCGGCAGTGCGGTTTACCGCTACCACTCGCGATTCTCGCGCTGCGATTGGCTGTGTGTGATGACGCTATTAGTCGTGCCATAAACGGCAAATACGTCATAATCTGTGCCATAAGATGTCATTTTATGAACGATTTATTGCAACGAAAACGGACCTTTATAATGCTGGAATACAAAAGAGTTATTAACGATCCAAACATCTATGAGAATTTGGCAATATTACACGTTTTGGGGTACCTGATACGTAAAGTGTTTTTTAAGAAATGTACGTCCGTCCATCTGTGATCAATACTAGCGTCTAAACGATACACAGAATTTTGATCAAAATGGATACCGTCCGCTCGATTTGGCTGATATCGTGGACCCTCCTCGTTGAAATGAATCTGGGAGTACGTTGTATCCAGCCCCTACGACATTTTCTATTTTTTTCTATCTCCACTTATCATTATTACCAGAATTATTATTATTATTATTATTATTATTATTATTATTATTATTATATTTTTGTATTATTATTGCTATTATTGTTGTTACTGCTTAAATACAGTGTATACGAAAGTCCATTTATAAAACTTGCACGGATCCGATTTCCTCTTATATTTAATCTTCAGAACCTTGAAAAATCGCTAGTTTAATCTCCCACGTTTCCATTACAGAAGACAGTTTTACAAGAGATGCCTGAATAATTAGTAACTACTAGTGATAATTATATAATATTGCTTGACCGTTACAAACAATACGAGAAAGTAGTGCACCACTGTTTTTCTTACGACAAAAGACTAAATTACGGAGATAAACTGAACGCAATCGTATGTGGAATTCTCTGCATACGTGGAGGTGATTTAAAAAGTTATACGGTTAAAGTCAGCCAAGAGGAATGCAAAATGTTCGTAAAATAATTTATATTGTAGGCAATGTTATAAACTTGCGTCAGACCATGTGCATAAACATCCACATACTATGACCTATCGACGCATCTACTGCCACCGGCATGTAGGATTTTCGCCTTATTTGTATGAAACTTAAACGCTTTGAATTACTTACACGGAATATTTATTTATTTATTTATTTATTTTACGTCAAATCTGGCAATATAAAATATTTATATTTCAAGTTAAGAACTACGAAACTTTGATGACGTATGTAGTTTCCATAATAATACATTAGCATGTAGTTTTTGAGCTCTCCCAATCACCTCAAAGATACAAAGATAAATATAAAACGGTCGTACTTAGTTACACTCATGAAACCTTGACGATGTTTATCTTATTATCTATTCCTCAACATGAAGCAACGACATTGTTCTTTGGCTTCATTTATCTTATACGTTATTACTATAATCAACTTCCTAACCAACTTAAAACTTTTTTCACTATGAGTTTTGCAGCTTTATAAAAACTCAGTTCCAGTGTTACGAAAATATAGACACCTCTCACATGGCAAGAGCGTGAATAGTTATCTTTCTTGCATTGGAAATTAGTTCTTTATTACTGAATATAGTTTATTATGAATGTACAATTTACACAATATACGATTATTTGCGTTTTAAAGGAAGAGATTATCAGTTTTGTTTTGATAGAAACGATGAAAAATGCGAAATTTATAAACTACAAAAAAGTGGTAAGGAAATAACGACATATAAAAATAATATAATTAAACGCAAAGTGCACAAAAAATAAATAAACATTCATCAAGAACACGGCCCAATGTCCTGAAAGCTCTAAAATGGCTTCTTAACGTTTCACACATGTATAATCTCCGAATAATCTAACTCACCTGGAGGCCGAGAGAATTGGAAGAAGAAAAAAAGTATAATTAAACTACATTATTTCAGAGGTCGTTCAATCATATTCTTACGCAAATGGGTGAAACCGAATTTATTCTTATTTTTAAAAAATATTTTTTTAACTAAAGCTTATTAATATTCCATCTTTGATGTACAGCGCCTCTTAGTCTAGACACCAACGCTCCCTAGGAGCAGATTTGTAAGTTCTGGGTTCTCGTTCTGTGCGCCGCGCGCACGGCACATCCAGGGAAAAAATAGACCGCGGGCAGATAACACCCATAAAAGGAAACTCTCCACACGGTACTTGTCAGCGATACAACACCAGACGATACGAAGCATGACGAATGAAATACTCTTTCAAGGATTGTGAGCGTGCAAGGAAGTACTAAAAAATGCCCAACTTCTCATAACTAGAGCCCGGAAGTTCAGGCATTTATTTAACCAAAAATAGGCAGGCAAAACACAGGACACATTAACAAAATCACAATTTAAAAGTAATTAAAAAATTAATAATTAAATGGTTCACATTTTTATTTCAACTCTACAATTTACATTAGCACTAACGTGTAAGGAAACTTCCTTTTCTTTGTAATCTTGATCGCACTCATCCATCTGGTTGACGACTACGGATTTATTTTACTCGCTATCTACTATCGCTATCTCTACGAAATTCTATTGTGGACTCCCTTTTAAATCTTGAAATGGTGAAAACGGAATTGTTGATTTCGTTCTTTGCACTTGTGAAATCGTCAGAAGGAACTGAGAGATAGAGATTGGGGTCAGAAAGGGAAAATAATAGCGAAAAAGGCAGATATGACAACTAATAAGGAAGAAAAAGGGACAAAAAAGGCAAAATGCCTAAAATAGGCATTAAAAGTTAAAATAGGCAAAATGAAAAAGCGACTAAAACAACTCCAAAGGTACAATTAAGTGATTCCTTTTGTTAAAAGCCATAAAATCGAAACTATTTTGAAAAGACATTTTGACAAACTTCCGGGCTCTACTCATAACTAATACCACTGACATTTCAGAAGATTGGAAGAAATCAGCTCTAGTACCCTCACTTTTTCTGAATTACAAAATTCTGCTAAAACATTTTAGAAAAGAAAGAATTCAAATTTCGTAAGTTTCTCGGCCCAATTCAAAACACTTTTAGAGTACCCATGTCAATGACGCATAAATCATGGGCATAATCTGTGAAGCTCATATTTCAGGAATCACATTCTGTGGAATGTTCGTTCCATGAACCTTGTCTGCTTACTCGTCTGCTTCAATAATCTATATCTTCTGTTCCTTGCGAGCCACAACCACATGTTAATCATGTGATATACCTTCGGTCAATGATCAGCCGATAAGCACGACTGGTTGAACCGCAAAATCTACTAATTCCTTATCGGCACATTCTTTGCGAGGACGTACGGCGTTTCGTCTTCTTGTGCTTGCAGAACCAAGGATTGTAACGACATTCGAATGTGCACAAATAAGGAATACAACGTAACACAAGTTCTGACACATTTTGATTCTGATCTACGACGAATTCTTACTACAAATAATCGTTATGATTTTTTAACGTCCAGTATATTGTACACATGGAGATGCTTCTCATTTTAGCTACATGGGTAGCAAGGTTATGAACGATGAAATTACATGCGCAACCAACTTAATATTGGATCATGTGTTACACAATTTGAAAAACAATAAAAACAATAAACAAAAGGAAAGAAAAATACGATTTTTCCAAATGACTGTTATGCCAGTTTGAACCTATGGAAATGAATCATGAACCTTGCCCAGATGAAGTTGTTCACGGAACGTTTTGGGACAAATTAAGCATGACCCAATTCGCATTCTTCGATTACGAATACACGAGCAGTATTTTGCAGCAGTTTCCTTATCCGACCTTTGTTGGTCCTATGCCAATCCTATCATTTCGACATAAGAACGGCATCCCAACTCTTGGAATAATTGGGTTCATATGCCTAGTACATGCAATACTCAAAATTCGCAATCTGCGTTGAATAATATTATTGAATCCACAACAAAAAGGAACGTTCGAAAGTCTGTTTGCAGAAATAACGGAAAACAAGACTTCATAATTTTCAGACCGCCTGCTTTAGCGACATCCTCATTTAACGCAAAACGCTCTTCGGAATTCCGACACCTAAAAAACCACATACACAATACCGGCGTTTGTTCTGTCAAGCCGAGATAAGGCTTGCCCGCGACTACGTCATTCCAAGACAGCGGACGAGCGCAGCAGCGTTGACGTCCGCCGTGTCGCCTCGGCCGCGCTCCCACCACCCGCACCTCTTCAGTCACGCAAGCGACCTTCGCACCGCCAGGGGGAAGGGGGGGGGGAGGGGAGGGGGGCGGACTCCGCCGGCGGCAACCCACACCTTCTTCGCCACACGCACAGCCGGGAAGGCTGCCCCGGGTAGGGATGACAAAAAAACATCGATGTTTATAAAACCAACAGAAACGTCGATATATTAACATCGATATTTTGCTTTCGATGTTTTCTTCACATCGATATTTTGTTGCAAAAATATCGATTTTTTTAAAAATTTTCAGTTTTGAATAAACGGGTTTAGGCACGTAGAGTAGCAGCAATTTACAGCAATATCGTTGTTTTGCGTCATCCTCTTTATCACGCTGCACATTTCGCCTGTGCAATCTGAGGAAATTGTAGGTGGTTTTACTTTGATGGTGTATGAATGGAAGTGACTGAAGGGTAAAGTAGCGAAACACGATGTTCTTTATTGTTAATTTTATTCTTTACATTTTATAATACTTTTTATTAACATATTACTAACATTCTGGTAACCAAACAATAAAATATATCCCTTTTACGTCCTGTAACTAAAAATGAACAGGAAAATATCACATTATTAGTCTTACAATTAAAACATCGATGTTTTTTCGTCGATGTATTCGTCGACATCGAAAACACTTTAGCGGTGTATCGAAACATCGATGTTTTGGTCAAATTTGCCATCACTAAACCCAGGTCCGTGAAACTCAATGCAAAGAAGTTCTAATTGCGAAAGGATTGGGGGAAAAATGCTTGTAACAGTTACGTTTTTTTCGTGGAAGGGTGAGTGTAAGACACACACAAAATCACAATTTGTCAATGCATTTCTGAAAAAATTTAAGAACGTATTAGGAGTGGGAACGTTGTTCACTGGGTCGTGGACGAAAGGGAAGGTGGGTACGCACGCTGACAGGTAGGAGGACGAGGTAGGGAAGCAGGGCAATTCGCACCTCTGTAGATTCTGCATTAACTATATTTAAATATATAATTCGCCCTTCCTTAACTTATTGCATGCCCCATTTGGGGTGGTGCAGCAAAAACTCATATTAAAGAATTAGAGATTGTACAGAATAATTATTTAAGGAAAGCATTAAAAGCACCCTGGTTCATAAGAAACGATCAAATATTACGTGAACTCGATATTCTTCCCCTAAAATCCTGATCCTTCGTCTCTCAGATAAATTTATGCTTCTCTTTCTTCTCCTCCTGCTTATACATCTTTTCAATTAGGAAAAACAGTTAATCCATTCCCGCGAATTAAATCGCGTTATCCTAATGATCTTTTATATCCTCCTTAGTTGTCTCTTCTCACAGTTTCTATCATGTATTGTAAAAATTTTCATGAATCATGTATTATTTATAAACATAGTTTCTTTTTAAGATTATTATCACTCTCAAAAATTAAAAAAAAGTCTACATATCAGTAATTTGTTTAGAGGTTGCTATTTAGCTGCTCCTCATATTCTGTATGATGTTATTGTAATTTTTCATACCCTTGAAAGACAAATTTTTGTCGAACAAGGATCATATATATATATATATATATATATATATATATATATATATATATATATATATATATATATATATATATATATATAAAGGAGGCAGAGCACATAGGTGGGCAAGCAGGAGCGTTTTTTTGCTAGAAGGTCTCGTCCCAGAGCTTTCGTTCTCATCCGAATAATGATTCGTGCGTTGATAAGAACCGTTTGCATTATCAATTACGCATATGAGTATATCTATTATGTATTTATTATGCCGTTATTACGCATACATCACATATTTATTACGATGTCATTCGCCCAGTTTCAACAATTCTCTTCTAGTTTTCGTCGTTTGCATCTACACACAGTAATTTTTTTCTTTGGTCACGAACAAGCATAGAATGACAATTTGTTACCCTATTTGACCAATACAGTGTGCATTAAATAAAAGCAAATAAAAGTAGACAGACATCGGACCGTGCACACCTTTCATATACGTTTGCGTATGCAATTCACTTGTTATTACACAAACAACCACGGAAAGAAATGGCTGAAGTTTCTTCCTTTGGAATTATTTTCAAACATAACAAATACACTATGACGTTTAGAAGGCGTTCATGAAACGTTATACTCGTGGCTTTGCAATCGCATATTTTAAAATTTCTCAGTTTAACACTTCACCCGACCCGCACATTATTGTGTAGAAAGAAAGCTGCTATGATATTTGTGTAAGTATACCATGACATGTATATAACGAACGATATATGAACGATGCGTGTATGAAAAAAAACACGAAGAAAGAACCATGAATATTACTTGGTACTAAAGGGAATATATGTTCAAGTTCGGCAGGCCACAGTGCCAAACGTATTAACTGTACAATTACATTAAAAGTAGGTTTACTTTTAGCGAGTTGTTAAGAAAAGCGACCCACTCTCTTAGCTGCTTAAGCCCCAAAATGTAATCCAAATCACGAAAATAAATTCCCACCGCCCCAGAGTAAAAAAGACTTCGCAGCAACCGGCGTGTCATTACCACCCCAAGCCCAGAGCGAGACTCCGCCCCCACAAACACAGCGCAGATCTAGATCCGGCCCTGATTGGCCGGGCCGCCCCCAGTGGCGAGAACCCTTCCGCTCGTCCTGAGCACGTCCTCGCCCCCGCAGCAGAGGGTGCGCAGCAGCCACCTGTTGCTGTTCCGGTGGCGGTGGGGGAGGGGTGGGGGTGGGGGCACCTGTGGGGCACCGGCCAGCGCCCGCCCGCCCGCCGCCTAGCGCCGCGCAGCGGCGGGCCGGCCAAACGACCTCCCGCGCCGCGCGCCGCGGACAATCGCTTCGTGAAACCGTTAACATTCCTAGGATTACTCCTTCACTTGAGGTTCGCCCATGGTGGTGCGAGGTTGGCCGGAGGTGCTGCTATCTAGATGTTCGCACCCCACGCATGCCTGTGGCAGTGGCTAGATCCTAGTACAGATAGAACTATTTAGATTGTACTTCGATTTACGAAAGAAAAAAAACACATCGCAAAACCGCTGAGGAGACAGAAATTTATTAGTCGTAATAATATTCAGCAACGTTCGGAAGTAATCGAGTTCGAATATGTGATTTCAAAACAATACAATTAAAATTTTTTTCGTACCGTTTCGTACTAAAGACTTAAATAATATCATCTAATTCCTTATTCCATGCGCCAGAAAAAAAATGCAGCCTCCGACCATGTGACAGATACTTACGATCTCTGGAAAACATATGAAAACAATGACTTCTATTCGCAGACTTCTATTTAACTGAAAAATGCAAATATTTGCGTAATTCGCCAATTTTCACACAGTGTGAACCGACTGAATTCTCATTCCCAGCATGTCATTCCTTATGACACAGCTGACATCAATCGACAGCAAGGCTTCAAGAAACGTGCCGCCCACAATAAAGTATTTGCTATTCACGTATTCTTTTAAGGAACGTATTTCTTTTCATTTATGAGCATTTTTGCGGCTGCAGTTCATTAGTTCAGTTGTATTCACTCGTTCGTATTGCTCCATTACTCCACGTAAAGGGATGCACGAGTTGCGAAGATCTACAAGGCATTGTTTGATGCAAGCAACGTTACTTATTCTGCATTTGGTGTAGTGAACATGTAATACATATATTTATTTATTTTATCCACTAAGATTAATCCAATTTTAAATACATATAATTTATGTAGATCGAAAGTTGCCAATTCCCACATTACGAGATTCATTAAATAGCAAAATGTTAACGGTTCTGCATACCCAAGCTATTGAAATAGTAGTTCAATTAAATGTTCTCAATTGTTTTATTTAGCGAGAGTGAATAAACCAATGAAAGAAGGAAACTTTTCTATTCATTCACAAAAAGTATCCATTTTTCTTGTCTTCTGAGTCAAACCTTTTATTTTGTGAATAAAATATTTTACTTTGTTATATAAATTCCCACTATTAATAACTATTCCCATTAATAATTTCTTTTAAGAACAAGGAGATTTGGGCGCAGTCATTGCATCGTCATTTTCTTAGAATGTCGAACGTCGTCAATTCGTAATTGAAATGTCTTATACTGTTAAGTTTCTGGGACAAAAAACTATACATCCCAGGCAGCATACGTAACACTAGACATGCATCTGCCATTCCAGTTTTAACTACATAGGTCTAGCTCTACTGCCAACGATGGTTCGCCATCCGCATACTTGCAGGATGATAAGGGCCTTTGTAAATTGTAGAGAATGGCATGAGGCCATCCTTGGACACAATGGTAGGATCGAAAAACAGTCGCGGAAGGAAAGGTCCGCCCGCGGTCTCAGGCCCGTTCCTTAGAGTACTGCTTCCGCATCCGGCCCGAAACCTGTGAGTGAAATCACGAAAACCTGCACAGGTGCTGGCCGCTAAATTTCTCATCATGAGGAAGCTTCCGACCCAGCTCGTATTCTTGGGTTTTTCTAACCTGGCCGATGACACTTATCAGCTGTTACGGTGTCATCCAATCGAGATCTAAAACGTCATCACGGTGACGTCACCATGGTGATGTTTAAGCCCTCGATTGGACGAATCCGTAACATCTGATCAGCTGTCATCAGCCAGGTTACAGAAACCCAAGTATAGCTGCAGGCAAAATCCGGTATCGTCAGAATTTGAAGCTGGCACCTACTGTGTACAAAGATTCAGCTACGAACTCTCATAATCGGTATAATCGGGTTTATATTGTATGTATGCCAGCATACTAATTGTTTTTTTATTGAATTCCTGGTACAATGTCAATGTCTCCCAATTTCTTTCTACGCCCCCTCTTACAAGGGATTAGCGTAAGCGATATTTTTTAATTTGCTTTACCTGCAAAGGAGCTATCACACGCGGATCAGATGAATACTAACAATACATACTGAATCTCAAAACCTAGTCATTCAGCGTAATCAATATTTGATTTTCATGTTTGACAAATGTTGCAGACCGGCTAAGAAAAACCTGCTACTGTAGATCTGAATGTGCTGAGAGAAGCGACGCTAATCCAGTTTCTACGAAAAGGCGCGTGAGAGGAGACATTCGCAGTTACACAGATATTGCGGTGAGAACGGATTTAATGTGAGAATTACTAACGGCAGTGTACTCAAACGGGAATTACTTCCTTTGTTGTGTTCATCAAACGCAACTCGTAATGGAAAAAACAAAAGATAACGTTTTTGCAGGACTCTGCTTTATCTCAGAATTAACCATTTGCCAGCTTGTATTAAGAGAATAAAGTAGTCAACGCCCATTCCGCTGCCGAGTGGTGTCTGTGGTGGCGGTGGCAATGGCGGTGTTAGAGGTGGTTGTTGTTGTGGTGGTGGTGGTGGTGGTGGTGGTGGTGGTGGTGGTAGTGTGGGGGTGGTGGTGGTGGTGGTGGTGGTGGTGGTGGTGGTGGTGGTGGTGGTGGTGGTGGTAGTGGTGGTGGTGGTAGTGGTGGTGGTGGTGGTGGTGGTGGTGGTGGTGGTGGTGGTGGTGGTGCAGCGAACATGAAAAGTCGAAAAACCGAATGAATGAGGGAAGTGCAAGTCAGAAAAAAAAATACTTGAAAACAAATTTATTCAAACTTCTACCGAGAGAATAAAATGAGTTACACTTGCGAGGTACGGGAATGACCCTATTAAAAGGAGCCACAAATAGACGAAAGCTCCACGAAGACCCATATGTCGCTGTAAAGTGGTATCTAGAGTGCAATATGTCTTTTATGTACTATAACGGCAATAAAAAACATTCCTAACATGGTTACCATGCGTCTTATAACATTGGTGAATTATACTGTGGCAATCCTTCAACAAAGACTACATTTGCCGTAACACTACGTTTCCTTCTACATGAACAGTAAAGTAGTTTTCTTCCATTCCCGCTGATTTAGTGGATAAAAGTGTAAAGATAAAAGGAGCGCACGTCGACTAACTGAGGGCTGGTGATGCGGTCAGTGATGTGGGGATGTCAGGGGAGGTTGATGCAAGGAAAAACCGAGTGAATGTTAAGTGGCTGGAAAATGTTTTAAAACAAATTAACCCTAAAATTCACCGAGGATAAAAATGACACGCCCATGACGCAGAGGTTTGACCGCGCATTAAATGAAGCTATGAGTGAAGGAGGCCTACACGAAGATTGGCAACACTGTAAGGTAGAAACTAGGGTACGATGAACGACTTTAATGTACTACAACCGCAATCAATCAAAGAATTATCTACTTGCTTCTCTTGCCCATTATGCAATATAGTTGGACAATTTTGTCGGAATGTACTCCAACACAACGCTTTGGATTCTTCCACCTCTGCCTCAACGAACACAATCCACACCTACATCTGGACAATAAAGTAGTGTGGCGTCATGGAGAAAAACACACAGACATTTACAAGTATGTACAAGTTTATTTACACGTATGTACAATAACTAAATTACGCTCCGAAACTACACACATTTGAGTATTTCCCTGTGGATACCCCACATAGCTAGGGAGGCCCCGCCTCCTCTGACGCTACTCCCGCGCCACTACCGTGACCTCGTCACCCGTGCACTAGGCACGACACGTTCCAGCCTGGGCGTAAAGTTTTGCGCATCGCGCGAGGTTTCCAGAATAAAACCCCCGTGTGAGCTCGTCGGCTCGATTTTATACCAGAGTGTAGCCCTCACGTGACCGTCCTAGGTGTAGGAGGGAGGCTCGCGTCTTCCACGTGACCTTCCCGGTGAAGATGGCGCCCCCTTTGTCTAAATGTATCCCAACGCCGGGCGCCTAGCTATTCATGCCCGCAGGTATGCGATACTTCCGCTCCTCCTCCCACCCACGGTCGCCAACGTGACGCTACAGTAGTCACCCCTTAAGGCTCATTCACAATGCAATCACAAACATAAGCATAACACATAGACATAGACATTAACATAAGCGAAGAGTTGGCGTATTCACAATGTCGAACATAAACATAGGCAAAATAAGAGTTTCTATTGGCTATGACAATATTCTAGTTTACTATTGGTTGCATACGAGAATCGATTTCGAGATTTCAAAACAAATACGACAAACACAACCACGCAGCACACGAATAGTTCGTCTATCGACTTCGATACTCGATTTTGAGTTATCGAACTGTGATTGGCTCATTGCTTATGTCTGACATAAGCATAAGCACAGAAGCTTGAAGCTTGCAAGCTCTTAAGTTAACGTCTTACGTGTTATGCTTATGCGAACGCATTGTGAATGAGTCCACTTGTAGACGTAGTCCTAACTTTTATGTTAACGCCATGCTTATGCTTGCATTGTGAATGGGCCTTTATTGTCGCTGCGTCAGCGCAGGGAGAGGGTACTCACGTCGACAGGCTGCGGGCTGGTGATGCGCTCGGTGGTGCGGGCGGGCGCGGAGTGGTGATGGTGCAGCGGGCGGCCGTGCGGCGTGTGGTGATGGTGGTGGTGGCTCGCCAGCGAGCCCCCGCTGCCGCCTCCGCCGCCCGCCGCCGCCGCTCCGCCCCCGAGGGCGCCGCCCAGCGCGCCGCCGGCCAGCCAGCCCAGGCCGCCCAGCACGCCCCGACGCCCGCGCCGAGGCCGTGGGCGGCGGCCGAGGCGGCGGCCACGGCGGCGGACGCGGCGCCCGACCCGCCCCGCCGCCCCCGGCCCCGCCCCCGGGCGGCGCCAGCGCCATGGCGCTCGCCGGCCGCGGCCGCTGCTGCACCGTCAGCACCACCTGCGTCGCCGCTGCAACACACGAGCACGGGGCACGTCAGCACAACAACACAAACACCATTCAGATTTTTTTTACACCGCCGGCAGAAAAAGTGCATTTTATTGTTAGTAAATGAGGGATTAAAGTAAAACATTCGCTCTCTAGAGTGATAATAATTACGCCCTAGGGATTAAATATTGCCTCCTTTGTTGCTTTTTTTACAATGAAAACAAACGACACACATTAGTACAAATTTATGTTTGAACACAACGTGAAACACAAGTGATTTGTACTTCTTTGGTTCCTCACCAAAATACGCCAGGAAGACACTCTCACTTATATTTAATTTTTTTATCGTTATACAATCTTTAAATTTTCCGTGTCATAAATTTTCTCAGATATTTTGACATTAAATTCCCAACCGCAACGTCAGATATGCATTTAAATTCAGTCATGACCTCTATTAAACGCCTAGTTGTTTATTGACAGTTTCCTTGTTAACCAACACTATTCACGTATCACGGATTTTAAATTCCATACCTTAAAATTTAAAATACATTTCTTGAAAGTCATATCGTCATGAAAAAATAGCATATTCATCTCGGGAGAGAAATTATTTTTCCCTGGCTATAATTATAAGCCTAGAGCTAGAGCCCCCTGTCTACAATTACCCCTGGGAAAAGCAATGCGTTTCTCTCCCTTGATGTATAATCAATTATTTACTTATTTTTTATTTATTTAACGTCAAAAATAGTTAAAAACAGAGTGTTGCATTCTACGGGAAGAAAGTAAATTCTGTGCACTTTTCCTACGTTAAGCCATAAACTCAAGATCTATTCTGACTGCAGAAGGAAAGGAGCGTTTTAGACAAGAATTGATAAGAAAATATTCGCTCCGGAGTAATAATAGTTATTAATGAAGGGAGTGCTAAAAGTGTTTTTTATTTTGCAAGTAGGAAAAGTTGCGAAACGAGGCCGACAGGCGCAATTTTACAAGAAAAATAAAATCACTTTTACCACGTGTGTCATATACTACTTTTTATACAGTCTTACTGACTTTCATTTTATTTTTATTCAAGTATATAAATCTTGAGGATAAATTAAGGTTAGTAGAAGCTGATGCGGTCAGACGAAATTAGTTTGTTTCCTTCGTTGCATTCACAGATTTATCCGAACACCTAAGCATCGTCTTGCTTTTAGCACAATGCTAAAAATTGAACTTTTTCGGGCATGCCCTGAAAGTTCTGATTTCAGTAGCGTCTGTCTAAAAAAAACTATTTGCAAAGGCAAATCAGTTATAGGTTTGGGCTATCATCCCTCTTCGTGCCCTTCATGAAGGAATCCATTTATTGCCGCGACAACACGGAGAACGATAATATGAAAAACTACATTTCCCATTGAACTCTAGAAGACGTGCACAGATAGTGAAGTTACATCTACGTCCAGAAGCAAAACAAGTGGCCAACTCAGCATGCCCTCTAAGAATTAAAGGAAGCAAACCCTGATCGAGATGGGGGTCATTGTTCCAGAAGCTAAAGGTACAATACTTATTACAGGAGGTTTACAATTATGCAGTCCAAATGACAATTAATACATTAAATAGCATTGTCAAAATTAATATTACTATCCTTTATGAAGCTCGGTATAATCTTAATTCCGTAAAAACATTTATGTAGCAAAAAATAATTAATTTTTTTAAAGATTTTAAGACGAGAAGGGCATACCGTCATGCTCATTAACAAACCTCGTAACTTCATTAATCTTCACTTCATGATAATATATAATAATTACAATATATAATAATAAACGATTATATATAATAGTAATAAACCAAAATGTTATATATAATGTACCAATCGGGCTATCGGGCACGGACGGAGACTACAATTTAGTTAAACGGCAATGTTTTTCCCTTCCTGTTCAAAACAGACCAAAATGGAGTTATGAGGTTTACTGTAATCAGTTTGTCAATAGACAAAACTGCAATGAAATTATACACATTTATTTGAAGAGCGTTTTTGGAAGGGAAAATGAGAGATATATAATATACCTCGCACTTGTGTAGTTTTGAGATACAGTTCGTTTGTTTGGCGAAGGTCGGCAAACCAATGAAGGACCAGGAAAATCAGGTGTTACTCCTCCGTATTGCGAGAAAATTACCTAATCCTCACAGGGAATAGGATTACTCAGAGACAACTGTGGTCTGGCCAACAAACTCAAAATTGCGATTTTTGGCTATATTTTATACCTTCATTATTTACAAGCTTGGCGTTGCGTCTCCGACATTGTTTTTTTAATATTTTTTAAATGAAAAAATGAGAGTTTAATGACTTATTTCTATTTAATTACCGACAAACTTATAAATCAAATTAGGAAGATGTAATTTGTCAAGAAGAGTCACAAGGAAATGGTGTCCATTACCGCGCTGTAGGCTACAGAAATGCGGAGTTTAATGTTAGCATCAAGGAAAACATGAAGTAGTTTCTCAGAAACCGACGTAACTCCGATCACTATTTTGGCACATAATCTTTTTTTCTACAAAGAACCTAAATTAGAATCTCAAATATTACAAAAATTATAGCCATAAATGATGAGACGCTCAGTCACAGTAAGACAATATCATATCTTCTATACGCTCCCTACACTTCAGTCATGCATTTCAACAATGGGCGAATGAGTCAATGTTACGAGGATTAGAGTGAACATATATAATAATTCGTTACCTTTCTACGTCCTTCACATATGCCCTTGCTTTGCATTCGCATACACAGACATTTTTCTGGTTACCAGAAATTCTAATTCTTGAATTAATGAATAACGAAAGCTGAAAGTACATTTGAGAAGTGCGACAGACACGCCATCGCAAATGAGCAACTCAAATGGACGAGGAACAAAAAGGAAGGATTCCGCACTATCATTTCGAAAGTATTGAAGCTCTGGTGTTGATCACATCAAGTATATAAAGTTAAAATATTACTAACAAGAAAATACACAGAAAAGCAATATTTTGCTAAAAACGCAATGTGCAGTAAATACATGCAGTAAATACAATGCATCATGCAGTAAAACAATTTCACTTCAACTGAAATATCTTTCATTCTAAAAGGAGTCATATACATGAAAGGAATTCATTGTATTCGGAATTTTTTCTTTTTTTTTTCTCCACTTATCTTGCGAACTTTAATTCCGTCATAAATACCTTTCACTGAAAACTCGCGGCTCATTATATAAAAATGAGGAAGCACACCGAATATACAATATTCCACTTTACGATACCATTTCATGCAAGATGTCAAGTCTCACTCCTTCGTTCTAACACGATAACAGAGATATATACGACTCCGACAACTAATGAGATACTTTCTCATGGACAGTATGTTTCTTTATTCATGAAGGATACCATAATTATCGTTCAAAACCATTTATATCCACACAATACAATTTAGCGACACGTTCTGTAATTACTATAAACTTTTCCGCTCATTAAAACCGATGAATTAAGTAAAAATTGTACAATGCTTACACACCTGAGCTTATCCATATTCTGTACATCATATCTTCATTCACCACATGACACTAGTCTGAAAATAAATTAAATCGTCCTGTTGCTCGGTGTTTTCCGATCTTTTTGGGTCACACAATCTTTGAAAGCACGTTTCTTCCAAAAATCCCAGAACAGTATTATTGGCATTCACTCAATTATTTTAATAAACAACGCTTAAAAGATCAGACCCTCCGAATGCTAGTGGAATAGCCAATATGTTCAAAGGTTTTTTCGTGAGTCGCGGACCATAACTTGGAAACTAGCCGTCGACTTGGAAATGCGCGGGCGAAGAGTGTAGAAAATTTGCGTTTTTTTTTTCATCCAAACTAACTGAATCCAACTACCTTTACATGACTTAGAACGTTTTTAATCATCTCCCATTATACAGCACGTTACACATTAATTCATTTGCTTTAGACGTTTGTCATAACAGGTGTACGTGTTATCCGATTACTATATACTAGGGATGCGACATCGATGACGATGTTTTCAAAATATCAGTAGTTCTGTATTAGTTATTTATGATCCGACGGCGTTATGATTGTAAGTGTTCTAATGATTGAGCGGCGACGAAAAGCCGGAGAGCATTTGGCCAGAGGGCTTTTTGTCGCCTGAGATCGTTAGAACCAGTCAACGCTCGTGGCACAAACATGCTTTTTATCTTCTACGTAATAATACTGATTCAGATTTACCTATTTACTAATTAACTAAATATTAACTTGACTCGGTTTGTCTTTCCTTATTCCCCCTCCCCCATAATTCCCTCCGTAAGAGAACGTGCAGTATCATTCAACTGTTTTCATATTTTCCTAGTTACTATGATTCTAGCAATCCAGGTAAGTTATGCAGTGTGTATGGAAGGCAATTAAAAGCAATAACGTATCAGCAAAAAATAAATCACATTTCGTACACGGTCAGGCGTAGTTTAAATTTTTTTAATTTTATTTATTTATTTATTTTTTATTTTTAGATTTGGCCATCTCGGGACCACGCGTACGTGGAACCCACAGGAGCTCAGTTATACTTATCGAGGGTAGGTGCACATGACTTGTTATGAGGAGGTGGGAACAGCATTTTCAAGTTGAACCCGTTTCTCCACCCAGAGTTGTTAATCCTGGGGAATGAGGTGGAATGATAAAGATGATGAAAGATGAAATGGACAATTACAAACAGAGACAAACAACAAACATGCCCGAAGCGGAACCCGAAGCGAGGTCCTTCGGTCCAAGACCGGCACCGCACTACTGCCTTAGCGATCTCGGCTACCCGGATTGGATATTTCAATTTTATTTATAAATGCATATGCACGGCCACTTTCAAATTACATTTCGTTGCGCACGACATTATACTTGGAGGTTTTCCTAAACCAATTTTAAACATCGATGTTCAAAAACATCCATGATTCTTGATTAATGCATTAACATCATTGCTTCAATTTCGAACATCGATGTTTGGCAACACGGATGTTTTGCTTTCGATGTCGCATCACTATTATATACGTACGCGGGACCCAATTTTGTTCGTGCTAGGCGAGTACGTCGTTTGTAGTAGTTGCTAACTACACTCCTCGCTTGCTCGGCTGGCGCGGACCTGGCGAGCGCTGGGCGGCACGCACAATGCCCGCTCGCGCCCGGAAGCGCGTGGGCGGCGGCGGCAGAGGCGAACGCCCCCGACGCCGCCACGACGCCCACTCGCTCAGGCACGCTCGCCACGCGCAATGCCTTCTGCTCGAAGCATCCCCCCTCCCGCTCAGACGCACGCAGCTCCACATAAACTACATTGGCAGAATCTTTTAATATCAATTATATTAAAGTTATTATAATGAACGAACATAATTTAATGAACACAGTACGCTAGGATCAGAGTCAAACTTTTTTGTCATATTTGGAATGGATGATGAATGAATGAATGAATGAATGAATGAATGAATGAATGAATGAATGAATGAATGAATGAATGAATAGACTGGTGACTATGAATATACGATATCAAGGATGAAAGGCAGGGGAAACGGGAGAATCTCTGCATTAAATCTACACTATTTTAACTTTTGTATTAAATTTAATGCGCAAATATATTGAGCTCTTTTTAAAGTACGAGGTTACATTAAGTTCATGTACAATACATTAATCTACATTAGATTTAATGACTTTTCTGACAGGGTATGAACATGTTAGGAATCTACTGGACCAAATTTTCCCGCAACAGCGTATGCACACATGAAGTGCTTGCGATCGTTTGAATCGCCAAAACATTAAGTCGGTTATAGCTGTATGTATACATCTGAATTGCCACTCACTAAACTTCGCTGTCCGTTGGCATCTCTCTTCAAATAATAACATTCGAGGTTCAAACACAAAGCAAATATATTATTCGTAAATTCATGAGGTCAGAATTAATCGGCAAATGTTACCTTTTCCGCTTCCGTGGATATCTTGTTCCTTACTTTAGAACCACCGATTAGTATGTTGAATTACCTTCCCCCCTAGGATATGCCAAACTTCCAATATCCTGAAATCGCTACAAGTTGGGGTTTAAATCAGAATTTTACATTAATGTTTAACCGGCCTACATTCCGGCGTTCGTACTCTCGAGAACCTAAAAGTCTTGCAGCTATGGTAACTGATGTTCCATCTTTCAATTGCTCTTTACCAAAAATCATACAACTCGCACAAAATAGAATGCACTCGAGTAAAAAAGAATGTGGCACGAGGCAGATAAGCCGATTTGCGTAATCCACGAGTGAGTAATTTAATCTCTCTTACCACGTGTGCCGTACGCTATTTTTTGGACAGCCTTACTAACATCCATTTTATTTGAACTCAAGCATACAAATCACTTAACTTAGGTTATATTAAGAGCAGATGTAGCTGATACGGTTGGTATTTTGTTTCCTTTGTACTATTCACAGTTTTATCAAAACATTTGACCATTGTTTCACATTCAGTACTAGTGCTAAAAATGTAACTTTCAGCATGCCCTAAAAGTGACCGCATTTCCTAGTGGCTGTATAAATAATATTTTAAAACCCCAGGACGCATCTATTGCTAGTTATGTACGATGGTAAAGAGAATATTGCAGCAAAACGCGCGCTGTGATGGCGCCTGCTGTAAGTTTCAAAATCAGGGAACTTCTAATTTACTTGTCATAAATCTGTTTCATGCACGCCTGGGTGTAATTCTGTATCCAGCGTAGCGCATTTATCGGATTTTATGAGGATGGTTTCTAATGAATGGTACAAAGCCAACATGTTTCAGTGTTTTAACCCTTCCACGACTAACGCCGCCTATGAAACCGAGTAAGACAATTCAATACGATTATACACGAATCGTTCGCAACTGAGATTGGTCATTCCCAGTAGCTGCCTGCCTAAACAACTTATAATGTAAAACGGGAGTATTATACGTTACTTGTTCTTAGTCATACACATGGCAGGCATCGGACACCGATGTTAGCTGCCGTGTGTGTGTGTGTGTGTGTGTGTGTGTGTGAATTGCAGTGTGTAGGAATGTGAGAAATATCATTTGCCATTTCACTTGCAGCTGGGAACTGCAAATATAATTTAAGAACAATTTTTAAAAATACTGCCTGACCGTGGACGGAAAAGTGGGGGGGCGGAAAAATATTTTTTGTTAAACGTTTATCCTTATTGCAAAATTGTTTGTCTTCAGAAAATGTCTGCAGTGAGTAACGACAGGAAGAAGAAAGACTTCGTCGCCTTTTTCATGATGTTGAAACTGATCCAGAAATAGCAGAGGATAGGCATTCATAGCTTTTCACTTTCTCGCACTTACTGCGTAAGAAGAGTAAGTTACGTAACGGTGCGTCTGGAAACGGATAAAAGATACATGCAAAAGAATGGCGCGGGTCTCATGTTTGTGAAACACATTGAATTTAAAAAAAAATAATGTAGAAATAATACAAGAACTAGTGCTGTAACACCACTAGTTTGTATTGGAATAAATGGCATTGTAAATCGGTCTCCGGGACCGACGTAAATCTTGTCTTGTCAAAGCATGTTAGTTGCGAAAGGTAACAGAGGGGCTGTGCCATTTCCTAGTCGCGCGCCGTCGACTTGAGCTGCAAGTACATGACACCGTGGCGTCGCCTTGAAGCTCCCCCGGGGCGGGGGCCGTATCGCGCGTTACGCAAGCGGTCATGTGAGCGGCGCGGCAGGTGCAGATAGCGCGCTGCCCTTGCGCCCTATCGCCCCGCGCGTGACCGACCGACCGACCGGCTTCTCCGCCCACGCCGCCCACCTGGCCCGCCTTCGCCATGGGCCGCAAGGCGGATATTTTTTTTTTTTAGTTGTGGCCCCGGCAATGATTCCCTATTGCAGTGTACTAAATTGACGGAATTCAAGTTCAAAATCAATTTATTCACAGAAGATTTACTGTATAACTCTACACTTAAACTACGCATTAACTACACTTGAACTACGCATTAACTACACTTGAACTACGCATTAACTACACTTGAACTACGCATTAACTACACTTAAACTACGCATTAACTACACTTAAACTACGCATTAACTACACTTGAACTACGCATTAACTACGCATGACTACGATTACTACACTTGAACTACGCACTCTACACTTAAACGACGCATTAACTACACTTGAACTACGCATTAACTACACTTGAACTACGCATTATACACTACGCATACTACAACTACGCATTAACTACACTTAAACTACGCATTAACTACACTTAAACTACGCATTAACTACACTTAAACTACGCATTAACTACACTTAAACTACGCATTAACTACACTTAAACTACGCATTAACTACACTTGTATTAACTACGCATTAACTACACTTAAACTACGCATGAACTACACTTAAACTACGCATTAACTACACTTAAACTACGCATGAACTACACTTAAACTACGCATTAACATTGTACTTGTATTGACTATACTTTACTATATTACACTACTCTTTAAAAATCAAATATTCCAATAATGTTGTTGCCTGCCAGGATTTGGTTGAGACTTCCTGCTTTCCAGAACGCAAGTTCAATGTTATTCCATCTTACGAGTCGAAATAATTAAAAAGATGTCCATATACCGCACTTCAAGCAAGGTCCTCTGGGAGCGGCTAAGAGACCAACTCGTCGGTTAACTTTGCAAGAACAACACCCCTGCACCTCCGATTTATTTCAATCCAGTCTTTAAATACTCCCGATACTAATAGGAACGAAGTCTGAAAATTTCAGCGAAATTGGTCGAGTAGTGTTTGTGTCTGTAGGTGACAGACACACACACATTTCCTTTCATTTATATACAGATTTCTGCTTGGCCCGAAGGTCCTCAGCAGCTGAGTACGGTACATTTACAGCACATTGAATTTATTAAATACACAAATAAATAGAATAAAAATAGTTTATCAATATCAATGAAATATAAATGAGTACAGATCACGGTGGGTACAGCACTTAGGAAGACTGTTAACGGAATCCCCCCGACATGCCTTTCTGTACAGACCACGGGGAAAAAGAAACACTGGCCGTTTACAACAGAGATGGTGTTATGAAGCCGGAACAGGGAATCTCTTTAGTCCATGAAGTGAAGAAGAATAAGAAATATAATTTATGAATTGAATGTCTGATGGTCATGGAAGGTCGAGGAACTGCTGCGGTAGACTCTTATGGTGGGTATTTTGTTTTTCGATTTTGAAATGTACGGCTGAGGAAAGAAGACCCTTCTCAAGGAGACCATATTCGCTCGGGCACGCCACTGTTTAACCCGTTCGGGTTTTCGCGCCTTGTGTTTAAGCGTATAATGCGATCACGATTAACAGACGATTACACTCTATTTTAGGGTTTTATATACGATTGGGATAGTGACAGTTTACTCATTCGGGTTTTCGCGCCTTTCATTTAACACATTAGAATGCGTCCACACACGCTCCGTTTTAATGACTTTATATTCATTGGTATCTGTGATAGTTTTATCCGTTCGTGTTTTCGCGCCTCTTGTTGCACCGTATTCTCAATGCGTTAACAGACGCTTCGCTTTCAGGGGTTTATATGTCGACCGGGATAGTTCGACAGTTCTACCCGTTCGGGTTTAACCGCTTTCCGAAGCCGGTTTTACCCGTTTAGCTTTGCAGTATATTGTGCTAAGCGCATTCACAGGTTTGACACAACTCTCCCCGGTACAAGTTTACGAGCGTAGACGTTTAGGATCGCTCAACACAAGCCCGAAGTAAATCACGAACCAGCGAGCATCCTATCTGACGCCCGCGTGAGCGAGGTCACAGTCGCTCGGTTTTACCCGAACGAATAAAACAGTACAGGTAAAACCTCTTAACCCGAACATACCGCATTTGGGTCCCCGTTCTTTCCACAAACCCCACGAATCTATTGCTCAGAAATGATAGCGACACCATTAACACTTACTTCCCAGGCGGCAAAAATATTCCTTCCTTTTTTTCTGCTACATATTTCTCAATTTACGTTCCTACTTTCTCTTTTTCTTCTTTGTATACCACTTCTTATCTTCAATTTTTCCTGTCACACTTGGAGTTACACGTAACTACTGTTCGTATATTCCCAAAGCACTACGGATAATATTTCATCTTCAATCTGTAAACTAGTAGAAGGCTCCGCACGCCCATGGTGAAGTTAAAAACCTTCACTGCATCCTACTTAGATAAAAATCTGCTGCAAGGCATCAATACATGCACTACACTTTTGGCATACAATTCCACGAATTAACACAACTAAGACTTTTAAAACCCTTTTTATGTTACTTTCCGTCTCTTGCTAAGCCCAGCAAATTGACTTGAAATATAAATTACAGCTTAAAGTGCAACTGAGACAGAACACATGCATATATTCATTTTCAATCTATATTCACGCGCCATGACCGTGGGTCAGAATTATACGATCAGTTAAATGTGGCAATTCCACCAATGGTAACTCGATCAATACAAAACACATGAAAACGGTTGATACATCGTCGGTATCTGCTGTCTGCTGTTAATTGCCTATAAACCTAAGTTTTAAAATCTCGATACTTTCGCTTCATAGAATAACTATTAAAACTGATTTTTTAACTGTATTTTTAGTATTGGAGCGACAACTTCAATGCCACTGAAAGCTTGAAAGTTCAAATGTAACTTCATCCCACACGCGATTATTATACTTCAGTTTTATCTCATACCATCAGAGACAAAATGCAGAAAAAAATTTTAATAGTGCCATTAGCCATACATGAAGGTGATATACAAAGATCAAACTACCAGATAAAGTTCTGGAATGCATTGTTTTTAAAGCGTTGGCGCGATATTACATTACATCAACGACAGAAAATCGAAGTAATGTTTGTTTCCAACATACAAACATCCGTAAAATCGAGAAATTATTTCCACATAATGAGACAATATCCCATTCCGACTCGAATTTCAAGAACAGTCTCAAGTAAAACAAATGAAATAAAAAAATATTTTAAAAAACTATTGAAACGAAGTGGAAAATCTGCTAGCCTACGAATCCCCTTATCCGATCTGTTCCCTCTCCAAATCTAAAACAATATCTTGAGTGCATTAATCAGTAAATGTTTGACAGTAAATATTCCTTCACTAAATCACTAGGGATAACAGCCTAAATCTGTATCTGATTTGCTATGCAACTAGTTTATATTACACGGAAGCGAATATCTGATATGAATCCTTGTCAAAAATGCTCGTTGCACATGTATTCATTATTCAACTTAATATGTGTACGAGTTAGAACAGATATCCGAGAGCTCAAGAAACCATGCATATTTTGCAATTTTCCCCCATAGGTCGACAAAGTACAATGTGTGACATCTTTTAACCGGTTTCTTACGTTAAATCTACACTAATAAAAGTGAATTCTACGACGTGTAACCGACATCGATACCAGAAAAGTAGTGTATGAAAACATCTGAAATTTTTAGAGGCTCTTCTTCTGGATAGTCGCAGTGTCCTTGCAAAGATTGGTAAATACTAATACAACGCAAATGCGGAAAATAATGTAAATAATAATTTGGTATATGCTACACAATCATTATTTTTCGCCTGTCGCTAAGAAAAGATTGGTTCATAATATATTCCGCCAGGGGGTAGTAGGGCTGCGACAGAAATGGTACCTAATAGATTTGCCAGAGGCCAGTAGCAGTGCGTAAGATAAAAAATTTTAATACAATAGCAGTGTGCTATAAAATAAAATGAAAATAATACAGTATTTTATTAAAATTTGAACCAAGTCCAATAAAACAATAATTTTAAATACCGTGGTTTCGTAATAGTTATTCATTCAACAAGAGCGTTATAAGGGCTCTTATGATCCAACGGCGACAAAATGCTGGAGGACCTTTGACCCGAGGGCTTTTTGTCGTCCGACATCATTAGAACCAGTTAACGCTCGTGGTACACACAAGCTTTTATATTTTTTACTTAATTTTTATGATTCCGATTTCCTTATTTACTAATTAACTAGATGTTAACTTGACTCGGGTTGTCTTTTGATATTTCCCTCCCATAATTTCCTCCACAAGAGAACGTGTAGCAAATTGAATTATATTCATATTTCCATCATGATCCTCTCGATCCAGAAGTTATGCAGTGTATATAGAGCACCGTATCGAAGGCAACAACAAGCTATAATGTATCAGGGGAAAAAAAGATCGTTTTCCTCTTTCACAAGGATTGTATATGAAGAAAGATCGGGCAACGCCGGCTATTTCGCTAATAAATAAATATTGTGGCGGCGACGACGCGCACCGCTGTTGTGACATCACCGGACGCCCCGCGGTCCAGCGCCGTTCGCGAACGGCCAAGCGGAGCGCGTCGAGTCGGGGTGGCGTGGAGTGGAGTGGAGTGGAGTGGAGTGGGGCGGGTCGGAGGCCCCGGGCGCGGCGGAGCAATGGAGCGAGCGACCGGTCCTCTCCCTCCGGTCGCCTCACCGAGCGGGCGGGCGGCCGCGTGACGCAAGCGGTGCGAGCCAAGGCCCCCCCGACCGAGGCGGCGGCGGCGGCGGCGGCGGCGGCGGCGACCGGCTCCCCCATTCATGCGCCGCTTTCGTCGCCTCGCCCGCCTCGCCTCGCCTCGCCCCCCCCGCCCGCCTCGCCCCATTCACGCGAAGCGGCCCGGCGCGGCCGCCGAGGCGCCTGCCCGGCTGCTGCTGGCAGCTGCCGCCGTCGGACCCCCGACGCGCCGGGCGTGCCCCAAGGCTCGCTTCGGAGGCCGCCGGGCGGTTTCCGTGATGATGAGCGGGGGCGAGCACGATACTTCCGGGATGATGGCGATGGTGGACATTTAAAGGAGCTTCTAAGATCGTAGACACCCGTGTGAAATTAACTTAAAACATATCCACTGTGACTACGGACGACTAAAATATTTTTTTACGTACCGTTAAAATGCAAAAAGGAGGCCGAGAATGGTACGTGTTAAAGAGAATGAGCCATGTAAACTGATAAAAATTGACACATAAAAGTGTTATAATTATAATAATCCATATTATAATCCTAGAATTATGTTATAAATTTTCTCGCAGAAGCTAAAAAACATACAGAGGATTCGTCGTTACCAAGTATCTCTTGAAACGTCTTATATAGGAGGAAGACAGCAAGACGAAAACTTTGCCGTCTGTGTTTTCCCTTACAGCAGAGCACTAGAGAATGCTCCGCAGACAAGTGAGTTGTGTATCTATCACAGTTAGGCAGTGCGTGACTACGCAGACCGATGTTTCCGTCGTCAATGGCAGGTGCCAGCGTTGCGGGATTGCAGAGATCGCAACCCAACGCGTCCCACATAATAACATCACAGTCTAAAGGCTTGGTCTCCTCGCAGCAATGATTCCCAGTCTTTCGCGGTCCGTTTTTAAGTTAACGAATGATCACATACGTTCTCTCACGTACACGCTCTATCTTACTGATCTTGGACTTCACGAAGAAAATTCTTGGGCGTCCTAGTAATTTCCCCGTTACTTTCTCATTCTTTATAATGGTTTCTGTCGTAAAACGTCATGTGCAAGCTTTGTCTCCCGTTTCCTTATTATTGCTAGCACCTCACACTCTCTTAGGCCACCAACACCAAAGCTCCTTCATCTACGCCTTGTCTCGATACAACTAATCGATACAACAAATACTCAATACAGTAATTCTGTAAAACATCGTACATTAGTAAATACAATGGATGCGATCGTGCAAGAATGGCAAAGATTATGTGGGGGGCGTGATGAGTGGACCCCAAGAACGGTTTATAAGCAATGACGACGACGATTTATTCTGTTACGAACTATATCGGTAGCCGTCTTACAAAAACGCCATGTGTTAAAACAATGCTGCCTCATAGGATCGATTATGGGAAACCACATTCACGTGATGTAAAGCTTGGAGTTTGTCAATTTTCATAGAAACATCTGTTCATGTTCACTTTTACGTTCACCATACTGAATAAATCCATCAAAAACCGCACAAAGCTTTTGTGTTCACGTTACGTTCACGCCTCATTGTAAATGGGCCTCAAGGCTCAGTTTCAAGGTCCTGATATATTCGCGCGAGAGGAAGACCGAAAATAAAGTCTCCCTGTTCGAATTTTCTGCATGATTTTTATCTCTAAGAGCACATTTCGTTCATTTCAGGGCAAAAACACTTTTTTATCCTTTGTGTTTTATTTCATTAGTATTCAAGTCATCAGAAGCATCAAGTTTTAAAATCATGTATATCTACATTTGTATGACTACATTACTTGAATGTATTTTTGTATGTACATTTGTATGAATATATTACAACTTAACGCACGAGTAGCTTTCGAATAATGTGTTGAACACATCTTCACTAACAGTAGCAAGATTCAGAACTTCACTGTCGATCGTTTTCTTGCCAATATATTATTATTATTATTATTATTATTATTATTATTATTATTATTATTATTATTATTATTTATCCCATAACTGAAATATGTTTGAAAGATCATTCTTCCCAGAACAATATTTGCAGAATTATTAATGTTCAACTGTTACGTTACACAGTGTCACATACGCAGTGAATGAACTCCAAGATTTCAAGTATTTGCGTTTCGGCGTGTCGACATTAAGCGATGAGGATATAAAAGACAGTTCTCCGCGGCTTGAAGCGTTAATCTACAAGACGACGCTGTTTCACTTCAACTGTAACATGTGTTTAATCCCCATTATTACTTCGTCACGAAATGGAGCGAGAAATTCAAATACAAAAATCCCGGAAATGCGGCCACTATTAAAATACACTTTTCAGCACTCGAACATGGAAACTGGCATTTATCACACTTTATCGATTAGAAAGTGTAACTTTGCGGTCCACAACCGGCAAAATGGACTTTGCCATACATATACCGCAAAGATGCATTGGTTACATAAAAGTGAGTTCCGTAAAGTTCGCAAAACACTGGGGCACCAATAATCAACAGGGTTGACTCCTCGCTCACTGAGAATGTTCCCAAGAGTATACACTTTTAAGTTTGCACGAATTCGTACTAAAAAAACAACAAACAAACAATGTACGCAACTCGTAAGAAAGTGTCTTTCGCGTACCGCTCGTCTGAACAATACAGAAACCTTCTAGACACCACCTCATCTAGCGATTCATCGGATCGATTGCTCTGGCAACTGTTCGAGATATTTCGAATGGAGCGCGAACGCCGAATACCTGGCCGATTGTGCGTCTGGCGATGAATAGCGGTGAGAATAGCGGTGAACCGCTCGAGGAGGTGGGAAGACGCTCCCCCACTCTGCGCGCGGCGGCGCATCGGCTCCGGAGGAGGAGGAGGAGGAGGAGGAGGAGGAGAAGAAGGAGGAGGAGGAGAAGAAGAAGAAGGAGGGGAGGAGGAGAAGAAGGAGTAGGAGAAGAATGAGAAAGAGGAGGGAGAAGAAGGGAGGAGAAGAAAGAGGAGGAGAAAGAGAAGAAGGAGGAGGAGATGCAGAGAAGTGCGAGCGGTGGCGGTTGCATCACAGGCCACTTCGACCCAGCCAACCTCCACTTACCTTTCCCTCAGCTGGCCCGGCCACCCACCCGCGCTTGCTTGACCGCAACACAAGGCTTCTTACTCATCCAGAGGGCTGCAGGCATGGGGGTCACGGCGCCTCATTGAAAATGTTCCGGAGTAAGAAAATATATTTCAATCACTGTAATAACCACTATCAAAAAATATCATTGCTTGTAAATTTATTTTAATTGTTTAATAATCAACGTATTTTAAATTGCAATATTTTAAACAAATTCGAATTCAAATTCAAAGCATTTCTAGCAAAAAACGTACGGTAGCGTACACTTTTTAAATTTGATTTTTTCTTTACTCTAACCCAACTTCTAGCGCATCAAGCGCATAGATTCAATTCAGGAAAAGTGTAATTACAAAGGCATTGAAGATTCCAAGAGATAAATACTAGGTAGTAGGTGGAAAGTCTTCAATGAGATTGGGGCTATAATAAGTTACAATATGGATATTAAATAAAATTAACAATAAATAGCACATAGTACAAATAATCTGCAATAACCAATTCGTATTCATCAACATATTATCAATCAGCAATAACATCTGTCAACTGTCCATCTGTAATAAAACGATTCCAAGTCATTGGTTTGATGAAAGAACAGCAAACTGCTTCCTACATTTGATACGAAATTTCGATTGAAGTGGCAATGCGGAAGCACTGACCCGACGCTTTTCGAGTCTCCTGCAACTCCCTCTACGAAACTCCGCGGGCGGAGGCAGGGTGGGGAGGCACTCAGCTGAAGGTCGTTCAGGATGGAGGATGAAGGAGATCTCGAGAACCAGAGGCTGCGGGGCAGCCGGCGTAGATGGCGATGGAGTTGGAAGGCTGCAACGTTCGACCGCTTCAGATAATTACCTCACTTAAATATTTTGCTTTCCGAGTTAATGAAAAGAATAGTTTTCCAGGCTTACTTAACCTACCTCCATCTTCTTCTCGAGAAAATAATATTCGTCTTTCTCCCCACATAAACAAACTTTAAAATAAAATGTATGTGCGAGATAATAAGCTTCAATGAAACGATTACTTCAAATCTTTCTAAACAATTTCGCTACCTATCACGTAATTAAATATTGAAAAGAAAGATATTTATAATTATAACTAAATAATTTAAATATTAGCCACAGGGATTGTATTGGTTAATGAATAAAAAAGTAGTTTTCACGATTTAAGCACACCAAATTACGATGTCAGGGATTCTACTTTCCTTCCCATTAGCGAGTTTGTTTTTATTTGATAACGCCAAAGCAAGTCCAAAAGCAAATTCATAAATGGAATGAAAGTGGAACTGGTTGTGTAATGAGTGGTCATGGAAAAGTTACGACTGTTTAAGCAGTTGGTTTACATTAGTTCAAAAAGAATTGTAGGACCAACTGACTGCCTTCTCTCGCATTTCCAAGTTGTCGGCGAGGCTGCTTGCAGGCCGTCGACTTCTGCAATTAACATAAAACATCCTTGAGACCAGTCAACGAAAATTTCCAACGGATTACACTAAAATACGCATTACATTAAATTCCTGCGCAACACAATTTAATTTAACAGTGGCCACGTTTAGATTTAACTGAATCAATGACACCAATGACGATTCAGATTTAACTGAAAAATAAAAACAAGGAGAACAACTTTTAAAAAAATTGTGATTATAAAAAAATCATCGAGCAACAAACATCGACGTAAAAAGCATCGGCTTTAATATATCGACGTTTAAAACATCGATGTGTGTAAAAAAAATCATTATCCTTAATGTCGTATCCAATCTCAAGCGGTTCTTCGATTTAAAATTTCAAGCGTCAGTTTCAATTATTCGCGTTTTACTCTGTGCATCGCTGTTTGTAAAAAACGTCGGCACTTTCAACACATCAACATCGATGTCGCATCCCTATACTTGGATTTTTTTCTAACGTGGCGGCTGAGGGTAATATCTCCAAGAAAGGAATTCGGTACGACTTTTTCAGTCATTCTCAGTCCTGCCGCAGGAGTCGCTTGATCTGCAGCACTGCTTCGTGCAGTCGCGATCATGCGGTAAGACCAAGAAAGACGCAAAAAGTCGTGCCGAATACCATCTCGGAGATACTTCCCTCAGGCGCCACGTCAGAAAAACCCTAGTATAGAGCGATTTTCCTAAGGATGAGCCAAAGTGACAGCTAGTGCTGGCAACATAACTGAGGTTCTGTGCTCGTTGTGCCCTTGAGTCCATAAGACTCCATTCCCGCATTCGTCGTTTGCAGCTGGCTAACTTGTATATGGTTCGACGCTTCCTTTTGTGATGTCCTCGTCCGACAAAAATACAGTGCGCCGAGAGAAATAACAGAAATTAGGAAGTGCAGTGCTATGTGCTCTTCCGTAAAAATCTTTTTTTTTTAACATTACATTAAATTTACTTTTTGTGTGATTAATATTATGTTTATTTTAAAACGGAGACTTGAATGCGAGATGCGTACCGGTGCACGTGTTTCCGACTTAAAATCATTTTTCTTTCTATTTACATTCGTGGCAGTTTTCTTTTACTGTCTGTGAGAGCATGTTAAGAGATTTTCCTCATAAGTAATTAAATTTGAATATTTCCCGAATATGCTCTTAGACTTTTGCATAGGGATGTTTTCATAGGAGCCATTAGCACTTTACGAAGGGACGTGACTGAACAGCTGTCGCGGCGGAGGGTTACCTCTCTGATATACATGTGATGTGCACTTGTTTTTACGAACTGTCACTTTGGCTCATCCTTAGGAAAATCCTTCTATATAGAATATACTGCACTTCCTAATTTCAATTATTTCTCTCTGCGCACTATATTTTTGTCGGACGAGGACATCACGAAAGGAAGCGTCGAAGCCATTTACAAGTGAGCCAACTGCAAACGAACAAATGCAGGAAGGGAGTCTAATAGGCTCAACGACCACAGAACCTTCACTTATGTTGCCTGCACTAGCTGTCACTTTGGCTTGTTCTTAGGAAAATCGCTCTCTACAAGAGGGTCGGAGGGTGGGCGGTGGCGTCCTACCTCTGCGCAGGTGCGCGCTCGTTCCGCTGCTGCTGCTGCGGCGACGGCGCATGCGCAGTTTGCGGCGCGCGCCCGCTGCCCACTGGCGGGGCTCCATCGCCCCGCGGCCACGCGCTTAGCGGCGGGCGGCGGCGGCGACCTCTGGCATGGAGGGCTACGGGAGGGACCACTCCGCGTTTCAATCCACGCACTTCGCCGTCCTCTCCAAGCTCGAGCGTTGCGGTTACGTTGTCACGTTTGAGCGTTTTAGCTCACGCACTTCACCGTCATCTGCCATCTCGGGCTTTGCGGTTTTGGAGAACAAATTTTGAGCTTACAACCACGAATTCACCTTTTAGTTCGTGGACTTCACGAACGTATCAAATAACAAGTAATGAGGTTTTCGAATGTCAATTCACGAGCTATATGAATTGGGTATCCAATACACAGTTTGCTATCGTATCCGATCTCAGCGTTGCGGTTCTTATATTTCAAATCCCGAGTAACAGATGCCAATTATTCGCATTTTACATGCACTTCAATCACATTCTATGTCACGTGAAGTTCTCCCCAGCCACATCACGATATTCAGTAATTCGACTGTTCGTACAACTCTACTCCCGAGGGTTGCGATTGATGGATATCAAATCTTCTGTTATCACGATCAATCCGCAACCAGGTTTCTCCCACTCCAAGAGGAGTATTTCAATCACAGTTTCCAGAAGTAACTCAGTTTCCGGTCAATTTCACTGAATCAGCGATTGGCTTGTGCTAAACAAAGACACGATGATTTCCACGCTTTGAAATTTCACGTTCTGCCGTTCCTTCATTACCTTTCCAAGTAAAATCTGTTCACTCACAACCTATTTTATCCTATTTGATTCCACTCGGGTTTCCAGTTTGGACTATTCGATCCCGGGCATTTTCCACCGCACGAAGAGGCGAAGATTTTTCAGGGCACGGGAGAATGTTTCTACCTACCACTCTTCTTCCGTCTTCCTAAGAAAAATTCTTCACACACATGAACGCTTTCGTCCAATCACCCATCTCTGACAGTAGCTCAGGCGAGACACTTCCACAACCAAGAGAAGTTCACATAATTCAATCTCCGCTCACACGACTCGTCTCCCGACGTCTGATCCCAGACCCCATCTAGTTTAGGCGCGTTGACTCCAGTAGACTTGCACACCAATTCAGGGGGACGATTTCCACGCGAAGGCAGGAAAATTACACGCTTACCCTTCCTCACTGATCACTTTCCAAATAGAAACCGTCCATTACCGATCTATTTTATTTTGGTTGGTATCAGTCAGCATCTACATATTTCATTCAGACTGCCACAACTCGAAGAGGTAACGAGTGTACGCCACAGCAGAAATAATCCACAATTCACCTTTCCTCAACCCTCACTTTCCATAGAAAGACTTCTCACTTCCAGTCCATTTAATCCCATTCGTAGGCAGGTGGCATTCAGATTCGCGCATTGACCCCAGCACTCTTCCAGAACACGAAAACGGCAACAATTTCCACATCAGGCCAGGATTCCCTTCCTCGAAAAAAAAAAAGTCCACTTCCGGGCAGCTTAATTTCGTCTAGTAACAGTCGGCATCCAGATCCGACTCTTTTCACCCCTGCCAGTTGTCTTCCACACCACGAAGACGGCGACGCGTGCGGAGGCGCGAGAATTCCGCGAGACGTTGCCAAAGAGAGCGCGGCAGCCCGTGCACTGCGGACACACGACTCCAGAAGCTGCGAGGCCTTCGAGCGGAGAGACAGAGAGAGAGGTCCCTCCCTCCCCCGCGCTACGCCCCCTTTCCTCACCCACGCGAGGACGTCACGGCGCGGGAGGTCGGCGGGGCGGCGTCACGCGCGAGGCACGCGACGGCACGCCGCCGCCCGCGCAGGTAGGTACATACGCGCCGCCCGAGAACAAGGGAGACGCTTTGCCTTCGGAGCGACCACTCGCGTTGCCGGTTGGGAAACGGCCGAGTTTAAATGCCGCGCGGTCATTTGATGAGGATGAAACAGCCGTATCATTGTGGTGACTAAACATGCAAGTAATGGAGAATCGTCACGATTTTTTTTCCCCCTTTTAAAATACCAGAATGTGTGTGGCCAATGCTGAAGCCGAAATGTTCCGCAGTGAAGAATAACACGAAAATAAAATAGGAAAAAGTCTTTCAAATAAAAGCACAGGGGCTCTCCATCCGTTGAAGTCTCTGAACTCAAAAGACGAATTGGAACCAGACAGACGTCTGTTTGTAGTGTTCCACAACCCCGAATGCTTGGTCAAAGAACATGATACGATTTCTGCAGATTCTTCCATGAAATGTTAATGTTTGTAAGAACATATTACCATTGCAACAATCCTCTAGTTAGTATTAAAACCAGAGTCAAAAGCGAGTGAAGAGCCAAAGTAATTGTTAGAACAAACTGTAAGATAACCGTAATTTGCATGGCACATATGTTTCCCCAAGAAAAGGGGAAAGACATGCTGTAATGGTGCAAGTTCAACGAACTGTTCAATTCCATGGGGTTACCAAGGCACTAAGGATCCTCTAGTTATTAACAAGTTATTAACAAGCTATTAACAAGCTATTAACAAGCCTACGACCATTTTGACGGTAGAAATCGTGATCTTTTTCAAATCTAACTCATGGATTCTCAGATTAATCATCAACAGTTCGATTTTCAAAACATTTACATTTCTAATTCCCATTGTCCTGCGATTGATCAAAGATAACGAATCGTAACCTTTGTAGTCGCCGAGGTACGGAGTAGCGTCCACAGAGAGGGAAGATGGGGCAAGAGCAGAAGGCGGCTGCACACATTCGTTATTTGGCGAATAGCGAGCAACCCCTCGCCGCAGTAGTGTGGATGAATTACTCACTATTTGCCAGTGTGAGAACATTCGGTGCTCGCCCTAACCACCGCGTGTCAGTTTGGTTTGGTTTGGTTTGTTTTTTCGTGTTTCCGGGTGCGTCAACTGCTTTGGTCATTAGTCCCGTTAGTGTAGTGCATGTTTCTTTCTCGGGAGATGGCGGTGGTCTTCCCCCGCTGGATGGCGAGATCCGGCGCCGACCTACCGTCGGCTAGTGCTCTAATAAAACAGGCTCAAATAAAAAATATTTTTAGAAGTATTTTATATTTACAATTACTGTTGTTATTATTTATTTGTACGTCTCAACAGAGTAGCCGGTTGGGCTTGTAATCCGTACACTCCCTACAGCTGGCTAACCACTTCCTGAGATTCCCAATATTTAAAAATAATTATAATAAACATGTCAACTTCATTTTGTAGTCAAGGTACAGAAAACAAAACTGGTGAGCTTTGGGGAGCCAAAAAGCTGATTTTCAGTACCAGAGATGGCTACTTTTCGTCTTATGTACTACGCTCCTCTGTGTTGAAGGGTAGTTATGCTGGGAGATGTGCGTCCCACATCTGCCATAATTTGCGAACTTTTAAGCCTATCATATCTTTAATGCACAACTGGGGTAATTCCTTATCAGCAGAAGTACACTTATAGACTTCTTAAAAATTATGCCAAACCGTCATCTTTAGTGGCCTGTTGCAGCAAAAACGTTGCTGAACAAACCCCCACAAAATAGTTTTCCAAAAAATAGCACACACTACTAAAACTCTCGTATAATACTGCAATAAATTAAATACTTCAATAAAAACGTACTTTACGAATACTGCAATAACACAGTGGCATATTTATACAGTACAACAGTTCAACAAACTCAGACTACAAAAAAACTGCTGTTCCATAACGTAAAACATAAATAAGAAATATATAATACCACACTGCCTCTTCCATGACATCAGCTCTGGCGTAAGAGACGCACTAAGCATAAGAATTCAGTCGGTGCGCAGTATGCGATCAGGCAGAATTACACAATCAAATATTTGTATTCTTCAGTCAACATCAAAACTCTTTAATGGTTTTGTATATTTTTCCGAGTTCCTAGGTATCCATAGACACCTCACACGTGGACCGAGGTCGCTTAGTTTTCTTTCCATTTCTGTTCTTTGAAAGTTAGCAGGGCTCGGACGTTTTTATTGGTTGTTTAGTTGGTTAGTTAGTGGTTCCGGACGCGAGAGTAGCTTAAGCCATTAGTCCCGTAAGTGTAGTGCATTTTTTTCTCGTGAGATGGCGGTGATCTTCCCCCGCTGGATGGCGAGATCCGGCGTCGACCTACCGATGGCTAGGGCAGTTCTCCCCTAAGCAGGACTCTCCCACCAGCGGGGCACCGCCCCAGCCGGGACAAGATCTAAGCTCCCGACCGGTCTCCCGGAATATATGGTAGTGTAGTGCATGTTAGTGTAAGTGTGTGTGTAAGGGATGTGTAAGTAAGTGTGATGAGAGGATAGGACAAGGAAGGAAAGATCGCGCGCGGTCCGTGGACCGTTTGTTAGGGTACTACTCCGGCATTCGTCTGGTACTGATCTGAGAAACCACGGAAAACTACCGATAAGAGCAGCCGGCCGCTAGAATTCTCCTTCAGACAGCGACTGAATTCGACCTAGCTGAAAAGCTATTTTTGAAAATCCTGTCGCCACCAGGACTCCAACCTAGGACCTCCCGGTCAGAGGCGCCGCGGTGACATCCGTTGATGCACTGAGCTACCGCTCCCGGGTTTTTCCCCTCTTAATCTTGAGTGTTGAAAGGTTTGTGGAAATTCAGAGAACCGCCCCGTAGTTTCCATATGTCAAATTCGATATCACCTAAAAATAAATATTTTGTTTAAGACGCTTTAAAAATAAAAAATTTCGTCGAAACAATTATTATTACGTATTTCACTAAAATGTATAAGAATAAATGAATGTTTTGAGCATTTTCGAGTTTAATACTTTCGAGTATTTGGATATATGAGGAAAAACCTGCCAGTTTGGAATGCAGTGGTTGGTCTCACATCACATGGTACTGCAGAGAATTTCCCCGACTGAATGGAGAGTGTCTGGTTCTCGATCTGCAAAGACCCTTGAGAGCCATTCTAACACTACTGACGATTCGGGCAATGACACACCAAGCGATAACATACGCTCAAAACACGAGTCGCTCGCAAACGTCCTCAGATACACACACTCTCTGAATCTGAATCAGTGAAATTGTCGCTGATTCAATCAGTGAGCGCAAAGTCACTGATATCTTCAGTCGAAATGTGTAGTTTCGCTGACAATCAGTGAATATTGGAAGCTTTTCATAATGACTGCTAGCATTTCACTGGTTGTCAGTGGCAGTGCCGCGCCTAGGTCGCGCCACCGCACCGACCGGTCCAGTTATTCACGTGGTGTTGTGTGTGCAAGCAAAATCCCACGGCGGAACGAGTGAAATAGAGGTTTCCTGTGAGAAAACTGACCTGTGTCTGAAGATTGTTTTAATTGCGTTAGGTAAGTAGTTTTCGCTTTTCTGTGACTCATCTTGTTGATAACTGTGAGTCGTTTTATTTTATGGTGATCATTTAGCCATACTAAGAAATAGGTTATGAACATGTGATTAATACCACGTATTTGTTTTTATTAATAACTTGGAAACTTCTTATGTAACTTAAAAGTTTTAAAGTAACTGTTTGGTCATACAGTGTGAAATATCTGACGTGCAATGGATAATTTCGTTTATGAAAGTTGTAAAAAGTCCAATATGCTCTCGATTACACCACAGCAGAGCCGGGCATGCCAGCAAAATATTAACTCTTTCTTTGGTTTTTCCAATTTAGTTTAATGACACCAGTCCAGGAGTGGAGTTTTGAAAAAGTGTAAGAGAAAGTGCTGGAGCTAACTGGAGACTCTAACACTGAATATTTTGAAAGGTATTTTAATTTGCCAAAGGCTACTGTAATACTGATTTATTTTGGTCAGTGTTCCTTGCTTTCCTTAGTCACTAAACACATTATATTTTACTCATTTACATGGCGAGGCTAGTTTGGCAGAGTGGAGGGGGAGTGCAGATGGTACATCAAAGCCATTTGCCACTCCTGAGGTTCCCTATCCAGACCTCATAATTCTGCCAGTTAGTATGATTTTGTATGTAATCTAAAAATAAAGTAACCATTTTTTCCTCACATAACTTATTGACCTATCTATGTTTCTGTTTTAGGAGGACTCTAATTTGCATCTGGAGGAATTGGAAAGGAGAAAAACATTCAAGAAAAATGTCCAGCAATATTTGATATGGGTGAAAGGATAGAAAAACTATTCTTGTTTTGTTCAGGGTGATGGTTGGTTTTAACATCTGCCCTTTTTTAATAATAAAATATTCCTTCACCCATGGCAGCATTTGACTTACTTTTTAAATTAATATTTACAACAAATTTGGCATACTCAACATTAGCAATTTTTTTCATTTTTTGCAGTATATAATGATTATATCCTCCGAGTATTTAATTTGAAATAAAAACTCAGTTGGGTTTCTGTAATAAACCCTCCTCCTGGGAAATGAACAATGCTTCTGCATTTGTTCAATTATCAAAACCTTCTACCATTGGAGTTAAGTTTTGTTATATCATAGAAATTTGATTCTTTTGTTCTGTGTCTGGTATTGACTTCATAGATTGACTTAATGATTTTCCCAATATCGAGTTTGGCTCAATTCTAAATTCATCTAATTTCTTCATATTCAGGAGATTTTCATGTTCTATGTACACAAGATCTCCTTTTTTAATTCAATTTATCTCCTGTGTTGGTCGAATATTTTTGTTATCATTATGAGATTTTATTGTATTCGTGAGTGCTATTTTCCTCTCTCTTTCTAAATCTTCGTCTGTGCATTTTATTTTTAATTCATGTGGTAGGATATTTATGGTTTTACCCTCTAGAAAGTATTTTGTTGAGACTTATGTCACTGTATGTTCTGTCTCATATTTCTCCACAGCTTTTTTCACAATAGTTGTCCATAGCAATAGCAGCCTTTTTGTCAGTTTCATTCATAATACATCTTATTTTATTCACCAAAGTCTGGTTTAATCTTTCATTGAGAACATTGGCGCATCTATGGCAGTAAAAATCTATTTAATTTTTTTCTTTATTTGGAATTGTTTTAATTCTTTTGAACTTATTCCTGGATATTGATCTGTTAGTACCATCTAGACATCATGGTTTTTGTTACTTCCTCAGTTAGTTTTACGAAATCATCAGCGTTTTGATTTTTGATGTTAAAATATAAGCATATCTTGTGAAATGGTCGACCAGTAGGTGTGGGTATTTTTTGTTGACCGGATCCTCCGTAACCTCTGATGGTATCTATAGAAACTATCATGAAAGGGTACGTTGCTTGACCTAGGTGTGACATTAATCCAAATTTTGATTTTCTTCATGATTTATTCTTTACGCCGATGTCACAAGTTTCACAAATCTTCTCTATGTTTATATTTATATTTTTTGCTGTAAAGAATGGTGTTACTTTATCATCTGCGCTCTTCCCAGGTAACAATAAGTATTGTGTACATATTTTAGTAATATTTTACTAAATTCTTCTGATAATGAGTTTTTCTCTTCTTTTCAATTTTTATTATAAATTTCATTTAAGAATATTAGTTTCTTCTTATTGTTTTGTAGTTCTGTGCATCTTCTTTGATCCTTTTTTATGTCTTCTAATTTCACTGGGTTTACAATTTTTAATATGTCATCTGAGTTTTCATCAGGCTCTAGAACTGGATGCCTGTTTAAACAGTCTGCCTCTTGGTTTAATTTTCCAGGATTATATTTAACTTTAAAATTGTATTGGGACAAAGAGTATGTCAAATCACCCAGTTCTTAATGTGTTCTTGCTTTTCTATTTAAATTTTTAAAGGTTTATGATTGGAGTGCACCAAAATTCTCTTCCAAGTAGCCAATGGTGCCAATATATCACAACCTCTTTTATTGCCAAGCACTCAAGGTAAATTGCTTTTTTTTCCTTTTGAGCTTCACTCAATTTTTTCGAAAAATATGCCACTGGCTTATTATCCCCATTTTTGTCGTTGTTTTAGTACAGCTCTGATTTCTTTTATGCATGCGTTCTTTTTCAAATTGTTCCATTCTGATTTTACTGTATTTTTCAAAATCATACTTGAGTACCAATCTGTCAAGGGAAAATTTTAGAATTTCTCTTCCACAAAACAGCGTTCAAACTTGTTTATCCATTGGCATGCGTTTGAGTGTCTTCCATTAAATATATTGATAATAAAATCATTGACAATTTTTCTCAAATTTTTTACTTCAGATATTTGTTGCTTATCTTCTAAAACTTTCTTTAAAAGTTTCTTGTTTCATCTGAGGTACTCAGGTACATTTTTCAACTTCTTGTAATCTCTTTTCAACCTCTGTAATCTCTTCTATGAAGTAGTTGTAGAATTGCAAATTTTCCTCTTTATCCAAATATACTTTTGATAGATTTTCTGATAAAGAAATCCAGACTTTTCGAACTTGATCTGTGTTTTTTTAAAGTATTTTTTACCTTACCAAATATTTGTGTTGTAATTAGCTCCTTGTGAAGGTTTGTGTTTTAGAGTTCATCTGGTAAGCCATTTAAAATTTTTACCTCAAGTGAATTAATAGCTTAGAACTTGCGCTTCTTGATACATACCATCATTCATCAATTTTATTCCTGTCTTTGAAATCAGTAGCCAGGTGCCTCCATTGCGGTGTCGGGTATCAGTAATTTGTTCGGTAGCATGGCAGATTCGAAATTTTAGGAAACAATACACAATAGTCTTTGTTTTCTTTATACACATATATGTGTATATATACATGTGTATACATATATATGTATATATGTACATAGAAACAAGGGCATGCAGTGCTGTTAACATTTCCAATTTTAAGCTTGGCAATGCTGCTGATTTTAATTATGAAAATTATAATTAGCAGAGGAAGCTGATTAAGTTGCCTAAAACTTGCCAAATACTTGTAATAATACCAAATGTTTATTTGTATTTTTACTTTAAAAATGTTGACAGATTTAATGTCCTTTATTTATTTTATTGTAAAATTCACATAAAAATCCATTGAAATGTATTTATGTATATTTAAATTATAAGAGTCCTTTCTTTCACTACTTTCTTCCCATCTTCCTTTTCAGAATTTGTGTATTGTCACCGAAATTGTCAATAATATGTACATAAAATGAAGAGTGTTTAACTGCAGGCCAATTTTTCTCCGTAGTGAGTTTTGAAAAGTTCCTGAACATCGGTTTTCTTCTTTGTTGTATGTTTTTCATTGGTTTAAATAAAGACTTGTATTCTCTTATCTCACTTAAAAAGGCAGTATCTTCCTTTAAAATTACCTTAATTCCAACATATCTCTTTACCAGTATTCCTTTCATTGAAAAGCCAATTGTTTGTAAGTAAATGATGTAACAAAACTCTCCCTACCCCAAGGATAATGTGACTTAAGGAACTAAACCATAACATAGGACAATTTTTTTCTATGTGATAATGTTGAAGACAATAAATGAACATATATATGGATTGCTCATATGAAATAGAATACAGATCTGTTATTACCTCAATTTTCAATTTTTTTTCTGAGTTAAGATATTGACTCAATATCTTTGCCATAATGTGTATATTTCTATTGTATTTGTTTAGTAGTTAATATTTACAGTGCTGTTCAAGAAGATCATTTTCCCATAAAAAATTTTTCAATAAATTTGTGCCTTATTAACTTTGACTTTCTTTATACTATATGTCGCTACCCCTGTACTATACTGCACAAACCCTAAAATCCTACTATTGAGATATCAAGGGAAAAATACTTCAAATACAGATATAAATTATTTTCATATTTATGATTATATATTATAAATTATTATTATTATATTTATTGTATTGTATTTATCAAATTTTTATGTTTTTGAAGGATTTGTTTAAAGCAATACAGTGATTTCTCAGTAGTAGGATTTTTGGGTTTGTGCATTACAGTACTGGAGAAGCGATGTGATACTTCACTGATTCAAATAAGTGAAACCTTACTTTCACTGATTGCAGCAGCTATTAATTCCACTGGTTCAATTAGTTGTCACAGATTTCACTGATTCAAATAGTGAAATTTCACTGATTCAAAAGTGAAGTTTCACTGATTCAAATAGTGAAGTTTCACTGATTCAAAAAGTGGACCCGTTTTTCACTGATTCGTTCAGTTCAATTCACTGATTGTCGGTGGCAGATTTATAACTACCACAATCAGTGAATAGTCACTGTCAATCAGTGGTTTTTCACTGATTCAGGCTGAGAGAGCACGAAAAGTGCAGAATGTTGAAGAGAACGACGTCCGATCTTGGTAATTGAGTTCCATAATAGTCGTTATAATAGTCATTATTGCCCGATCTTTCTTCATATGACTGTTCCATTATAGTCATTAATAAATATTTTCGTCGTTTTAAACCTTTTTTCAATATTTAAGCACAAAAAATGAATGTTTTTCGGTCCGTAAAAGCAAATTTTTAAGCACAAAAAAAACGAATGTTTTTCGGATGTGAGGCCTAGAAATTAGTATTGCAGACAAGGCGCCTCCATCTTCCTGGTGCCCCCGATCCCGAGAAGCGGGTGGCGGCTGGGATGCTGGGGGCGGGGCGGGGAGCGCGAGCGTGCCTGCGCCGCGTGCGCCACCTGTGGGGCAGCTGTCGCGCCTTCTGCCCTCGACACGCACGCTCCAGCACCGCGCGCGCGCGCCTCGCTCGTTGCCAGGCCGCCTCCGCTCCGGGTTGCCTTTTTCACTTTCTCACTTACGTACGCATATATGGAGTATAGACAAAGTTATGTAATGCTGCGCGAGAAAAAAACGCGGATTTTTTTTTATTGTTAAATAGTAGTTTATGAAATTAGTTCTTAATATTAAGCTTTATTGCGTGAGTACATGTTTTAAAAACGAGCGACATTAGGAGCGACTTTTCAAATTTGTACGAATGCAACAAAGCAACATTATAAACAAGTTGCATACGCTATTTTTTTATATAACAGCATTACACATTTTTAAAGAGAATGAAACTTAATAATGTGGAACAACTTCCATGTGACGTGTCGGGTAATTGACATCAGTACGAGATAACGGTGGTCGGCTATTCCATTTACCGCTATCGCCCCAAGATTCTCTCGTTCCGACTGGCCGAATGTGTGATGACGCAATCATTCATGCCGTAAAATCTAATACGTCATCATTTGTGCCGTAAAAGGCCCTTTTATGAAAGATTTCTTGCAACATAAAAGGTCGTTTATAATGCGGTATACAAAAAATTGTTTTTCCCAATTATATTTTTGCGCGAATTTTAAATTTTAAACTGATAGAAGTGGTTTTTTTTTCGCTATTGTCGACATTGTTTAAATTCTGAAAAGAAAAAAAATACATGAATGTTATAAGACATTCTAGGGGTAAAAAATGAAAGAGAACTCCAACGTTATCGCGTTGAAAATTAATTTTCATTTTTTTTCCTATTGAATTGGGCGTCAAAATTGGTGTCAAAAATACCTTCAAATTCAAATATTTTTCCACGTGTCTGTATTTGTTTTCACCCCGATACATGCAATACAAGCTGAGAAAAACAAAACGTGAAAAACACGTTTCTCATTGTCTCTGCAACAATTGCCCTAGGAGGCTGATTATTTGGAAGTCTACGGCAGTTTTAACTCTAATTTTCATATGAGCATCGCGATTATTAATTTGGTTTGGGGGCACTTTTCGCCGCCTTATTCGGCTAAATCCTTTATTACGCATTATCAAAACGTCTCTAAGCCCATTTTGAACTTAGCGTATCTGCCGTAATCCACCGTTAACTTTTTGTGTTTTTGTCCTGTCACATTGCAGTCATTTAATTTTATCCCAGGGGTTCGCAACGTTAGTAAGCAGGGCTCCCAGACGGACACCCGTCTAGTAATCTGTGAGGCCTCGAATCCCTTATCTTCCGTGACTTAACAGAGCGTAGTTAAGCAATTCGCCTAACGAGGCCAATGGGCTATTTTCTTCCAGGGGCGTTGAAGTCTCCAGGACAAGGGGCTGGTCGTAGTGTGTATTGGGGTCAGGCGCGTTAACTACTGAGATGGTTAGTCACCTACGTGTATTGCACATTACACTCCAGCGGTTGGCGATATTCTTCCCCCGCTGGAACGTGAAATCCAGCATATCCGCCAACAGGGAGTTTTCTCCTGCAGGTATCTCCCTGAGCGGGGTCACCGCCCTTACTGGGAAAAGCTCTAAGCTCCTGAGATATGTGGCAGAGTAGTGCAAGCAAGTTAGTGAGTGAGCAAGTGGAGACGGGAACCAAGTCGGGGAAGCAAAAATCAGCTCAGTCCCATTTGTTTGGGTATTGCACCGACATTCGATTGCAGCTGGCATTGATCTTAAAACAACAAAACAAAAAAAAAAAACTGAAAAAAAAACAGCATTTAGTCGACCCAATTATCTAGCTAGTGTCGACAATCCATCACCGCTGTTTCAGAAAAACAATGCATCAGCGAGTACCGCAGGAGCACCATTTCGCACGAACAACCTAACCTCATTCCACAGATGCACTTCCTGATCGAAATTGAGATAGTATAAAAAAAGCCCAAATATAATTTAAGACATCTATTTTTGCAACAACGAGAAAAGGATATAGTGCGGGCGATTTTTGTGAGGCAGTTGAATTGTTGAACAGACGCTCGGCGCGACTCGAGTTTGAAGCGTCTGAATTTCTGACTCATTCTCTCAATGTGGTTTTCCCATTCACGGCTGAGGTTGGAGTGACAGCGCGCCATTTGGACGCATGGAGTGGACGTGAATGGCCCGCCCAAGGACCTCATTAATCCACTTTCAAGAGAGATTTTATACGAATGTCTGGGTGGTGCTGCCTGTAAATCTGACGTCGCGTTGTTCCTACAGTGGAACAACCCGCGGGAAGAACGCGGATACCCCAACCGGTAAAAGCCAGGCTTGCGAGCCTCGCTTGAGAGTGGATAGGGGGACTTAAGAATTCTCACTGCGTGAGGTGCAAGGCGAGGGAACTTCCGTCACTCTCATACAGAAAATATGCGTGTAAAATTGCTGTCACACCCTTGACCCACCGGCGGCGGCGAGGTCCGGTTAGCGTATCGGACTGCTATACCCAAGTTTGCGGGTTCAAACCCGATCGAAGCCGTGGATTTTTAAGGGCGAAAAAATCCTTCGTACGCCTTCCTTTGGAGGGGAAGTAAAGCCGGCTGTCCCATGTTAGTACATTTACTGCATGTAAAAGATCCTCAAGCCTAAATGATGCCTCTGAGCTAAATTCAAATCGCCTGTTTCGTCGCCCAAGTAATACCTTCTTTCTCTCATGATTGGTGAAAGGAGTGTAACGAAATTTGCGTGGTCAGACGGAAGAGCAGGCCTTATGGCCTGAGTCTCGCCACTTAAAATAAGGCAAATTCAATTCAATGCAATTCAATTCAATTGATCAAAACTGAACCTCATTCATTGCGTCTCCTAACTTTTCGAACTTTTGTATGCAGTGTCTTTGAACTAGGGTTTGAGTCCCAACGGTAGCACAATTTTCGACAGTAATTAAATAGCTAGGTCGAATGCAGCTGATGTCGGAAGAAGAATTCGATCCGGAAGTTTTCCGTGTTTTCTCAGATCAACACCAGGAGAATGGCGGAGCAGTACCCTAACGAACGGGCCCTGGACCGCGCGCTATCTTTCTTCCCTCTTCCATGTCCGATCCTCACCCTCAACTTGCACGCACTTACACTAACATGCACCACGCTACCACACATGACGGGAGACCAGTCGGAAGCCAACATCTAGTTCCCTCTGGGCTGGTGGGAGATATCTGGTTGGGAAAACCTCGCAAGCCGATGGACAGGTCGACGCCGGATCTCGCCATCCAGCGGGGGAAGATCACCGCAACTTCCCGTGACACAATCAGTTAGGGGACTAATGACCTTAGCAGTTGACGCGCCTGGAAGCACTAATCAATCGAACAGTTGTAACAGCAGTCGGACCGACAGCAAGCCGCACCACCTCGGAGCACGCAGAAGGCCACAGTGTGGGCAGCTTAGGATTTCGTGAAACTGGGCACGAGTCTAGCAATATCTGGCGCATGTATGATTCAAACGCGGGAGTTTTCAGTGACTGTCAGTGTATCTCCAAAGTTGGAGACCACCCCTCCCCATTGTTTCTCTAACGTGCCCAAAACGGACGCTAGAACAATTAAGAGGTTGTATGGGTAATAGCTTCGAGAAAAATAGGGATGGGTTACGTGACACTACGATGCGGTGCAGGCATGAAAACGAATAAAAAAAATCGAAAACTTTTCGTGTATGAAATTTATTTAGTTTGTTCTGTCATCGAGAAATAGCACCTTTGATTTATAAATAATGCAAAAACATGTAATTTTCTTTTTCGTCACAGTGAAGGTAGTAAATACAAGAAAACAAGAAAGTTACAATATTCTATACACGAAAAAACATTTTTATTATTCTATACAATATTCAATATACACGCAAAAACTCGCCACGAATTTTGGATTTTTTTCTAAGTACAATTGATGACCATACTAACTACAGACTTCATATTTTGTGATGACGGCTCAATAACCGACTGAGTGGTTTATGTGCATTGCATATCAAATGAAACCAGGATAAATTAAAATATTTATGATTCAAAAATTAAATGTAGTTAAAAATACACTGTCCATTGAAATTTAATAACAGTGCGAAATTAAATTATAAACACTGTTTCACCGCTTACTGATAATTACGAATACTCTGCTAAATAAAAGAAGGTCGTTGATTATGGAAGCTTAATATTCCCTCCGTGTTCGGAGCGCACCTTACTCTTCATGTAACAGAGATTCCCAACAAGTAGCGACATTCTGAGAAACCTAACGGGAACTTGTAACTAAACTGCTACGACTTTCCCACCGGTATCGACACCTCCCTCGTAGTTGGATCACATCCAAACGCACCGTTTTCTCGCCTGTTTTGCTCTTCGGTCGTGACAGTTCTGTTAGCGCCGAGGACTCGCAGACAGGGAACAGCAGTTTCGCTTTCCCCATGAAGAAAGTCTCACTAGGGATAGACACCACCCTAGAGCGGGACAGAAACTGCTACGTTCTGACGATGAAACCAGCGGCCGTAGCTCAAGATTGTCGGTCACATTATCGAAATGCAAGTAATTGAGAAAAAAATGTTTTGTTCACAACAATGATCATTCATGCAGCCTGAAATAGAAATAACCTAAAGGAAATTTATTAAATAAGCAGAAGTGAAAAAAATGTATATGGAAAAAATAATTCAAAAAAGGCCAAGAGGACTAAATAAATCAACGATTTTACCCCATATAGAATAACAAAGAAAAAAATATATTTAGATAAAATGCTTTTCTTTTCAAATAAAAATGTATTTCCAAAACGTAGACTTTATTGAACGTTTTCGGGATTAATTTGTATTCGAAATACAGTAACTACCGTAACATTTTATTGTCATAATTCATTACAATGGGATATAATTTTTCCCTCATTCCATTTAGAAGCGAATTAAAGATCCAATGTCTCAATACACAGGCACTGAAAATACGTTTTTCCTTCGAGAACATAACTTTATGTATATAAATTTAAATACATTGCTGCAATGTCCTGTTCATTCCTTTACTTCTCCCTAATCTTCCAAGCACTCCAAATCTTCTATACGCATTTTCAATATCAGCATTCGTATTTTTTACTGCCAACAGATTTAAATATAAAAGAAGTTTCATTAAAATTAATCCAAATTAATAAAGAGAGCACTTTTATGTAGTGTATCGACGTTGCACTCTCGAAATTTCAAAATCTTCAAACAAAAATATCTAACACGAAATGTTGAATTACTCCAGCTCCTATTTTAAATTGTGAATAAAACTACTTGTTGACATTATTTAATGAAGCAAAGGTGTTACATTTTCAAAATGTTTACAATTATTATATTTGAATCATGTAATTTTTTAAATATTTTTTATGGATCCTTAAATCTTTTTCCAAATGCTTTAGTAATTATTATTATTATTATTATTATTATTATTATCATTATTATTATTATTTTACACAGCGTTTGCTTTGGTGAAAAACATACGGTTAAAATAATTGATGTTATAATTAAATTTTCTTCACAATTTTGTATAAATTTTTGGTCGAGTTTGTACATTATCGATGTTTCGTCGTAATGTAAAATCCCCCTAGCACAGTTTTGTAAATGAAATAACTGATAATACCACTATCAGTTTATGCATTGGAACCAAACGAACGCAGTTTGTACTACCTTCATCGATCTTTATCTAGCTTGAGACGATCCAGACCTATTATTTCCTTCACCTTTCCTCGTATTACGCCCATGAAGAAGCATTTTTTAAAAATTTGATTTCAGTTAAATTTTAATTATAAAGTAATATACACGGGCACGGTCAAATTAAATTTTGTTTAACATGAATTTGATATGAGAGATTACTAAACCAACTGTTCAAAAACCTCTAAGGGTTTTGGCCGATGTATTATTAACAGCGATGAGTTAATTTTGAACATCCATGTTTGGCACCATCGTCGTTTCGTTCTCGATACCGCATCACCAATCCGTTCCCACGTGTCGCCAGCAGCGCGCCCGCGTGTCGCCGGGCGAAGCACGTGCGAGCCGCATCGCTTGTGCGCGTGCCCGCCCCGCCCCGCCGACCGCCGCCTTCGACCTCCGCCACGTGGCAGCGCGCGCAGCGCCGGCTCCGACCACGCCCCCGCGCGCCAGTCCGCCTCCACCCGCGCGCCGCGGCAGCTTCGGCCGGCGGCCGCGAGGCAGCGCTGGCGGCGTCGGCGGCGGCAACGGCGAGCGAGTCCGCGGCGGCGGGGCGGGCGAGGCGCTAGGAATAAAGATCGCGTCACGCGGCCCGCAGGCTCGATGGCACGCCACCGTCGCCCGGCCGGGGCAAGTTCGTCGGCGACCGGCCGGCCGCCCGCCCGCCCGCCCGATCTCACGCCTCCCCGCCGTCTCTGTCGGGCGGAGACGCCGCGGCGACGGTCAGCCAGCGCGGCGCGGCACGACGTTTCGCACTCCAGAGATAACGAACTGTACGTTTGGTGTTGTTTTTATACACAACACTATTCGCACATCACAACCAAGCTAAAAATTATTATTTTTTAAATAAATCCTCGTCAATTTTTAATGACAAGGAATGCTAATATTCGCTCACAAGTCATGAGAAAAGCAGGAGACAAATAAAAATATTTTTAATGTACTGAAACACCATCCAATGACACACGTTTTATTTGAAGTGTCTTACAAAACGCACACACATTTTTATATTCATACGGCATCGGGCTGGGATCCCGGCGGGGTCAACTCTTGACTTCCTGGCAATCTATTCTTAATAAGAAGGAATGTTAATATTTGCTCACACGTCATTAGAAAAGCACGAAACAAATAGGATAAAAAACATTTTTAGGGGCTAGGGGTGTCTATATCACTATTAAAACAAGAGATATATTATCCGAAAGACCAAATTATTTTAAAGACGTTTTTCTTTCAACGACTGATATTGTAATAATTAACTACGAGTCCTATCACATGAGGATTGTCAGCAAAATAGTCATTCGCCACTCACAATTTTAATTATCAGATTTACATTCAAGACTGTCAGGGAAAAGTTCTCAGATGATGAAGTTTTGAAGATTAATACAGACTTTTAAAGTTTCCGAAACATGCACGAAGCAAAAAAAACAAATCGACCATCACGAAAAACATTTTTCCTCAAATCGAGCTACGACAAAGCAGTAATTCACATATAGTGAAATGTTTAAAAAGCAATATGAATGCGTTTGAGACAAAACATTAGTGAGACCAATGAAATAAGACATTTATAGGAAAAGCAACAATACACGCACGTCACACGCCAATGAGAAAGCATCAAATGAACACCGCACTACTGGCTCGACGTCTCCGGTCTAGCGGTCGCTGCAGGAAAATGAACACAGCTTGCTGCAGGCAAGTACATTTCACACGCCGCACCACCACTAGCAGTGAACTGTACCGGCTGTCCCACTTCCTGCTAACGAGAAACCACGGTCTGCATTTCCATCTGCACTAACAGAATACTAATTAAATAATGATCTATGTAAAGGGATTCTCAGGAGTGCCACATGCGGCGCATTGAGAAAGTGTACCCAGCGACGAAACAATCTGCGCGTCGATTGTCAACAGAACCAAACGGAATTGTCACTACCAGACGTGCGTGTAGCTTATCTTTGGAAGTTTTCGGATTAAAAATCTGGTTCTGCCTCGCACTGACCACGATCTGACCCAGAGCCTGAAGAGAAGAAAGGCAGCGGAGGACAAGTACTTATCTTATGGAAAAACTTTAGGTTTGACAACAACCTTACATACCCTAACAGACATTACAATTATAACGCATATCATTTAAAAGAAATTTCTGATTCATTGGCGCAGAGAACGGGAACATTGTCCAAGCACGCTGAGTAGGTCTGCTAGTACGAGGTCCACACAATGCATGTTTTTTTTCCCAAACAGCACTTCATGGCGAGGTTCAGTTTCCTCAGAATAGAAGGCGGCAACGGCAAACAACCAATGTTGCCAACTGCCAGGAAGAGGGAAAATCATACATGGGAAAGCCTCCTTCCTCGCCTACGTTCAGTACACAAATATTCAAATAACAGCATTATATAGAATTAACATTTTCTATCATACAATAAGGTCATTAACGTATCTAGTGAACTTCCTGCATAGATTGCATGAATGAGCGCAGGTCTCTCGCATGAAGTTCGTCGGGGATTCCTCAGGGTTCCATTCTCTGACCCACTTGTTTTTACCATTGTATGCTTGTAATTAGAGCATTGTAAATTGACCATACTAAAATAATTTCACAATCAATTAAATACCTATTTTTTTGTTAAGAGCCAAAAACGTTGACCCACGAGGGGCGAGGCAGCCCCCTGCGACGAGTCACACCTCCGCGACGAGACGGCCGTGCGTGAAGGCGCTTGAATCGGTTCGGTGCCCCGGGTGGGGTGGGGCGGGGCGGGGCGAGCACGTGGGTGGGGCACGCCCGCGTGAGTCAGCGGCGACTGTGGCTGCGCCCGTCAGCCAGGCAGGCAGGCGGCCAGGTGACCCCTGGCGCTGGCCAAGCGGATGCGGCGGCGGCGGCGGCGGCACACGCCCCACGCGACCCGCTTCGACCTGCGCCGCCCTGTTCCACTCCGCCTCGATTCGCCCTGTCCTCTCCTGTCCCGTTCCGCCCTGGTCATTAACGGCCCCTCCCACCCCATCCCGTATCCCATCTTCGTTTCAATCCGGCCCCGCTCATTCTTCCTCGCTTCGCAACGCCCCTCCCCAACTTTCCTAAGGTTCGAGTCCCGACAGTAGCAGGATTTTCGACACTAGGTGCATTTGACGCTAGGTCAAACTCAACCGGTGTTTGAAGGATAATTCTAAAGACCGGCTGCTCTGATCGGTAGTTTTACGTGGTTTCTCCGATCACCTCGGAATGGTGGAGTAGTACCCTAACATATGGCCATGGTCCGCGCGCGATCTTCCCTACCTCTTCCTTGTTCTATTATCAGCCCTTACTTACACACGCACACGCACGACACTACCACAAATGTCGGGAGCTTAAGAGCTTGTACTGGCTAAGGCGGTGTCCCGCTGATGGGAGATACGTGGTTGGGGAAAACCCCACAAGGCGACGAGTAGTTCAGCGCCGGATTTCGCCATCCAGCGAGGGAAGATCACCGCCACCTCTGGCGATAAAATCATGCACTACACTGACGGGACCAATGACCTCACTAGATTACGCTCCCAGAATCATTCATCAATCCCCCCCTTCGTACCGCTTCCCTTACGTCCCGCCCTGCCCGCCCCCCCCCAACCGCCGTCCCGCCACCCCCCCCCCCGGGTCACCCAGCCCGACCCGCCCCCTCCGTTCGCTCGCCCCGCGCCGATCCGCCCCGTCCGCCATCGCAGTTCGCACTTCCTCCTCGCCCCTTCCTGCCTGATAATCCCCCCGCTGCGCTGCGCTGGGCTCAGCCCCGACGCCCGCGACTCCCTGCCTCCGATGCACACCGCTCTCCTTACTTTCTCGTAGACGTACGGGGTCATTTACGTGGTACTGAAGAGGGGCGATTTAACGTATGAGCGAACCCGGCGGCCGCCGCGGGCCTGACTTTAAAGGTTTAAATATGGAAAACAGTTGTTAAATATCTCAGTCTTTAATTACTGAGTTGCTCTTGAGTTACTGTTGTTGTACTGAGTTGTTGAGTTACTGTTTAATTAATGACTAATTAATGTTTACCAAAGATAAACTCACCCTTCAAAAATAATATTACGTTTTTCTTTTACCAAAGATATAAGATACGTTAATAGAGTTTTAGGTAATAGATTTTTTTTTTCTTTTCAAAGTGAATAATCCTTGATCGATCTGGGGACCTCGTAACTAAAACAATTTTGTAGCACAAGTTCTTTATTCTTTCTCTTTCACAGTGAACCTGTGAAGGAGGGAGATTTTTAGCTCCTTTTAGGCGCTATTACGGCCAAGTAATGGCGTAAGTAACTTCATGGAGGGGAGGGCATTTATCTTAAATATTTCGCATGAAACCAATTAAAAGCTAGTTTAAGTCTATTTACATTACTCGTACATTTAATCGAATGCCTTTCGTCATATCTAAATTGATTCTGCTAAGCGCTGAAATTAAATGTCTTTTGCCAGTAGCAAATATTAAGTGAACTAATTTTCTTTGTAGTTAAACAAATTCCACAATTCAATTATTACAGGGTCTTTCACATAATGTAAAAGGAGAAAATGGAGAAAATATTTTGTAATCAGATTTAGTGGAATGTTCATTATTACGTCAAATGTTCAATTCTTTAATTAATAATGTTCTAGTGAAACGTCACAAAATCTATTTTTAATTCAAAAGCAGAATAATTCGCTCGTGTTAGGGAAGAGGGTATAAGTGCTGTTTGGAAAAATTTTACAGGAGAAGAAAAAGAATTGCATTTAGTGTGGATATACTTCAATAATTATTATTCAGCTACAAAGATATACATAGGTAATTGGTATTTAGTTAGTTTAAAAGAACGAAAGTAAATCATTTTGAAATAAAAGAAAAGTTACTACACTCAACTTAATACTCGATTTATCTGACTTATACCCTTTTGCCCAAATGCGAGCCAATTAAATTTGTTCGTTCAAAAGAGTAAAATTAAGGTTTCATTCATTTTGTCCGATTTCCAGCCTCAAATGTTGGCACCCTGCACCCGGATCTATAAAGAGTTCGCACAGCCAGTATCTCACTTTCTCCTCCTCACGTACAGCCGTCGCTTTCTTCAATGTTCGACTTCCTCGGGTCAAGGTCACGTACACGGCTTTGACGTCGATTGCATACGGGAGATTCTCACGGAATTTGCACGCACCGTAATTTTAAACGATCGAAAATCAAAACGCAGAGCTTGATATCCTTTCATTGAAATGAAGATACATTCCTGGCAACTCGTGTTCAATTTGCCTGTAGTCTACATAGTCACTTTTTGGGGAGAGCAAGCAAATACAAGAAAAAAGCTAACCTTCAGTAGAATTTGGCAATTGACCTCAAGATAGTCGTATTTCTATTAAAGATAGAATATTACATTTCCGCACACTTCACAACTGGGTCAGCAATACTGCATCTCTGAAAATTGCATTCTCAAAGCCACGAATTTTTCCACTCTAAAACATTATTATTTATAACAACATGCAAAACTCTGATAATCCCACCCCGCGAAGAGCTCACGTTAAGAATTAAAAACATACATACTAGAACATTATTGCACCGCAAAATGAAATTTAAAAAATATTCGATGCTACATTCCGGAAAAAGTAAACAAATAAACATATGAACAAAGTGAAAACACAAAATGTTTAAATTAATGAAAAAGGTGAAGGAAGAGAGTTCAAAATAACTCTTTTTCTTCACTATTTTCACGATTTTTTAAAAACTGAACCATAACGAACGGAGGTAAAGCTAGGGTCTTCCACAAAGTAAGCAAATCTTATCCGGATTTAATGTGTGTTATGAATTACCTCAGTAACAAAAAAGGACATTGATCTTGACGATGGATTAAAGTAGCTCCTTTTATTCACTCAAACATCTTGTTTCATATCCGCGTTCGGAGGCACGAATCATCCTTAAAGTCGAAAACCAAAGCTTATTTAGACGGTAAGAACTTCATGTTTAAAGTGTAAGCGAAAAAAAAACACGAAATTTAACGGATGTTTTGCAGTACACCGTGAAGTATGCTATATTTTTATTTCGCTGTTTGCATCACTGACGAGTGATACGGTTTTACAAACTATCGACTTGTTCCTAATTCCTAGAAACCTTTATAAACTATAGTCGATGAAGCAAAGATGTCGGGAAATCTCACGATGAGAGGACATGAAACTTATTGGAGTCGAAACAATGCGAATTAAGACGACACGTGACATCAAACACCAATGTCTAATACTTTAGAAGCATAAAAAGAATTGAACTGAGCCATAAGCAAGTTGGTGGACCAGCAATATTTAACTCCTGAATTCTAACAACAGCACACAACATGTAACTCAGCTTAAATTGTTTTCACGTCATTAATTTAACGACAATGAAAAACAAAGGAACGACGGACTGAAATGAATGAAAAACAACTGCAAATTAATGAAAAACAGTTGCAATTTTATATTAATCGATATTAGAATCACTGTCATCGAAGAAGGCTTCTCTTCGTGATGTTGACGATGAATGAATGGAGAGAATTAATAAGGAAAATAAACAATTTAAAAGACGAAGGAGCCAGAGCAGAGGAAAATTAAATGACGTCGGTAACAAAGAAAACGGTAACGACCACAACAATAAAGCAACCAAGAAACGTGACAACTGACACGTCCAAAATGAAGGCACATACATCAGTGATGTCATCAAAGACGACGATGGTGGCGACAACGAAGTCTGTTACGATTAGGAAGACGATGACGACAAAGATCACAACAATGACGAAGACGACAAACACACATGACTAGGCCAACGAAGAAGACAAACATGACAACCAAACACACGACAACGAAAACGAAGACATTATTACAATTACGAAGACGAGAAACATGACAACCAAACACACGACAACGAAAACGAAGACATTATTACAATTACGAAGACGACAAAAACACGATTACGTCGACCAATACATGACCACGACAACAAAGCCACAGACACCGAAGTTGACAATGACGAAGACAACGGCAGCTACGAAGCCGACGAAGGCAATGACGACGGCGCCAGAAGCTGCCGCCGACGCCAGTGATGACAACGAAGTCGACGAGGAGGTCCGCGACTCCGAGCCGCCGAAAGAAACAACAACAACCCCATCAACAACATCACAACATGAAAGGCGCCGCCGGCTGCCGGCGGAGCAGGGGCCACCGCAAACGCGTCTGCCGCCGCCACCGCCACCGCCACCGCCGCGGGGCGAGCAACGCGTGGGATGCGCTCAGTAACCCACTGACATTTGCTCAGGCGGGCGAGCGGGCAGGCAAGGAGCGCGAGAGAGGGAGCGGCGACGCCGCGCGCGCGCCAAGCGGCCCGCCGGCGAAACTCGGCAATGCGTCTGCTCCGCACAGCTGCCCGACATTTGAATGCCAGCGGCAGCGCGCGATGGGACCGGAATGCAGGAAAAGGGGGCAAAAATGAGTCCTTTTTTTTATTACAGAAAACCGACGAAGTCCAAACACGTTTTGGTTCTTATTCCCAGTGCTGTCATTCAGCTGGTTCGCACAGGTTTGCAGTCAGACTTTCATACATCAGAATCTGGCGGTTCCTTCGATAACATTAGCTAAACTTAGATACATAGAAATAATTACGAAATTTTCGAAAATACTTTCAAAACAATATTGGAAAAGTTGAGTAAAATGGATAATTAAACAATAAATAAATAAAAATATTTTAATAGTTCGTGCCACTTATTTATGAATTCAGTACTGCATTAGTATTGCATTCGCAGCAAATCACTGAAGTTAAATTTTAAAAAAAATCTAATGGATTATTGAACATATGCTGCACTCTGTTCAAAATTCTGTTCACGTATTAACCCACTAAAACACTTTGTTTGGAACATTTTGTCTTAATTGATAAGCCTAGTCATTGAATCCGTTAGATGAAAACATCTCTTTTTTTTTCGTTTTTAAGTGTGCTACGCACATGAAAAGTAAGCTTTCTTTTACGATTTTTAAAGCTGCAAGTAATTCGCGTTATGCAAGTGGCTTTTCTGGTAAAATTCAGTCCAACTAAATTTCTACAATAAGTAAAACTGGCAACTGTGGTTTTAAACACCGTTGTCCTAGATTTTGGTTCCCACCTAGGTGGATTTTCCACACCAGCTTAACAGTTGGCTTGAAGGCAGCTGCCCGAACGAGAATTCTAGAGGCCAGTTTCTATTCTCGCTCATTTCTGTGGTTTCCCCAAATTCCAGGCGCGTGCGGAAGTAGTACTTGAAACAACAGGCCACGGCATACTTTTTTTCCCCCCGTTTTTTTGTATTACTAGTTTGACAGTTCAACTTCTTAGAAATTCCTTTCCACACAATAAGGAACTAGAATATGATAGGTGGGAGCATAATGCACTGAACATCTTTCTGCTCATACGTGATTGTATCACGTAAATTGGACAGTGTCAAAATAAAACTTGTCAGCATTTTATGGCTTTCAAACCATCGCACGATATTACTGACACAAGGTGCTTGAAACATGTAAACTTGAGGAGGGGAGAGGACGAGAGACAGTAAAAAACAAAGCTAGGAAGACAAGAAAAAGAGAGAAAGAAAGAAAGAAAGAAAAGACAGAAAGGAAAGAAAGAAAAAGAAGAAGAAAGAAAGAAAAGAAAGAATGAAAGAAAAAGGAAAAGAAAGGGGAAGGCAAAAAGAAAGAAAAAGGAGAAAGAAAGGAAAGGAGAAAGAACGGAAGGAAAAGAAAGAAAGAAAAAGAAAGGAGAAAGAATGAAAAGACAAGAAAGAAAGAACGAAAGAAGGAAAGAAGGAAAAAGAATGAACGAAAGAATGAAAGAAAGAATGAACGAAAGAATGAAAAAAGAATAAACGAAAGAAAGAACTAAAATGGCAAGAAGGCAGGAAGGAATTTTGTCCGCTTTCTTCCTGTCTCCAACCACCGTGCGGCAGCGGCGAGGCGGGTGGCGGGTGGCGGGCGACCAGCGCGGGGGCACCCAACGCGTTTGTGTCAGCGCTGATGTCACTGCCTGCGAGCGACTCCGCCGAAGATTGGAGAGCACTTTCTACAAACACACGCGCGGCCCACAATCCCCACGGAACATGGAAAAAGTGCTCTGGTCCGAATGCCGTCATCCGACGGACACTGACCGCGCAAGGTCGTCGAGGGACCTACAAAGTTTTGGAGTTGATGCTGTTTCAGTGTGATGTAAGACAACCCACATAAACGCGTGCTTTCTAGACATGCAATCGTCATTTTAAATTCTTAGAAGTAGTCACTATGCCTCTGACCTTTCAGTTTCCACTAGCCGCAAGGAAATCGTAAGATCGTTTTCCAGTCATCAAAAACGAATACAATGATTTTGTTTCGAATACAAAATAGCTGAATTATTTATTCACTTTTATGAGGACGTTTCCCACACAAAATATATTTTTTTAACTAAGTTCGTCGTATGGAAATGCAATTACACTTTTCTGCCAACACCCGTAACTGTGAAATAACGATCTATTCAAATAAGGTGTTTTTTTTTTTTTTTTTTTTAAACTATACCATTAATTCATGACAATTTCATCTTCAGCCTTCAAAACGAAGTTAACCTCACATGTCTTCCTCACAACAGCAGTTTAATTAACAACTATATTATTAATTTCCGATTCATGAAGAAATTAACAGAAAACTGGTTCCGTTAGTTAAAAAAAACCTCTGAAAACAACTGTTAATCAGTTACGATTTTCACTGCAAATATTTTATTGTGCTCTCCTGCCTATTCTTATATACTTCACCTACCGGCTGAATTCTCATACGCAGTGCGCCATTACTTACGACCTAGCTGACGTAATGCGACTACAAGGCCTATACGGAGAGGCCGCCCGCAATGCATATATATTTACTAGTCACGAGTTGCATTATGACAGCAAATTTTCTTACATTGTTCTTACGCAGAGAACTGTTGTACTGTGCCTATACTCTACTACGTTACACTGATTGATTGATTGATTTTTTTCGTCTTTCCGGGCGCGTCAACTGCATTGGTCATTAGTCCCGTAAGTGTAGTTCATGTTTATTTCTCGGGAGATGGCAGTGATCTTCCCCCGCTGAATGGCGAGATCCGGCGCCGACCTACCGTCGATTAGTTGGGTTTCCCCCTAACCAGGACTCTCCCACCAGTGGGGCACTGCCCCAGCCGGGAGAAGCTCAAGCTCCCGACCGGTCTCCCGGAATATTGTAGTGTAGTGCATGTTAGTGTAAGTGTGTGTGTGTGTAAGGGGAGAGGATAGGACAAGGAAGAGGAAGGACAGATCGCGCGCGGTCCGTGGCCCGTTTGGTAGGGTACTACTCTGGCATTCGCCTGGTGTTGATCGGAGAAACCACGGAAAACTACCGATCAGAGCAGCCGGCCGCTAGAATTCTCCTCCAGACAGACTGAATTCGACCTAGCTGAAAAGCTAGTGTCGAAAATCCTGCCGCCGCCAGGACTCGAACCTAGGACCTCCCGGTCAGAGGCGCTGCAGTGACATCAGTGGATGGACTGAGCTACCGCTCCCGGTTTAAGTTACATCAACTATTATTTTATACTCTAGTAGTATTGATAAAATGTGGAATTTATTGCAGCGTTACACTAGAGCATTCTATTTGCTTCTCTTGTGCAGTGTGCTTGCTGCACTCTGGAAAACCGTTTCAGTGGGTTGTTGTGCATCATTCTCGCTGCCGCACGCCACTAGTATGATTGATGTTTTAAATATTGTAATTAATTTCGTTGAAATTTCCTTAAACTAAAAAAATTCTACTCTTTCCGTGTGCAAGTGCTATATTCAGAAACCCTCGTGGACGTGCTTGTGTGCCCCATGCAACATGCTCGCTTCACTCTCGGTGAAGGTCAACCCTCATTTGTTCGAAGTAGGAAGCCACATCGTTGTCGATATTTTCAAAAAATCGATGTTTTTATAGAAACATCGCTGTATTAAATCCGCTGTTTTTCCAACATCCCTGTCTTGTGTTCGATGATTTTACTTTTTCGACATGTTGTTGGGGAATGAAAAAGTTCCGTAATTTTGTTAAAGTTAAAATATGAAATAAAAGATGTCATTCATTTTATGCGACATACGCGTATGACATCATTTGCTTCTCGAACGAATCTTTGGTGAACTAAGGAATTGATAAGTTCTTGAGCGCTCAGACTTTCAGGCTCAGTTTTTAAAATTATTCTTGGTTTTTCAACTTTGTTTTGCCAGTTAAATCCTAATTTTCAATTTATAAACGCGATCACAGTCAAATTAAGTTCTGCTATGTGCAAATATTTAATATTGGAGGTTATTGCAGAGTTTTTAAACATCATTTAAATCATAATGTTTAAAAGCATCGATGGTTTTAGGGCGATGTTTAAAAAGCAATCCATGGTTTTGGGGCGATGTTTAAAAACATCCATGGTTTGGGGAGATGTTTAAAACATCCATGATTTCGGGAGATGTTTAAAAACATCCATGGTTTGGGGAGATGTTTAAAAACATCCATGGTTTGGGGAGATGTTTAAAAAATCCATGGTTTGGGGAGATGTTTAAAAACATCCATGGTTTGGGGAGATGTTTAAAAACATCCATGGTTTGGGGAGATGTTTAAAATCATCCATGGTTTTGAGGCGATGTTTTATTAATATGTTTTAATTGTTTTATACCACATGCATTAATTTTGATTATCGATGTTTAGAAACATCGATGTTGGCGATGTCGCATCCCCAGTTCGAAGCTCCGAGAAGCCAGGGGCCCAGCGACCTTGGTGAGCCAGCGCAGCAGCCGGCCGCATGATCGGCGCCTCGCCTCGCCACCGCGGAACATAAGCTATTTATGCGCCTCTATTTCCGCGAGCCCCAGCCAACGGCACCGCGGCCAGTTTCCGCAACGACGTCTGCCTCAGCGGAGCCATTCTACGTTCTCTTCTTCTTCTTCTCTTTCACAACATTCGCCTTCTTCGCACATTCAGGGCTGAATTAATGTAGAGATGTATAAGCATGACCAAACTAAAGGACTCAAAATATTGACACGTTACACACTTGCATTTAAAATTAATATTTAAAAACAAATTATAATTTTGCAATTTAAAAAATAATTAAAAGTTTAAATATTTATAAGTGAATATAACAAAATTTTGTTTACACTAGTGAGGATTCGTGGCATATCGAAACTATTACTCCTCATAAGTGTTATTACTCAACAATTACTCAGAAGAAATGTACCTGGCATTAAAAATCTACTATTGAATTAAGTTATGCAGAAAACATCCAAGACACAAGAATCAATACGGTTAAAAATTGCTAGGAAAGTTGGGACATATCTTAAAATTTGGAGCAGCAAGGATGCAGCGCCCAAAATGAGGTATGCCTGCAGTGGCGTACCGTAGTGGGCGCGCAAGGGTGCCGCGCCCCGGGCGGTTGGACACGCTTAAAATGCCTATTTCATCATCAGAGACTAAAATGCTTTTTATTGTCCCGTAAAATTTCAAGAATGCCCGTCCGAAGTGATTGAAACGGCGGGGAATAAACTTGAAAGAGTTCCTGGATACAAATTCAGCAGACGTCTATTTACAATTACAACTAGAGGCGTGTAGCAGCAAAAATGCTGCCGAAATAAAACACTCAAAATGGTTTTCCAAAAAGCAGCATGCACATGCTCAAGAACAAATAAAACACACTTATATCAATTAATAGCATCTTTTAAATAAAGTAATCAAATAATTTTAAAAAACCGGCGTTCAGGAATACTGCGATAACAGAATATATTTATACAACAGTTCTCTGCAAGCAAAGAATATAAAAAAAAATGCTGCCGCCTTGGACAGCCGAGGTCACTAGGGCCGTGGCTGCGTTGGCTCCAAGAGTCGCGGGTTCGAATCCCGCCCAGGCCACGGATGTTTGTGTATGGAGTTAGTACGCATTGCCCCACCGTCACCCCAAAGTTGAAAATTACAGTGATCGCTCTATGACAAAGCAACTGAAAAGCGACATTACATAAACAAATAAAAAATGCTGTTCTCTAACGCAACACGTGAGTAGCAAATACTTAATGGCGGGGGGCCTCTTTCTTGGAGTCTTGCTGTCGCTTGACGTCAGCTGTGTCGTAAGCAGTGACGCCTTGAGTACGAAAATGGGCGAAATAATACTATGAAAATTTGCATTTTTCAGTGAAATGAAGACTGTTTCATTGTTGTTTGGATTTCTCGCGAGTTCCTGGGTTTCTAGCGAAATCAATGATACATTCATATGGCCGGAGGCTGCGTAGTTTATGATTCAATCCCTGCGCGCATTACAAATTAGTAATGTAGATTTATTTTATTTTTCAGGAGTTCCTAGGTATCTAACGAAATCATGGACACCTCTCACACGACCGGAGGCTGCGACAATTCCCTTCAATTTCTGCGCGCCTTCGAAATGATTTGGCGGCGGCGATGGTGTAGCGGTTAGCGTATCGGACTACTATACCCAAGTTTGCGGGTTCAAACTCGATCGAAGCCGTGGATTTCTAAGGGCGAAAAAATCCTTCGTACGCCTTCCTTCGGAGGGGAAGTAAAGCCGACTGTCCCGTTAGTACATTTACTGCATGTAAAAGATCCTCAAGCCTAAATGACGCCTCTGAGCTAAATTAAAATCTCATGTTTCTTTTCCCAAGTAATACCTTCTTTCTCCCATGATCGGTGAAAGGAGTGTAAAGAAATTTAGTGATTAGACGGAAGAGCAGGCCTCATGGCCTGAGTCTCGCCACGTAAAATAAGGCAAATTCAATTCAATTAAAATTAGTAAAATAGACGCAAACATATGTAACTGGCGCTATGCCTGTTTCCCTTTGCAATCTGATTTCTACTAGCAAGAAAAACGACGGGGAGAGACGCGTATGCCGTTGCGTACATTATCCGTAGCCGCCCCGACCGAAGCGGCGGGGTCAGCCCTTCCGCGCCAGCGAGCGTGCTCCGTTGTAAATTCTGCCTGCCCCCCTCCGGCCCGCCCCCGGGGGCTAACGAGCGAATGGCTGGGGCGCCCCTCAACAAGCGACCGGACAGCTGACGGCCGGTAAATTTAGAGCTGACGGTCGGCGCGGACGCGGTGGTGGAGATGACGGTGGCGGGAGAGGTGCTGAAGGGGCTTCGATGTCCTCAGTGGCAACGGGAAAGACCAGTTTGGGGGGGGAGCGGAGGATGTGAAGGGGGGGGGAACGATGTGGAGATGACGGTGGCAGAAATGGCGATGAAGAATGCAACAGTGGAGGCAGGATGTGTCGGTTGAAAGATGGCGATGAAACCGAGGCAATGGTGGGGGCGGAGGATGTGAATGTGGCGGTGGCGATGCAGATAGCGATGTCGGAGGCGAAGGAGAAGGCAGTTGCTCGAGGCGGAAGATGTGGATGTAGAGGTGGCACAGAGGTGGCTACGGGGACGGAGGCGGCGATGGTGATGGCGACGGCAATGGCGAAGGTAGTTTAGGAGGCGGCGGCAGTGGGAAGGAGGTGGTGACGATGGTGGTCGCGCGCCGCAAGAAAAGGCACCAGTGACTACGCGAACTCGTCGTTTTTTCTTTTCTTTTCTTTTTTTACATAATCAAGCATCTAAATAACCTCGCCCAGGAATAGTTACCAATATCTAAGAGCGGATGTAAGAGGAAAAAAGTGATTGGTTTCGTAAATCGCCTCCAGGAGATGAAGTCATTTTTCAGAAATTAGTGTGTTCCAATAATTAAAATATTTAATTTGAATCTCATTAATGTTAATTAAATAGCGTGCAGTAAATAAAAGTCATTTGTCAGAAATTAGTGTGTATTCCAATAGATAAAATATTTAATTTGAATCTCATTAATGTTAATTAAATAGCGTGCAGTAAATAACATTTGTCGTCCAAAGAATTGTGCGTTTGAGTATTTTATGGTACTTCATGAATTCCTTGAACCTAGATAGCATCAGCGCACACCACCAGCTGTTAAGTGCCGTTATGCGAGTGTTCTCAAGTCTTTAATGACATCGCGGAGCTACAGCTTAGTACACACCAACTTGAGCACGTTTCAATTCTAGATGTTCTCGCATCTCCAGCCATCCACAGACGAGCCCATATTAAACCAATGCAATTTTAATAGAAAATAAACTAACATTTTCAAAAAGTTGAGGCTCGAAAGATGATATCCCACTTTAAGGCAAGAACATCCTAGTAACATTCGTAAGCTAATTCAAAACTTACCTACAAACAGAATGATTTCAAACGAATCGACAACAAGCAATTCCCTATTCGTATGAACAATACGCGAAACAAGAACTCGCATGTAAAAAACACCCACTAGCAAGCAATCACAGCGTAATAATAAAAATTGAGAACGCACCACAAACAAAATCCAAATGAACTTCCGGTTCACTTTCGCAGACACCACACCTGCTCATGCAAGCGCACAGTCCAAACGGTTTCACCGTTCACTCTCCGTGAAGTGAGCAATTTTCTAGGTACACTTTTACGCAAACACACGCGTTCACGCGCGCGAGTCACCGAAGAACGCTTCCCGCAGCGTCACTGTTTAGCACCGCTTCGCTAGCAGTAGAACTACAGCGTTCCCTGTCGAAAGAGACTTCTTCGCCGCTCCATGCTGGCAGCCCACAAAAGAACTGTGGCTTCAGTGCACCTTGACATATACAAATTCAAGAAGTTCTGCATTAGTTAAAAGATGCAGTCCTCAGATTGTGAACTTCGCCTACTGTAGTTCCATGAAAGATTATCAGAGTTGGGATACTACAAAGTATAGTATACTTCAAAAAATGAAGAACCTTTAACCACAAGTTCGGAAAGAGCTTTATTAAAACGACGTATATACTACTATTTTTACGTACTATATTTATATCTGAATGGAAAACTACCAAGGAAACGGATAGAAAGTGACGAAAAATGTTCTTCCGCCGAAATACCGAAAATGAAACTTGTAATAAACGAAAACATATCCCTTATTTTACACAGCAAAGCGTGTGGCGAATTCCTGAATATCCCGAAAACGCAAGCAATGGACACGCCAGTTGCACGTCCCTCCCTTAACGATCCTCCATCCCGCCGATAGTAAAACTGTGTCGATTTATTCCCGAAAAATAAAGAGGTAGCAGTGGCGACATTACATTACCGGCGCGTAGCCGACTTATCGAGCATGGCTTGCCGTCGAAATGGGCCGCTAAGGAAGCCAGTAAGGCATGATATCGCCAGCGAAAATGCGTTCCCTCGAATCGGAGATCTTCAAGATCTGGTCAGCTCGGAGCTCGACCCTTCAACACAGTATGATGCGGGCCTATCATCAATTCGATTATAATGAAGCCTACAAGCGCTATCTTGAAAATTCATCACATACTCACACTTCGCAATGGAGATGTTAAAATCTGGAGTGAAATTAATAAATTTCCGAGATTTTAGAATGTGCGGTGCATTGAGATTCGAGTTATTGAGATCCCAGAATCAAGTTATCGCTGTGTAGACTATAGAGTTTTTGCGTAGCTTGAAGCTCCTTAGAATATACCATTTTTGAGCCTCGGCGCATGCGCAACTCGAGCTGCGCATGCGCACAGGCTCCAAAGTGGTGCACACTCAGATGCTTCACGCTGTGGAAAAAGTGTCTTTTGTGGCAAAAACTTGTATTCGGCACAATCTCTGTAACAAAGAAATCTAAAGTACAGGACACAAAATCTCAGAACCCAGTGTTTTCTTGGCGTAAATGCTCTTTTTTGTGTTTGTGTATAAGGGGGGGGTAGATTTGCACGTTGTATTTTATCTAGTATTTTATTAATTTCACTTCAAGCTGTCCTGGATGTCTGACTGCTTCTATTGCTTTCGTTGGCAAAGTTATATTTAAGTTGCGTTGTGAAAAAATGCAAATCCTGTATCAGACAAAACCCCACCAACACTGATACTTTCCATAGGAGCCTTCATGTCCATTTATACTTTGAAAGTTTTAATGAAAAAAACTTTTTGTACATTGCGCACTCCACGAAATTGTATGTCCGAGGCATATCGGAACATATAAATACGGTAAATTGAGGTTCTGACAACGAGCTCTAAATATTCGATGGATGGATTCGTATGATCAAAATGTCGTTTGAAACCTGAGATTTCACTATTTCCACCATTTTAATCACTTTCGTCATTACACCGTTCTAAAATAGTTATTTGCAAATACAAATTTTCAACAAAAACACCTTGAGCGGGGAAAATGTCAAACTGCTAAAAACAAACTTCGATGGCTGTGCGAAGATTAACTCGTATATTGCCAATTTATTACCAGTCTTGAAGGGAATTAATAATTCATGGAAAATTAAGTGAATTTACGATTAAATGCTGCAATGAGATCAGAAATACACTGAATTCTCTGCTAATTACCCGCATGCCCACTTCACTAATCCATATAAATCTGGCGGCGGCAGCCTTGGGCGAACCGTGACAGACTCCCGACACCTTCAGCGACGTCCTGTTCTTTGTTGTTCTTCTTTCTGGTGTTTGTATTCGTTAGCGCAGCTCCCAATTTCTCCGGGACTGGTGGACTGCGGGTGGCACTTAAGAGCCTGGCGGAGGGGGAGACGCACTAAGGCCCGGACACGGAAAATGCCGGCCAAAATATATTCATTTAGAAAGAAAGGGATTTAGCAACTAGAGCTTTGTAGACATATTCTACGTACGGAATAACCTCCGAGCGGAATATCCTACGTGGGGGATAATCTACGTGCGGAATATCCTACGTGCGGAATATCCTACGTGCGGAATATCCTACGTGCGGAATATCCTACGTGCGGAATATCCTACGTGCGGATTATCCTACGTGCGGATTATCCTACGTGCGGATTATCCTACGTGCGGATTACCCTACCTGCATAACAATCTACCACATAATAATCTATGTACCGAATTACTTGCGTGCAGAACAGCCTATGTGACACTTCAAAAAAATTGATTTTCTCTGTTTTATTTACATTTTGCACATCTATTTAAACGATAGTAAATAATGTACCAAATTGAAAAGTTTCGAAACAATTTTTTTTTCCGCCCCTTTCTTACATACAAGCCACCACCAAACGACGTAAATTGGCCAGCCCAAAACAAAGACGAAACTTTTGTCCCGTTTCGCGCGCACCAAACCACGGCGCGAGGGCGTCGGTGTCGGCGGTCTCTCCACACGCGTCGCGGGCAGGCATGCATGCGGGCGCGCGGACACAGAGAGCGGCAGCGGCGTCTGCGCAGGGCAGCCCGTGACGTCACTCATCCCCCCTCCTCCTCCTTCTGCTGCCCCCACGAGCCGGGCCGGCGGCGGCGGCGGCGCGCGGCGGCAGCCAGCTGAGCGAGGCGAGGCGAGCGAAGCGTAAACAGAGCGGGGATACAGTCGCGCCCGCAGCGCAGAGCACAAGCGCGCCCTACACGCGCCTCACGCGGCTGGGTAGGCATTACGGATGGCGAAAAAAACATCGATGTTTTCCACCAGAAACGTCGATAGTTTGCTTTCGATGGTTTCTTCACATCGATATTTTGTTGCAAAAATATCGATTAAAAAAAAAAGTTAAATAAAGGGGTTTAGGCACGTTGTAGAGTAGTAGCAGCAATCCACAGCAATATCGTTGCTTTGCGTCATCCTCTTTATCGCGCTGCACATTTCGCCTGTGCAATCTGAGGAAATTGTAGGTGGCTTTACTTCGATGGTGTGTGAATGGAAGTGACTGAAGGGTAAAGTAGCGAAACACTATGTTCTTTATTGTTAATTTTATTCCTTACACTCGATAATAATTCTTATTAACATACTACTAACATGCAGGTATCCAAACAATAAAATATATCCCTTTTACGTACTGTAACTAAAAATGGATAGGAAAATAGCATGTTTGTTAGTCTATAATTAAAACATAGACGTTTTAGTCATCGATTTTTTTGTCGATGTTTTCATCGACATTGAAAACGCTTTAGCGATATCGAAACATCGATGTATCGATGTTTTGGTAAAATTTGCCATCACTAGTAGGGATGGCAGAAAACGCCGATCTTTTTTCTTCAGACCGATATATTTGTTCAGTCACACCGATGTTTAAAAAATTCACATGATAAAAATTAAATATCCAGTATATATTTTTATTATGACTTGGTCGCAATAAACAGACATTGACAACTGTCACTATTTGTCGATCCCCAGAAGGTACGAAACAGTTTGCTATTCGCAACCTTTCTCCAGTGAAGTTACCTTTTTTTGCCTTTTTTACGAGGTAATACCGTTAAACTGCAATTTGAACCATTACTACATACAATATTGATTAGAAAATTAAGATGACAGTCAGATTTAAGGCTGAATATACATCAAAATAATATTGACGTGTAGGAGCGCGCAGAGAAAAATCACGGGCCTGGAGGCAGTTGATCCAAGGGGGCCCGCCCCTTACTTGAAACACAAATGCCCCCGAATTCATAATCAGAATTCATTTATCCATGTATCATAAATTACTTATAGCGTTTAATTTAGATTTCATTTGTTTTGAAATAACAAATTTCGAGGCCCAAATAAAATCGGGGCCTGGGACAAGTTGCTCCTGCTCGCCCCCCTCCCCCTTCTGAACGCCTCTGATGACGTGTTACACTAGAACCAGCACATTTTACTTCGATATGTTTCATTATATTTAAAACTTATTAACTATTCTTCTAAAACTTCTAAACTATTTAAAATTTCTACAATGGTATATTTAAAACATTTTATTTGTCGATGTTTTCATCAACATCGAAAACCTTTTGTTTATGTTTCAATATTTTGTTAAAATTTGACGTCACTGCACGCGGGAGCTGCGGTTCCAGCTCGAACCCCGCACACTCGAGCGTTCAACCGAAGCCTCATTTCGACCTCTTCTTCCACCGCGATTAAGCTAGGTTAGGGGTACGCGCACTTGCCACCCGCTCACCCCAACGATTCGGTAAGAAGTCCGACAAATATCGCATGAAGGACACAACAACTAGGACAAAAATCGAATTATAAAGCTTTTTAATGATATACTAATGACACATAGCCGACAATACAATAACGGATTCTGCTTGACATAAACAACGTCTATAGACGTTTAAATAAAATAAACGCAGAAATAAATATAAGATAAAATTACAAATCGTCACACGCAAAATTCCAAATATATTCGATTACGTCTTTTTCCTTGGAGAGGCTCAGGTCATCAGTCCTTACTCTTTGGCCTCACCACGAAAATTCGCTACGCTCCTTTCGCCATGTAGCACGAAAGAAGGTATGACTCGGTTGAGGAAACACGCGATTAAAACTTAGCTCAGAGACTCTTTTAAAACTTTGCACTTTTTTAGCATGCAGTATATCTAGAACATGGGACAGGTGACTTTTCTTACCCTCACAAGGGGTAGAAAGGAGTTTTTCATCTTCGAAAATCCACCGCTTCCATTGGATTGGAATCCACGAACGTCGGTATAACAATCATGCCTAAATCCTATCATCTCCCAAGCCAATATACGCATTTTATATAATACAAATGAAGCTCGTATAGTTTTTGCACCTCTCTAACATAACGAGGTGCAAAAGCGATGAAAGTTTCATTATAATTTCCATATCAAACTGCTTTCATTAAAAACCATTACCTGTCTACGAAAGCCAAGTGTCATGTATCCATACGAGACCATCATCCAGTTAACAATATAGCACAAGAAAAGCAATATTAAAAATAAACAGAAATCAAGTTAATTGGGTGACTGTATGAATTTCCGTTTGCCTTTTTCATCCATTGCTGCTCTTCCAACATGCAACATTTAACAGCCGATGCACAATTGCATGACCGAGAGAAAAAACACAACGCATTACTTCACGTGAACTGTAAGAGATAATCCAGGAATTTAATATCTGTTAAATTGCATTAAATTTTGTCGCACACTTTGTCGTTTGAATGTGTCTTCCTTAACAATATACAAATATACCAGGACTTCTATGTTCTATTAAGAACAAACCAGTGTTCACAACCTTCCCTTGTCCTATGTATCCTTTCAACCCATGTATTCTGGAAACTGAGAACGCTATTTTGAGTTTTCCATCCAGTTAACCAAATTATTTTTCAACGCTCCGATTCTCGCCAAGACAATTTTTGGACTGTAACGTCGCCACACGTGTGAAGAAATTCCAAACAATGAGACATTGTGAAATTGCTTCTTAGGCGTCACACAACCATTTTTCCTGGTGCAATGCCAGCGATATAAATCAAACACCGTGCCTACAAGCGTTCATCAACATTGCTGCTGCAACAACAAATATACGAGTACAAATAACTCCAATATTAGTGAGTTGCTAAGCCTCGTGGAGAAGAATAAGGTGTAGGAAATGAGGTGCACTCACTTCCAAAGAATAGCCCAAAGCTGTGGGGCAAGAAAATAATCAAATTTACTTCGTAAATCAACCCTACTTCATCAGTAAATGATACTCTTAGAAAATGAACTTTAAAAACCTGCAATTAACAGCACTGTTTCTCGACTCCGGGTAAGTTTATTAAAAGTCTGCCAAAAGCAACATCACTCTGAATACGACCTCAACTCGTAGTAAAAATTGCCGATGACTTCACATGGAGAACTGAACTCTCAAAACAACTTACAAATTCTATTTATGTAATGATTAACGCATTAGCTTCTCTATGATGTATTATAGTAACAACTTTCATCATTTGAATTCCAATTTTCTATCAGTCGTCTTTCCAGTAAATCGTTGAATGAATCATGCGTCCCCTGAAATACCACAAGAAATCTAAAGAACTATGGAAAAGGATTTATTGGCGTTTTGACGAGCTTTTAGTATGCAAAAACACATTTACATTCTGCAGCAGTCCACCGAACCTCCCTGTACGAAGCGATACATTTTGCAAGAAAAATAACCATGCAAGCATCCGCTGTTAATATTCGCAGATTGCCAAACGGGACGCACAAAAACAAACAGGTTGGTCGCGAGTTGCACTTGTAACAGAACCGCACAGGAACTCGTAGTGGTGACGTAATTCCTGTAGTGGAAGGGAAGCTATTTCTGTGCTTGATAGAACTATTGATATTGATATAAGTAAATCGATAATAACGTGACAACCATACGTCAGAAATACTAGATCTTATGAAATAAACCAATTTTTGGAATCATATTAACACACGCGAGTTCTTGCCTGTACATTGGCAGCTCTTATAAAATTTGGATTTTCTATGGTACGTGAGCAGGAAAAAGCGAGACCTTTTTCCACCGCCAAACAAAATATAAATGCGTTTGTGAAATAAACGTCAATTACAACAGTACATCAGATTAAAAATGTCCATAAGTGATTTAAATGGATAAGGTGCATGCCTTTGACTGAAATTTACAATTAAAATAAGTGAGAAAAGACATTGTATTAAAGAGCTATGGCCGTTTTCACACGGATGTAACACCTGAGCATTGCGACTGGTAATTTATAAAGAAATGCGTCGGCGTTTCAGATCTTTACTTCAATGGGACAATAAATAATGTCCCTCGAAACCAATACAAATGAAAATAGTATCAATACTGGAAGTTACTTGTAGGTACAATACAAATGCCGGTTGCGGCAGTGTGGGACGTTCTGTCAATTTTTATTCTCCGATTTAATTATGGTGACTTCTGACGTTTGATCAGCTGGTACTCGGTTATCCAATCGGGAGCTCCAATACCAAAAATTAAGAAGTAACGAAGGTCTCGACTGGATTAACCGCGTCCAGCTGATCAAACGCTTAGACGTCACTATAATTAAATCAGATTGTTGTACTCAGTCGATTCCAGTTGTAGTGAACTTCTGGGGACTGATATTTTTGTTTCACTATATCAGAATTCACCATAACCGATGTGAAAATTAAATAGAATATCTCCACAATTATTGATTTTATTAATAAAAGGATACAGCAAAATGCATTAACAGCACGAACTGAAAATTTCATTAACTTAATTTGACCTTAAAAATTAATTATTTTCAATTGTTTGCTTCGTACATTTTTATTAGTAATGCCTCTGATCCATACTCTCTCCATACTTGTTTTTTCATCGACCACTGTATGTAACTATCGTAGTAACTATCGCTAATTCCACCTCATCACTCCTTCGATTATTACCTTTTGCAGACGATATTTTTTCCAAGCTGCCTAGTGTTGAAATTTGTAACCCTGAGTTGGTATATTTTTTCCAAGACGAATTTACTACGTTTCCTATAGCCTAGGTTCAGAGTTCGCTATAACCGAATCTTCTTGTGCTTATTACTAACGTAAATAAAACGGGACCAGTGACTTAAGTTGACTATACTTGGGTTTTCGTAACGCCGCGCATGACATTACGTCCTTTTTACACCTCCTACCTTAATAAAATGAATCTTTATATCAGTGATAAGCACGTGTTTGAGGCCATGAGCCCCGTTGAGAAGGACGTTCACGAATGAATTAAAAAGATTCATTTTACAAGACGGGAGGTGTAAAAATGACCTAATGTCATCGGCCACGCCACGAAAACCCAACTATACAACCGAGCGTTCACTATAACCAGAGACAAGTGCAGTTACGGAATATTACATTGTCAAACACGTTCGCCGCCGCTCACGCGCCAGGTACGAATATGCTTCTCGGCCGCCGCGCGCGCTCGTGTGGCGGGGGAATGTGGCAACAAAGCAGGCTGCGCAGCCGACGCGGCGGCGGCGGCGGCGGCGGGGCGCGGCGGGGGGGGGGCGGCAGAGCGCGGCGAGGGTTGGGTTGGGTCGCAAGCAGGCCGCACGGTGCGGGCGGAGCGGAGGGGAGGGGAGAACATTGCGACCAAATGGTGAACACGTGGCCAAAACACAGAGTTCACCGTACGGAGTCATCCAAAAAAATACTATATAACATTACATTGTACTCAACGGGGGAGGGGGGGTTAAATTGACATTTCTAGACAATCGGGTCGAATAAGAATGAAAAGTGTCTCCAAAAACGTTTGTTACACAAAAACGTATATTAGGTTAATTATCTTTACTTCTTTTATACATTGAAATATGTATTGTATTATTACTTTTTACGTACTTTATTTCATTCCACGACAAATAAGGAAACTATACACACGTCACATTAACCTTCCATGAAGTAAATCTGTCGGGGAGAAAAGTCATCCAAACCAGACCTACAACACTTACAACTTACAAACACACGACAGCACAATTTACTTACAACTTACAGATGCTAGAAGTGCAACTCCCGAGGTCACTGCCTTCACGCTGCCCCTACAACTGAACTGACCGGTTCTGTCAAATTTTAAGTCACCTCTGTGCACAGCAGGTAAACGGATTAGCCATCGTACTTTGACAACTTAAGTACCAAACATTCCGGCCACATGTCAATTGTCAATCCCTTTAACTATTCTCGGGAAACTTACTTTTGAATTCTACACGTAAATTGGGGATCAAACCAATCCAGGTAAGGAGAAGAATTGATTGAATAGGTAAACATGTTAAGGAGGCCTACGTCGCGATACTGTCCAGCTTTTCCATGTTGAAAATCTCGCTTCTATATCGAAATGAAAAGCAAAGAAATTACTAGAAGCGAGTCCAAATTTCATGTTTAGCGTTATAGAATATTAGCTGAGAAAATGTAAGAATATAAAAATTGGTAAGTTAAGCAGAATTTATTCAATCAACGAACAATTTAATTGAAAGAGACCCAACTTTATCCAAACCAGATTTAGAAAGAAATATAACAGTCCTCAGTCTGGAAAATTGGGAAAAGGAGTTTTGTTTTAAAAATACTGGCTATGAAAATATTCTTCGAAAATAACGTGTCACCTTCCAGTTTTACCTGGAAAGGGATGAGGTAGTAGCTGTCCCAATTTATGCATGCCATTCTCTGGGTCGGTTCTTAATTTACACATGGGTTAAACTTATTTTCCCTTCTGGACCCCAATTTACGTACGCCGAACATTCCCCTACAAACACTAAAGGCCGACGTTTCCCAAACCAAATATTTTTTTTATGTTTATTGGCCCACGTTTTGGTGATTTGGTGACACTGTGTGGTGGTCGCCAGGCGCCCCCACCCTGGGCGTTATCACTACGCAAACGAATCCGCGAAAAAGGGTGCGGGAGATGTGAGCAAGAAGGCGAGTTCATGTGTGTACGCTCTAATGGCGTCAGGGCCTTACGAGCAACGCTTGAGCGACTCCTGTAACGCACACTTTTCTCGGTTTGCGCTTCCGGTAAAAGCGAAAGCTCACGGACGAGGACTACGCACATAGTGATATGTATGTAAATACGTACTTTTATATTGACGATTCAACGAATCTACTTTTAAACAATGCCAATGGAAGACACAAAAATATACAACCCATCCTCAGGTTTACTCAAATTCATTCGTAGATTACAATTCTTGACATCGAATACAGCTGTTGCCTGAAATACTTGTAATTAATACTACTCAACAAATTATCACAATACGATTTCAAACTTTCTCTACAGACACCATTATTCTTCACTTTTTAATTCAAACAATTTATTCGTGTTCATTTCTCCGTTTGTCAGATGTAAACTCGTTTTGTAACATTGCGTTTCCAGGATTTCTAAGAAGTTCCAAATCCTTCAAGTCAATTTTGGCAATTGCAACAAGCGAACGAAACATATTACTCATTAAATTTTTAAACAAAATTATCAAATACACAATTTCCGAAACAATTCTGACTTCTTAAAAATCAAAGCCATCGCATACTACATACTCCAGAGGTGCGTGAACATGATTCTCAAATTTACTGATTAATAATTCGAGTACAAACAACACTCAGACTGAACAAATCTGTCTAGTACAACTGAAATGAAGAATGAGGTTACGAACATGCATCAGAATGAAGAAATCCCTTCTGACCGCTGTGCACAAGCGGGACACGGCGTTTCAGCTCTCCAGCCGTCAACAAAGAACCGCTCGCAACCATTTAACAAAGAACCGCACGCCGTCTCGACCCGCTACGAGGACTACACGATCCCCCAAACGACACGAACACTTCCACGACGTACGAACACACAAAGAACAACGCACACGCGCGTAACAATGACAGCTCTCGCGCCCGAAACAACGCGCAAGGAACCAACTTGGCTAAAAATACAACACACGTACCAACAATGTTACTGGAGAAGCCGGGGGTGGGGATGAGCGAAAGGAAAAACAAAAACCGAACACAAACCTGCTCCGATCCGGCTTCTTCCCGCAGCTTCGGGCGTCGCTCACCCCACACTTCGCTCGCCCAATCCAGCAAACCACGCACAAACACAAACACACACAACCCACAACGCGGTGCAGCACAGCAACAAGAACACCGAAGTCCCAACAGCCTCCGAACGTACAACCAAGCTCTCCACCGAACACACACGCACGCACGGAAAGCGAACTGCACGAATGCACTACTACACCACCGCCGCCGGCGCTGCAGCATCAACAGCAGCAGGAGCGGACTGGGGCAACGAGGAGGGCGGGCGGGCGGCCTGCTGGTCGGCTCCTAGGGGGCGCGCGGGCGGAAGGGGCAGGGGGGGGGCAGAGCCGTGGGCGCGCAGAGCACGGCACCTGGAGCCCCGCGAGAGGAGGGGCAGGGTGAAGGAGGGCGGCGGGGGAGGGGGCAGGCGGCACAGGAATAGCTTGCGCGCAGATGCCCCGCTTGCGCTCTCTCGCACATGCGGCCGAGCCGGCGACGTTCGTGCTCTGGGCGGCAAAACCAGACTTCACCCCTACACCCCTCGAGCGACGTTTGGGTGATGACGTCATCGGCAGGAAAACCCGCTTGGGTGAGGCTGCGGAGCCGTTCCGGTACTTGCGTAGCAATTTTCTCAAAATACTCAAACTCTAAGTGCACGATACCCACATGTTACTGGCCATAGAAAGAGCCAGAAGAAAAGGAATCTCCCTATAACGTGACGAAATTAGATGGAAGGGTTGCAATCTCACGCATCCGCGGCCAGTATCAAGGCGGCTCCACACATTCGTTATTCGGCGAACAGCGAGCAACCACTCGCCGAATCCCGAGTAGTGTGGATGAGTTGCTTGCTATTTGCCGGGTAACGCACGTTCGGTGCTCGCCCTACCCACCGCGTGTCGGTCTTTTGGACACATCAGTGGGAGCGAACATTCGCCGAACACGTCCGCTGCTCGGGATTGGGCAATCGGTAGCTCGCTGCCCGGCGAATACTGAATGTGTGGTGCCGCTTTATGTGGTTCCACACATTGTTATTCGGCGAACAGCGAGAACCACTCCCGAATCCCGAGTAGTGTGGATGAGTTGCTCGCTATTTGCCGAGTAACGAACGTTCGGTGCTCGCCCTACCCACCACGTGTCGGTCTTTTGGACACATCAGAGGGAGCGAACATTCGCCGAACACATCAGCTGTTCGGAGTTGGGCGATCGGTAGCTCACTGCTCGGCGAATGCCTGTGTGTGGAGACGCCTTTTTGTGAAGGCTCTCGGCTGTCCGACACACGCCACGTTAAGGGCAATGATACCGACGTGTCGACCATTCGGTCTTCTTCAGGGCAAGTGTGCAGAGGAACCGGATATGATGATTAAAACGTCGGCATCAATGCCCTCAACGCAACGTCACCCGGACAGCTGAGAGCTTTCACAGGCAGAAAGGGTTGCTCGGAGTCTCAGTTCATAATTCACTCCGATGCTGTACGTGTTCGACTGCCCTATGTTTATGCGATGTAGATTTAGTGGTACGTGTGAGTGGTACAGGTTGAATGTGTGTTTTCGGTGTAAGTGGTGTACGTTACGTGTGTTTTCATTATGTCGTATAAGTAAAGGTGTGTTACGTATCTGCTGTTTGTGTCGTGAGTGTTAAAGAGACAGAGAAACAGACAGAGAGAGACAGACAGACAGAGAGAGACAGACTGACAGACAGAGAGACAGAGAGAGACATACAGAGAGAGACGACAGAGAGAGGGACAGACAGACAGAGAGACATACATACAGAGAGAGAGAGAGACAGAGACAGAGAGAGGGACAGACAGACAGAGAGACATACATACAGAGAGAGAGAGAGAGAGAGAGAGAGAGAGAGAGAGAGAGAAACAGATATACAGACATACATACATACTTACAGAGACAGACATACATACTTACAGAGACATCCGAGTCACCGAAAGTTTACTCCGTTGAACCTTCATTGACAACAGACTTCCGTCAGAAGTCATTCCACTGTTTGCGCTGCAAAAACCCCGGGTTATCATTTCCAGCTTCAAAACCATATTGGTTCATGGTTGATGTTTTGTTGGTACCAAATATCCGAATAAAAGGCGTAGTTATAATCAACATTTTTATTTTTTACACGAGTATCTTTCCATGGTTTTGACATCATCAGACGTGCTGAGTGGAAGTTTGAAATTCGACGACAGTTGTTAATCTACTTAAGAATTAATTTTATTTGGTACGACCTAACCTCAAGAACAGCTGCATTACTCCAAAAATTATAAAAGGGTAAAATATTAATCGCTGCGAGCAGGTTTGAGATCGCTGACATCTGTCGCTTGGGGCGCGATCACATGTCAGGGGCAAAAGCCGCGTACGTAAACACAACGTGCTTTAATTTTCTTAGCATTTGATACTTTGCGTTTGGCAGTAGAAACGAACCAATACCTAGTCATTTAACGAGTTCGATAATAAAAAGTGTTAAAAAGTAATTACAGAAAATTTCAATTTACAACTTACACTTTTTATCAGCTTCACAATGGTTAACTCACTAATACAGCAAAGACAATTAGTTTAATAAAAAAAATAATCATTGAATGTATAAACGATGGGAAAGTGATAAATGTCCACTAAATTGGGCCATAAATTTTTTCAATCCAAATACTTCTATTAAATCGAAAACTCGATAAGTTATAAAACTAATCGCTGGGAAAACCATTATTATATTCAATCTCAAAACTCTCACTTTCCATCTGATATGGCAATCTATAGTTCAAAGACTAAAATAAGATTGTATTCGCGAAGTGAAAAACTCCAGACCCGGAAAGGTGCAGAGGAAGACAAATCTCAGGAGGTAATAAAATATTTTTATTTTTGAATGCGAAACATCATTTTGTACATCACCACCACGTAAACAACCCAGAATGTTTAAAATTAATTTCTTAATTTTGCAAACAAGCTCAAACAGACGATGTGTTTCAATATTTTAACTACAACAATGGCAAGTGTCCGTTATTTATTTTAATATTATTAACCATTAATGTTTTATAAAACGTATATTATACGTTTCTCCTAACTTAATTTCTAACTATTTCTAGTAGGATATGGAAAGTTTGCTAACCTTTCGGAATATTTAATTCCTTCATCAGGGCTAACAAAAAACACAATCACAAGGAATAAGGACAACTTTTCTGAACAACAACATTAGAAATCACACAAAAATGCCATGAGAGAAAAATATGCCCTGATGAAGGAATTAAATATTTCCGAAACGTTGGCAAACTAATGTATTTCATTAATTCACCGATCCCGTGATCCATATCCTACTATTTATTAACGGTCGTGATTTCTACAATGGTTAACTATTTCTAGACGAGCAAGTCCTATTACACGAAAGATAAGGGAAAAAATGTTTAAATACGTTCCTTTAAATTGTTTATAAATTAAAATATACACGCTGACGATATAGTATAAATTAGTTATTCCCATAAATAAACGCCATTTTATTATAATTATAATTATTACAATTATTATAATATTATTATTATTACGTTGAAATCGTTTCTTCCATTTGTTAAACCACCCGTGTCCCTTAAATGTTTGCTGATGGCCGGGCCGGGCCGGACCGGGTCGGGGCGGCGCCGATGTATGCTGCCAGGGGGCGGACAGGTGTGTGTGTGTGGTGTGTGTGTGTGTGTGTGTGTGGGTGGGGGGTCGCACGTGCGTGGGTCCGCGCGGGGCGCGTGCGCTTTGTAACAGGAGAAGCGGCGCTAATTGCGCGAGCGACGACGCCCGGATGAGGGGGGGGGGGGAAGGGAGGGGAGGAGAGCAGCGGTTTGCGTACGCCACACCACGCGGCGCCGCGCGCGCTCGCTTTTTGTCGCCGCTGCCGCCGCATCGCCGCAATCACCGTGCCATGCCCCGCCGCGCCGCGCGGGCACAGCGCTGCTGCCGAAACCTCCGCTACCAACATGCTCCTCCCACTACGAGTTTTTTTATTTATTTATTTAGTCAAAAACAGTCAAAATCTGTATTGACGTATGGGGGAGAAAAACATCTGCGCACGCTTTCTTGAGTTTCAGAATCCCTTCCCAACAATTTAACATTTCAAAAACTAGATATTTTCGTTGCAAAATTACAGAATACTTATTTTTAACGGTAAAGTAACAGATTTGATTTTTCTGTATTGTTAACAAAATAGATACTCACCCTAAGCTCTACTACCACTACAAGCAAAAGGAAAGTTCAACAAAACGTGCGCATAGTGAAGCTACATTTACGTCCAGAAGCAAATAAGGGGCCATCTCAGCATTTGCTCAATGGATCAGGGAAACTGGACAAAAACCCGATCGAGACGGGGGTCATTGACCCGGAAGTACATTATTTGTTACAGGCATATTGAGTCATTTTTAAAATTATATAATGCAAATGTAGACTAATTCATTATACTATATCTTGTTTTTGTACGTAGTACAGAGTTTTGTAAGTAAACTTTATTTTTCTTTTTGACGATCAGGTTTTGACGATCATGTTTTGAAAAGGGTTTGTCACGTCGTGCTAATTCAGATGCGAAGAAATAAAAGAGGGCATATTCGTCAACATAGTGTATTATGACCTCTTTTATTTCTTCGCATAAACGTCAACAACAACGAATCAGAATTCTCACAATTGGTGCTAATTCAGGTTGGATACTAGTTTTCGGGAACTAATTTCCCTGAGTCTTCCCGGTTTTCCATTATATGTGCACTGGAAAACACTATAAGATTTGTAATTTTAAACCACTTCTTGAAAATATTAAAGCTGCCCTGGTAGTAATTGCTCAACTCTCTGATTGCGCCGTAGAACAAATTAACAGGACACTCGACTCCAGTTATAGTGAACTTAAGGGTACAAACGTTTTTGGGTCACTATATCAGAGGTTCACTATATCCCATGAAGTCAAAATTAAATAATGTTTCTCCATAATGATTGATTATATTAATATAGAGATACAAAAAAACACATTAACAGCACGAACTGAAAATTTCAATATCTTTGTGTTTAAAAAATCTATTATTTTCAATTGTTTGCTTCGTACTTTTTCAGTTGTAGTTTCTCTTGATCCTTCTCCATAGTTAGTGCTCTCTCCATACTTCCCCTTCTCGAAGTATCCTTCCTTCAACGCCTCCTGCACTGTTGCAATCCCGTCCCACTCTCCGAATACCTAATAACATACGAGATACTTTCGGTATGGCACTAACGGCTGATGAAAATCATCGCTTTTCTGCGCGGCACGCCAAGCTGTGGCAGATGCGCGCTTGTGCGCATGCGCAGATGCACTTAAGTGATACGAAACTTGAACTGCGCTTGCGCAGAAGATCGATAGTGCTTTAACGTTCGAGGGTGCACAAACTCCTTACTATCAAGTAACATCAAGAGAAGAGAAACTGAAGCAAGCAATCGCGTGTCGTCGCCGCCGCTAGTTGTAGCCCACGCAGGTCACGGTCTTTGTTTCCGCAGTGAAACTGAGTAGCATAAGATCATCGGTACTGCACCCATTCCGGGTCCGCTACCGTCACCTGGGGGAGACGTCGATTAAAAAACATCTTATACTTATTTGTAATGGAAGTGAAATGGCACCAGTGACTTACGTTCACTTAACCGAAGGTTCACTAAGGTGCACAAAGGGTGAAGATGAATGAAACGTAATGACATACTCTGTTCGCTCACAACTGAATCGTACGGGGTTCGACTTGAGAAAAATTGATATCGTAGGCTTCCGCGGCCAGAGTCATGATCTGGGCTGTCCGGGTGACGCCGCGTCGAAAGCTGGGGTGCCGACGTTTCGACCGACATATCGCGGTCCTCTTCGGGCTGTACTGCTAGATGTCGGTCGAAACGTCGGCACCAGCCTTCGACCGCGTCACCCGGACAGCCAGATCTTGAGAAACAATTGTAACCAAGCTGGCTAACAGAGCTAACAAACAACATATTATTACCGTTTTTTTCTTTTCTTTTTTCTTCTTCCACTGCTTGAACTATCGTATACAATACGGAATCACATTGGAGCCTCGAGCCTCCTTTCATTTTCGTTTTATAAATTTATGATACAATAATGTTAAGAGGTTATTCTTGTTAAAATTATGTCCGCTCCGAGCTTCGAGAAAGCTCTTTTTAAAAATTATCTACACAAATTACATTTAATTATTCTAAAAAAAAACTCATGTTTTAAGATCAAAAATCTAAAAACAACATTATTTCAGTAATATGTCAAATCCCCCCCTAAATAAAGCGCGGAAAAGATTGTTGATATCAGTTTTACGATATTTATTTTATGTACTTACGACGCACATAGGATTAGATTATTTTAAAATGGCAATACATTTTACAGTTTCATAGAACTGATTTTCCAACAAAAAAAAACCTTTTTATTATTCCATTTAACTCTTTAACCCTCCCGTTTTAGCACCGCTTGCCCAAAAAGGCCTTTAAATATAAAATACCCCAGGGATGAACAAAAAGAAAACACTGCGAGGCAATAACTCTCAGCTTCTTTCACCTCAACGCTATCGACCTATCACTTCTGACAAAGTCAAGTTTTCATTGTCCTCTCTCTTTCCCTCCTCGTCATCGCGACCGCCATCGTGGCCACAGAGGCGCCGGGCGGGCGGTTGGGCGGTTGGGCGGGCGGGCGGGCGGCGTGAAATCGGAGCCGCGCCTGAAGCACCCTCGCCTATGACCCTCCCGGGCACTCAGGAGACGCCAGCAACGCCACGGGGGAAACAGCGCCCTCTACCGCCCCCGCGCCCGCTCCGCCCGCCCGACGCCACCGGGAATATCCTTCCGCCGCAGCGCACAGCCTCTGGCTGCCAAGCCCAGTCCGCGACCTCTGGAAAACTACGCTGTCAGAAGTTTCACTCAATATAACGTACATTCATGCATTAATATACATGAAACTTAACGTAAATGCACATTAAAATAGCTTAATATATTTGTATATTAAATTTAATTTACAAATAAAAATCAGTGTTGATTTAATGTACAGGTTCTCCGATTTCCCCTGCTTCTCATCATTCATAACATTTATTCGTAATCAACAGTCCGTGAAGATCAGTCTTTTCAGATATGACCATGCAGCTCTGCCTATTGCATCCTAATGTGGTATATGTGTACATTAAATTTTATGAACGATTATTATTATTATTATTATTATTATTATTATTATTATTATTACTATTATTATTACTATTATTATTATAACTATTATTATTATTATAACATACATTTCATTAAAGTAATGCAGAAATGTCTGAAAGTTTCGAGGCGCTGGCCGCGTTCCCCGCTCGTTAAATACCTCGAGATCGCAATGTTAATGAAATATCCGAATACTAGGGGCCCACAGAAGAAGAAATGCTAACAAAACCTCACAAATGGCTTTCCATAAAGTAACAGGCACAATGCTCCAGAAAAATAAATCAAATACTATCACACAACCCTGCAACAAACAGAATCTTTAAGGCAGTTTTCACGATTACTGCAATTGCATAAAATATATATTCAGTACAACAGTCCTTCACATACTTCGAATAACAAAATGTTGCCGTACAATAACAAGTGAAACAATTGAATAGCAAATATTTCATGGCGGGTGCCTCTGTCTTGGAGTCTTGCTGTCGCATGACATCAGCTGTGTCGTAAGCAGCGACGCACTCACTACGAGAATTCAGTCTGTACGAGCAGTATGGGAATATGTGAAAAAAGCAATCAAATATTCGTATTTTTCAACCAACGTCGAAACGGTTTCATTGTATTTTTCCCGAGGTCCTACGTAGCTAACGACACCTTACGTCTCACGATAAAAGCTATGACGATTCAGACTGCTTCAATATCAACGCCATTCCCCCAAGTAATCACAATGTATCTGGGGTATACCGTACAAGAATGTCAAGAAAGATCTATAAAAAGCAAACTAAACTAAAAAGACACAACAGGAAAATTTTAATTCAAAAATTTTATTGAAAGTTTAGAAGAATTTTACTCTTATAAGTTCGTTCTTTACAAACATCGACTACCCCTTACCTACTATGGCTACACGCCACAGTGTACATCTTAGAACTTCCCTCGCGTAACAACATTTTTATTTTCGACAGATCTGATCTTAATGATGAATTTTAGGGTAAACGTAACGCTTGTACTAGTATTACAAAACATAATTTATACACGAGAAATATTCTCAAATGTACAATCATTTAATGTTTAAGCTTTTAATGTAATCAAATCCTGTCTGTGCGGCCAAACCCCGTGGCAACTCGACAGTCCGAGGTGACAAATTGGGTTGCAACCCGCAGCACGCAAGTGATTTCTTGAAAGGCCGAAGACGCGAAAAGCGTTTGCGTACACGAAGAGCAAATTACGAATGCGTTATCGCGCTGAGTACCTAAGCGCAACCTCCTCACGTAACAGCGGATGTTGCGTTCGCTGGGCGGATGAGGCGGCGCGTGTCACACCCGCTGCAAAGAGCAACCAAATTATCACGTCCCGCAAAGAAAGCTAGCTGCTCGTACGAGAAGCAGCGGAAAGAAAGCGAAGCACGCGAGGAGACAAAGAAGTGGGGGAGTTAATGATTCATTGTTGTTTATGGACACGTCAACGACTCCGGTTATTAATCCCGTTAGCTTTTTTGATTGATCGATTTTTTCATGTTTCCGGGCGCGTCAACTGCTCTGGTCATTAGTCCCGTTAGTGTAGTACATGATTTTTCTCGGGAGATGGCTGTCATCTTCCTCCGCTGGATGGCGAGATCCGGCGCCGACATTCGCCTGGTGTTGATCGGAGAAACCACGGAAAACTACCGACCAGAGCAGCCGGCCGCTATCATTCCCCTCCAGACAGCGACTGAATTCGACCTAGCTGAAAAGCTAGTGTCGAAAATCCTGCCGCCGTCAGGACTTAAAGCTAGGACCTCCCGGTCAGAGGCGCTGCGGTGACATCAGTTGATGCAATGAGCTACCGCTCCCGGTAATCCCGTTAGCCTAGTGAATGCTTTTAAAACCAGAGGTTGGTGTTTCTCCTTCGCTGAGAGCGATCCGCCGTCGACCCTCAGGGAATTTCTCCCTCCAGGTACCTCCCCCCAGGCGAGGCACCGCTTCAGCTCTGATTTACTCCTGATACGTGCAGTAGTGTTTTTTTTTAATTGGTTATTTAAGGTCGCATCAACATCTTAGGTCATTAGCGACCACTATTGGAGTTGACACTATGGTAACTACGAAGATGAAACGAAATGGTGACGATAAGGGGTGAAAGGATAATAAATACAACCATGCCCGAGGCGGTACTCGAACCCGCGATCCTTCGGTCCGAGATCACTACGACACTACTGCATTAGCGATCTCGGTCACCGGGCCGACTGCAGTAGTGTCGTGCATGTAAGTACGTGTTATTTTAAGGGAAGAAGGTAAGACAACGAAGATGAAGGAATGATCGCACGCAGTCCGTGACCCGTTTTTAGGGTACTACCCCGACATTCTCCTAGTATTGATCGGCGAAACCACGGAAAACTACCGATCACAGCTAGAAATTCTAACCTAGAATTCTCCACCAGACAGCGGCTGAATTCGACCTAGCAATATGTAGCTAGAGGCGAAAATCTGCCACCGATGGAACAGGAACCTAGGATCTCCCGGCCAAAATAGTTGCAGAGACAGTAACAATGAACTGAACTGAACTGAATGAATTCGGATGGTGCTTCGATATTAGCACAGTTAAATATGTGGGTTGGTGTTTAAGTCGTACCAACTATTATTTTTCGCAATAATGTGAGCCGGGCAAAAAATAAACAATTATATGGTACCAATATATGCTCTATTTTGGTGTATAGATTTTGAATCATGTAGAGAACTGTGGTTAGAGAAATGGACAATACAGAAAACAGCAGATAAAAGTAAGAAAATCATATGATAAAAGTATTGTTTAACGTCCTGATCATTTTTTCACCGTGTTTGTCAATTAAATCTCAAACAAATTAGTAAACCTTTGAACAAAATTACCTCCACGTGAACATTAATGGTCAACACTAATGCACTATTAGAAAAACATCAATGTTTAAAAACATTAAGGTTTTGAGGGGATGTTTTAATTTTGAACATGGATGTTTTGTTGGCGATGCCGCGCCCCTTCTTTTGGCGAGCGCGCAATCGACCAGCCAGCGAGCGGAGGGGCTGCCTCGCAACCAGCGATGCTCCATCGCTTCCAGGGGGCGGGGCCGGGCCAGGCTGGGCTGGGTCCGCAATGCGGCGACGGCGAAGGAGGCGACAAATCTCCAATCTGCCTCTACATGCACGCACGCAGGCGCCGCCTGGAATTGGGCTCGGAACGCCGAGGCCAGGCTCGCACACCCTTTTTAAATAATGGAGTTCCCTACCTGAGGATTTCGTGCCTCAAACTTACTTTTCATACATTCCGCGTGGTTTACAAAAGCCCTGCATCTAAAAGGATCAAACGATGTTTGTTGCATTATTCAGAAAAACATCTTGAATCTCGACTGAGCCAGAATAGGGATAATGACCTTGAGCTGCGTTCCACAGAAGAACAAAACACGTACGATAATGTTAAGCAACAACGCTAAATTACTTTTTTTTTCTTCTCTCTTTCTTTATGTAAAATCTGTGTTGCCTGGGATGCAATGTGTTCACCATCTGAAGCTTGCGTTATTTACTAGCTGAACAGATACAAAAAATTGGTACTACTTTTACAAGTGACAGGACAATAAATTGCTGAATTTTTACTCCAATTCCAGTCTTGGAAGATTATTGGAAATTATTAGCAAGGTATTTTCAGTACATCTCTTGCAAACTATTTTTAGTGTCAAGATGACTGCCTCCCTTCTGCCGCTCATTTCCAAGTTGCCGGCAACGTTACAACTTTTGTCCTACGCGATTTACATAAAAGAACCTTGAATCTGTGCATTATTGAGACTGTGCGTAATTTCTAAAGCATTTTTATGCAAAACTTGCCATGGATTTTCAATTTATTTTATACAATTCATCATGTATTACACATATTGACAATATTTTGGTATCAAATTCCTCCTTCACGAAAGTGGAAGTTCTTAACTCCCAGGCAGTTCAAAGCAAGTCCGGTAAGACAACATGCATGGCACCATTAAATAAGAAATATAAAAGTATGCGCAACTGATCTTTTAAGTAGACATAAGCGATGATCCACCTCAATTGAAAGTGCTGAATAGAGTAAATAGAAAAAAAAGGAACGGGTACGGAGTAATGACAAATTAAAAACAGATGAACGGACAGACGTTCTGAAGAAAGAAAACAAAATAGAAGAAAAAAACACTTTTTCGGTATCAAGGGCCCCCAAAACGTGTATTTCGGTTGAAATCTCGAAATCTATTTTCCACAGTATTTCATAACTTTTTCTACAACTATATTACTCCGTATATGCGTATGTATACGAGAAAGTAAAAACACATGCAAATAAATTACATAGGTAAGTGGGGACCCATAAGATTCGATCACGAACATTAAGCCATATTTACACCCTAGTATGTAAACCCACACGGAAACACGCTTCCACTACACAGTTATTAAATCCTGAAAATAAAAAATAAACACTTATATGCATATCTTCCTATCGGAGAGTAATTTACAGCCGCCGTTCATTGAACGTTAAATGTATGCTGCTTTCGCATTTTCTCCGCTCTCCCTTTCTTCCTACTCACTTGTCAGGCTTTCGCTTTTGTTCCCGCCACCTTTGTTCTTGCATGCGCGAATTGCTGGAAACGAATCCACTTATTAACTATTTAAAGGAAAATACGTGAACTTGCTATAACCGTGTCATTCATAATTAAAACTTCATTCACAGCAAGTAAAATATACAACTTTAGCTTATCTCCGCCGGTTCTGTCTTCAACACAATTGAAATTAATAATGGGTCAAGTGAAAAAATGAATAACTTTCTTTATGCTGCGCAAGTAGTACGCGAAAATAAATTTGGGTGTATTTTATTTGCCAATCCTCATGCAATACAAAACGTAGCGATAGTACATTTGGAAGTTGTTTACAAATATCCCACAAAATATTGTAAGTAGGATAAGGATTACTTCACGGTGTTGTTTCAAACATAAATCCCTGAAAAATGTATTTATGCATACTGTCTTTTTTTTTTAATAAGCACTTATATAGCAGATCCCAAGTCGATTAAAGATAGTAAAACAAAAACAGTTTATTGGATATTTCACATAAAAAATATAAGTGCATTTAAGTGAAACCCAAAAAACTGTTTTTCGGACTTATTACTTATTAAAACCTTGGGATTTATTATACAGCACGTATTCATAAATCCACGATTATCTCATCAGTACGATTTCGGCACTTGACCTGCTATTTCCTCCAACGCTTCCCGTGTCCACGGCTCGGCCGTTCTCCCCTGCCGTCCGTCTCCTGCTTCACGCGCGAGCTGCGGTGAAACCGAAGGCGCCTTCGCCCAAGGCTCCCGCGCTGCCGCCGCCGCCGCGGAAAAAGCAGCGATGCTGCGGCGGATACGCGCGCGCTCGCCCGCCAGATAAGATAAGATGCGCCAGCCAGCGAGAGCGCGCCCCCCGCCGCCGCCGCACCGCTTTCCACGTTCGCAACGCGGCTTTGCGCTCGCAAATCACGGCCCCCTCGACGCCGGACGCCGGGAACACACATTGCATACGCGCACGTTTTCTTCAGCCCGGAACCGGGAGCGGTAGCTCAATGCATCAATTGATGTCACTGCAGCGCCTCTGACCGGGAGGTCCTAGGTTCGACTCCTGACGGCGGCAGGATTTTCGACACTAGCTTTTCAGCTACGTCGAATTCAGTCGCTGTCTGGAGGAGAATTCTAGCGGCCGGCTGCTTTGATCGGTCGTTTTCCGTGGTTTCTCCGATCAACGCCAGGCGAATGCCGGAGCAGTACCCTACCAAACGGGCCACGGACCGCGCGCGACCTGTCCTTCCTCTTCATTGTCCTATCCTCTCCCCTTGCACACATACTTACACTAACATGCTCTACACTACCACATATTCCGGGAGACCGGTCGGGAGCTTAGAGCTTGTCCCGGCTGGGGCGGTGTCCCGCTGGTGGGAGAGTCCTGGTTAGGGGAACCCCACTAGCCGACGGAGGGGCGCCGGATCTCCCATCCAGCGGGGGAAGCACCGCCATGAAACATGCACTACACTTACGGGACTAATGACCAAAGCCGTTGACGCGCCCGGAAACACGAAAAAATCAATCAATTGAGCCCGGAATACCTGCCCCCACTCCTTTGCCAACATTAGTTCAATTAAGAATAAATGATACGAACGAGGTTGTAGACAAAATCTGATAACCAGAAATGTCCGTTCCCGTATAATAGAAACTACAATCGACTCCGTTTATAGCAACTGGATATAGTGAATCCTCGGTTATAGTGAACTTAGTCACTGGTTCGATTCATTTACAATACAAGTAAGCATAAATGAACCTTGGCTATAGTGAACGTAGGAAATAAGTGGAAATTATGTGGAGAGTTGAAGGGCCTTCGGAGAGTGGGAACGGTATTCTAATTGTACAAGAGATATTGAAGGGTGTCAATACTGCATTACAATACTTAGACAAGAGGACAATGCAAAATCAATTGTAGAGAGAGACGAACTCTGAAGAAGGATCTAGAGAAATTACTAAGGAAAAGTACGAATCAAATAATTGAAAAGATATGATTTTTAAGGACAAATAAAAATATTTAAATTTTGAGTTCTGCTGTCAATGTATTTTGCTGTATTTCCATATTAACAAAATGAATCGTTATGAAGAAATTCGGTTTAATTTTGACGTCATCGGATATAGTGAACCTTGGATACAGTGAACCAAAACTGTTAGTTCTCAGAAGTTCACTATAACCGGATTTTGTATTTTTTATCCCAAAACGAACTACAAATTTGATATACAATTCCTTTTGTAAAAATAACCAAATTCCCCACTTCTATCGCAACTAGCGAAGCGAGGGATCATGAAAACGCGCGCGGATTATAGCTCCACCTCTCTTGAGTAGCGGAACGCACCAGGGTTGGGACGCCGCCAAAAAACATCGATGTTTCTTAAACACCGACATTCAAGACAAAAACATCGATTTTAATCAAATAAAGCACTAAGGCTCGACTTCGCCAACAAAGGGAGTTTTCCATAGCGGACAGCATCGACTACAATCTCGATCTTCTACGCATGCGCAGAAAAGGATGCGAAACTCCAACTACCATGTGCAGAAGATGATAGTGTTGTCGATTGCTATAACTTCGAGGGGCAAAAACTCCCTAAAATATCATGTTTCTAAACACCAATGTTCACATCGAAACATCATGTTAATAAAACAAACACACTAGGGCTGGGAGATCGCCAACAAAATATAGTTGTTTCTAAACACATGTTCAAAATTGAAACATCGAGGTTAATAAAACCAAAACGCACCACAGTTGCGACATCGCCAACAAAACATCGATGTTTCTAAACACCAATGTTCAAAATTAAAGCGTCGATGTTAATAAAATAAACTCACTGCGACATCGTCGTCAAAAACATTGATGTTCAAAATTAAAACATCGATGTCAATAAAATATGGACTCAAAACCATTGACGTTTTTAAAACTACATTGCTGACCATTAATGTTCACGTGGGGGTCACTTAGTTTAAAGGTTTAATAATTTCTATTTAATATATTTTTTTTTAAATACAGGGAAAAGGGCAAGAACATTTAACAAAACTTCTATCATCTGACTGGATAAATTTCAGATCTGAGAATTTCGTGTTTTAAATTTCAGTTTTTAATGGAGTAGGATATGCAGTTACTTATTATTTTATTTGCTTATTACTAGAGTCCGGACAATGCCCTTTTGCCTATTTTATTTCTTTGAATGACATTTTAGGCAACTTACCCCAATATCAAGGTTAACCTCAGATATGGCTTTTGCGAGGGTTTTATAATGCTTATAAATGCCTATTTTAGAGATAATTGCCAAATCGAGTGTTAAGAGCCTATATTGAATTTTCCGCATTTTTAATATTTTTTGTTCACTATGTTTTATTTTCAACAATTATGTTTTGAGAAATCACTGATGGGAAATTTTTTACCAAACAAGTATCAATAGCATAAAATCTGCCAGGGTGTCCTCTGATCGAGAAGCTCTATGCCCTGAGTGTGAGTTCTTGCCAGGAACGCTTCGAGCAGTGACACCGCTTAGAGAATTCGACACCGTGTATTTTACCTTATCTACTTCGCCGAAGTCCAGCAGGGCGATCCAGAGAACAGGTAATTGCTCTCGTCTTTCCGATATTCGCAATGATTGGAGAGCTATCTGTTCCTTACCAAGAATACAGCTGTCTTCAAAAATAGCGCTCCCGGCATCTTGCGCTTTAGAATTACACACCAAGATAGGCGGAGATTTCTTCGATAATTTTGTGTTGGTTTCGAAGTTTAGTGCATGCCAGATCAGTAAATTTGCTGTTCCTATTAAGTATGCTTGCTACAATGCCAAAAGAGTAAGTTTCAAGAAGAGCATTGCTAAAAGAATGGATTTTTTTGGAGAAGATTCACGGCGGGCTGGAAATGTACTTTTTGCCAGTGTCGTGAAAGGTGGTCAACTGTGCAAAAAATATTTCTTACAACATAAAAACTATTCAAACCCTCTTCAGCAAGTGCAGTGAAAAGACGAAGACAAAGAATTTCAACACTGACTTGTGTCATACCGCAAACATTCCATTTTGAAAAATTGCAAATCCAACATTTAACCAGTTTAACCAACAAAATATAAAATTCCACACGAGTCAACTCTTTAGGAAATATTAACTAACTCCACAATATGTTTTCATAATCGAAGAATTTCAATTTGTTTTAGAGAATTCAGTTCATCCTTTATGTAGTACGTATTATGTTTACATTTTAATATTATTCATCCAAAATGATCATTTCCGCGTCTATTTTTAAATTTTTACTTAAGTGCCTGCCTAATGTCAATTATAATGCCTATTTCACTGCCTATTTGTAAATTTTAAGTGCCTATTTGACTGCATATTTTCGACCTTTTTCGCGTCTACATGTCCGAGCTCTGTTTTTTTACACATCAAATTTTCGCTCTTAATTACATTCTTCGTGATTTTACAATGCTTTTAGCATGTCGTTAATTTTGAATCTCAATAAACTTGACCTGTTAGAAACACAGTCACTGAATTACAATTACCAAGGACTGCCTGGAAGACAGTAGGCCACTTGAGAAGAATTGTTTTATTTTCCTGATAACGTTTGATAACGCAAAGGTACAAATGTAACACATTCGCAGAACACTGGAACGAAGTGCTTCTGATAGTCAAGATACGGTGAGGCGATTGTTACAGGTGCCACTGATCTTCACATTTTTGCAGTTCAGAAATAAATTCCTCTTCCAGCCAATGACGGAAAGAGGCAGTGATTCATGCGAGCTTCTGAGTACAAGTTAAACGTTACCTAGCAATGAAATGGATCCCATCAAGAGGTTTCTTCCACCAATTCATATGTACATAAAGTAGAAAGTTAAATGAACGAAAAATGGTTGAGGTAGATGCGTTGGAGGAGTTCAGTAAACAAGATAAAAGATAAGATATTCTTTAAAGGAATTTTGTAAGCAAATTGTTTTCAGAAACTATAACCACTGATGGCAAACTGAACACAAACTCGAAGGTATGTTAATGCTTAAGATTCAGTCTAAGAGAAGGAAGTTCATGTTCACTTAAGCGGGCAATAATATACAACCAAAGAGAATGATAGTTGAAACAACACAATTTCAATCTAGAACAATGGCGTTAGATACTTTCTAATAATCATAAAACGCGAACTCCCAAAGACTTTTTTCTATGTATCTTTTCCGAAAGTGATTCTTCGTAGTCTGTGTCACTCACATCAACTCACTACACATTTTTAAAAAAAAGGTCCTTAAATAAAATGTGAACAGTACGCGCGAAGCGATTTTTCATTTAAACTGGCAGGAAACGTTGATTGAGAAAACTCTTGAGATATCCGAGAGATAAGCATTACATTACGTAACGATATATTTTTCATTCCGGGTTCATTGAGATTAAACATCTTCGGTTTTTCTTTCCTAGATGAAAACTTGAGACACATTTCCAATCTACTTTACCAAAATGTTTTCACATGAGACATTTGTTTATGAAGTGTATGTATATTTTTCAACCTTTTCTCTTCGTACACTTTCGTAACAAGATATCCAATCACTATTCTTCCAACATCAACTCCAGGAGACGAATCTTGATTCCCAGTGAGACAAAAGAGATCCCATAAGCATGAACCCGAAAAAACACTTTTTCTTCCTGAGAAAATTCAAATCGATGCCTTCCGTTCTAATGCCGAAGCACACTGTGGCACGAAAACAGTACGGTTGAGGACGTCAGTTCTCATTGTTGCCAAACAGAAGTCCATTTGAAAGACTATAATTATGAGCCTCAGAATAAGGGGTGATAAACTGTGACAATCTCGTTTATAAAGTATATTTTTGGTTACTCATTCAAACCATCATTCTGCTCGTACGAGTATTTCCCGTCAGGAGTCAGCTACGTCGAAGGCACAATGCAGATTCATCCAGCGTGGAATTACCTCCAAGTGCGGAAAATCCTTGAATTGTGTTTTCCTTGCTTGTACATCAGCATGCCTTATTCTTCCGCTTCCAACTACTCTTCACCAATGCATCAAAATGCGCAAGTGAGCGGATTTAACTTGCACAAACAGTATGGATTGTATTTCTGAATTGCTATCGGTCATTGATGACGATCACCATCACATAGATCACTTATTTGGCATACATATTTTGAAAGGCTACTAATATTAAAATTAAAAAGGGAGTGTGCCAAGGCACTAAATATTTAGAAAAGAGATTATCAGAACTCAATGGATACACCATTTACCACAATTTTCATATACCACCCCACGCACAAAGACAAATTCGTAGAATATCCTCCTTGGAATTAATTTTTTTATCCATGGTTGTTTTATTGCGGGCCAACAGAAATACTTCTGCAGGCCCATGGATGTGGCCCATGGGCCACCAGTTAACAAGAGCCGGTGCAGATAGTCCAAATAATAAAGTTGTTTTCGCACAAAAACCAACGCGTCTCATACAATCTCCTCTGCCCTTAATCCAGTAAAATCATATCATCTCATTCCTGCTACAGACGGAGATAAGCCAGCCCGCTTCCATTAACAAAGATAGCGAGCATTTAAATAATGCCCCGTTACCCTAACACGCAGCACCTAACGCAGACGTCGAACAAACTCCAATCGTTTGCTTGGGACGTAAAGATAAAAGAAACCAGCAGTCACTTACATTTGATGAGCGCCACGACGTCAGTGTGTGTTGACTGAGTTACGTTAACTCCGTTGACCTGTGGACACAACAGGGAAGCGTTAGTAAATAAAATTTCACTCAAAACAAGTGTAAAAAGCAACATGAATTAAAAACCAAAAAATAAAAAATTTGGTTATTAGAAATGGATAATGAGAATTGGAAAACGGCGTAGTTATTGTCCTTTTTCACCGGGTAAATTAAACTATTTTCTATTTCGAATACTAATTCCCGCCATCCGAAGTCCGAGTTATCGAGAACAGACTACACAAAAGAAAGAATATTCATTATGAACTGAGATAAGTACCTTACCGTACAAATTACAAATTCAATTTCGCTGAGTGAAGATACTGTTAAGTCAAAATGTGTGGACTTCAAGCAAAAGAAGGCGAATATTTTCAGAGAAATGCACCAACCGATTTTTTTCGACGTACCGTAAAATGATACTGCTTGCTTACTGGCATACATAAGAAACTCCGTATGTTTGCAGGAAGCTACGCATTCCCAACATCGACCTCTCGTGCATAAAAACACAGCATACACAAAAACAAGCAGAAATCGTTCGAATGGAGTGTCGCAGGGTTGAAAAAAAAATTTGTTCAAATTCACAGTGAGTTTTTTTGGGTTTATTTGCTGTTGTGTTTTTCGTTGTTGATTTTGGGGGGCAGGGAGGTTACCGAGAAAATTTATTCTTTAAATTTAATTCATATAAAATACTGATTTTCATTATTCGTACAATCATAATCCATTCATCACTGTCAAATATATACTATACGATGCGTCCAAGAATAATTCCCTTCTTCCGGTTTTAAAATTTCAAACTCGTATAACCTTTACCGATAACAAATTTTCGTTAATATCACTAATGTTTGGGTAAAGAAATAACAAATGCGTTACATGTACGAGTATCGAAGTTGTAAAAAAGTTTGGATTTTACTGTAAGTTTATTTTGAACTTGTGTTGCCTTTGTATTTGTGTTTCGGGTCATGAAATTGGCGTTGTCAGTACTGCAAATGAAGTTGTATTTTATTTTCATAATGTTTCTATACAATAAGAGTATTCTGATCATCAAAAAAAAAATGTTTATTTAACAAAACAATGATATATAATGGATTAATTTACATTTGTATTGTATAATTTCTTTAAAAAAGACTTAATATGCCTATAATAAGTAATGTACTTCTGCTTCCGGGTCAATGACCTCCATCTCTATCAGGTTTTTGTCCAGTTTCCGTGATCCATTGAGCAAATTCTGAGATGTCCCCTTGTTTTGCTTCTGGACATAAATGTAGCTTCACTATGCGCACGTTTTGTTGAAGTCTCCTTTTTCTTGTAATGGTAGGAGAGCTAAGGTTGAGTTACTATATTGTTAGCAAGGCAGAAAAATAAAATAGCAAGGCAGTTCGTTTATCGTTGCAAATAGTTTTTCTATAACTCGGGAACAAAAATGTCTAGTTTTTCAAATGTTGATAATCTCCTGCTTTTCTAAATTTTTATTATTATCATTATTATTATTATTATTATTATTATTGTTGTTTTAACATTAACTATTTATCGTTAAAATGTTGGGATGGGATTCTGGTACTCAAGAAAACCTGAGGAAATATTATTCTCCCCATACATCAAATACGATATTTACTGTTTTTTGACCAAATCAAATGTTATTGTTTACTTTATTTTGTACTTCTTGACATGTCCTTTTTCGTACTTCTTTATACGTATTTGTTGTGATTAAATCTGAATTTCCAATAAATATTTCGATACATAAAATTACACGTTTTGCTATTTTATTTGAATTTCAAAAAATCATTTAAAAAAATTTACACGGTTTCTCGCGGGTTTCCAATGAGCTTCTTTACGTGTTTTTTTTTTTTTTTTGTTTACAAGACAGCAGTTTTTTTGGAGCTGAGAAACCGTACGCATCTCTGGAGAGTCGTCTTATGGTCCGCCTGAGGTGAAAACCATAGAGAGGGGGAGCGGTGGAGGCAAGGAGCTAAGCCATTCGTTAGTTGGTACCGCACGAATCTGTTTGAAATCGTTCGTTTGCCTTCGTTCGCCTACGATGCAGTCCACGCTGTATATTTTGCGTACTAAGGTGATGGAGATCCCACACACTTTTTTTCTAGTGGATCCCTAATTATTTTGCCCATAACGTTTAAATGTAATATGGTATGTTGTATGTTGTTGGCAATATTTCTAACACCGTGGTGTAGTCAGAGAGGATCCGCGTTCAGTCGAAGACAAGAGCCGGCGCAACAGACTGAATGATTCTGTCAGGTGATTGACATTATTTATTTATTTATTTATTTTTATTTATTTATTTAGTCAAAAACAGTAAAAACTGTACGTGACGTATGGGGGAGAAAATCATCTGCGCACGCTTTCTTGAGTTTCAGAATCCCTTCCCAACAATTTAACTATTAATAGTTGAAAGATGAAAATAATAATAATAATAATAATAATAATAATAATAATAATAATAAAATTAAAAAAGCGTGGGATAAAATGTCAAAAACTAGATATTTTCGTTGCAAAATTATAGAAAACTTTTTAACAGTAATGGAACAAACAGATTTGATTTTTCTGTATTGTTAACAAAATAGAAACTCACCCTAAGCTCTACTACCACTACAAGCAAAAGGAAATTTCAACAAAACGTGCGCATAGTGAAGCTACATTTACGTCCAGAAGCAAATCAAGGGGCCACCTCAGCATTTGCTCAATGGATCAGGGAAACCGGACAAAAACCCGATCGAGATGGGGGTCATTGACCCGGAAGTACATTATTTGTTACAGGCATATTGAGTCTTTTTTAAATTATATAATGCAAATGTAGACTAATTCATTATACTATATCTTGTTTTCGTTAAAGTAAACATTATTTTTTCTTTTTGACGATCAGTATAGTCTCTAATTGTATAGAAACAGTTTTGCAGCAGAAAAGATTTTACTTTTAACTTAAATTTTTGTACCAATTTTAATTGTTTAATTTCATCTGGCAATGCGTTGCCACATACATGTATTGTATGTGGATTTCTTGTAGTGAGCTGTTGATACTGACACTTGATGAACATGATTTCTACGCTATTTCTATTGCATTTGATTGAACTGGACATTCGACTTCAAATCATTACCTACGGGCACTGCCGGACCCAAGGGAGGGGGGTGCGACAATAAACGGAAGGGAATACGTTAAAACTGTTCTCAGAGAGCTATGTTATTTCACGAGAAACGGGTTTCTAGGAAACTGATTCCTTTCGGTTAATGATTTAGATTCGTGCTTGATAGATAATATCAGCAACCCATTTCATCAATTTCTTCTGAAATTTTCCGTCCTAATTTACTTAATGTTCTAGTTGTAGTACCTCGAATCGGAGGCCTTCCACAAAGCTTCTCGTTTATAAATGATCGAAAATAGATTCTCGGTTTCCATGTTGACTGGCCCAGTTCGACTGAATAAATTAAGCTACTCTGGATGTTTGTCAATTGGAAATACGACCGTGTTCAAGAGAAGTAAATACGCATTTCTCAGAAAGTCTCGAAGAGGAGTCTACCGTACCATTATACGCGTTGCACATAAAAATATCTGTGGTTGTTATGGGTATCATCGATGGACTACGCCGCATTACTTTATGATGATTCAATTGATGATTTACTTACCTTGATGATCTTGTCCCCGCTGTGCAAGCCCGCCTTCTCCGCCGCGCCACCTGCCAAGCACACAACAATACGTTAGAGGAGAATCTTCCATTAAGAGCGAAGACTGTGCCACATACAGGAGAGTCTTTTCTCGTGCAAAACACACACACACACACCAGCGTGTTCTGCACAGTGACATAAATAAATGTTCCTGTTGTCATTTTGCAGAGAAACGCTCTGTACAACAGATAGTTCACGAATCCTGTTTCATAACGTCCACAAGCTTGAACTAACGATAATTCCGATTAACACCAATGTCGACTATCGCCGAAAAGAAAATCTACCTTGTTTGTACCTACAGGCGAAACAAGCAACGTTTGTAAATAAATGAAATAGTGGTGTGAATACCGACAGTCGTCAATGAAATGGAAATGGAGTGCGTCGCAGTTCAGTGCCTCCTAAAACTGATGTTCACCAACCAAAACACGTGCTTATTAATGTGTGGCTCTCGGTGGAGCTTTCCCTTAGAGGTTTCTTTCAAATGATGGTACGGGACGACGTAATACGAAAATAACTCAAAACGCATTCGTAGGTATCCGTGACTAATAGTAATTATACGTAAATAATATTAGGAGAAACTTTTTTACACCTGGTATGTATCATTATTTTCGTTTAATATAAAATTAATAAAAAAAAGATTCCTTTAATTTATCTATCACCGAAAAATACAGCATTAATGACATAACTGCACTGGTCAATAATCTTATCGATACTTGGCTTTTGGGATGAGCTGCATCACAGTCGGTCAAAAAGAGTGACGTTTCATTCATGTTGTGGCCTTCTGCTAGCTATACCTCAGCTAAATGCGGCTCCACACGTTCGTTATTGGGCAGACGCCGAGCAACCACTCACCGAATCCCGAGTATAGTGGATAAGTTGCTTGCTACTTGCCGAGCGACGAACATTCGGGGTTCGCCCTACCCACTGCGTGTCGGTCTTTGGACACATCAAAGGGAGCGAACATTCGCCGAACACGTCAGCTGTTCGGAATTGGGCAAGCAGTAGCTCGCTGCTCGGCGAATACTGAATGTGTGGTGCCGCCTTTAATGTGGTCCCACACATTCGTTATTCGGCGAACAGGGAGCAACCACTCACCGAATCCCGAGTATTGTGGATAAGTTGCTTGCTACTTGCCGAGTGACGAACATTCGGGGTTCCCCCTACCCACTGCGTGTCGGTCTTTGGACACATCAAAGGGGGCGAACATTCGCCGAACACAGCTGCTTGGGCGAGCGCTACCTCGCTGCTGCAATTCGGTAAATGCCGAATGTGTGGAGCCACCTTAACGTCAGCTCGACCGACTGAGACGCGGCTCACCCCGGACAGCCTGGCATCAAATGACTCCGCCTCCGTATCCAATAATCGTTATGAAACTGAAGACACATTCCAATAGATTCCCATGAATCACCTTTCTACTTCGTGTTTATCTCAATAGCAACAGCCACCATAGATAGATACTTGTGGACGATGAGTCACAGATACAATAACATTCCTTTCACTTCACATTACACGAAAATTATACGAGACTTTACATCATAACATTAAAATCAAACATTTTGACGCACTTAAATATCTGCCGTTCACTATCCAATGCGAAGTTAAGACTGATTTCAGAAACGCTACTGATCTATTACGGCAATTCGTATCTCTGTCAGATAAATTAAATAACTCGGCAAGATAAAAGCGATTTTCTGCCTTGAAATTTCCCGCCGACCTTATCGTTGTGGACTGCATTCCCCCAAGAGTGATATCACAGTATGAAACGACACTTGATACCATTTCTAGTACATTTGATTAAAAAATTCAAAGCTTTTCGTAAAATAACGATCCCGTTTTATATTCCCTCAAAGCGCTGGAACATTGCTTATTGGAAGCAAATAATGAAATAGCAATTTGAAGTCCTGATTTTTTCTCAACTGTTGAGAACAAGTTCACATTGAATTAGACCTCGCGAATTGTATTAGAATCAGGGGTAATCTGTGAAAAATGCCGTGACGAAATTCATCTGTATTTAAATAAAATAAACAAAACTTTTAACGTGATGAAAAACTGTTCAATATTTACTCAAATTATGAAGGATCTTGAGCTATAATTAAAAAACTACGTTTAGGATAGTACAGTCGACTCCGATTAAAGTAACTCGGATATAGTGAACGGTCGGTTATGTGAACCAAGTGACTGACCCGTTTTTATAAATAGATTCGGTTATAGTGAACACTGAACGTCGGCTACAGTGAACGAAGGAAATATGTCCTGGAAATTAATTACCTCCTGGAAAAATATATCGCGTCCGTGCCACAAATTCCAACATCAGGCAACATGGAAAATATATCGTCGGCCAAAGGTCATAATCGAAGAAGTCTCCCCTGCTGTGGAGGTAGCGGACCCAGAATATTTCATTCAGCGATCAGTTTCATCAGCCGCTTGCGCCACGCCGTCTAACGAAAGGATCTCGTACGTTATTAGGCGACCCAAAGGGGCCTTCGGAAAGTGGGACGGTGTTCCAACAATGCAAGAGACATTGAAGGGTGTCAACACTACATTACAACACTTTAGAGACAGTGGAAATATGGAGAGAGCACGAACTCGAGAAGAGTATAGAGCAATTACAAATGAAAATTGTACGAAGCAAACAATTAAAAATAATTATCAACAGTGATATTTAATGTGTTATTTACCATTGGACTCGATAATTATAAACAATACGTAACAAGAATTGTATCGCAGCTTCTGGGTCAATGACCCCCATCTCGATCATGTTTTTCGTCCAGTTTCCCTGATCCATTGAGCAAAGGCTGAGATGGCCCCTTGTTTTGCTTCTGGACATAAATGTAACTTCATTATCTGTGCACGTCTTCTAGAATTCAGTGGGAAATATAGTTATTCAAATTATCGTTTCCATGTTGTCGCGGCAGGAAGTATTATTCCGAAGGACAACATGGATAAGATCCCAAAATTTATTGCTTACTTATCCTCGAAAATAAGATTTTATTACATGGGAGCTTTTTTTTTTTTTTTTTTAGAAAAACCTTCATTCAAAATTCAAGTACTATATGACTTATCACATGTGTAGGGATCCAGAATTTTGAAAATGTGCACACAATTCACTTCTCTCAATAGCACGTCATACGAAGTTTTAACTGTTTTTGACGTAAAATAAATGAATTGATTTTTTAAGGCGAAAAAAAGATATTGAAATTTTAATTGATGCTGTTAATATATTTTGCTATATCCCTATATTAATAAAATTGATCACTGTGGAGAAATTCTATTTACTTTTGACATCGGATAGAGTGAAGCCAAAAATTATTCCCCAGAAGTGCACTATGATCGGAGTTGACTGTATATCATTTCACTATTTTCAAATTACTGTACATCATTTCACTTTTTTCAATTAATAAAAGAAACTCGTATCAACGCTATAAGATCACGCCTTTTTCCAGTCGTATTAATGCATAGAATATAGTCTGTTTCGAAATAAAATGCCATAAACGTTCAGCACTTAAAAAGTGATAAAAGGCTCAAATGATTCATTCCCAACCGATCCGATTTTGTGTTTATTTTTCATTTATATTTCCTTCATTAACAACAATATACATCAACGTGATTGTAATATTTATTTATCAAGATTATTTCATTGTGTAAAAATCGATTCTATTCCCGTGCCTGTTAATCTGAAGGCTCTAACTTGTAAAAATTAAAGTCAAGGTATTTCGTTCATCGTGGGTGATAAACCTCAGAAGAATACTTGAAGTTTTTTTCTGATAAAACTAAGTATTACATCTACAAAATTTATTTCGCGAACTTCTCCATCCTGGCAAACAACGCTCACTATCAGAACAAAATGAAATGAAAAAAAAAAACACCTTCTCGAAGCAATGAATTGAATGGCAAAGAAAAGAATCGAAGGGAATTGAACTGAAATATGATAACCTAAAATTGGGTAATGCAGCATACTACTCTTCCGCCTAACTAGGTAGACATGTCGCAGATCCTTCAAACTGATACTGATTGTGGAATATACGCACTTATACAGTAGTCTTTGCTTTTTGTTTACTTCCATAATGTATGCCTCGTTATCTTCAATTTCACACGAGTTGTGGAAGTTCAATTACTAAGGCACATTTTCGGTTTGCAAAAGTTAGCAATTTAAACTTCGAGGACTCAGAATGACATGAATCTGCCATTTTCGACGAAAATTATATTCTGAGATGTTTTACTACCCCCTTCCAATCGCACCATACTAAAATTTGTTACAAGCCACTCTTGTAGAAAACTATCCTACAAACAAAATGTCATAGTTTCATTTTCATATTTACATATCTTTAGAAGACGTCTCCAAATGTTCTATTGTAAAATTTCCTCACAGTCAGGTAGCACTTTCTCATTCTGAGGCCACGATTTGTTTCTGTATGGAATGCAAGGAACGCTATGCAAGGGACGTCGCAGCTTGTGGTGATAAGACAATGTTGTGGCATTCTTCCAGCTTTTCGAGACATTCAGAGTTTGTATGAGTAACCAGTCCATGACGCAGTGTCACCCGAGTCAGCTGAGAGCAAACGCAAGGGCTAGCCGCGGAAGTCTTATAAAACAAAGTTTCATATGGTATCCGTTCCTCCTTCTAGGACTTGTAACACATTTAAACGTCCCTGACTTTTCCAGGTTTTCCAGCACCGTTTTTGCTTTTTCGTTTTCCAGATATTTGTTCGCAAAACTTTATAAGTGTTCAAAGAAAAACTTTTTTTCTTCAAGCAAATTATGGCTTGAAAAATGAAAATGGATTGATTTTATAATAATTCGATCATCTAACTGAAAATGCTATTTGCAGATGATCCAACTACTTGTTGCAGTATCTGAAAAGGACTAACAAATAGCGGCTTAAAAATTACAAACCGTAATGGAGCAATATCGTCTTAAGATTTCTGTTAGTAAATCTAAAACCATGGCTTTTGAAGGTCCAGAATATGATAGGTGCAAAATAGTTCTAACTAATAAAAGTATGGAACAAGGTTGCATCTTTCATTACTTAGGCTGCAGTGTACCACATCTAATAGAAAACGTTCTTGTTGACAAACTGAACAGATTCCAGAGAATGTGTGGAACAGTACGAAAAAACATTAAAAAATAAAACACGAAGAGGCAGTTAAAATTTTATTAAACGCTTGCCGTTCCAATGCTAACCTATGGATGCAAAAATCTGATGCTAAACAGATCAAAGAAAAATTCAAACTAGCGAAATGAAGTTCCCGCGAAGTGTTGCTTTATTAGATCATAAGAAATTACATCATACTTTATTAGATCATAAGAAAAATGTAAATATACGACAAAAACTAATTATTTTTAACTTCTTAGAAAGAGTCGAAAACAGCAACAAAATTGGTACGCCCATATTATAACAATGAACGACGCCAGTCTCTCTAAATAAATAATAGATTATGTACCGGTTGGCAGAAGAGTTGGAGGACCAAAGACTTGGTGGATTAATGATATCAACGTTGAAGAGGACGGAACATGCCTAATCCTTGAGGTCGAAAAAGAAATTGAAATTGTGGATTGAATTGATGCGAAGAAAAGTTTGCGATGATTTAAATGTAAAGCGAGTTGACTTTTCACCATCTGGGACGCGGTTATCCAAAAGGGAGTTTCAGAATCAAACATTAAGTTGTAACGAAGCTCACGATTGGATAAGCTCCTCCCGGCTGATCGCTGTCAATTCGTCTTATATTTAAAATAGAGTATAAAGACATAGCAATATTTTTTAACCAATGAAAATTTTGAATATTATTACCGAATTATTAGTTTCATATTCATTTCCAGTTGGTTCAATAAATTTCCCTAACGTTTTCTAGGAATGTAACTTTCCCGGCTTGTAGCAGTAACAGGTTCCACACCACTAGCACCAAACCTCTCGCCAATCATAAATGTTAAAATCTTAATATTGGGGAAAGTATGGCTTACCTTGTTACTATAATAATAATATTTATTCCCAACTTCTTATACAGAGATAATGTACATTGTTGTTTCTTGGAATTACTAACCATCGATAACCAGTTGTGATGGTTAGTTAGCAATACTGAATTTATAATTTATTATCTGTCTACTTCTACATAGTATTTTTTTGTGTGTGACGTGTTTTTTTTTTAACAATTGAACTTATGAACGCCTTGTCCATATTTATGAAGAGTTTGGTGCAGAAACAACATGAGACACACCTTCAACCAAAATTAGTATTTGCGAATAGCGGGAGGCTTGCTGAAGGTGGTACGTCTTTTCTTGACTCTGCCCCAAAGACCTTCAATTCCATTTTTTCGAGGTAAGCAACCCTCGTCTTCCAAGTAGTGATGCGACATCGATTACACAAAATCGATGTTATCAAACAACGGTGTTTTAAACCTCGTAAACTAACCCTAATACTTAATTCGTACTCAACAAAATTTACTTTCACAGTGGCAGTGTGTATTAATTTGCAATTAAGATTTAACTGAAACGGAAGTTAAAAAATAATAATGGCGAAGGCTGAACCTGAAAGCCTCACTGCCCTTTTACAAAATTGCGATTATGAAATTTATTCACTCTCAAATCCTTAAACCCGGTGAATAAATTAATAAGTCATGAAAATTTAATTTTATAGGAGGAAAAACACATTTCAGCTGATGTAAATCAGGGATTAATCATATTCAAATGAAACTTTTTGTGTGTAGGTTTCGTATGAATATCGTTCATTCCTGATTTACAGCATCAGTTGATAGTTGCTTCTTGCTCTACTGTAAAATTAAGTTTTCATGATTTATCAGCTTATTCACCGGGGGTCAAAGACATCGAAAACGTAAAATCATCGATTGGTTGGTTTGGTTTGGTTTTTACGTGTTTCCGGGCGCGTCAACTGCTTTGGTCATTATTCCCGTTAGTGTAGTGAAGTTTGTTTCTCGGGAGATAGCGGTGGCCTTCCCCAGCTGGATGGCGAGATCCGGCGCCGACCTACCGTCGGCTAGTAGGGTTTCCCCCTAACCAGGACTCTCCCACCAGCGGGGCACCGCCCCAGCCGGGACAAGCTCTAAGCTCCCGACCGGTCTCCCGGAATATGTGCTAGTGTAATGCATGTTAGTGTAAGTGTGTGTGTGTGTAAGAGGAGAGGATAAGACAAGGAAGATGAAGGACAGATCGCGCGCGGTCTGTGGCCCGTTTCATAGGGTACTGCTCCGGCATTCGCCTGGTGTTGATCGGAGAAACCACGGAAAACTACCGATCAGAGCAGCCGGCCGCTGGAATTCTCCTCCGGACAACAACTGAATTCGACCTAGCTGAAAAGCTAGTGCCGAAAATCCTGGCGCCATCAGGACTTAACCTAGGACCTCCCGGTCACAGGCGCTGCAGTGACATCAGTTGTGAGCTACCGCTCCTGGTTAAAACCATCAATATTATAAAACAACTGCTTTAATACAGCGATATTTGAACCATCGATGTTTTCAAAACGTCGACATGGACGCCGCATCCCTTCTCAGCGAGAGAGGCCGGCTGCGACTCACCTCCCTTGACGGACTGCACGTAGACCGGGTTGTCGCCGGACACCTTCATGCCGTAGCCGTTCTCGTCCTTGTTGACGATGACGGTGACGACGTTGACGGGCGAGGGCGGGCCCGCGCCGAGGCCCACGCCGCCGCCGCCCTCCAGGCCGCCGCCAGACCCCGCGCCGCCCGCCGCCGCCGCCGCCCCCCCGCGGGCAGCAGCAGCGACCCACGCGAGTGCGGCGAACGCCGGAACGACGGCCCGTTGCTGAGCGGGGGCCTGCAACACACACACACACGCCGCTCTTAGCGCACACAAGCTATGCTGAGATTTTTCCCAAGCTGCTTGTGACATTTCATCAGCTGGTACGGTGCCATTCAATCGGGACCTTACACGTCACTACACTGACCTCACTATTGCGGCGTTCAATCTTTCGATTGGATGACACCGTACCAGCTGATTTACTTCCTAGGCAGCTATGAATATCTCCAACACTTCGATAGCTACTGTTTGGCCATTGCTGGCAACGTAACTGCAGGTTTTTAATCATGCACCCCATTCGTCCTTGTTCCTTGTTAATGATTCCGGGCGCGTCATCTACTAGGGTAATAAGTCTGGTAACTGTAGGGCATGTTGTTTTTTTTTCGGGAGGTAGCGGTGTTCTTTCCCCGCTGGACGCGATTGGCTCTGATGTGCATGATATACGATATGCTGTACAAAATCTTCCCTGACTTTATTACCAGGCAGAACATCGCAAATAACTCGTGTGGTTCATGACAAAATTGCGTCCGTTATCAGAAATAGATTTTTAATTGACATGCTATGATTGAGAAGATTTAATCTAGGCAAATTTCTGAACAAATATCGAATATGCCAAATATTACCGAGTCGCTAAGCACCTTCGGTTGATGCGACTATAATAAATCAAAAATTCTGAGGTAGGCGAGGAAGGAGGCTTACACCTTTATGACCTTCCCTACCATGCGCAGATGATCATAGTTCTTCACCTTTCCCTTTCACAGGATGATGATAGAGAGGATTTTGAGAGAAGAATGGTTGTAGATGACAATCAGACGCGAAACTAGATGGAGTAAGAAGCCAACCACGCCACAACCATTTGGTGAAAACATCCATACATTACGCGGCATTCGAATCCACAGTCTTTGGATCCGCGTAATTGGAGCTCCTCAAGGCACTATTTGGAGACCGTTTTGGACACAGCTCCGTTGCAGGTATTGCAAGTAACATTCTAGCTGATGTTTGTACTAAACAATTTTATCGAATCCTTAATACAGCTTGAATTTGAAAAATTTTCTCAATACAAGGGTTATGGTTTATTTCAAACGATTTAACTATTTTCATTTCAATCTGGACGCTAGTTCGCAGTTCTTTTTCTAGTGCAGTGCTCAGGTCTGAAAGTTAGTTTACTGTTATGTTAAAGAGACCTTAAGCCAGATCAAACCAAGGGAATCCTTAACAATATTAAAATATTGCTCATAAGTATCAAAATAAATGTGAAATCATACTATATTATACGGTTTGAAATTTCTAATATTATTACATTACTTTTACAAATTAAAAATGCCTCAATTATTTCGAGCCCCTAATCAGCAGCAATTTTTTACGCAAATTGAGGTGGTCTCTTATCAGAGATTGTGGGTAAATAAAAGAACAAATATATTGTTACGACACTTCTAATGTTCTCCAATTGTAAATTATGAGGCCGTGAAGTAAGCGCGACGGTACTTCATGTTTCCAATTCAATTTACATCAATTCAGTTTCCCATTCATTAGAAATACACCCAAGGAATTATGCAATGAAGATAGAGGAAATATTATGCTCGAAAGTAACATGTTCAAACACAACATGTTTAAATAGCGCAATTCATTGACCTCATTTTCCGTACGCATTTCATGAATATCAAACGCTCTTGATAAGAGATTATCGCATGGCGACGAGCCGATAATGTGCTGAGCCGGTGAGAGAGAAGTTGGCGACGTAGCCCAGTCACACGGCACGGCACGGCAGTGATTCTCAACTGCATACGAACATATCAAAATTGATTATGTAGTAGTGAGTAGGAGTCCGTCAAATTACGGAGTGCAGATTTTATACATGTAAAATGGAACCGTTTTAAACACTAAGTGGCAAATTTGCACATTTTCAGAGCCAATCTACTAAGATTTCTTTGAACTGGCAAAGAGCCTAAAAATATATACAATTTTTAACACACACACACAAAGAGAGAGAGAGAGAGAGAGAGAGACAGAGAGAAGAGAGAGAGAGAGAGAAGAGAGAGAGAGAGAGAGAGAGAGAGAGAGAGAGAAGTATTTTAAACCGTGCGAAACGCGCGGAATCTTGTACATGGACAGTTAACTTCCCCTTTTCGGAGGCTATGAAAATTTCCGACAAAATTACGTTATATAATAATGTTATTCGCGTCTTTAATTCATCTAGCGGCTTCTGGTAGTCTCCTCTTCAACTTCCTTTGTCAGCACAGCCCACGCCATCAGCATGTACGCAAGCCAGCCCACGCGACGTGCCCTGAGAGCTTATCTCCCCAGCCACACCTTCGCCACTCCACTCCGCACATGCACGGCGCCATTCACATCCCCGGAGAAAAACCGGATGTTTCTTTCTTTTTATTCGGTTACTTTTTTTTCTCTCTCTCCTTCGTAAAACCGTTCTTTAACCATTCGTACTGGCGTTGGACGTGGAGCAAATCCTCCGTTAAGCTAGTCAGTCGTCGTGTCAGTCATTGCCTTTTATCCCTTCGGCCAGGGGCTCGGCGCCTTTAGATCGCCGGGGTTACCGTACGGTCCATCCCGGAACCCACGGTGTCGAGTTGCCTAATCTCCGTGACTTCACGGAGCGTGGTTAAGCAATTCGGCTACCGATGTCGTCATGTTCGCCCAGGAAAACATGTGCCATACTTCATCCGTAATGTATTTGAAAGAAAGATGTTAGCGCGGACCGTATACGTAAAATATGTCTCATAAACCATTAAATATGCATGCATTTATACACTAAAAACGTCGAAAATATGCCCTATTAAAAAAAAATCATACCACGAAAACGGATACTTCTTTCTGTAACACATCCCATTTCGTACATATTTGTGGAAGACCTGCTAAATCGAGTTTTATTGGAGACAAACAAGAGTTCATCAACATTAACTTTGAAGATGGACACAATGACACGTACTAGGGGCTTAAAAGAATTGCATTTCTCAGTGATCTAGCTGAATTTAGACACAGAAAGATATTAGGAGACTATGAACCACGTTACGTTCACGCATGCATTGCAAATTAGAAGATTAAATTATCGGGTTAAAATTAAAGAAATAAAATGTGTAAAAAAGATAAATTTTGTCAACAAAATATGCAAAATATTAAAAATTTAGATAAATATACTTGCTGAGATAACGGGTAAAACATGTAATATATTTGATATACTATTGGTTTAAATTAAATAATACAACACGAATCTGTAAAAGTTTTCCAATCAGAAATAAATATTTTCTGCGCGCAGAAACTCAGGTCTTCACAGTTAACACGACAGTTACCCCTACATCACCAATCTCATAGCTAAATTGTACCATCCCAACGCTTTAAAGGACACAATAATGAACAATCGCAATTTTAAAATCTGCCGAGATTTTCATTTACATTATTTCAAATTCTAGTTTTAAAGAATAGATTTCATTGGCCAAAAAAATCTATTATCAATGTTTTAGTTTTGGAATGTTAATTTTTTGTTTATAATATTCGAAAATACAGTGTTTACCAAAATGGGACCTGCGTCATGTTTTATCCGTGAAAAAAATTGAAGGTCTGATAATTTTTGTTATATAAATTGGGAAAACTTGAAGCAAAAATTACAGGAAAACTACTAGTTTCTTTCAATACTCATTTAAGTTATTTAAAGATCTGTTTTCTAAAACAGATTTCCTTGACGCTATCCCCAGAAAACGTTTAATCCAAAAACTGAGTCGTTTTTGAAAAAAAAAAAATGAAATGTTGAGGTTTCCTGTAAACAATCTTCAAAATCAAAATACCCGTTTCAAACGCCCAGGTTAATTTGAAAAAAATCGTATGAATGGCTGAGCCGGTAGCGTTGACCACGGACGGACAGGCAAGCAGACAGACAGCAAGCCGGAAGTTTTGTCGACTTTTCGGTGTCAAGAACCCAGAAAACGTCGTTTCTGACTACAAAACATGTTAAGAGGATATCGTTTATTACAACGTATAGGAACATTATTTACCCACCCTTTAGATACCAACTACCACAATACGAGATTTCCTGTCGAAAAATCAAAGATTTCTGCCGCAACATTATACGTTCTCTTTACTCCGTAAGAACGTAGTAAGGCGAGAAAGTAAAAAGTGGATCCAAGTGTGGAACGGCGTGAGGTGTATCAGGAGGAGTCAAAGCGAAAGCACACTGTCCCGTTTGAGTCGGGGGGCGGGAACTGGGGCCAATGGTTATCACTACCACTGTGATTTATATGCATTTGCAATTTTTTTCTGTTAACTAAAACATCCCGTTTTAACAAATAGTATATGTTTTGAGGCATTTAGAATCAATTTAAGCAATTTTTATTTCGCATATATCATCATAATTGCATATTTTTGTATATTTGGGTCATATTGGCGTATTTTTGTTGCGTATCCGCGAAAAGAGCATATTCACCCCTCATTGCGAGGTATTTCAATGAATCAGTGAGTGTTCTTTGGCCGAGTGGAGTTCAGCATGAAAAGGTTCCACTATTTCTGGTGGATGGTGCTCCTTATATGTGAAAAGCTGGAGCTGCGATAAAAGTTTTTTATCAATAACTTCTTCATTTAACTTGCCTTGCTCACGCTTTTCATTGTGTTGCAGAAACTGTAAATTTCAGTTCCCAGATATTGAACAGTTGATACCAACTGTGAGAAATATTCTTGAAGTCATGTGGATATTTTTAAGCCAAATACCCTGGCCTACCCTACTCCCCAACAGTCATCACAAGATGGGGTACTTAGCTGAAGGCAGCTGAATATTATTCCAATACTCAAATAAAAGATTCTAAGTACCTGTTGATGTGGAGCGGGCATTCAGCCAGTTTAAAGCAATTTTGAGGTCAAATAGACGTTCGTTTGAACGTTTTATTAATTTTTACACTTACTCATTACATTACACTATTTCGCATATTTTCCTTTTTTAATTGCACATATTACCAAATATATTTACATATATATGCGCATATTTCGCTGTTTTTATTGCATATAAATCACAGCCCTCGTTATCACGATGTGATAGCGTCATCAGTTGCAAAACCATTAGATTAACTATTGACGCTGCGTATCCCGATTTCATATTTTGGTGACCCGCCCACATTCTTTCTAGGCCCGCAACCGCCTCCCCCTTCGTTTAACATCGCCGACCCTGAATGTTTTCCCTGTCCACTTCAGGAGACCCTGGCCTGCAAGTTAATCGGGCCGGATGAAACCTATTCGGAGAGCGGATCGGCGCCGAGAACCACAGTTAGTGGACCTCTGATAGAGCACGCGGTCTGCTGTGGAGCATTCCATGGCATCATCTACATTTCATGATGAACCATGGTGTTGGGAAAAGTGCGCAACTAACACCGAACACTCATCATTCCGGATTCACATGAAATTTCGTCGGCTCTAGAACAACTTGCAAAACCCACATATCCGAATTTTGAAGTGCTATGGAAGATCAGAAATAGGATTTTGGAGGCGTTTAGCACCGTGAACGTACGTGACCCGGAGACCGGGTCGGGTCCGATAACCAGAGTTAATTCACCTATGTTAGAGCGCATTGCTGATGAATTTACTATGGTCACATCTATGCTTTACGATGAACTACGGTGTAGGAACTAATACAAAAGTTTGCAAATAACACTCACCACATTGGACAGGATTCACTTAAAATTTCGTCAGCTGGTAGAACACCATACAAAATCAAATATTCAAGTTTTGAATTGCTATAGAATTTGGAAATAGGGTTTTGGACACGTTTTGTATCAGAACTTTACGTGACCTGGAGACCGGATAGGATTCGGGAACCACAGTTGGTTGACCTTTGTTGAGCGTATTGCTGTGCATCATGGTCACTTCTAATTCCCGTAACTACGGTGTATACTTCGATTTAAACTGGCACTTCGTCAGCTGTCATCCAATCAGAAGCTAGAATGTCACTGTAGTGACGTCGCCATTGTGACCTTCAAGCTTCCGCGATTTGATGACAGCGTCACAGCTGACGAAGTGTCAACAGACTTAATTTTTAATCGAAGTATAGAACCCGATAAAAAAGAGTGGAACTATACGTGGATTTTTCTAACCTGGCTGATGACACTTCATCAGCGGTTACGATGTCATCCAATCGATAGCTAAAACGTCATCACGGTGACATCACTGTGGTGACGCTTAAGATCCCGGTACGAAACTGTAATAGCTGATCAGGTGTCATCAGCCAGGTTACAAAAACCCAGGTATAAGCACCGACGGCGAGCGGCATTCTTTTTAATTTTCAATACTGCTAATTTACAATCTGTTCACTTGGAACAATTAGTAAAGGGTATACAAGTCATAACTAACTATTAAGTGAATCTACAGGGTAAATCTAGAATATGTTCACGCTTCAGTCTAAACACATGTTCATTGTTGTCCAACATGTTCATTGTTGGTTTGGATGGGGCTCAGTCTCGTCTGATGCTTCTTACTTCGTCGGTGATAGTCTCTGTCATAGTTGAAATGTTCACACCTTTATACAAATTATTGTTGGTTACGAACCACGGCGCGCTGCATAAATATCTCAAGGGTTTTGTTTCAAATCTTCTCAGGATCTCCAAATTTGACTTGCTGGTTGTACCCCACAGTTCTATGCCGTAAATCCATGTTGGCTTGATTATTGCTTTGTACAGTAATATTTTGTTGTATAAGGAGAGTTTAGATCTTCGATTAAGTAGACATGATAATTTGCTAACTTTCTTTTGTGATTCTATCCTCCTTTTTATGATATGGAGTTTCCAGGTTAAGTGGCTAACTAAATGTAAACCAAGATACCTCACAACATTTGTTACTGAGAGTTCTCACGAGTTTAGTTTCACTTTTGGACACTTCCTTTCGAAGTGAAAAGGTAATAAGTTGTGAATGTTGCTGTATTTATAGTTACTCTCCATTGATTCGCCCACTCTTCTGTCTTATCCAGGTGCGCTTGCAGGTGTTGCGAAGAGTCCTAAAATAGCTGTGTCGTCGGCGAATGTGCCTATCATAGTGCATTCTGTTGTTGGTAGCACAGAAGTACACATCACATACAGTATTAGTCCAAGAATACTTCCTTGAGGAACACCTGCGCTCATTGGTTTAAATTCAGAAAAATCATCTTGGAATTTAATTTGTCGGGCAGCGTGGGCCCGTGAAGCTCCGAAGCGGACCGCGCGCGGGGCCAGTCTAGGGGCGCGGCGAGGAAGCAGCCACTAGATATCGCGATGCGATAAGCGACCACGCGTCGTGTCGTGTCGTGGCGGCGGCGCGTGGGTAGCGTATCAGCGAGGCCACACCCCCTCCCGCACCTTCCCCTCCTTACCACCCCGCCATAACCCTCTCATTCTGCCCCACCCCGCTTACCCGGACCTTTACCCGGGTGGCCCTCAGTCGGGCACTTGGCTTCATCGTGGCAGTGGTCCGATATTCTGGGCAAACAGGAGGGACTTGCCCCGGCGCCCACAATTTCGACTCCCATAAAGGCCTGGACAGCCAGTAATTCTGAGCGGCCCGACTCAGGCATTGCGATTTCCGAGTCCGCTAATTCCGTTCTGGCGGTATTCGGATACCTACAGCCCAAAGCTTACGTCTCGGCCGCCGGCAGTATGAATTAAGACAAAAGGCCTACGTGTCCTCTCCGAAGATTTATCCTCCCGGTAGAAAATAAATAAAATGTGGGATAGTAACCCACGCACCCGGTACTCGGCGCTGTCCTCACTCGCTTCGTCCCCGCATACCTCGTTTCTATTAGGGTTGCGACATCGATGTCGAGGTTTACAAAATATCGATATTTGTATACAAATATCAATTCATTTAACATCGATTTATTGGAGCCGAAATTTTTTTAACATTGATTTTTTGACTTCGTTGATATATTTTTTAATTTAAAAAATACAAAAAATTACAAACATGTAGTAATGTTCACATACTCATAATTTGAACATTGTTTAGACTGAAGTCTGATTGTTCAAAGTAGTCTAAATATTGAAATTAGTTTTAGTCTAAATGTTAAGAAAAACTCGGCTAACTTATTTTCCTCTCTTGGCGAGTTTACTCACCAAGAAACAGAAAGTACAAAAAAAGTCGAGTTTTTGTTAATAAATGCAATTAATATGTTTTGTATTTTCCAATAAGGTAATGAAGTTTTTAAATTTTTTTTGCAATGTTTTGGACTTTATTTTGTCAGCTAAACGTCAATTACAAATAAATAAAAACGATTACCGTAACAAGAAATCGCTTCCCACCTCACACGTGAACATTGATGTTAGAAGATACTAACATTGTTTCTTTTAAACATAGATGTTTAAAAACATCGATGATTTGGGGCCGAAGTATTTGGAACACAGATGTTTTGTCGATGTCGCATAAACAGTCCCTATCCGCTCTGCTCAACTCCATCCTATACCCCGCCTGGTCTCATCCGCCCCGGACTTACCCACCGACCCGCTCCACTGGGCCAATGAAAACAAGGGGGCCCACTTTGACAGGTGGGGAAACAAATGAACGTCGTGTACGGCGATGGCACTGCAAGAGACAGCGATGAATCCATTTACAAATGAGCTAACTGTAAACGAACATATTGATGAATTGAGAACATAACCTGCATTTATGTTGACAGCAGTAGCCATGTATTAGCTGCCAAAGGAGTCCCCCTTCTTATAGTAATATCTAGGGCTCGGATTTTAATGACCTAAAAATCAGCGAAATATGCAAGCATTTATGACGTAAAACCTATATAAATATGACCTTAAAAAATTAAATATGACGTTATACAAGTTTGTTTCTTAAAAATTCCCTTTGATTTTTTGGGTATAACAAATACAAAATTCACTCAAAAACAGATTGTGAGTATGGTACATACAGTTTGCAGTCTTTGGAACTAACTAGCGTTAAAAAAACTTGTGTCTGTAAAACAAATCAAGTACAGTGAAATAAAAGCCATCAAAGAAAATGTCTTGCTTTACTTCTGCATACTTCTCATTTAATGTTTTCTAATTTCCTCTCAGTCTTCACTTTCTAGAGAGTTGCTTCGGATCACAAGGTGTATTTTCAGGTTTTTCATCTTAGAAGACCTACGGTTGTGGCTGAGGATAGTTTTGTATCTGAGAAAGCTCCTCTACACATGACAGGACGTCGGGAGCGCATTTGAAGGCGGCGATGTCACTGCAGTGCAGCTTTGGTTCATTGTCTTCAAATGTTTCGGCATTTCCAGAAATTATATCGCTAATTTTGCACAATGTACAATATCCAGGATTTCGCTGAAGAACACTCAGCAATTTGTTGCACACTTTTTCAGCCACATGACCAAGAGCTCGACTCAACTCACTCCGTTCAAATTCACTTACTTTCAAATAATCCTTTGTGGTATAATTGTTGAGTTATTTGTGACAATATCACCGATACTTATCATGTGAGACACATTTTCAAGCATTTTATTCATTTGTTCTCAAAAATATGACATATGTATGCATTTTGGGCAAAATTTGGCCAAATTATTACCTTTTAATAAAAATGTGTAATTATGACTCATATGCACTCACAAATATATACGTTTTTCTAATCGATAATACTTGGTGCATAAATTGTTTTAATATTCACCCGAAGGTTCGGAAAAAATATATGACTTGTCATTAAAATCCGGGCCCTAGATCTGTGTACCATGTCCCGGTTCGCTTTACTCAGTCCTGCTCAGCTTCGTTCAGTCCCATGCCGCCTCGCCGCGCTCTCCGCTTCTCACCGCCCCCGGCCCCCAAACCGCTCTGCCTAGCTCAGCTCCCCCTCTCTCCGCCCCGCCCCGCCCCGCCCCGTCCTAACCCGTCCCGTTCGCCTTTAAGAGCGCCTACGCCAGCCGTGACATCCGCCGGCACAATGGGAACTACGCAACGTCCGAACGAGAGGTCACGGGACTGTTTGTTGAGTTACGTCAAAGAAGAGCCTCTTGTGTTTGGACGGAGGACACGCAAATCAACGGATAATTTCATATCTCATTGTCTAGTTCCTCGGATTGTCAGGATATTTGAAATTAAGACTGCCTTAAATGAGACCGAAATAACTGTCACGGAGTCTGTAGATGTACACGTACAATTGGGCAACGGCTCTACCGCAACCCTTCTCATTTACGTTTTACAAAAAGCTAATAATACAGATACCGTCTACTACAAGTGTACGGCGATTGTAGGAACTCCAGTTTAAAAACGATTCAACATCCAATATCGGAACTGACACGACCTACCACCGATAAATGTGGCGCGCCGGAGAATGTGGAAACCCGCCAACTTTGCAACCCAGATGACTTCAACGGCGAAAAGGTATCTGTGATCTGCGCACGCAGTCAAAGTGTGTATTATCCACGCACATTTTCTTAAGCCCTCGCTACGCTCGTAGCGCGAGGAGTGCAGACTTTGGTTATTTCGACAAGGAATTTTATATCACATTTGAAGCTCGTTTTTCGAAGCAAAGTACTTTCTATTATATCTTTGATCCCGGTGAATAAACTGATAAGTCATAAACACTTAATTTTACAGGAGAGCAAAAAACAACTTGTAACCGAATTAAATCAGGGTTTAATGATATTCGAATGCAGGTGATATTTGCATGAAAATATTTGTGGTAGATTTTGTTTTAATATCATTAATCCCTCATTTACAGCATTAGTTTAAAGTTGTTTTTTGCTCCCCCTGTAAATTTAAGTTTTTTTGACTTACCAGCTTATTCCCCGGGGTCACAGATATGGGATCGAACATTTCTGGTTATCAGATTTTGTCCACAATGCTCGTTGCAATCATTTATTCTTGATTCAACTAATATTGATAAAGGAGTGGAGGTAAAAATTCTGGGGCTCAAGAAAACGTGCGCGTATAACACTTCGTTTTGTTTTGTTTTACTCGTTAGCAGGCGCATCCGAGTGCATTTGCTCTCAAACAGGAGAATTAACGCCTGACAATGAAATTGGACTATTTTAAGAATAATTAAGGAGAAAATTCTGTTGTAACAACAAGTTAGAATCGATTTTTTTTTCGCTGTCCGGATGAAACAGTGTCGCCGGCTGGAAGGCCTGCGATGCGGCGTCAAATCAGAGAACAAGATATAGACTCGAGCAGCGAAGTTTACATTTGTAAGTTTGAATCTATTCAGGAAACAAAGAAACATAAGTACGAGAGTAGATTGAACACACCGTAACATATATCTCGACCCACTAACATTGCAGAATACTCAAGAGTCCTTTAAAATGAATAATTCCGTAAGGAATATGACATTCTCCTGTTTTTTCTTTGCCGAGTATGTGACCTGTCGCACACTCATTAGTTAATTACGTGTGATTGTCACTTTCATCGACACTAAACGCTTCTTGTAAGCGTGTCACATGACAATCAGACGACAAATATGTATGGGAACAGTACAGTATGAATCTAAACTTGGTGGAACACGATAATTAATTTTTGTTGATACCATGATAAATAGGGAGAGGATTTCTATGATTTTGGAAACTTTTTTTACACGCGTCACATATTTTAAGTGAAACAATTTTACTTTTCTAGAAATTGCACCACGAACCAAAAATTGGCACGAAAGAAACATGAATGAAAGAAACATTTTATTCAACGAATTCTATTCAGGAAACCATTTATGGAATATAATTTTTCTTATCAAAGACATGTATAAAACGTATCTGATTCTTATTCCACAACTATATCTTTTCATAATTATAACATCAGATAATTGGAATCAGAAGAACAGAAGTTAATGAACAATCCCACTAAACTTCGGTATAACTCAGGCAATTTACTTTTCCCCATAGCACGTCATACGCAGTTTTTAACTGTTTTTTGACGTAAAAAAATAAATAAATAAATAAATAAAGGCTACAGAGAAATGAGCATTTAAAAAGAAATATAGAACTGTCTTAAAAGTGCTTCATGATAAAACGAATACTGTTAATTGAATATACTGTATACTAGCGTTTCATACATCTGTTAAAAACTTAACGATGGTTACACATAACATAAAAACATACGATGATTGGTCGTTTACGACCAGATTCACACTGTGACGCCTTGGAAAAGTAAAAACAAAGATGTAATCGATTCTGAATAAGGCAGAATCTAGACACTCGTAGTTATCCGTTTGACTAAGAATTTACTCAAATGTCGCTTGTGCCAGACCGCGGAAGTACCCAAGATATTGAAGGCTGCATTTCAAACCACGAGGTCTTACGATTCTTTCAGTAAATGACGAGCGCCGTGCAACCCACGAATCAGAGAACGGCGGAAAAGTAGCATTAGAAGCAAGCATAATACACACCTGTACGTTAACAATTTTCCATCGTTTACATTTTACGCTTTTAAAAAATTAAAACTGACCATCTGCATACACGTCACACACACACACACACGCTCAACGGGTCAGAGATAGATTATTTCGTGATTCCGGGAGCGTCAATTGCTAAGGCCATTATAGCCGTCAGTGTAGTACATGTTTTATCCCAGGAGTTGGCGGTGTTCCTCCCCAGCTAGAATGTGAGATCTGGAGCTGACCTTCACATTGGTTGCGGGATTTCCTCACACTAGGGATCTCTGTCCGAGAGCCGGAACAGCTCCTGACCTTCCTTCCGACATCTGCAGTAGTGTAGTGCATGTTAGTGTGTAAATAAATAAAACAAGGAAGAGGAAGGAAACATCGCGCGCGATCCGTTGGGAGTTCATTAGGGTGCTCCCCTATTCGCCATGTATTGGTTAGAGAAACAAGGACAATTACCTATCAGAGCAAACGACCGCTAGAATTTTCCTCCAGACAGAATTCAGCATACTATGCAACTCGTGTCGAAAAACTGCCACCGTCGGAACTCGAACTCTTGGACCTCCCAGTCAGAAGCACTGCAGTGGCAATAGTTGTCGTCCTAAGCCATCTCAGTCAGTACGGATCAGAGCAAAAGAATGATACGACACAGCTGTGATTCACAATTCCGAACCTGTCAAAAAAAGTCTGGTTCGGCTGAGTCTATTAATGGAAGGCCATTAATGACTGAACTGCCTCGCCTGGGTTATCTCGCGCTCGCGTTTTGTCTCTGCTCCTCGTCAGATCTTCTGAACACGCCCAAAGGCGTTCACGGACAAATATGAGGAAAGCAATACTGAAAAACACGAATGGAACATGATACCTACAGTTAGTGCCTCTATGATAATTACTAGGTGAACGAACGTCCGTTTCACGGGATAATTAATTTCCTTTGCAGATCGAATACGCAAGTAAATACAACTTTAATTACTTTAAATGCAAATTTGTTTTTAGTTTCAATCCCTTATTTAAAAACGTGTTAAGTTTTCTTAAAAAATATATAAATTGTATTTGTAAACATATTCTACAGTTTTTCGAAATTATGCTCACAGTAAGACTGTAATTTAAATTAGTGGTGCTTCAACAGTACATACTTTCCCGTATTATTCGTCACTTTACGTAATATAATAACGGAACCCATTATTTATCTCCAGTGCAAACTTCTCGAGGTTCCCACTTCTTGTATATTGCTAAAATTCCACATCATCTCCTTCCATTTATTCCAGAAGCTTCATTTTTTAATTTTTTTTTTTTTTCACGAGCAAATTGCGACAAAAGTTTTAACTCGAAACAAACACATCAATTCGACCCGCAAGTGGTATCCGGCGGTCCACTGCAATGTGTGTGTGTGTGTGTGTGCGCGCGTGTGTGTGAGTATATCCAGGAAGGGGGGAGGGGAGCGGAGGCACAGAGCGTTCGTTGTGCACGGGAGGTGAGGCTCTTCAGGGAATCTTATCTGCCCTACCCGCCCCATCCCCGGAGCGGCGCCCGGAGCAGAGGCCTGGGCTCGGCTTACTGCAGTTCACCAGAGCCGTCCCTGCCCCGCGCCCTACACGCACGGCATTGACAGGGATGGATGGTATCGCCCTTCAAAACACTGATAATATAATTCATCTTCGTCATCTTCACGGATTGATTCGTGATTCCGGGCGCGACAACGGTTAGAGTCATTAGTCCCGTAAGTGTGGTGCATGTTTTATCGCGTAAAGTAGCGGTGGTCTTCTTCCGCTGGATGGCGAAATCCGTCGCCGTCGAAACGATAGCATCCGGGGTTTTTTCCTCGACCACGAATCTCCCACCAATGAGGCACCGCCCCATCCGTGCCAAGCTCTTAGCTCTCGACTGGTTTCGCAGCATGTGTGGCAGTGTGTGTGTGTGTGTGTGTGTGTGTGTGTGTGTGTGTGTGTGTAAGTACGGAGTGAGAATAGGAACTAGAAAGAAGAAGGGATGATCGCGTGTGGTTCGTGGCCCGTTTGTTAGGTTACTGCTCGGGCATTCGCCTGGTGTAGATTGGAGAAACCACGGAAAACTATCGATCACAGCAGCCGACCTCAACAGTATTCCTTTAGCCAGCGGATGAATTCGACTTTTTTGGTGCTGGTTCGACAAGCTGGTGTCGAAAACATACGACAAGCTGGTGTCGTACGACAAACGTTCGACAAACTGGTGTCGTACCATACTGTCGGGACTCGAACCCTAGGATCTCACGATCACAGGCACTGCAGGGACGCCCTGAGCCACCTCCGCCGGTAGCTGTAGGTAAGATCCACGAATTCATTGCATCGAAAGGCTGATGCCGACAAAGCTTCTGACTCAGGATATAAAAAAATTCTCAAAACCACGTAATATAATGAAAGAAAGCGTAGATAGGTGGTCAGCGTATGTTAAACATTACAACGAATTGCAACGTTATTTAAAAATCAATAACGAAGAATAATCTGAATATTAACGTAATTTTCTTGTTGAGCTGTGGCATCGAAGTGCCCTTGCAGAGCAATTATTCCATTGCAAGATGAATAGTACATATTCTTCAGAAGCCTCATATGGTTGATATGATTTTTCTTTGTCGTTCCTATGACTATCTATCCTCGTCCCAGGACACCCACCATCATACTCCATATTTTTGAACACTGCACACATTCGTGAGAAATCTACGATCTCTTCCGTCACTTCGCGATTTTGTTGATGCAACGCGGAAAAGGAGAGCACATTACGGAGACCAAAATTGCAGGCGCCCAAAACGACGTTTTCGTGAAACAGTAATAAAACAAACAACAACGAGGGGCAGACAGAGACAAGCAGCCGTGGCAAAGAGGAGAAGAAATGAACGATTGAAGATTAAATGAAAAATGCACGAAATCAGCAATGAATCACTGCTGATTTGTGTGCAACGAGAATATACTCAACGCGGGAGAAAAGTGTGACCTCTGGAATGTTGGAGCTATTTTACGACATCTCTTGCATCGCAGTATTATGAAATGATTGCCTTTCCTTCTCCTAGCGCGTTGGCGCGGCGTGCTAATTCCTTGTTTTCAGAGCGAAATAACTCGTGAAAGAAGGCTGTTCTTACCAGAAAATCCGAGCAAATTACACATAGGAGCGTTGTAGCAAATCAAACATCCAGAAAACGTAGGTACAACAAACGTCTAAGAAAAACATGCTTACGTACAAGTTGCATTGCCGCACCTGAAGGCGGTTATCAAACTAGTAAGTGTACCAGTCGGTTTAGTATCGATTATGCACACCGAAATAATAGTATTTATTCGTAACCACTACAATATTATATTTTGCTGGCTAATATTCCCTGGAAGAATTTTAAGCACGACCAATTCGATTTCAATTTTTTGAACACGCAAAACGTTTTTTTGGTGAAGTCAAATGACACAAGTGCAAATTTTTGTAGATTAACCTAATATTTTTTAATATTATTTTGTAGATTAACCTCATTTTTTTTAATAATGACTAATAAGTTAGCAGAATTATTATTTCCTTACAAACCTCCGAAAAGAGAATTATTATTCAACAGGCTTCATATTTGTTTAATATGTCACGCCATACGACGCCTTCGGGCAGCGAGTTCACTGTTAAATAAGAATAGAAGGGATCAAAACAAGAACAAACATCGGTTTGTGTCGTGTCGGCAAGAATTTTTAATTGGAAATTTATTTACAATCAATAATCTTTTGTGCATATAAACCATTAAAACTTAATTTAACTTTGTAAAGCGTAAAAAGTAGCAATATGCACTGCTGTGTGGTGTGGGGGTGTTTTTGAGATTAGAATGAAAAGATTGACACCCAAATGGAATGAAAAGCTCAAAACATGGTAGCTGAGGCTGGATTTAGGGTGGACTGAATGGGCTGCAGCCCGTCACTTAAGAGATCCGAACTAAATGAAAAAAATCTTCAAGTTTAAAATCTTCGAGTTTAGCTGTGCGTCATGTACATGTATTTCTTCGTTCCCACACCAACGCTCAAAATACTTGAATATTCATGGTCATGTAAGTCAAATCACTCAATTTTCCCTCGGGAGTATGCTAGAGTAGTTATCGTCACTAATGTAAAAAATAATTTAATTTAGAAAAAATTAAATACGGGTATCGGGTTACCTTTCTTTTTTATACTTAGCATATCGCCGACATACCATCGGTGATATGTGACATATTAAATGCAAACTTCTCTTCCAATTTCGTTATTACACCGAAATTGGTAGAGTCGCATGATTAGATGCAGAAGTCCGCAGCTCTTTAACGAACAAGATTGCAGTGTCGTATTGCAATGAAACATATCATTACTTACAGCACGTGAGCGCTAATATAACTTGTTTCACCCCAAAAACATGATTCATACAGTTACCACAACAGTTATCAGATTAGACAATTTCTGAACTGAGAGAAGTACTTCCTGAAAGATATGGAAATTCTATGGTCGCTCCGCACTGAACGACAAATTACCCGTGGGCTGCAACAGTGGCACAACTCAAAAAATACGAATTTCAAGTTAATGCTTTATCCAAAATTGCAGATTGGCTTACCTTCCAGCAACAACAGAACAGTATTCCACCAACAAATGGCAGGAGTGTGAATGCAAGAATGGTGCATTTCAATACAAGGTGAAAAATTCAAACTCATTTATCTCAACACATGTTTTTTTAAATTGTGCCACTATTGCAGCCCCTGAAAGAAATATTTCCCCATCACATTCCAAGTTCAGAGTGAGGGAATGTACAATCTATAATGCATTTCAATGAAGGGTAGTTAGTCAATAGTTTTTAGAAATAAGGGCTGGTGAATTAACCCTTCTTGATGAAAAAGGTAACCGATAACTACTATAGTCAACACATTGTCCGATTGCTTCTGTATTTAGAGGTGGTCTCTTTCTTTTCTTGTCATCGATACTCGACATGGTCATATTCTGTACCTAACGATGCAAAATCAAAACCGTTCAACAAAATCTAACGAAAATACCTAGAATACTCCTTAAATCATGTTGAAACAACGCACAATAAAAATTGGCATTTTGACTCTTGTCACAGGCTATTTCGTGAATCATGATGCAAATTTGGGACAGCTCAACAAAATCCATTACATGAAAATACTTAGAATAATCTTGAAATCATGTTTCAACATCGCAGGTTTGAGCATCTCACAATAAAAACATCGCAAGTTTAAGCTCCTCACAATAAAAATTTGCATTTTTTTCTGTAAATTGCGCGTACGTTTTAAGAAGTGACAGCTCAATATCACTTGGGTTCCAGCAATTCCTGAAGAACTTCCATTCAATAATTGGTATTACTCATCAGCGTAATTAATCACGCGATGATTCAAAACAGGTTTGCATCTACCAAGAAACACTGTTCTACGTGCAGCTACGCCTTTTCAATTCTTTAGATCTTGGAAGAAATTTCCTCGGTAAAGTGATTTCCGTTTTTTGTGACAAGCACACTCATCATTAGAGCTGGGAAGTTCATGCAATTGCGCGTTTTTGTTAATGTTTATATTTTCCTGCAACTTCAAATGTGTAGGTTCCATGGCAACACCTTGAATAAAACAGGTATCTCCCAATAGCAGGGCACCGCCAAAAATTTAAGTCATAACGAAGCTCCCGATTGGATGACGGTGCCCTCCTCTCCGTCCAGTTCGTGACCTTAAAGTGCCACTGTGTTTAAATCGGAGTACAGTATTCGCTTTAGAACCGCGAACCATCATGCAATGCGCACGTAGCACGGGACAGCAAGGCGCGGCAACGCTGTCTCTGCCACTGCCCAGTAGTCAAGCACGAAGACATTGGTACTATGTATAGAAAGTGCGTTCTCTCAAAAATGAAACCGGGAGAGGTGGCTCAGTGCATCAACTGATGTCACTGCAGTGTCTCTGACCGGGAGGTCCTAGGTTCCCACTCCCCACGAAGGCAGGATTTTCAACACTAGGTTTTCAACTGGGTCGAATTCAGTCGCTGTCTGGAGGAGAATTCTAGCAGCCGGCTGCTCTGATCGGTAGTTTTTCGTGGTTTCTCCAATCAACACCAAGCGAATGCCGGGGCACTACCCTACCAAACGGGTCACGAAACGAGCACGATATATTCTTCCCCTTCCGTGTCCTATCTCCACCCCTTACTTACACACACACACACACACACACACTCGCACTACACTACCACACATGTCGGGTGACCGGTCGGGAGCTTAGAGCCCCAGCTGGGACGGGACCTCGCTGGTGGAAGATCGCTGGTTGGGGAAACTCGGCAAGCCGAAAGGTAGGTTGGCGCCGGATCTTGTCGTCCAACGGGGAAGATCACCGCCACTTCCCGCGATAAAGCACGCACTGCACTTACGAGTCTAAGAACCTCAGCAGTTAACCCTCCCGAAAACATTAATCATCAATCAATCAATCTAACTGCACGCACTAAACTTCGAGGAATCAACAGATGACGCTCGGCTTATCTGGCTGGCGAAAGAATACACTTCGTGGAGCGGTGAGCTTTCCGACATCGCTCAACTGTTTTAAAAGCGGTCAAAACAATTACCCAGCGGCCAGAACACCTCACACATCAGTCGACGTTAGAGAGAGCAATGAGGATCACAGGTTGATAAAATCCAACACACGTGGCAAGTGCCCCTGAGTGACTGAGTATTAGATTGATTGATTGATTTTTTCGTGTTTCCGGGCACGTCAACTGCTTTGGTCATTAGTCCTGTTAGTGTAGTGCATGTTTTTTCTCGGGAGATGGCGGTGATCTTCCCCCGCTGGATGGCGAGATGCGGCGCCGACCTACCGTCGGCTAGTTGGTTTTCCCCCTAACCAGGACTCTCCCACCAGCGGGGCACCGCCCCAGCCGGACAAGCTCTAAGCTCCCGACCGATCTGCCGGAATATGTGGTAGTGTAGTGCATGTTAGTGTGTGTGTGTGTGTGTGTGTGTGTGTGTGTGTGTGTGTAAGGGGAGAGGATAGGACAAGGAAGAGGAAGGACAGAGCGCGCGGTCCGCGGCCCGTTTGTAGGGTACTGCTCCGGCATTCGCCTGGTGTTGATCGGAGAAACCAGGAAAAATACCGATCAGAGCCGCCGGCCGCTAGAATTCTCCTCCAGACAGCGACTGAATACGATCTAGCTGGAAAGCTAGTGTCGAAAATCCTGCCGCCGTCAGGACTCGAACCTAGAATCTCCCGGTCAGAGGCGCTGCTGAGTATTAGAGACGTCGAGCACACCATAGCGGACTGCACTATCGATTTTCTGCGCGTGCGCATACGCACAAAAGTGATGCGAAACATGCAACTGCGCATGCGCAAAAGATCGATTGTGCTTTAACGTTCGAGGATGCACAAACTTCCTACTGATATCGGGTGCGCCAATTAATGTATTTTGTCCCGTTAGTGTAGTGCTTGTTATATCCCGAGAGATGGCGGTGATCCTCCCCTGTTGGAAGGTGACAACCGGTGCCCATAAACACGTTGGTTTACGAGTGTTCCTCCTCCAGGTATTGCTCCAGCCGGGACAAGCTCCAAAACTTCGAACTGGTCTTCCGGCATGTGTGATCGTGTAGTGTATGTATGTGGTAGGCTAGAGGAGTGTACAAGGATGAGCAACCCAAGATAAATAAGCGCGTAGTCCGAGACGCATTTGTTAGGGTACTACTACTTCATTTGTTCACAGAAAACTACCGATCAGAGCAGTCGGCCGCTAGAATTCTCCTTCAGACAGAGGCTGATCCTGATGTTCATGGTGGCCACTTATTTCTTGGAATACATTTCTTTGACTTTTCCAGGATTTACAGTGCATTTCAATTTTTTATAGGTAAGATTTGAAATGTCATACTAAAAGAAAATATTAAAGCTACCCTGATTGGTCAGCTGTCTGATTTTGAAGTGACGAAAGTACGATGAACAAAACTTTCTCACCAAATACAAATTGCGAAAAAAACAACTCTGAACTAATGTTTTTTTAAGGAATAATGTCTTCTTTTTTATAAATAATCTTAAGAAGTTTCCCAGACTCCTAACGATTCTTCTACAAATTCCCTGATTTCCCCATCACTTTCCAGAGCAATGAAATTCACTGATGTTCCGCAGTTTTCCATCTTTTCCAGAAAGTAGCCATCTATATGTAGTTAGTGGCGAAATGCCGCCCCGCTAGGACTCTGTACATAAGACCTTCCGGTCAATGATCCCCCGAAGTGTGCGCCCAATGCGAGCAAAACAGGCCCACCCATTGAGACACATGAAAAAGAGTTAGTGAGGAAAGGATCACCGTATGAGGGTAGCGAAAACCTTAAAGGTAAGTATTAACAAATAAGTACAAAAACCGAAGTTGATGAAAGAGGAGTCGATTTAAGTGAGTTCTGCAGTGACTGCCCATCCTCTTCAAAGGAAGACCATATTCATGACGCACACCTATACGATTCAGCGTCCCCTCAACGTTTACTGCATACCTATTATCCGTTTAGCGACTGAATGTAATCAACGCAAGTACATCGCGTCCAATCGCACCAATCACAGCGGCACCGACGAATTCAACGCAACGTGTGAAGCTTCCAATAAAGTGATTGAGTGCCAAACAAACGCCTGTCTTCTCTATATTTTAAAGGGCTGTCGATTTAAAAGGTTAAAGGAACAAAGCCAGGGTTAACAAGCGAGGATTCACAAGTCACTGTAAATTGCGCCGGTTCAAAATACGCGGAGACTGCCGATCCGAATCTGACAAAGTCATCATTAGAGGAAGTGAAATGCATTACCGCGCCGTGCATCTCACAACCTCAACGGGACTACCGAGGAAGGATAGGGGTAATCAAGGTCCAACCACTTAGCAAAGTCTCAAATGCGAAAAGGGGCATTTTTTCAGATTCGCCGACTTCTCCCTATAGCGGAGTTGCCATGACAGTGTATACGGACGTCTCTCGAATCTTGGGGGAGACTGCAAGGAAAATGAGTTTCTCGACTCCGTATGTAATAACTGTTCACATTCGCGCTTACTATTTGACGAAACAAATATTTTCCTGTGAAACGTACTGTACATCTTGAACCCGGTTGCTTGAATTTAATTTGATTTAACTTCCAAAGAATCCGTAAAAGTTGCATGTGATATATGGGGGAGAATAATAAAACTATCCCTCTCTCTTACTACACCTTGTTGAATTATAAATAAAGGTACCAACGAGCATGATTGGCGAGATTTAAAAACTCTACATTTTTGCTATCACGTAATAAAATCTGCATCAGCATACATACTAATACGAATTCCATTCTCTCCATGAGGTATTTGCGTAAAACAGGTTCGCGAAACACATTATTTCCCCCTGACCCTCATCCACCGTCACTACATCATTCATCCCATCATAATCATCTAATGAAGTATCATTACCACTCCCGGAATGCGCTCAGACATGACTGTGTCACTTGGCTGTCCGGGACAAGCCGCGTCGATTTGCTTGTAGCTGACGTTTCGGCCAACTTATTGTGCCTTCCTCAGAGCGTACTGCTGTCAAATGGCTCGCGTGACCGCCTTATACGGAAGACAAGGGGGTGACCAGGATTGGTCAAGGTATCGGCCAATAGGAAGCCGGCAGATGGTATGGGATTGGCGGAGGAAGAACCGAGCTGTAGCGGGAAAGGGGGGGCAGGTGGATGTGTGGGGATGGTGGCAACAGCTCTGAGGAAGGCCACAATGTTGGCCGAAACGTCAGCTACAAGCAAATCGACGCGGCTTGTCCCGGACAGCCAAGAGACATACTCCGGCCGTGGAAGCCTACGTAATCATACATATCATGACACCGTTAGTAAACGCAATGATTGCGCATTGCCTTACCTCCAGGAAACCCACCATCGCAACCCTCGAAGGAAACCCATACGATACAGCTACACCGCCGGCCATGCCTACAAGAATTGTGTATCTGGATAGAGTTCCATCACTTTTAGAAATCCGCAGCACCAGGATGGGACACTACGATCAGAAACCATCTTAGGTCATTAGAGAGATTTGCATGGCCTAGCGTAAAGCAACTACGAAACCAATGGTGCGAGATGTCTAGACAGAGGTTTTGCATGTTTTATTCTAAACGAAAGTAGTTGCGAACTGTGGTGGCAGTGTGCGCGATAAATTTCCACATTCAACATCCTATTGATTGGCATTTGTTCTACTAGAGCTGTCCGTCAACCACTGATCTGCACATACAATTATATTACATAAATATTATTAAATTAAATTATGTATCGCATACACCTAGAGATGATTATATTTACATATTACCGCCACCACCATAATGTTGCATCGTGAAAATGTAGAGATGGTCGTCACAATTGGATACAAATTCCATATAGCATCGCCGAATGAACGATTAGCATTAGATATAGGCCAACCTCTAAATCCAGTGGAATAGCGGATTCCGCTAATACTAAATACTATTTGTACATCGTGAAGTACCTTAACGAATACTACTTTTAAGACTCAGCGCATATTGAGCTATGAATTGCTCCTGGGCAGAGGTTCAAAAATGGTATACGCAAAGATACTTCACGATATACAAAACCTCTTATTAAATTCCTGTGGGCAGCAGACTGCGAATCTCAGATTCGGTCAGTCCGCTCGCAATTCACCGAAAACCAACACTGCCCGTGGTCCCGGAGCAGCAATCCACAAGAAATCCGATCTGTTTCACTTCGCTAACGGAAGGCGTCCCAGGAGCTGGTGAGATAACCTTTAACCTTTCGCAAGTCAATTGCGTTCCGGAACGCTTGCATGGAACTCGCTACGCTTATCTCCTATGAATGGTCGGCTACCCCGCGCGACACTTTCCGTTTGGTTTCCGATAAGGCTTCGTCTACGATACGCCCCTATTTCCGTCGCATCGAGTTAAGATCGTGACATAACGATGAATGACTCCCGATTCACCCAAAACGTTCTCGACACGCCAAACTGAACGACTACTAAAACATAATCCCTTTCTCTTCTCAGATGTTAACGTTAAGAACCCATTATTAATTACATGTAACTCGGAATTATACAGCGATTTTTACAATGCTGCCTACGACTTCTCATCAATTGTTACGGCGCCATCCAATCGGGACCTTAACGTCACTACAGTGACGTCACTATGGTGGCGTTCACCCTTCCGATTCGATGACACTGTAACGGCTGATTTACTTCACAAACGGCAATGTACAAACCGCAGCCAGGCGCACAAATGATGAAATGTGATTGTTGGCATATTTACAGCAATGTTATTGAAACCATAATTAAATGAACATTCATGATCCTGCCAATCGCGGCTGTGTTACGATTATTTGTAATGAATGAGAATGAACATTTTCGTAATAAATGGGATCTCGATAAACCGATCAATCCTCTGTTCATATTCGGCTATTGACTCCCAGTCGAACCCTTAATCTTCATTGACCCCCTTTATAATTTCACCTCCCCCCCAAAGGGGTCGATATCAATCCCGTAGGGAACCCTCATTCTTGACGACAGCAGGCCATGGAATTTTTCCCAGAGAATTCGAAAAACAATAAGTCAATGGGTCTCATGAGATATCAACACCTCACAGACTCCAAGCAAGACAAGGATCAAGACAAGGAACCCGGATTCGGCGTGATGGAAGGTGGGACAAAATAATCTTCATTAGACCACTATCACAACGAATTAGTGAAATGTGTTATTAATAAAATGTGTTAATATAAATCACGTATTTCGTATCAATGGTAGCGTTAAGAATCATACTGAATATAACGAATCAATTACGCAGAATGTTCGACATTTTCGGGGCTGCATAATATCCATGAGCTTCAACAACGACCCCTACCCCAATTTAAAATATTTCCTCTGTATCTGCATGTTGGAACACTGGTCGGCCATTATGGAACTATCACGGCGCTTCACAAACGCAATAGGGGAAACGGGAAGGAATGATGGAAAGCGGACCATGATCCGTTGTTTAAGGTACTGTTCCGGCATCAACCTGAAGTATCAACTGATGTCACTGCAATGCCTGACCGGGATGTCCTAGGTTCGAGTTCTGACGACGGCAGTATGTTCGACACTAGCTTGTCAACTAGGTCAAATCCAGTCGCTGTTTAAAAAACTGTAACTGTGGATTTTGTAGAGACTTCTGCGATATATTTTTTCACAGCATGTCCGTAACTCCTTTATCTTGTATTGTTGACACAAGATAATTTGAGTGACCGCGAGAAACTTACTTTAGTTCCCAAAGGTTTTGACAAGGGGCAACACCGTCAAAATACACCCTAGGCGCGTATTTACAAGTTTTAGTTCCTAGCATCCACACTATTACTGGCTTTGCATTCAAAACCAGAATGTTTACTGGTCATTGAGGAAGGTCCTAAGTTCGAGTCTCAACGGTGCCACGATTTTCGAAACTAGCAATATCGAGTCGAGTTCCATCACTGTCAGGAAAATTCTGGCGGCAGGCTGCTCTGATCAGTAGTTTTCCGTGGTTTCTTCAATCAATACCACGCGAATGCCGGAGCAGTACCCATACAAACGGGCCATTTACCGCGCGCTATCTTAGCTTCCTCTTCCTTGTCCTATCCTCTCCTCTTACACACACACACTTCCACTAACATGCACTACACTACCACACATGCCTGGAGAGCGGTCGGGAGCTTAGAGCTTGTCCCGGCTGGGGCGGTGCCCCGCTGATGGGAGAGTCCTAGTATGGGGAAACCCGACTAGCCGACGGTACGTCGGCGCCGAATCTCACCATCCAGCGCGAAAAGACCATCGCCAACTCCCAAAAAACATACGTTACACTGATGGGGCTAATGACCTTAGCAGTGGACGCGCCCGGAATCACAAACAATCATCGACGAAAACCACGGACCAGGTCAATCAGAATACAACACAATTACTCGGTAAAAAACATTTCGATCAATTACAAAGTTGATATAAAAAATATATTATATTTCTTATAAATGTTTTCACATAACTGAACAACTTTGCGAAGATAAAATACAATAATATGTATAAATATTATACAATACAATACAATAATATATAAAATATATAAAATACAATAATATAAATAATATATAAAATACAATAATATGTAGATAAAATATACAATAAAATGAACAAGCTTATGAAACGAAGAACAATAAAAAAATTGTAGTAGTGTTATATACTAACAGACTTTCATGATCGATTAATTTTAATAGTTTTAATAATATTAACCTTTTGCGTTGTATGTATTGATAAATATCCATTTTAAGTGGGAAGTATACTTCCCACTGACTTAAAATGGTTGGGAAAGTTTGTTAGTAACAACCATTATACCCCATATTGTTTTTATTTCATGACAACTATTAAAAAGAAACCGGGAGTGGTAGCTCAGTGCATCAACTGATGTCACTGCAGCGCCTCTGACCGGGAGGTTCTAGGTTCGAGTCCTGACGGCGGCAGGATTTTCGACACTAGCTTTTCAGCAAGGTCGAATTCAGTCGCTGTCTGGAGGAGAATTCTAGCGGCCGGCTGCTCTGATCGGTAGTTTTCCGTGGTTTCTCCGATCAACACCAGGCGAATGCCGGAGCAGTACCCCACTAAACGGGCCACGGACCACGCGCGATCTGTCCTTCCTCTTCCTTGTCCTATTCTCTCCTCTTACACACACACACACACTAACATGCACCACACTATCACATATTCCGGGACACCGGTCGGGAGTTTAAGAGCTTGTCCCGGCTGGGGCGGTGCCCCGCTGGTGTGAGAGTCCTGGTTAGGGGGAAACCCCACTAGTCGACGGTAGGTCGGTGACGGATCTCGCCATCCAGCGGGCGAAGATCACCGCATCTCCCGAGAAAAAACATGCACTACACTAACGGGACTAATGACCAAAGCAGTTGACGCGCCCGGAACCACGAAAAAAATTAATCAATAAATAAAAATTAAAAAGAATTTAATAATTCAAAAACGGTCTAACATTGTTATGTTTTTGATGAATTCAGTTTTTTCAGCAAAAAGTGCTTTATGATTAGGGCAGTATTCCACAAAAAATGGTACAATTTGTTTAAACGAGAAATGAGTTTTCTAAATCATGCTAATTAGCATCTATTAATAATGGTGACATAAGACTATTCCGTAATGTGGACGCAAGAGGAGTGTTTCAAGAGCACGAAAATAGAACTCAAAGTTTAAGATTTTATGGAGGATTATAGGGCAGTATAGCACCGGACCCCTCAAACATACAGTATCTTTAAAAAAAATTACAATAATTTATTGATAAATTTCAAATCTGATGTTTTAATAAATTTTCTGCTTTTAAAGTAGTTATGGATGAATAAATCACTTAATGATTTTGGTTTAAAGTAAAATCTGATACAATTTTAAAAATCTTCCGAAAAAAAATAGGATTTTTGGAATTTTTGTTATCATTACTTTTTTAGCCCTACTGGTCAGGAATAGCGATTACTTCAAAATTAAGAGACCAAAAGTGCGGCTGAATTTCATTCAAAAGACACAAAAAAAAATTCTTTATCGCTCTTCTTGAGTTAAATGGAGAATTTGTTGGTTGCCAATGAATAACGTCGTTTCTCAAAATGTACATTTATCTGAAGAGAAAAATAACTTTATTTCCTTCGGTTCATTACGTTTACTTCATTTGCATGAACTTCGTATTACATCAGCTATACACATACGACAATTTGCGAGTGAAGGCCATAAATAGCCACTTTTAGTACCAATTAAAAAGTGAAATTTTAGCATACGACCTTTTTCACTTCCAGTGACGATATCTACCACGCGTATGTGTGTCGCACATAGACATAAAAACTACTAGAACGATTTCGCTGAAATGTTCACGCTTTGTTATTACTGGTAATGGGAGTGTTTAAGGGGTGGATTGATTTCAATCAGGAATGGAGGAGCGTTGTTGATAATTATGTATTTGCTTATGGTGACTCAAGCGCCCCTGAACTCAATGCAACCAGCCGCAAAGTCAAGGATTAAGCGCGTCTTCACATATAATTATTCTGTCCCTGCGATTGGGAAATACCGGCCGGAATTATTACTTTAATCTTGGAGAAGAACATGAACTTTCTCCAAGGCAGTGTCATACCGAACGCATGCCCAAATTTGAGGCTAAAAGTTTTAACAATAGGATACGTGACAACCAAGCCCAAATCAGGACATAGAAAAGACCCATACCTGCGAGAAAGTCATCTATTAGAATTTTTGCACAGCGTGGCGCCAAACGTGATTAACAATCACGAGACCAGTAGTGTGTGATGTGAAATACACTGCAATAGCGACGCATTGCCGGCTCCACAAGTAGTAAATGAAATACGGTATGTGAAAATGTGAAAACCGTATTTAACTATCGGTATTGTTAAACACATTGATGTGCAAAATAGTTTAATTGGGTGCTAAGAAATAAAAGAATAACCAAGTAAAAATGGGCTCTGTATCGAAGAATTTAACAAAAAAAATCATTCCTATCAAACATACTGAAGATTTCAACTTTTCTATTAAAAACATTCTCATCACTTCACGAATTATATTTCACCTTTTCATATTGGGTTTCTATTTCATCCACTAGTTTAAAAGAACACAATGGTCCTTCAGTTGGTTAAAAATATATATTGTCCGGCATTGATGTTTCTGTGCCTTCCGACTAATGAACATCGGAGTACAAATAAATTTATAAAGCTTAAACAAATCATCCAAAACACCCAGCACTGTTCCACATTAGAACTGTCCATGTATAGTAAGGCTACAAACGGTCACAATTAAATGAGATTATGATTGATTGTTAAAGATTCCGGGCGCGTCAACTACTATGGTCATTAGTCCCGTACGTGTAGTGCCTGTTTTGCGCGGGATGGGCAGTAGTCTTCCCCTTGCTGGATGACGAGATCCGGCGTCAACCTACCGTCAGCTAGCGGGGTTTTTCCTGACCAAGTATCTCCCATTAGCTGAGCACCGCCTCAGCCAAGTTAAACTCCCGACCGGTCTCCTGGCATGTGCGATGGTAGTGCGATGTAGAGTGTGTTGGTGTGTGTGTGTGTGTGTGTGTGTGTGTGTGTGTGTGTAAAGGGTGAAGATAGGACAAATAAGAGGTAGGAAAGATTGCATGCGGTCCGTGACCCATTTGTTAGGTTACTGCTCCGGCGTTCGCCTGAGATTAATCGGAGAAACACGGAAAACTACCGATCAGAGCAGCCGGCCGCTAGAATTCTCCTCCAGACAGCGACTGAATTCAACCTAGCTGACAAGCTAGTGTCGAAAATACTGCCACCATCGGGACTGTAGTGACGTCAGTTGATGCCCTGAGCTATTTCTCCCGGTAATTAGATAAGCATACAACTTCAATGCAATAATATATTTTAATAATATTCTTAAACTTGGCCAAAATATCGGAACAATACATATGTCCTCCCTCGTAACACCTGTTCTTGAAACTCAAGCGCAACCCAAAGTGAAAGAAAATTGCTTCGGTGGTGTATTTTTTGAATTTGCTTTGGGAAATTAGCGAATACCTATTTTATGCTAAGCAATGCAAGTCTCTTTGGGAGATGAATTCATCGATCTTTGAACGTTTCAATAGAACAGGTAGAGTACGATTACGTTTTTACCATCAACAAACCAGAAGCTGGGCACAAAGAAACAAAAACATCATTTCCGAAACTGGAGGAGGGGGATAATATTGAAATATTCAACATTTTATCAAAACGAACAAGAAAATAAAATTTTATAAAATTTAATATTCAAATAAGGAATAAAATATCAAAGTAGTGCAAGTATTAATAAGAGAACAATTTTATCAGTATATGTAAAAGTAATTTTAAGAAATTATCAGCACCTTTTTTCGGCAGAAACCTTAATTAGATCACTAAAACGTGTTTGGAGTAAAACAATCTCTCCTGAAGCATGTTAGTCCCAAGGGAAATGTTCTTTCCTTTCGATTAAGAAGATAAACTTTCTGCCCAGCAATTAAAAATAATGAGAGTTAGAAAATTCCGTTTGGGAATTTCAACGTTTACAAATCGGAATTGAATTCTTGTCATTACAGTAAGTATAACAAACTATAAAGCCATTTTTTTTTAATTTTATATATTTTAGCTGGGATCCTAAAGTTACAGGTCGTATAGCTCATACGTGCACATGGAATTGCACGTGTTCATCTTACTGCAACAAAAAAAATTCCCAGTATCTTTTAGAGCAGAATTTCTGTTCAATATAAAAATCGATAAGTTTTCGAACATTTTAAAAAATAAATGAAAACTACAAAAACAAAGTCTATATTTCAAATAAATGTAACTGAAGGAAGAGGATGAAATAAATAACGAAGGTTTCATGCTATCAAACGCATCACTTGCGGTCAAAAAATTTGTTTTTGATACTTATCGAATGTCTTTAAATTGAAGGACTCGGACATAAAAGATTATAGCATAGCCCTCAAAATTGATTTTTTGGCTCCTGTCACCCGTTGTCTATGCAATGTGACACTCAATTCGTTCAATTTAAGCTACGTAGGGCAACGTCCTGTTGTCATTCTTATGTAACCCACTTAATCCCTAGAAGCAAAATGTTCGCTAGCTTATATCTAGAAAGTATTTCCATGTGAGTTATCATGTTCTACACTCAAGTCCTTCAATTATGAATTCCTGCACTTGAAAAATATCAGCGTGTTCCCAAACTGCAGTACAAAATTCACATTTCTGAAGTGTCGGTACTTGCATAATATTCACAACCTTGAATATTGTCTGCAAATGCTAATTAACATCGTTTCCTAATTAATGCATGAGACACATCAATGACAAATTTATTTATGCATTTGATATCAAGCTATAATAGCTGTACGTAAGAGACTATTATTATTATTATTATTATTATTATTATTATTATTATTATTATTATTATTATTATTATTGTCTACAACACTAAACTAAGATTTCACATACATTGACTCTGGACAACAACTGAAGATGTGGGGTGCTAATTGTCGTAGTCTAAAATATTTTACTATCAGTGCTGAAGCACGTAAATTACATTCTTCTTGCCGAACAAGACGATACGTTTGAATAAATACGTGAATAAAGTCTATTAATCCATTGGTTTAGTGAAACTAGGTCATAACAATCAAAAGACACATAACATCATTCGTAATAAAAATAATTAAAAGAAAAATTATAAAAAGTACTCTGAAAATATGTGTGAAATTTTAAATACTAGATGTAACTAGACGTGTCAATTTTAAATAATCAATCTATGTAAAAGAGTAGTATATTTATTCAAATCTTAAAAGTATGTTATTGTTCAAACCTTGAAAGGCTCGAGAACTACATTAAAAAAACAACTATAGAGAATCACGCATTAGTCTATATATAGACAAAACGTTGAAGAAGCAATAAAGAGTAAACGAAATATCTAAATATTACTTTATACTAAAAAGGAACACACATTTCATGAGACAATTCTCCAGAAACGTAAATAAGTTGACGCATTTCGATACATCAAATTTTATGGACAGCGAAATAAAATTCTCAACCGGGAATTGAAATCGCCACAGAAAACAAAATTGAGTTTATGTTAGAAAGAGAAAAGAAAGCCAAGAAAAACGAAAGAAATGTTAGTTTACATATTGAATTCACAAACCGACCCTTCGAAGTGACAAGGTTTGAACTAACAGTTTAGTCGTTTCGAGAAAACTGATATCGAAGTCTTAACTAGCCATCTCTCTACCTCTTTTTAGACATACCTCCACCTACAGTAGTTATTTTTATAGAAGCTACTTGTCCAGAGATTGCAGCACGAGTATGCTCGACTTGTAGCAAAAATCAGAATGAACCTTACCACATTAATACATTTTCTTCGATTCTGTCAGCTGGAACCTTCTCATTCCGAAGAGTGCGTATAATAAATTTCATGTCGACGTCTCATTTAATTTGCGAACGATGATAATTTACATTTTTACCAGGAGTCCACATTAAGAGTTGTGAATATTATGCAGGTATTGACACTAGCAATCAGACTTCTGCACTGCATTTATGGGTAAGAAATTTATCTCGTGGAGACTTCATTAATGAAGAGTTTAGGGGTAAAACGTTATCACGATTATTTGATATAAATATATTTAATTATAAATATATTTCCACAGCCTTCCTATGGAAATAACCAACCCTCCTCTAGCATTTAGCAAAATGATGGCTCAAGAAAACATGCGCGATAATGGTTGTGATGGATAAAATTTTAAATCACTCCCGAATTTAACGTTTCGATGCAAGGAACAACAAAAGAAATGATAGTTCGCACTGCTGTCAGAAATAAGTGAGGCGATAAGGTGAAAAAAACGGTATTTGAAATTTACATTTTTTCGACTAATATTTCTGGGCACAATAAATTCTGTATTTTGTATTTTCGTCAATTTAGAGAATGTTTGTCGCAGGAAGTGCCAGAGTTCCTCCTCCGATGGATGGTGAGATCCGACGCCGACCACGTCGGCGCTACTCGTCCAGAAATCTCCTCCAGAGGGACACCGTCCCAGACAGATCAAGCTCTCATCTGCATGTACATGTAAGTGTGCGTGTGTAAGGGAGAGGATACGGCAAGGAAGAGGGAAGATAAGATCGCGCGCGGTCCGTGGTCGATTTGTTAGGGTACTGCTCTGGCATTCGCCTAGTGTTGATCGAAGAATCCACGGAATGCAACGGATCAGAGCAACCAGCCGGTAGAATTCTCCTCCAGACAGCGGCTGAATTCGACCTAGCCGTCGAACCTAGAGTCGAAAATCCGGCACCGTCGGGACTCGAGACTACGACCTCCGGAGTCGGAGTCATTGCAGACAGCCGCAATGCTGAATCTGAGTTAAACTCCGCAGACCCACTTTTCGAAGGAAAGTGCATTTTTGTTCCATTATTACCTATTTACACGAAATAAGAAGCACTTGTAATATACAGGTAATAAATTATCATTGCCAGTTGGCGGCCTCAGAATGACCATTCTATCACGCATGAAAAAAGGAAATTTTACAGGAGAGCTTTTTATTTTTTGGAAAGTTTGGAAGAGTCTGCAAAATGCTATTTCATTTTGTTCTTAGAAGGTTTTTCACGAGTTTAATTTGAAAAGCGCTTTAATAGGCTGTAGATCTGTCAGTAGAGTGTTCGACCAAGTCAAAACAATGTTCGCCATAACATCAGATAGAACCTTCTCATTCTGAGACAGGGATTAGCTGTTTTAAAAACATTTGGAATAGAAAGAAAGCTACTTTCCTCTCTTTCATTAAGTCAATCTCGATTTCACTCCAGGTATTGGCACCCGAACGCCTTAAATACAAATTCGGGGCGAGCAACCGCATCTCTGCTATCCTCACCAGTAGAAATCTGACTTCTCCAACAAAACTTGTAAAAAAATGATCAGAATAATTAACAAAACTTATTTGATTGGATAATACAAAACAAACTACACTTATCGAAGATAACTCGACTAACTTAATTTTTCACCCTTGGTCACTGATCTCGAAAGTATGGATACATGAAAATTATATACTTTTTTTATTACGGTACATTTTTATTTCTAAAACGAAACATGACTAAGTGAAAAGTGTGACAAATCAAAGGGTTAAAAAATTAACAAAAACAAAACATTGTCAAAAAAACAAAAGAAAATGGATCGAATCGTCTCATCCCTACCGCAGGGCGGGCAACAAGTGCCGGCGGAGGCGCCGCCACGAGTGTGCCAATGCGCAAGTCCTTCCGCCCCCCGCCCCCTCCCCCGCCTCAGCGAGGGCGCAACAGGTTGCAAACAATCCCCCACGCGCCCCTCTGCCCACGTGCAGGCCGCCCGCCCCGCAGACGCCACCGCCTCCTCCACCACTCGGTCGCTCACTCACCCGTATAGGTCCAGCTCTACGTAAAATACAGACTCGGCACACATGGCCCCCTGGAACCGCCGCCTACACGGCGACTCCTCGAGCTCGCTCGCTACTATCGAAGAGAGAAAAAAAGGTGAAGGGGCTGCGGCCGCATTATCGGGCCGCGGGAGATAAAACCGTGTACACAATATCGACAGCTCCGGTACTTATTCTTGTCCACCTGAAGCCTTATCGCCCACCAATCGCGGTTTCCATCGTTGGGCGAAGACGTCAAAGCGTGACACCGATGATGCGTTGCTGCCCGACACGACGTAGGTGGATGCAGGTCCCGTATATTTCCCTCCGCGCCATCTCAAGATCTCTCCGACGCAATTTCTCGATGTGTATTGCGTGAAAAGGAGATGTCAAGGAGGTGGCTACTTGACGCGAGTTGTACAACGGAAGCGTTGATCCTTCACGCAATGGCCAGAAAGCACGAGACTTCTGTGACGTATGCAGTTCCTACACGCTCCTGGTTACCTCACTTCAAGAAATGAACAGCGGAGACGTATGTCTGAGTGTCACGAGAAAGGGGGCCTAAAGAACTGACTCCGAACTAGGCCTCGAGGCATCGTGACTGTGGTTGAGAGAGTTCAGTCGAACGCAAATCGGACACCGCACTGTGGTACAAACAAATGAAACACAAGCTCACTGGTCCTACAAACATAGGAAAGACCGAGACGCCTTCCATCAGAGCACACGCATAAACGCACTGTGGGAGTAACACAAATTTTATGGCGGATCTTCTCTCATGGAACGTCATAGCGGTACGAAATCTCGTGAGATGGTCAGGTAACAGCAATAGTCATAATGAATGATTTTGTTACGGAGCGATTGACATTTTGCACCTGTCACTGACAAATCAAGTTGGACCACACAAGTCATTGTAATGTAGGTTTGATAATTAGACGCAACTTGAAGGAGTGAATAAAATAAACTTTCCCGAGAAATAATACATAATTCATGAAGGTTTATGCAGCGGGAACCTACTTTGAGACGTTCTTATCTCCATGATAACAGCAGCACCTTAAGATACACGTTTTACTCACCTGACTGGCATTCCGGAGGAAGAATTATCCATGAAGGTATCCTCACGAAATCACCTTTACATCACAAACTTATCCACTGAAACACTTAGTTGTTAAGGCAGAAATTTTACACCAAACAACGAAAATCACACTTCACACGCTCGCGGAAAGCACAGGCTTTGTGCGAGGCCCTTCTCACGATAGTTAACTAATACACGCATTAAGACCGTCATATAAATTCCCGAAAAACACATTAACAGCGCAGAAAAGGCACATAATAAACACACACTACAAAGTAGTACTCCACACACAACCAACAAGTGTCAGCCATCTTGCGCACAGTTCTCACCCACAATAAAATTCCTCGACCCGCTTTCCGCCATTAAAAATAGTTCCCATTCAAATAAGGCAACATTTTGTTTTAACATGATTTACTTGACCTTTGTGGAAAATATTCACATAGAATTACGGAAGAGTCGAAAAAGTGAACTTATATTAATCAATGACATCACGATTACAAACTATTAATTAGTTGACACTTCAAAGATACTCCGCCTAAGTAAGATCACGGCGCGAGTTAGCCTTGTGCTGATGTGATATCAAGTATCGATACTCTCACGTTTCACGATTCGATACTTTTGGCGAAATATTTAATTATGCTTTTCCTTGTTCCTCGCCTGTTCGAGGTTTACTTTCATTGCTAAAGGGCAAATAACAAAACCTTAATTTTTAAATAGACAGTTTTTTCATTCTTCATGCAAACAATTCAATAAAAGTTCACAATGGATAAAATATTTCATGTAAAAAAATTATTTTCAGTTTTATTGATCTATTAACAAAATATCCCATCATACTCATTTATTATAAATCTACAAAACAATCTAGGTTCAGAAACTATTTTATCACCAACATGAACATTTTATATCCTTGCTTTCAACACCACCTTCAAATCAACACACATTCTCTGCAAAGTTGCACTAGAAAAAGTGTTTTCTTTCAAGAACAGATCCCTTTTAAATTTTAGAAAGGATAAATTTCATGATTAATTTAATCCGCATCTAGTAAAAATTACGAATAAACACACATTTTTAGTTTTTACAGCAGTTGTTTGAGGACAGAAAAGATATAACTTTTACTTGATATAGATTAAATTAATAATAAAACTTCAGCTGTCTAAAATTTTAGAGAGACTTATTCTTCAGAGAAAAGACGAAAAACAATAAGACACTATTCAAATATATGAAAACTTTTTAAAAAAAAGTGCACATCATGAAAATATAAGGAAAGGGAAAGTTGATTGAAAATACAGACTGGTCAAGATGGATGGAATTTTTGGTAGATCGTTTAGAACTGAAATTAATAAAGAAATGATACCTAAAACTGAACAATTAGATATACTAAAAAATTGTATAAAAACATATAATATCACAGCTTGTTCAGAGTTTATTTTCATATACAATTCTTTTAAACTTATCAAAACTCTAGCAATGTATTTGTTCTCTTATTAATCAAAGTCAGGTACTTTTAAATTAGCTCCATATACAGTTTGCATAATTGTTTGTGTATTCTTCACAATTGTTCCATATGCTGCTTTCCAAGGTCTTCCTTTATTGATAAGCAATCTGAAACAAAATATGCAACACAAGAATGAAGTATCTCTTTTATTAATCATAATTCAAGCAAATTTAACATACCTAATTTAGTGTAAAGAATATTGCTGTTGAAACCAAAAAAATTTTCCAGAGATAGTATTTTCACTTTCAAAATTTTTCATACTTTTTTATTGTAATGTAATTAATAAATGGAAATTACATGACATTTCTAACCTCCATTTGTAACATGTGAACACAGCTAATGCATCAATGCTAATGCTAATGCATCAATGAAAATTGTTTTGCAAAATTAAATTTAAGGTCTTTGTAATGAAAATTTAAAAAATTACTCCACAATAAAATTAGACTATTCTTTTAATAACATTCATTCACCACATACCTATATAAAAGGCTAAAAAGAATATCCACATCTTCCAGATGACGAGCTAGCACCAATCGCTGAATATAGCTAGCAAACATTACAACATCACAATTCTGTGGATTCACTTCAGATGTCACCCATGCACGAACCAGCTTACGTGCTTGAGATAAGGTCATCATAGGCTGAAAAAATTAAGGTGTGAAACACTAATGAGAAATAACACTCAATCGTAAGATATCAAACATCTAAAAATAAAACACTTATGTTCAACCAATGGCAAAATTCGACATAATTAATAACATAATAAGTCACTTCATTTTATCTACTTAGATATTTAATTTTATCCACACCAACTCATTCATTAAAATTAAATGAATTGGTTAAATGTAGATATGAATATATGTGAAGAAATATGTAGCCACAATTACTAACTAGAGTTATTTTTTGTATTTGTATGCCTGTGATTGGGTGAAAACTCGCTGACTTTATTATAAACAAACAAATATTAAAATATCCTTGTAATAAATCTAAACTCTTCAAGGATTTAAGAATTTTTAAGAAATTCAAAAGAACATGAAATAGAGATAAAAAATATAAGAAATTAATCAAAACAAATAATACAGCTATCCCATCAATCACTTCATTGAACTGACATGATCTTGTGTATTAGTGATAACCATGTATTCAAGTAACGACAATTACTACATCTAGTACAGTGGTGAGGCAGATCGTCATCGATAGATATCAAGATGACCAAGCAAAATTATAAGAGAAATGTACTTTATATTTTTTGACATGATTTGGACAATTAATTGCTGTATAAATACATTAAAACAATATAAGTTGTGAAACAACTGAGAAATAGTCAATCAACAAAAAGATAACAATGTAAGTTATGAAGCAACAGAGAAATAGTCGTAAAACAAAAAAAACGCTAATAATGGTGCATCAAATTGAGAGCTAACCCCCCCTTCTCAGTGAGTTCTTATCTTTTAATATAAGATATCAAGCAATAAGTGCTCCTATTCACTGCATAATGAAAATGTTGGCTATTTGGCAGTTTCCAGTAAGTTCCAGTAAGTAAGTTTCCAGTAAGCGAAACGCACAATTCAGTGAAACTGACGTTCTCGAGTGTGCCCTGAATCTTTGTGCATATATTGAATTTAGTTGTGTTATCAGGGTTCTATTTATTGCATTGCATTGCATTGCATTTTGAAAAAGTTAATATAATATTGTAGTTTGGTTGAAACAAGAAAACATTTGGTTCACATATATTTGAAGAGAAGCTTTTTGATGGTGCAGAAAAGCTGACCCAGCCCTTCGTTATTTAATTAGACAACTCAACTGATCAAGAGAAACAAAGTTTACACCAGGCACTGTATGAAATTTAGTTATGAGGTTTGATTGGAATTGAATTGATTTATTTTTGTGAAAGATCTGTAAAAACTATATGAGACGTATGTAGAAGAAGCATAATCCATGCCCGTTTTCTTGAGCTCCGCAACCTCTTCACCTTTTTTCTAAACATAGTTGAATGGCGAATAAAAGTATTAACAAAGCAACAATAAAATTTTTGGTGTTATGACATGTCAAGCATGCCACAGCAATATGGTATCTTACGGGTTACTTACTTCTTATAAACTAATTTATTTATTTATTTTACGTCAGAAAAAGTTAAAAACTGCGTATGACGTGCTATGGGGAAAAGTGAATTGTGTGCACATTTTCAAAATTCTGTGATCCCTACACTTACTCATATACTACTTAAATTTTGAATTTTTGAAAGGGAGAAAAAAAAAAAAAACTCCCATGCAATAAAATCTATGTTCAAGGATAAACAAGCAATAAATTTTGAATTTTGAAATTTTGAAAGGGAGAAAAAACAAAAACTCCCATGTAATAAAATCTATTTTCAAGGATAAATAAGCAATAAAATTTTGAATTTTGAAAGGGAGAAAAAAAACAAAAAAAAAAACTCCCATGTAAAAAAATCTATTTTCAAAGCAATAAATTAAATTTTGGCTCTTATTACTTCCTGCCGCGACAACATGGAAACGATAATTTGAATAATTGTATTTTCCACTGAATTCTAGAAGACGTGCACAGAAAATGAAGTTACATTTATGTCCAGAAGCAAAACAAGGGGCCATCTCAGCATTTGCTCAATGGATCAGGGAAACTGGACTGAAAAACCTGATCGAGATGGGGTCATTGACCGGAAGCTGTAGTACAATAGTTGTTACAGGTTGTTTATACTCATTTATACAGTCCAAATGGTAAATAATGCATTATGTATCATTTTTAAAATTAATGTTACTTTTCTTGTTATGCTCAGTATAGTCTCTAATTGTATAGAAACAGTTATGCAGCAGAAACGATTTCACTTGGGATTTAAACTTTCTATTGAATTTAATCGTTTAATGTCATCTGGCAAAGTGTTGTAGAATAATGTACATGTATTGTATGTGAATTTTTGTAATGAGCTGTTGATACTGTCCCTGATGAATATGATTTCTACGTCGAGTGTTATAGTAATAGACTTCTGCATTTTCTGAAAAATATTCCCGCCCTTGAGCAAGTCATTTTTACAAAACCACTGATTCGTAAATAAAAAGACACGGTAATGGTAGAATTCCTAGATTAATGAAGAGAGGCTTACATGAATCACGTGGGTGGGATTTGGTTATTATTCGTACAATTCGTTTTTGTAATCTAAAAGTCTGGGAGCTATAAGATGTATTTCCCAGAATATTATGCCATATCTCAGGCGGGAATGAACATTGCAAGTATACACAACGAGCAGTATGGAGGCTGACTGAATTTGCAAGAATTCTGAACGCGTAGCATAAAGAACTTAATTGTGTGTTCAATTCATTTAAATGGACGTTCCATTTAAGGTTTGACTGAATTGAGAGACCTAAAAATTTTGTTGCCTTAACATCAGTCAATGGTACACTGTTCATTTTCAATGGAGCACAGAATTGTTTATTTGAAATGGAAAACTGCATTAGAACCGTTTTTCGTTACTATTAATTTGTTATTTCGAACCAATTTGAAACATCTGATATTGTACTATTTACGGTTTCTTTATTGCAAAGGATGTTCAGTATCATCTGCAAAGAGAACCGTTCTTCCGTTTGAATCGCGAGGCATATCGCTTACGTAAAGTAGAACAGAATAGGGCCTAAAATCGATCCTTGAGGAACTCCACTGCAACGGGCAAAGAGTCGGAAAGGTGCGTCGTAATGTTCCATCATTCCAGTAAGGTATTTCAACTCTCTGAGATCGTTGTTTAAGGTACGAACATAACCAATCTAGAGCAATACCACGAATTCCATATGAAGGTAATTTGGAAAGTAAAATGTCATGATCAATGACGTCAAAAGCTTTTGAAAGATCTAAAATAATCCAATAGGTGCCTCGCTTTTGATCTAATGATGAGGCGACATCTTTAAGGAAAGAAAATATAGCTGTTTCCGTGATTTTGATTTTCTAAATCCATGTTGGCAATCTGAAAGCGCGGTGTTTAGTGAGAAAGGTTTCCATTCAGCGTAAAAAGTCTCTCTAATATTTTTGAAAAACTGATAGAAGAGAAATGGGCGATAATTTTGAATTTCATTTTGTTGCCTTTTTGAAAGCGGCTTAATTTTAGCTGTTTTGAAAATATCTGGAAACGTTCCAGTGCATAAAGATGCATTAAATATGTGAGTTAACGGATGTATAATGGCATACGACAAGTCTTTAACAAAGAATCGGAATTCATCTAAACCGGACGAATATTTATTTTTAGTTTACCGATTATTTTAAGAATTTCATAGGAAGAAGTTTCGGAAACGAACATTGTGTCTAAAATTTTGAGTGAACTGTCTATTTTTGAATTTTGTGCTTGAAGACCCTTAGTGAGATCGGCAGCAATTCTCGAAAAGTATTGGTTAAAGAGATTAGCCACTGTTGCCGGATCGTTCACATTTATATCGTTATATTTTAAAACAACATTCTCTACGGGTTTTCTAGTTGATTTGGTAGTATTATTTATTATATTCCACATTGCTTTAGTTTTATTACTTGAGTTCAAAATATCCTGATCGTTTTTCATGATTTTAGCCTGTCTTATGACTTTTCGTAACAATGTTTTGTATTTTTTAAAGTAGATAAGGAAATCTTGAGATACGTCATCACGTTTAGAAATAAAATAGAGAGTACGTTTATTTTTACACGATGTTCTAATTCCTTTTAGTAACTAATTTAACTTTAGTAACTAATTAACCTTTTAGTAACTAATTAACCTTTTTCTAACTAATAGAATAGAATGGTCTGATTAAAAATACACATAAATAGAATTACTGGTTACACTTTAATACTCACAACTTCCACAGGTGGTGTTAAAATAGGTATTGTGTTGGACTCTTCAGTAACTAGTTTGGGTTTTCCACACACTGGACTATCAACCACACGATCACAACTGGGAGCAGTCCTTCCCACTTTACTGTAGCCATTAATCTTTGATTCATTTTCAAGTTTCACCAGCTTTCTTTCTTGACACATTTTATCACTAACAACAGATCTTTTTTTTTCCGTTTTTTCCTCACCAATTACGTTCGCCTCCTTTCTAACTTGTATTTTTGAAACTTCTGCACACTGTGATATTTTTTTGGATTCTGTGCATTTATTAGGCGATTTTGCATTGTCACTTTCTGTGCCTATTCTCTTCCCTGCATCAGATTTGTTTCTTTCTTCAGAAATTTCTTCTTTTGTTTTCTTCAATCCCAGGAATTTTGTAAGTACTGTAGACTTTGCTGACCCACTGATAGCTGAATGCACTAAGCGATTCATTTGTATGCCAACACCTCGCAGATCACTGGGTGAAATCTTCAGTTGCCTCTCCAAAGCAACTGCTTCTCTGAATACAAACACAAAACATGTTACACAATTTACAAAGAGAAAATGAAGCAATATATTAACTACTGCTAAAACAATTCAATAATAAATTGTATGAAAAATTTTTCATAAAAAAATAGTTTCCCAATTTACAGATTTAAAAATTGCTACAATATCACTATCATAAGCAATTCTTTCTTCTTCTTTGAAAACAATGAAACAATTTACTACAGCATTACATAACATTCTCAAAACATGGTAAAAAAGAAATAGAAAGTGGAATGCACTTGCTCTTCAAAGTTAAATTAAAGGTAATTTCAGTGAGATGTCAAACACATTTCCCAATTCCACATTTTCCCCACATAGAACGTTCGTATATTTTTTAATATCCAGTCCCAATTCCATTGTCACATTTACTATAACATGTGCTGCAAATCATGTATTTTCCAGTAGAGCAGTACTGTCTTTAAAGGGTGTTGTTTCCAGGGTATTTGAAGATACTTTCAAAGAATATGCTCATTTGATTATGAAAACATAGCCAGAGAAGCGTGTTCGACTGTGCATCCACCATCTTCATTCTCTGTGTTTTTGTTTTATGCCATATTACCACACATTTTAATGAATTTGATACACTGAGTTGAGTATGTTAGTTTTATTGGTCCCTCCCCTCCCCTTTTTTTTCCTTTTCCCTTCTTTATTTGCTATATTTGCAGTATTTGTTTACTATTTGCTTGTAATTTTGTTTTTATTCAGTAATTATTTCCAATTAAATTAGTTTATATCATATGTATTTATTAGTGTTATTAGGGTGTAAATAGTTTCTAATCCCTATTATAGTGTTCTCAAGATGAAAATTTGAAAACATCATGAGAATTTTCAGAAAACACATTTTCCCATTTAAGATATTTAAAATTTTTGGTCCCTTGAAAAATATGCCAATGAGATCCAACTGTAACTGTCTTTGTACAGCAACTAAAGGTGAATAATCTTACTTTAATGTAATATATCACCTGTAGATGATATCTGGATCATCTGTCGGAGTCCCAAGTGAAACAGAACGAGAGATGTTGTCACATGCACCATGACCCATGAATTTTGCTGTTTCCACAGGGGCATCCTTTGCTCTTATCTTGAAAAAAAAAAAAAAAAAAAGATATTACAAAACAGTTAACAAATGATTTACAGAGGAAAGAAATTAATCTACACTTTTAGTATCAATATGAGATTAATAATAACTTGTTTGTCCCATTTATTAGATTATATGATTTCATGTTCTTTGTTTGTTCTCTTATATAATTTTCATTCCATGAAACTATATACCAAAAACTAATTTGTAATCATAAAACTTAAAAAAATTGAACAAAAATTACATAAACAATTTCTGAAAAGAATAATGAAGTCATTAAAAAAAATATTTAAAATATTTCAGGGTTCATAATGACAGAAAATAATACATAACAAATGGACTACTTTGTTACTAAACAAATTTTCAAATCTAGAAACCTACGAAATACATTACATAATTTAAATTGGCAGAGAAAAATCTTTATATTACCTACATTCATTGGTTACTATTAATCACTGTTCACAAGAAGACGATAAATTCCTTCATGCAGCTTATTAACAAATTTCTTGAAAGAGACTAATTGATAATTTCATAAAAATCATTAGAGAATGGTTGATTTTTAACATTCTAGTTATCTAATTTATGCCTCTGTTACATAATTTAACCAATGTCAGTAATGTTTTTTCTTTCTTTTAGTGTCATAATCTAATAGAAAGTAAGTGATTACTAGGGAAAGGATTTTGAGGTGCAAATTATGGTTGTTAATGCTTCTTCTTTATAGAGTATATAAGATGTGATTCATTGTACTTTATCCGACAATGTAGCAGATTTTTTAAACAACTGCCAGTACTGACTGAACTTATTTTTTCCACAGATTGCGTAGTAGAAGGTACTTTTGCAGCCCCGTCAAACTTTGCCCACACTATCGCCTGCCTGGGAACCTTGGTGCTCTTACGAGCACAGGCAACTTCCCCCAACTCCCATCTCCTTTCCCTTCCCAATCCACAGGTGCTGCCAGTGCTCTTTAAGTATTGACTGCGCCACAATGGAGATAGTAAGCATTTTACTCAGGTCACAGAGAAGTGGAGATCTGCACACCAATTTAAATATCCTGATTTACCTATCACCGCAGCACAGGAACCCAGTGGGAAAGGGTCTAGCAACTGTTGCAGCAACTGTAGAACTTGAAATTTGACTTTACAGATGCAGATTCACCATTGTTGCTGGGATATAAATTACTGGTGATTTAAATAAAAGATATTTTAATATGTATTTAATTTGTTGACTTCTGATTAAATGAGATTTTTAAAAGCTTTTCAACAAGAGAAGCCCTTTTTTGCCCAATGTTTAAAAATGCAGAAAAGAGTGGAGAAAAAGTGCTGAAGATGACATAAAATTCATTTTCCCGTTTGCTTTTGTTTTTTCAAAAAATAACAAATGTAATTTTTTTTAAATATCTCTCATGCGTTAATACGCACATTTGCAACAATTTACATGTACATATATATAAATCGAGAGAGAGAGAGCTTAAATGATTTTTTATTAAATACGGTTCTAGATTTATCAATGAAAATTTCCATATAGGATGAGGTTTTACTCTTCTTTAATATTCTAAAAGTAATATTTCAAATCTACCATTAAGAAACCAAAAAGATTCACCATTAAACTGATAAAGAGCCATTAAGATGGCAGCTGGCAAGAGGATAGAGCAAGACCGTACAGTTCACCCAGACCAAAGAAATTAGAGATCTAAGTTGTACAAGAAAGTCTGTGCCATTCTGTAGCACCACAAGTTCTTTTCTGTATGGCCTCTATTATCACCAGGGCCTGGATTTACATACACTAATAATCTATGAAATATATCTGCATTTACGCAGTAAAAACTTCAAAAATATGCTCTAAAAATGCCCTGATCAATATGCACTAAAATAAGTAAGTGTATTGACCCATTGTAATACTGTTTATCATAATTTTTATGTACAGTTCCTTCATCTGAGACTTTTCTTTTCCTATGCTGCCCAATGAAATTTTGTTGTGCAGTTTTAACATTTAACAATTAGCAATAGATCCGTGTTTAAACACAATTCCGAGAACATTGTAAACGCCACCTTCACACCATGCAAATGAAAGTTCCTTTCTTTTTGGCATTTTATTTCACTCACATTTGTAAAGGAAGTCCCCTCTGTGGCTTGAATTCAAATTGTTAACAATTGTTAACAATCCTTGCAAAAAACGCTCATTTCTTTCTGTATACAAAACTCAACTAGTATATGGCTTAGCTTAGGGGATCACAGAATTATGAAAATGTGCACAGAAGTCACTTCTCCTTAAAGCATGTCACACACAGTTTTTAACTGTTTTTTATTTAAAATACATAATTAAATTGCCTGTTTACTCGCCAAAGTGATACCTTCTTTTTCCACTAGATAGTGAAAGGAGCATAGTGAAATTAGCATGGTAAGAAGGAAGAGGAGGCGTAATGGCCTGAGACTCGCAATATAAAATAAGGCATCACTGAATTGAAGTGAACTTGTGGGAGTCGAAGTAACATGTGTTAATTCAATAATGTAACAATCAAAATGGATTTGTTGGCAAGTAATATTCAAAATTATGTGATTTACCTGTTAAAAATTATTTATAATTGGAAAGATTATTGATATTAACTAGTTTCAATGAAACACAAAAACACACATTTCAAAATTAATTAAAATGAATATACTAAATGAAAATGGTTAAGGATCAACTTTTTCAAGCAAAATGTGCAGAATAATTTGTAATTTGCAAAAAAACAATGCTTATTAAGAAAATGCAAGATATCATCATAAAATAATGTTTAAATATCTGGAAGATATGTGTTAAAAGCAAGTATCAAGTGAGCATACTTTCTTACTACATGCAAAAAATGTGCATTTGCTTCGAAATCTGCTCCCTAGTTATCACCATTATCACATACTCCCGGTATTCCCTGATATCTTCAGTCACATTGTCATTTCAAGATGTTTTGTGAAAGCATAAAAGCCTATCTGTCTATCTCATTTGGCTACAACATTTAAGATTTTCTTTCTCTTTATTTATGGAGTTTCCATAACAATTTTTTCCTATATTTTTATCTTCTCTAATAATGTAATACATCATTACATGTATTACATTATATACATGTAATACACGACTCTCTTTCCCATGTCATTTCTTGTGATTCTGTTGTGTCGTGTTTAGACTAAAGCACTATATGTAAAGTCCACACTTTCAATGAAGAACTGTCAATGCAACGCAGTGTCTTTTTTTAACATTACTGGATTTCATAGCTTTGAAAGTTGTTGGAAAATGGTTATTGCAGTTCACATATTGCTGCGGAGTTGCAGTTGACCTCTGCACCTCCAGGTGGCAATGTATTACTCTGCTTATTGCCACATAACAAACATTCCTTATTTTGTTATTTGCTTACATAATAGCCATCGAAGAATTTTAAAACTATGAAATTGATTCTGTGTTAAAACTTGTTTATAATAAACAGTTTAGATAAAAAGCAGTTACAGTTATTAAATAACCTATTTTCATCAGAAGCAACTGTTCTGTGCCTATTTTGTCTCTCCTATTTATTTTAAACATTCCATTCTTATATCAACCTTCTGTAAGAAAATGGAGAATGCTGCACTTCATTGAGTAGTTGGAGGAAAGGCAACTCTATGTTCTACTTCAACAATATTTACCTTACAAAAGAGAATTCAAGAACCTACTTTCCTTTCATCATACATATGGACTACTAAAATTATCACTTACTAGGAGCAAATGTTTTTTGAAACATGAGCTCATGCTATCTTATTTCATATCGGTACCTCAAAGAAAATCTTACAAATCTTGGTAGAATCTTGCTTCCTTTACCCTTTGTTGCAATACATACTCCGCTATTTGTAACACAGAACTCATAACTGCATAGTTCACATGATGTATTGTTACATAATCCTACAATGGCTTCACATTTAAATTTCAATCATTCCAGCAAACAAAATCAAATACCATGAGTTTCAGTGTGACCTGACGACCCCTGACACGAGCCTGTTTCATCCGCGACACCACCTCCTGAGCCAACTGCTGCAGAAAAGCCTCTGCCTCTTTTTGTGTGGTAAAGCGGATGCCATAGTTGACTTCAGCAGAAACAGACTTCCGCTGGTGGCACACATCCAAAGCACGCTGATCCTCTCCCCGAGCATGTTGATGCAGAGTCTCACCAGTCTTATTGCCAAACTTCCTCTGCAAAGAGGCAAGGGAGAGCCTCTGGAGATCACGACAATCGGTGATGCCTTCTGCATGTAGGCGATATGCGAGAGAATGTCCAACACCTGAAACATTTATTTATTTATTTACACAGCATCCTTCCCATTACATTATGTCATACAAAGTTTATCATTTTACAAAGAATGGCACAAAGAAAAAAAATAATAAAAACACATAGTTCAAAAACTATAAGGACTAATGAGAGTGGTACACAATAGCATAGTACAATTTAGATGACCGATTCTTTGAAATGAAATACAACTAAATATTAACATTTCCTAAAATTAGTATCATCAAAGTATTCGTAAATATCGTATTCGGAAATATACAAGAATAGAAACTTAAGCCACATCATTGTTTTTAATTGCACTTCAATTTTAGTTATTGATGTATATAAGAAATCTTATGTCGCAATGGTGCTGGTTTTTGATAATTCTGTAAATATGTCATTGTATAAACATTTTTTTTAGAAAAAGCACTGGAGCTTTAGCTTTGAAGGTACCTGCCTGGAGTTGTGAAGTCTATTTGCAAGAAGAGTTGAGAACAATCTGTTGTTATTGAAAAAAGTATACCATAAAAATGTTGCTTCAACTCAAGCATTTTTAGATTAAATTTAGATCCACCAAATTTGGAAACCAATAACCTCATATATCTGAGCGAGATATGTATATGATTTACATACTTTAGTGAAATGAATAGTTGTAATGGGCTGGCAGATTCACCATCAGCAATTGCAACTTATCCATAGGCAATAACTGGCAAAATACCTTGACATGACATTCTGATATCTATTGCATTCAAAAGCAACAAAACTTGCAGCAATTTCTCCAAAAATACAGAGAATTTTAATGCAATTTGACAATCACCTTACCAACATTATTATTATCAATCTTACACAACTTTCAATGGGTTAGCCTTAATCATCAGATTTATTGTCTGGGAGTCTGAATTAGACTATTAATGAACTGTGCCTGACTTCATAGTGCTAGAACTTTATGAATTAATGATTTACTCACTTGTTTTATATATGTAAAATTCACCAATTTTATATAGTTAAAAAGTATTACTCATATTTACCTGAAAAAAGGGATTCTGAATATAAGATGATCCCTAACTTTGAAGAGGCCTCCTGAGAATTTTTAAATTTTTACTAATTCTTACTATTTTGTCAAAATAAAATTGCAAATTCATCTTATTGACAAGAAAATTGCCTTGATGAGAATGTTAAGCTTACTGGTAACTATCATTCTCTTGTTCCCTAAAATCATCAAATCACGTTTTTGTCACTACCCTCATCATCTACACATGTATCAACGTTTCTTCTTTTTGGTCTTCCTTCCATGCTGCAACATTTCACTTTTAGGCCCCTCAAAGTTTTGCACAATGAATTTCCGAATTTCTTAGTCTTTCATCAAAAGCCACCTAAGAGCATTACCTTCTATTTCACCAGATTTTCTCGCTTTCCCACTTGTTTATGGCCTGATATTTTAGCAGTTCAAAATGCAAATTCACTCGCCAGGCATAGAACCAAGATTCCGCAGGACCTTATCAAACCAGATTCTTGTAAAATCTCCACATTCATTTTCACGTTGCATTTCATTTGATGTAAAGGCATTCATTTCAGATTCTCTCCTTACTGGTCCATTCAAAAATATCGACCTGAATTACCCAGCACATTGAGATGCAGAGAATATGACCACAAGTAGAATTACTTAGGTATTGTATATATGGGCAAAATTTTTACTGTCTTTGAAGTTATTGTTACGTCGACATTTACAAGTCATGACATGGAAGGCAATGTAAAAATTAAACCCTAACCGACTAGCTTAATCTGCAAATACAACACAACCCCACATTTTTAAAATGATATATTTAGGAATACACTTCATCTTATATTCGGGTAAATATAAGACAAAGTGTATGTCCAAGGAGAATCAAGTCTAATTTTCATATTGTTAAATTGAATCCTACAATTCCTGATGGAGGGCATACAAGTCTTCAACTCTTACACAATGTCCACCTCATTCAAATTCATTAAAGTGAATCTTAAAAGGTTAAATGTTAAATAATCAGAAGAAAGGATGAACAGGATAGACACAAATAAAGTTAATGAAATGTAATCAAAGGATAAAAGAAGTACAGATTATTGAAAGAGTAATTGGAACATTTAAACTGCATCAAAATTAGAAGAATAATTTCTGTCACTGACTGCTGTGCTTTTAGTATTAGCTTTTCTTAAACAAAGGAAGATATTGACGATAAGTTGAAGGATTCAGGGTCTTCCAGACACCTAATGGTCTATTTGTTCTTTTGTTATTTGTTGCTTTTTTTTTCTTTTATATTTCATTAATTATCATACTGTGTGCTCAGTTTTGAAAAGCAAAAGTAAAACAATATAATTTTTTACATTTAATACATGTTTCAATTAATCAAGAAAAAAACAAAAAACAAAAACAAACGTTTACGCAAGAATGAGATATACAGACTCTATTATAGTGAACTCAATATAGTAAATTCTCAGTTATACAAACTTAAGTCACTGGTCCCATTTCACTTACTATACAAATAAGCATAAGAAGATTCAGTTATATTTAACCCGAACCTCTGTTACAGTGAAACTCTGTTCTAGGAAATGTGACGAAAATTAATTCCCTCCTGACAAAGAATATATCACCTCAGTGTCACAAATTCCAATACTAAGAAGTTTGAAAATTATAAGTCAAGGTCATAAAAAGAAGTATCCCTTGAGGTGAAGGTAGCAGACCTGGAATGTGCATCTTACTGATGACCTTATGTCACTCAGTTTCACTGCGGAAACAAAAGGCGAGTCCTGTGTGAATTGCAACTGGTGGCCGCAACACACAATTGCTTGCTTCAGTTTCAATCTTGGGGGTTACTTGATTTTCAGCGGGATAAAGCACATAGACTTATATAGGAAGCACGTGACTGCTACAGTCTGGTGATATCGACCGTGCCACATAGAAAAGTGATAGGTTTCATTAGCCGCTCATGCCATCCCACTACCAAAAGCATCTGGTATATTATTAGGCTTGTAAAAGGGCCTTCGGAAAGTGAGACATGTTCCTACAGTGCAGAATGCAGAATTAAGTATGAAGACAGCACGAACTCTGGGAAGGATCTAGAGAAATTACTAATGAAAAAGTACGAAGCAAACAATTGAAAATAATTAATTTTTTCAACAACAAATAAAGATATTGAAGTTTTCACTTTGTGCTGTTTATGTATTTTGCTGTATATACCTACATTAATAAAATCAATAATTGTGGAGAAATTCTATTTAAGTGTGACATTTCGCATATAGTGAACAAAAAATGTAAGTCCCCTGAAGTTCAGTTTAACCAGAGTCAACTGTACATTAATTTGCTTCAATTAAATGTGTTACCAGGTAAGTCTTCCACTTTTATGTTGTGCATGAACATTTCCACATCGGTTGGCAGAAGATGGAACTGCCCGTTGGGTTTAGCTTTTTTTGTTGCCAAACGAGCTTGGAGCGGGTTGCTTCCGAAACCTGCAGAGGCGGTACAACCAGTTGCTTCCTAGAAAAGCCATAAAGTAACTAATTAAACAAACTAGTGGTACTCCGAATGGCACAATTTTTTTCCTAGGGACTAGTTTTCTATTCTCTTGAGTCAGGAATAGCTTTTCTTTTTAACCCCACCCTCCTCCCAGCTGTAATCAGCTGCTGGAAGTCCTACCAGGGCCTGTCATTGCCAGTCAAGAACACCTCTGTGCTCACCAAACATATACCTCAGTCTTGGATTGTCATGTACTTGCCCATGGTATCACATGGCCCCATCTCAGTGCTTGTTCCACGATTTTGGTTGTAGGAGCCTAGTTCCTCAATTACACACAAGCTGCCTGCCAGGCCAAGAGATTATGGAAGGAACAGAGGATAGATAGAAAAAAAGATGGACTTGAAGACCCTCTTGCCAAAAATGCAACTTAGAACATTCATGCCTTATGCAAGTTTCAAACACATTAGCCGTATTTTTCACACACTTGGGTTCACCCACCCAAAGCCTCACAAGACCGTATCATTTGACAACAAATATATTCATTTCTTTTGTAAATAATAAACAATGCATATGTTTCTGGAGTGTTTATATGTTTCTGCAATGCACATTTCTGCCTAGAAAACATTTTTTCAAACCAAGTTTCGAGTGCTTATTGCGGCTCAGACATTCAGAATATCCAATAGACAAATTACACTTAAAATTGTCTTAAGAGCTAATTTTTGAAGTTTCAACATTTCCTCCCTTGCACCCTGTGTGAATAAGCTGATAAGTCAAAAAAAAAATTTTATAGTAGATCAACTCGATCTGCAGAGAACTTTATACAAACTAAATTGAGTCAGGTTTATGATAATATGAAAATTACCATAAACAAAAAATGTGATACCTTTTAAAGAAAAAGATCATGCTAGAATGAAAATACTATTAATCCTTCAATATGCAAATTAAGTTTCCCTGCAAACAATGGATTAGGAGAAAAGTCTAAGATGTATGGTTTGAGGTATCTTCTGCTTCACAATGAGGTTTCTAATGCAATTAAAAAAAGAAACTATTTAAAAAGTGTTAGGAGAGCTTTGTTCTGAGGTGCAGTCTGTCATGCAAGTACTATTATACATGCTATAACATGCTATTAAGCAAAGCGATTGTAGAAAGTAGCATCTATTTTCTCCTAAAGTATATCTGCAATATTTTGTATTGAACACCATAAGCAAACACTCCATGTTTGGCATTAGTAAAACTCAATATCAATCCTTCAGGTTAACCATTACGTGGTTTATTACCCTCCCCCATTTGCTGGTTTTTATAAAAAGAGTCAAAATCATGGACTTTTGCTTGTCACTGGATAAAATATAATTAATTTCCCCACTTCTGAGGTACATTGTAATAACATTACTTTGCTTTCTGGATACATAGGATATTAGATCTTATTACCTTCAACACGCACAGTACATGTAGTAGATTCTGCATGACATAGTAATATACTTTACATGATATGGTCTTCATTAGGATCTAATTTCACACTAAATATTATTCAATGTCACAGACTACTGTACATTATGTATTATCTTCAGATTGAAGAAGAAAACATAACACATGGTGTAACCTCATGTCAACAGAAGTGTGTGTACTAGCTAGCAGGGGCATTCTAATTACAAGTGTTGTTTATCACCCCTTTCCAAATATCATCACACAGGAAAAGAAGACTGGTCTTGTGACATTAGACTGGTAATACAACAAGAGTGATAAAAGCTGATGTGATTTTCTGTTTTGGGGCTTTCTTCAAGTACATGCAGACTGTTTGCACAAGTGTAGTTGTTACAATTAAGGATATACCTGTAGAGGAGGGTTAATGTTTGAATCATTGAACAAGTATATTATTTTGAATATTAGGGTTAACATCATATGAAAATGATGATGAAACAGAAAAAAACCTTAATAATTTCAAGCTCTTGTGGAAAGTTAAACAGAATAAATTTGAAAGAAAGACAGAAATTTTACAAGGAAATGGCAGTCCCCTTTCCTCTCCAATTCCAAAACTTATCCACAAAGAACACCATAACCAGAACACAAGCCTTTAAAATAAAGTTGTTAAGATATGTTAAGGGTTATACAAGACAAGACAGAATCAGAAACAAAAAAATCCCAGAACAACTCTAGATTTCCAGGGACATTTGCAGTTTGCATCAAATCTGTTCTTACAGAAAAGCCTGATTGAACCATATAATAACGACACCTGAAGAACAACTTCCAAAACAATTCCTTCAATGGAAGAAAAAACTTGGAAAACCACGCAAGAGTGAAGTGGCCTTCTTACATCTGCACAGATGGAATCGTCTAATCCCAGATTGAAAAGATTTCCCACCAACATTGCTGAAATACTGAACATAGAAAAGACAAAGTGCCCTTAACAAGAACATTATTTTCACCAAATAAGAACTTTTTTCATGAAATGTTTAGGCAATTCTTTGAAATATACTACTGCAACCATTGTTCATGATATTGAGTTGCCTTTTTTATTATTAGATACGCATATTAAAACTCAGAAGAAAAACTGATAAGAACTACTAAAAGTTAAGAAAGAAACAAATTTGATAGTTCAAGTGACTACTTTACTTGCATTCTAGTCTTATTTTCGTACTAATTAACTTCACACAGAAAGAAAGGAACTGTTGCAAAAGAGAAACCACATTCTGGAATGTTTGCAGATGTTATGGAGTGACAAGATCATACAGAAACATCTATCACAATACACAACAAACCTATTCTGAGAACAAAATGCAATGAATGGGTTTTGCATAGAAATACATAAATTATTGTTTTTACAAATTGAACGCTTCTTTTCCAATAAGATGCTTCCAATAAGGATGCAGTCTTTCTCAAGAGTATACCAATATTTACCTTTAATTCGGCTCTCAGAAAACTTGCAAATTCCAATGCCGTCACATTTGCTTTCTTGAGTATTTCGGAGCAATTAACATACATTTCATCACAACTCACAGCTTCTATTTCCAAGGTGTAACTAGAAAGAAAAAAATAATGTAAACAGTTCATTCATAATATATTAGATACCACCTTTGCTGCATAAAATTGTCCATGAGTATAAGAATAAATAGTAACAATTTAGTCAAGAGAATTTTGTAAAAGTAGGATCCAGTTTTTGATGGTTTTTCATCAAAAATATTGTAAAGAAAAGTATATTTTAGAAAAATGAGATTGTAAATAGATAAATAAATTATGTTACTGCATACTTTCTTTACTTTGGGACAAAATTTTCCTGAGTTGTTTGATTTGATTACAAGTCAGAAAATTTATATATTTTAAAAAAATATTTGCAAGAATAAATTAATTTTCAATTTTTTTGTCAATGAATTTATATAAGTACATTTAAGAGTTACCCAACAATTTTTTTGTGACTTCAATATGGAATTGTTTGCTTGCTTCATTGGTTCACTTAATGTCAATATGCCTTTGCATCAAGTTTGATAGAGTCCATTAATTGGGTATACCCAATCGTCTTTACATTATTGAAAAAATAAAATAAAATAAATAAAAATTTGGTGAGAAGTCATTTATATGCTAGTTTTAAAAAGTTACATAATCAACATAGTCTTGACATCTGCAGCGTACACACCTACCTAGCAAGAATATCATACAATTTGTATGAAACTTCCTTGTAACCTTCAAAATCATATGGAATCGTCTTCAGGTCTGGGCACAATTTGATTGCAGTCCCAAAGAACATACCATTCTTGACACCTGCCTTTCTGGCTTCATAATTGCATGATGCAATTTCTGATAGCGATTCATTCTCATCCACATCATCCAATCTTGATTTCCGTTCTACTTCTTCATTCTCTCCACTTCTACCACCCTGTCGCTGCTTTAGTCTATTTTGAAACCGTTGTCGGTAGAATTCTCTTTCATACTGCCTATTTGTACCTTCTCGCACACGAGATGCATTCCCTTTGGCATGAGTGACAGCTACAGGGCAATCACGCAGGTCTGGACGGTTGCGTAATCCTACTGACACAAAGAAGCAATCCATGTCAATGTGCATGATTGTTTTTGTAGTGCATGGCACTTTCTTGTTTCTTTCATTCATGAAAGTTTCATCAGCAAAGTCATCTATGAGATCATCATCTGCTCCCAAGTCTTGACGAATGCCACTGCTTTTCTTCCATTCCATAAGACGCTTAATACCAGGGAAATCTCCTTGACTGTCTTCACGAAGCTTGCCACATATTCTTTGAACATGGCACCCATTGTTGAAAGATGATGAAGTCGGAATTTCCATAGAATTCCGACAGAAACTGAGGTTCCACAGCAGTTCGTCTTGAAGCACTTGCTGTCCTTGCTTTGGATGGACTAGACCCTGGATTTTGTTTACTCTTTATAAGGCCTGGAGAATCAGGGCAAGACTTATCCCGCTCTTTCAAACCATTTTCTACAACTCCATTTTGAAAGTGATCAGTATGTGTTGTTCATTTCACTTGCTATACAGCTATTGCCTCTACTCCTTGAATCTTGTTTCATTATCCAATAAGTTATTTTCACTATTCTGATCATTAGGTAAAAGTCCATTATCTTCTTGACAGGTTTTTCGAAGAAATCTGCTGCTGAAAATTCAAGCGAGGTTGACTCTTTGTATGATTAGAATACAGAAGGTACTTCCTGAAGTCAAGCAAGGAACCTGCTGCCACACTTCCACTATCCATGCAGGTTTTACCACATTCAAGGTTTTTAACTGCTTCACCTGTAAAAAGTCATCACAGTCAAATACGACAAGAAAATAGATATTCTTTTCATCTGAATATTATTATACCTATTCACCTACATATTTAGACTCTCATGAAATTTTCCATTTCCATTAAGTTATTTTTTCTTGAAAAATAATATCACTATTTCATGATTTCTCAGCCCATGCCCAAGTCGATAACATGATTTGCAATACAATTATAATTTGATTACCAATTATTGCAATATTTACATGAAATTTAAACGATCTCCAAAAATCATGTGTCAAATTCTTCAATTTGATTACATTTAAACTTAGTTATTTTAAGGGGAATAAGTGTATTCAATACAGAGGTAAATGTAATCTTGAATTTTATGAAATTAGATATATCTATATATTATAATATTTATATATAACTTGAGTCTATTGTGATTTCAAAATAAATACTTTTATTATACTTAAACATTATGGTTATTTACAGAATATGAAGACCGATTCAATAGTTTTTATGATTGTTGTCTGTGTATCTTTTTGTCTGGAGTAATCTCAAGAATGGCTGAACCAATTTTGCTGGGAATGAATTTTCAGTAAAGAGTATTTTGCAGGGCTAACTTACGCTACTTTTTTTCATTATTTTCCATTATATAAATAATCATATAGTTTTGTTCCGATGTTAATGACATTTTGTACACATGTCCTTCAAAATAATAGAAAAGTTACAATTGTGTATATTATGCACATGAGATATCACAAAACTATCCTCATCTTTATTTCCTATCCCTTATAGCAAAATTGAAAAGAGCATTCTTTCAGTTTTTCAGAAATAGTTCAAAAGGAGTAAGTAAATCTATCAGAGACAATTAACATTCCGAAAGTATGAAATTCCCTTTGAAATGTATTTTAAGATATTTGAATAGCACAATTACGCTTTGAGTAATCAAAGAACAAAATTATTACTGAGAATTTGCCACAAAAATGCAACAATGCATCTGTTTATATCTGCTCATTAATGATGGTGGGAGTGACAATGATCAAAGGAAACATAATAGGACAGCACAAGGAGGCACAGGATGGGCAAGGCAGGTGGGGCAAGCAGGGCAGGCTACAGCCCCTTACAGCAGGGCAGAGCAAGCAGCTCAGCTGGTGGAAGTAAAGTAGGGTAGGGTGCGTTGGGGTTCCACCATACATAAAATTCATTCCCTTCTCTTTCTAATATTTGGTTGTGAATAAATTGTCAGGCAATGCAGGGCACTTCAGGAAGATATAATACAGTTATTACATAAAAGTACAGAACATGAAAGATATTCAAAGTACACAGATTTTACTATTTTAAAAAAATCATTATTGTTCACAAATTTACATTACAGTGATGATAATTTTTGTATTATATTGTCTTGCAATGTATTTGTGTTGTCACTCTTGATTAATCAAGATTTCAGTGTTTTGGATCTTTCTAACAAAATTCCTGACACTTCATACCTGCAAATATTCTTCTATTCCATTATATAAAATCTAATGGATAGATTTTACCACACGATTGTTACTTTTCTCTAATGTCAATTCTACTTTGTTTCAAATGATCAATATCGATAGTGCACCCAAGGTCATGAGACCTCAGTCTCCCCCCCCACCCCACTTTGAAGCTACTTTCACTTTTAAACAATGTTTAAAATATCTAGAATGTTTACATAGGTTCAACTAGTTCAAATACAATTATTGAAACTCAACAGTTTTTTCCCTCTATATCAAAAATTTAAGTTCTGATAATGCTTCTTGATAATTTTGATTGAAAAAACAAAACTTTGTTAAAAAAAATAACTATTTTTCTTTCTTAAAATTCTCATTGACTTCTTTTAAATTTAAAGATAACGACCTATATCAGTATTCTTACTTAATTTTTTAATGAACTCTCATGCATATTAACTGATTATACATTATTAAATAATACTTTTAACTCTCAGCACTCTTGTTGAACTGACATTCACAATACAAACTCTTTGAGATCATTATTTACATCAATGTATATTTAGGTCAGATTTTTTCTAGAGAATCCTTCCTGTTCTAAATAGAGGGAGCTCTCCCTACTTTGATCCATACTTAACTCCTTCCACTTCATACTGAACTTCATGGAATCTTAGAAAATTCTTGTACAATGTAATGAACTAATGCTCAGACAGTAGTTACAACCTGAAGACCATCTACAATTATTTTAATCTCACCTTTGTGTCTGGAAGATTGGATGCAATTATGTGTGTTGTTTTGTGAGTTTCATAGTGATGGTATACACCTCCATGAAGAATCATTATTCTTTTCAACTCATCAGCTCTAGGAACTACAAAAGAAAAGAATACAATGTATAAGTTTTATCTTCCAAACCCAACTGAATTATCTTTTAATAATCTTGTTTCTTCTCAACTCAGATTTGAATATAGGTATTATGTATGTTTGTTTGTTTTTTTCGTGTTTCTGGGCACGTCAACCGGTTAGGTCATTAGTCCCATAAGTGTAGTGCATGTTTGTTTTGGGAGATGGTGGTGATCCGGTTGGATGGCGAGATCCGGCACCGACCTACCGTCGGCTAGTGGGATTTCCCCCTAACCAGGACTCTCCCACCAGCGGGGCACCGCCTCAGCCGGGACAAGCTCTAAGCTCCCAACGGGTCTCCTGGAATATGGGGTAGTGTAGTGCATGTTAGTGTAAGTGTGTGTGTAAGGGGAGAGGAGAGGACAAGGAAGAGGAAGGAAAGTTCGCGCGCGGTCTATGGCCCGTTTGCTAGGGTACTGGCTCCGGCATTCACCTGGTGTTGATCGGAGAAACCACGGAAAACTACCGATCAGAGCAGCCGGCCGCTAGACTTCTCCTCCAGACAGCGACTGATATTATGTATGTTACTATTAACGTTTGATGTTTGTAAAACCAAGTTATAAACAATAAAAATTTATTATTATGTATTCCATTTATGAAGAGTCAAGACTCCCCCCAGTATGCATGATTCCCTTGCACTGCCTTCTGTAGGCAACTGAGAAACCTAACAAGGCTTTCACAGTACCCCACCACAGGATCAACCTTCCCTATGGAGGTCCCTTAACTTTATATCAAAGTAGCCATTGGGCCCATTTTGATCTTGTATATACATTAAGCCAGACTCTCGGGAGTTTGTATCTTTAGAGATGTCAGGGAGCGAGATCTTCAGTGCATGCAAGATCTCAATAGCACACTAGTTATCATTAAGGTCAAGGGTCTTGTTGAGGATTAAAATTTAGGGGTTAAGATACTGGGGAACTGGGTGCCCCATGCCAAAAACACAATTGACAACATTTTTCCCTTACACAGAATCCAAAATCACAGCCCTGGCATATGAACATGATTTCTTAAGCATAACTGCCCCAAGCCAATAGATCTATTATTATTTACTCAAGAACAAAATGTTTCTGAAGTATATTTTAGCAGTAAAGAAACATTTTAAACAGTAATCACAAATACTAAATAAGTGAAAACTATTATTTCAGCAGTTTCATTAATCAATGTTCTTTAAACCAAAATGAAATCACTGGTGTCAAGTCATACTTACTGAACTGTAATGAGTTAATAAATCCAAGCTACAATAAAAGACTGTATAAATTACCTTCACAATACTATGATTCACTGAATAATCAGTAACTGTCGACACAAACAACAATAAATAAAATATTTCTGTACATTCCTTACACAATACTGTATTATCAGTAATATTCTCCTACTTTTCGATATATATTGACATTATATAATCATTTCAAAAACGCTGAACAACTTTGTTTCATTGTTGCCCGTGTATCCTGTATCAAAAACGCAAATTTATTTTACTACATAGATTCTTCCAGGGAAATATTTTTGTACTGCCAATGGTTGCCAACTTCTGGAAGTCCGTGAACTGGAGATTTTGAAGTGTGTGTGTGTGTGTGGGGGTCACAAAAATTAAATCATAATGAATGTGATTCTAGAGCATACAATGTAGGGATAAATATATGAATTTGTATTGTTATCTATTGTACACTCTCAGGTCAGAAAAATGAAAATATTATAGTGATCCTATAGAGAAAAAACATGAAACTCATGCATAAATATTTAATTTGAATACAAGTTCTTTTTTCCACACTATTGTGCCCAACCCCAAAATTCTGTATATTTTTCACTATGAATTTAATTGCTAGTATAACCCTGACATTTTCAATATGAACCCAGAGCCTGGAGATTACTTGTAAAACCTGGCGCCACTGGGTCAAACCCAGAGAGGTGGCTACCCTAGATTCATACCAAATTTATAGCTAGTCTGACTATTCACTTTTGAGTGAATCTGAAATTAAGAAGTGCTCAAACTGATGAATTTTCAAAATTTTCACAATTATTGTGATTGATTATAGAAGCTATTACTTGAAAAGACAAATCAAATAGATGCCATATAAAATACAAAAGGAAATGTTAGTAATTCATTAAAATACAAAACAGGCACTTGAGTTTGCATTCCTAAAATATTTTTCGGCTAATACATTGGTTAACATTCTAAATTATTAGACATTTGCCCCTGTAAATTTTAACAGGCGAGAGAAAAATTATATCTTACCTGTGTAACCATTTACAAATATTGCAATGCCTTGAAAAATTTTTGATTCTTGTTCAGTTTCTTTGCCTGCTTGAACTGTAAATTGATCTTCTAATTTTGATATCTTTGCTGCCATATATCCCCCCTAGAAAAATGCAAGAATAAAATAATACATAATGCACTGTGTCACCCTTTCAACTTATTGCAATATTTATGAATTTGTACAATTCTATATAAAAGACAAAATTAAGGACATAATCTTGTTTTCCAACTTACCCATGCTGCAAAACCATTGTCTTCATCTTCTCCCCTTCTCTCTCTTTTACTCTTCTTCTTTATCATTTTCGTTTCAACTTCTAAAACTACTTTTTGTACATACAAGAACGGCTGATGGGAATAAATCAAAATAACTTATAAGAAAACATACACCCTACATAACCTTCTCAAACTTGTCGATGACAACACTTGTTATCGACAAAGGATGTCACACTAAACTAACCAGAGACTATCCTAATTAGTAAAATCATACCTACCTGTCTATTTGGCTCCCATTCTAAGTTCATGAGATCAGGAACAATGCAAACGTGAATGTCTTGAAAGAATAAAAAGCAGGAAACAACTAATTATTTTTTTCTTATAAATTACGTATTGCATCCTCCTAAAGATTTACTTGAAATATCATCACATATTCAAAGATGGAATAAAATAGATGAGTATATAGACAGGAGAAGACAGGTCCATAACATGAGCAGACACGAGATGAAGGTACTATTTGTCCATGGGCAGGCGGTATTCTCTCTGGCCGCGGCAGAAGACATCGCTCCCCCACCACGCACCACCACGTGTATGTGCATGTCCGTGTGCGTGCGTGAGTGTATGTGTGTGTTTGCTGGCAGCTATAATATTGTAGTAATATTGATATAATAAATCAGCTACCTTGTTTATCAAATTTCGCGCATAAGTGGTTACTGACGTTGCTTTCAACCATGATAAATAAGAGTTCTTTTATGAAAATATCGAATTGTCAAAGACGAGCAAATAAATATTATTCTCATTACACCAGTTTGGCGGCAGTTTTGAATGTGCAAAAGAACAATGAAGGTTAGGACCAGACAATGGTAATGCAGAATATTTGTGAAGCAGCCTCCTCCTCGGCCAGATTCTTGTATTAATATTTTTACAGCAACGGACATGCAGTTTGCTGATAAAGGTCGCTCTCAGTGATAATACATTTCTATTCCGATTAAAACAGAAGAAAGTTGGCAGCGATCAGCTGGGACGCGGAAATTAAATCGGGAGCTTCGTTAAGACTTAACTCTCGTTTAAGTTTTGACAACTTTTGCATTCTAGTATACGTACGAATATACGGAGTAATATACGTAGTATAGAGAAAGTTACCTAATGCTGTGAAAATCGATTTTGAGATTTCAACGAAAATCCACTTATGGGGGTGGGGAGGCTGATTTTTCAGTTGATAAATTCACTTGCTAAATTCAGAAAAAAATCTCTAACACGTGGTATCACCAGAATCCGTGTTTTGTGGGTCAATCAAACCGAAAAATCGATTGACGGCAAAACGTATCTGTCTGTCTGTCCATCCGTCCGTCTGTGAACAACGCTAGCGGCTAAACCGTCCATCCCATTTTCTCCAAAATTGATATTCCCGCATCGATCTGGCTGATGTCACGGCATATTGAATTTGAAACCGATATTTTAATTTTGGGTGTAATTTTTGAAGCCCTTGGATATTTTCAAACTTTTCAGAAAAATTACCCCATCGATTTGGAGTAAATTATGGTGTTGGATAGTGTGAAGGACGTTTAAGAGAATAGTGTACGTCTCATGTTTCTTGAAACCTCTAATTTTTCGAAAATTGCAAATATTCAAAATATTGGTGTCTTCCTACAACTACAATTAGAAAAAAGATTTTCCCCTTAACGAAATCTGTCCCTTAAAGATAGATTTTGAAATAAGGTCGTGTACAAATTTTCGAAAATTTGATACTTTTCGCGTAATTTTGCGTGAAAGTACGGGCGAGACAGTACGTTCTGTTTTTACACCACTAGTTTACAAATGAGATACTTAGCAAAAACCTCGTCTTATTTTCGGTTAAATACGGTATGTGGATTCCTTTCAAATTTGAAAACTATTTTATTTCAGACCTTCATTATTAGAACAAGAACCCATTTCTTTGTGTATTTGCCAATATTTTTTGGGGTCTTGGGAAGGACAGCAACAAAACGCACCAAGGTAATGTTTGTGATTTATTTAAAGTATAACTTGAACACAAAACAAATGGCTTTGTTTAAACAAATAATTAATTTTAATTTGAAACATAATTACATGTATACAAATATTTTCTTTTTATTTCGAACAAGCCAATTGACATTACGACAAGAAAATTTGCAATCACTGTTCTACAACACATTAGATTACATGTTCTTTCTTTACCAAAACTGGAGACAATATTGTTATAAACACAATAAAATTAATGTTATTATACAGTATTGTTACAAATAATATTGCAAAAACCATAAGAAACCACAATAAATAAGATAAATAATAACATGAAAATTGCAGAATATTTCTCATTTCCATAATAATTGAAATTTTATTTCAACATTTTGTGAAACATAACAGAAGCAAAGCTTTTTGCAGTTCGTCAAAAAGGCACTTTCATCGCCACCCAAAGCAACACTCCCAAACCGTCTTCAGAGAACTAAAAAATTATCAATTTAAAACAGTTGATATCTGAGGATATTATCAACTCACAGCAAAAGGGAGTCAAAGCGACTAAAGTAATTTACTCATTTACTGTCAATACAAATAGAGAGTAGTATTTACAGGTGTATTTATTAGATTGTAGGGAAAAGAAAAAAGAAAGACATAAATTAAATAAATAAAAATTAATAGTTGCTAGGGCCTAAAACACAACATAATACCAAATGTAATGTCATTACACTAACATTTTAATTTTTTTAGATGTAACAAATAAAACAAAAAGTTTAAGATCTTTAAGATATCTATGAAAGCATACAACAATTTTGAACAAAAATATTCAACATATACAATTACCAAACAAGCCAATAAAAAACAACTAGAATTAAGGATTCTTTCAATTTTGAAGGGAAACTAATCACAGAAGTTTATGTCTTCACACTTAACATGTCAGAAAGAACTGTCAGGAAAAGCTGCTGACTAAAAAAAATCTTCTGACAGATTGGATTAAAAATTTATTTTTTCAAGAATTACAAACATGGGAAGTGTTTACAAATAATCCTCAAAGAAAAGTGATCAGTCAGCATGGAAACTGTATGAATGTGTCCATTGGAAGTGATTCTATGGAATATATTGAGAAACAGCATTTTCTGAGAGTGGATGAGAAAATCCACTAGAGGTTAGTACATAAAGTTCCTCAATGTTTAGAATTTTAGCAATATTAAACATTTTTAAAAGTAAATCAATTTAAAAAACAAAATTCATATCAATATACTGCTAAGACAAAAAAACCTATTTTAGAGGCACACTTCTTAGCTCAAACATGTCACATGAAGCACTATATAAAGGTTGAAAGTTTATGTAATACTTAAGTTTCAGTTAAGCACTGAAAAAAAATCCCAGTTTTTAAAAGCAAATGGGACAACAGGTACGCTGATCAAGGCGCGATGCAAAACTTCCTCATCTCAAGATTTTCAAACAGCAGTCTTAAAAATTATTAATATCTTATCTTAAAATATATAGAGCACAGAATACCACACCAGCATCTCCAGGAAAAAACAGCTGGGGTGGAATCTAATTTGACTGTTCACATATCATTGATTGTCAAGGGAATGAACATCAAATCTGAGCCACTAATGCCATTGTACAATTAAATAAACCCCTAAGCATTCCACAGCCTCAGACACTGGCAGCTGGTTACACCAGAATATTCAGCAAGTGAACAACGAAATCAATCACTTTAGTATGTGCTGCTTTTTCACAACCCCTCAAAAGACACCATTTACCGACTACCCCCTCTATAACATCTAAAGGGGGAAGAAATGCAGATTACTGGGACAGAGTTCCCAACCCAACTCCAAACCAAAAAACAGAAAATGTTACTTGGAGAAAAGACAGAATGGAGCATATCCAACACAACTCTTCCATTCAGCTTGTTGGCAGCAGGAATAAAATGAGATGATGGATGTCTGACAAGACAATAAAGTGGCTGGTGCAACCAGCTCGGGCTGTAGATTCAGCTCTGCCAGCAGAAGGACCTACACACGAAGGATGCTGCCAGTGGCCAGACAATTTGGCTGATGACCATGTCCATAGTTCCAGCTGCTGACAGCATGAACTGGCATGGGAGATTCGTTGGAAGAAAAGGAAGTCTGGATGTATATTGTTCACAATTTTAGTTACCACCAGAAGCAAGTGTTCTTTGGAGGCACTCCTCAAAGGGATGATGGTGCATGGGCTCACCACAGTAGTTTCAGCAGGCAGAACTACATATTGAAGATAATATCATTTGTAGGTCAGGCAACATGACAAACAGCCATCTAGTTTCAGATGCTTGCAATAGGAACAATGGGAATATTCTGCAAAGATCAGGCAACTTGGCTGATTTGCAGCCAGTAAATTTTCATTATTTCAGTTTTCGAGTGAAAGAATCGCACAGAAGGTTCAGTAGAAATACAACTGTCTGACCCCCATTTTCTAAACTGATCTTTGGAGAAAAATTCTTTTTAACGTAAATGTTGCAGTATTTACAGTTTTCTAAATAGTATGTTTGTTACACTTAATTTCATGAACGTAATTTTTGTCCGCCTGACTTCCCTCCCCCTAATTTCTGAGATTCATCAAATCATCCCGATTTCTGCATTTCTAAACTGGTCCGATTTCCGTTTAGTTCCGATAATTGGAGTTCTTACATCCAAGGCAACTAGCCTAGAGAGTGGCTAGAGCCGCACAATGGCCGGGAAGTCCAGCATTCAGCATGATGGCCAGCACAAGTCTTCAGTTTATGCAGGAGACAGGATTCATTTAGATGAATCCTGAAGGTGACACAACTGGGGTGGAATGTAGCCATGATAGTGGTTACCATGGTAGTCACCAGAATGGTCAACATTGAGGTCGCCCTAGTGGTCATCGCATAGGCCACCAGTGGCCATCATGTGCTCCCGGCGAAAAGAACCACACAGAAGGCACTCCCGAGGTGACTGGCCGCGAGTGTAGTCAGTGCAAGTGCAGTTTCTGGGCCCTGGTCCAACCCTTGTCCAGCCCAGGTCTAGCCCTGTGTCCCTGGGGACGCCATGGAACCGGAGGTGGCGGCGGCGGCAACACAAGTTAACAGTTTTCGCGGAGGCGGAAGGATCCACTTCGATGAAGACAAAAATGGGGTGGAATGTGACCATCGTAGTGGCCACCATAGTGGTCGTGCTGGGTTCCCGATAAAAGAACCACACAGAAGGCACGCCCGAGTGCAAGAGCTGTTAGTGTGCCTAGCTCTCCCTGTGGTCGGGCGGCCCGGAGGCGTCGGCGATGGAGGCGGCGGCGGGGCAGCCTCCTATCCCTGGGGGCGCCGTCGGACGGTTGGAGCCGGAGGTGGAGCCGGAAGTGGAGGGGCCAGAGGTGGCGGTGGCCGAGGGGGCGTGGCGACGCCCCGCCGCGGCCGCGGCGGGCCGCGCCGCCAGGTGCAGCGCCGTCTCGCCCGTGTGGTTGCGCTCGTCCGGGTTGGCGCCCGCGCGCAGCAGGTGCAGCACGGTGTCCGCGTCCCCCCTGCCGACACACACACACAACCGCTGCTAGAGGCAGGATTTTCGTTACTAGCTGGGTCGAATTCAGCGGCTGTTGGGACAAGAATTCTAGCGGCCCACTGCTTTGATTGGTACTTTTCCGTCGTTTTTCCGTTCCGTTCCGACAGTACCCTAACTAACAGGACATGGACCGCGCGCGATCTTTCCGTCCTCTTCCTTGCCCTATTATTTCCCCTTGGTGTGGTGACCCGCTGGTGTGAGACACCTGCTTGGGCAAAATCCCAGCAAGTCAACGTAGGTCGTCGCCGGATCTTACCATCCAGGGGAGGAACACCGTCACCTCCCGCGATAAAACATTCACTACATTAATGGGAGAAACGACCATATGTGCCCGAAAACATCAATCAAATCAATCAATCAATTTTGTTCAAAATTTTTTTGAACAAATCACCCTCCCACATTTTCCAGATAACATTTCTAGGAACTTTCACACTATTTAAAGGCAATTTATTATATAAAAGGGAAAGTTCAAAAGCGTGTGTCACAAAAATATTTTAATCATTAAACGCACCAAAACGGGCAAACATCTAAATAAAATTCAACCGAAAATCAAATCACACTTTATTTACTTTTTAAAAATTTAAAAACAGTAAACAAAAACCACAATAAAAACAAAAAAGTTTCAACCACTAATTGAGAGATTATTCTCAAACTTGACATTACTTTTGAGAATCAAAAGAGCGATTGCAATTCAAAATATTACCGACAGATACAAAAGTTTAATACAACCCGCACAACACTTCAGAATTAAGGGACTGCGTTGCAGCGACGCGGACAGGGGCTGTTCAAGGAGCGTCCGATCGATGCAGGGCGAGGCGGGGCAGGTCCGGGCGGGGATGAACGAAGACAGAGTTGAGCGATACCTTGGCGAAGGAGTGAGGCGGGCAAAAGGAGTGAGGCGAGGCCAAGGGCGGCGGGGCGGGGCGAGGGGCGGGACGAGGGGCGGGGCGGGACGAGGGGCGGGGCGGAGCGGAGCGATGAAGAATGGGACGGGTGGAACGACCAGGGACGGGGAGGGGTGAAGATCTAAATAAAATTACTTGCATTTTACTCTATAAATAGAATTAATTCCTTTTCCGGTATAGCAAATAAGGGTGACATAAATGAACAAAAATGTCGGGTTACTTCCTCTAATACTGCCTAAAAGCAAGACTTGCGTACCTGTAACTAGCCTCTTTCGTCGCCGAGATCAAGGCTACATTAACGATGTTTGCATAATAAAGATTGTACTAAAACAAGGCTGTCACTGCAATTAACAGGAACTTTTTCTTTCACATGGATGTAAGGAAAAGCGGGACGCGGGAGGGTTTTCATTCTGGAGTTCTCTAATGAATATGGCTCTAGTGATGAACTTATTTGATTGATTGCTGCTTGTTTCCCGAAAAGGCAGCAATGTATAGGGTCATTAGTGCCGTTAGTGAAGATGTTTTATTCCGCGAGGTGGCGGTGTTCCTCCCCCACGGAATGGTGAGGGTGGAACACATCACAACACACCACACAACACAACACAACACACACAAACTCAGCTTATTGGAATGACTAACCTGTTGCTTAAACCTAAGACATTTAAAGGAGTGGCAAGAAACAGGCGGCTAGAAGTGCGATAAAATTACAGTGCCGTTAATCCAATTCGTTACCTCACACTCAGCGTCAATTTGGTAAATAACAAATAATAATATATTCATCTGCGATGGAGCCTATCCAAAGAAAATCGGTCACCGGTGGTAGTGGTGGCAAATTTTATCAAAACATCGATACATCAATACAGTTTTCGATATCGACGAAAACATCGATGTTTTAAATATGATGAAACATATCGAATTAAAATGTCATGATTTTAACGTGATCTATAACACGTCAATATTAGTTTAATGTATACAAGTACTATGCCTTAAATTTGACTGTCATCTTTTTCTCGAATTAATGATCTACGTAGTCAAGGTTCAAAATGCAGTTTGACGATATTGCCACATAAAAAATAACCAAAAAGGAATAACACCGGAGAAAGGTGGCGATTAGCAAAGAGTTTCGTGGGGTCTTGGGGATCGACAACAGCGACAGAGGTGAATGGCTGTTGATTGCGAGCAATCCACAAAATAATTAAATACGGGAAATTTTATACATATATATATATATATATATATATATATATATATATATAACATGAGAAATTGTTTTCGAAAATATCGATGTTCCTGAACGAATATATCTATCTGACGAATCCATTGATAACAAAGCATTAAGGTTCCCACAGACCGGCGCGGTAGATCCAAAGCGGGTGCGGCGTGGAAAGTTCCGAGCTAGACGCGGCCGCGGAATTCGCGAGACCGTTCACATCGGAGCGTCAACTATGAGTCCGCATTAGGTGACGGTTGGCAAGGTCGCTCGACCCAGAGGGGAGCGGATCACAAACCGTCAAGCCTACGCAAAACCCCGAACACGGGCGGACTTCCACGAAACTCGAGCTGCAGCGGAAGAAACGTCTGACTGCGTTACAAATTTCGCCGCCGATTAAACGCTGCCAATCCGTTGCCGCGACGCTCGCCTGCCGCGCAGGTCTGAACGTGCTCATAAGGCAACACGTGACGCGAAAATTCCGCTGCGACCAATCCGCGTAGTCTACGGATCTTCCGCGTCGGTCTGTGGGAGCGGTCTGTATATCGATGTTTCTGCTAAGAAGTCAACGCTTTAAAAGCACGGACGGTACCTCTTGGCGGCGAAGTGCAGGGGCGTGTGGCCGCCGTGGCCGTGCGCGTTGACGAAGACGCCGGCCTCCAGCAGCATCTGCACGTCGTGGCGCTGGCCCCGGCGCGCGGCCTCCAGCAGCAGCAGCGTGTTGCGCTCGCGCTCGGCGTCCGAGGCGGCCGGCGGCAGCGGCAGCGCCAGCAGCGAGCGCAGCGCCCGCGGCGGCGGGGAGATCGCCGGCGGCGGCGGCAGCAGCAGCAGGGGCGGGGGCCGCGCCGGGGGCGGGGACGGAAGCGGAGGCGGAGGCGGAGGCGGGGGCGGGGGCGGGGGCGAGGGCGAGGGCACGGCGGGGCTGGGGGCGGGGCCAACTGCTGGTCGGCGCGCTGCAGCAGTTCGTCGACGCGCGGGAAAAAGACGTCGAGCGCGCGCTGCACGGCCTCCTCCAGATCGCCCACGCGCTTCTCCAGGGCGGCGTGGCCGGCCAGCGACGCCTCCAGCCGGCGCCAGCGCTCCTCCAAGGCCGCCTCCTGTAGTGATGGAACATTTTTCATCCTAAAAATTTTCCCCTTTCAATTACAGTACGTAAAAGGGATACATTTTATTGTTTGGTTACGAGCATGTTAGTGGTATGTAAAAATTATTATCGAATGTAAAGAATAAAATTAACGATAAAGAACATCGTGTTTTCCTATCGATTTCGTGTTCCACTGTCGATTCAGGCAATGTCACGCCTGGCGATAATATACATTAATACACGATCAGCTCCCAAACTTCCTCAGACTGCACAGGTGAAATGTGCAGCGTGATTAAGAGGATGACGCAAAACGATAAACAACGAAAGCAAAATATCGGTGTTAGTAAATCTATGTTTCTGGTAGAAAACATTATGTTTTCTGCCGTTCCAAGCCTCCAGTGGGTTTCGTTCATTCATTGATGTGCGACTCCGCGCGCATCAACTACTTACGTCATTAGTCAAACCTACGTCATTAGTCAATTCAGTCAAACTTTAAATGGAACGTCCATTTAAATGAATTGAACACAAAATTAAGTTCATTATGCTACGCGTTCAGAATTCTTGCAAATTCAGTCAGCCTTCATACTGCTCGTTCTGTATACTTCGCGAATGTTCATTCCCGCCCGAGATATGGCATAATATTCTGGGGAAATACATCTTATAGCTCCCAGACTTTTAGATTACAAAAACGAATTGTACGAATAATAACCAAATCCCACCCACGTGATTCATGTAAGCCTCTCTTCATTAATCTAGGAATTCTACCATTACCGTGTCTTCTTATTTACGAATCAGAGGTTTTTGTAAAAAATGACTTGCTCAAGGGCGGGAATATATTTTCAGAAAATGCCGAAATCTATTACTATAACACTCGACGTAGAAATCATATTCATCAGATGACAGTATCAACAGCTCATTACAAAAAATTCACATACAATACATGTACATTATTTTACAACACTTTGCCAGATGACATTAAACGATTAAATTCAATAGAAAAGTTTAAATCCCAAGTGAAATCGTTTCTGCTGCATAACTGTTTCTATACAATTAGAGACTATACTGAGCATCACAAGAAAAGTAACATTAATTATAACAATGATACATAATGCATTATTTACCATTTGGACTGTATAAATGAGTATAAACAACCTGTAACAACTATTGTACTACAGCTTCCGGGTCAATGACTCCCATCTCGATCAGGTTTTTCGTCCAGTTTCCCTGATCCATTGAGCAAATACTGAGATGGCCCCTTGTTTTGCTTCTGGACATAAATGTAATTTCATTTTCTGTGCACGTCTTCTAGAATTCAGTGGGAAATACAATTATTCAAATTATCGTTTCCATGTTGTCGCGGCAGGAAGTAATAAGAGCCAAAATTTATTGCTTATTTATCCTTGAAAATAGATTTTATTACATGGGAGTTTTTGTTTGTTTTTTAAAATTCAAAATTTATTGCTTATTTATCCTTAAAAAAAATTTAAGTTTAGTATATGACTTAGTGTAGGGATCACAGAATTTTGAAAATGTGCACACAATTCACTTTTCCCTATAGCACGTCATACGCGGTTTTTAACTGTTTTTTTTACGTAAAATAAATAAATAAATAAATAAATAAATAGTCCCGTACGTATGTTGCATGTTTTGTGATCCTGATCTGTTTTAGAATCTGTAAAAAAAATTGCCCAGTGACCTGAACAAAGCACATCGTGGTTTACATCGTATTTCCTCGAGAAACGTAAAAACGTCGATTACCATCTGTTGGGACAAAGCGGATAACATTAATTCAAATTTGGCGTCGAAGTTGGAATTCTATCATTTATAACATTTCATTGGCGCTAATTAACAGCAAAAGGCATACATTTTAAGCGACCCGCGTTGGAGTTTATATATATATATATATATATATATATATATATATATATATATATATATATATATATACACACACACACACACATTGTAAAAACCGCGGGCTGGCTTTCAGAGAGAAAGGCAAAGACCGTTTTGTATGAAACTCTTTGGACGGACAAACTGTTTCTGAAAAGTTTGGACTGCTTTTATAGACGCTCGCGAGATTGCGCCAGCCAGAAGACGCCGCGACAGTCAATTGTTTGAGAACTTTCAGCCGAGCGGTTTCACAAAAGATCGCCTCGGCAGTACAAGGGCTTAGTAATTCACATATTGGCTGCATTGAAAAATTAAATTTTTGACTGTTAGTAGCGGGGGCTACCTTACAGCCGTGTAGATTCCATGCACGGAGGTTTTCGGCGCGGACAATTGCCTGAAATTGTATTACGCCCGAATTACGACAAAAACGATCTTCTGTTTGTCTAAGACAAGGTAACATTGACAACTTTTCCAATATTCAATCATTCTTAGGCTGAGGTAAACTAATAGTTCTTAAATACATGTCCTTCAAAATTTTCCCTGGTGACAAGCCAGGAAATGTGGCAAGACGCTCGTCGACAATCCGAATCATCTAAATGATATTGGCTGTCCAGGTGACGCGCCGCGTCGAAGGCTGTGTTGCCGACGTTTCGACCATCTTGTCGTGGTCTTCCTCAGGGCTGTTGTGCAACACAGCCTTCGACGAGGCGTCACCTGACAGCCAAGGTCATTTACATGACTCTGGCCGCGGAAGCCTACGTCTTCACTTAACCCAAATCATCATCTACGGTTCTCCCAAAACTCTGACGAAGCTACTTCGCAGCCTTGACACTATCAATTCCAGTAAATCAATATTTCTTCTTGATTGTCAATATATGTTTGCAAATATAAGTATCCAAAGTTTTAAAAACTTTGGATACTTTTATTTTCAAACTATCATCAAAAAATGGTGTTTAAAGTCATTAAAACCTTTGGATACTTTTATTTGCAAACTATCAATTCCACCCGCACGCTTCACTTTCCGAGCCCCGGAGCGCGGGCGTGGCCGCTCACCTTGTCGCGGCAGCGCTGCTCGAAGGCCGCCTCCATGGCGGCGCGCCGCTCCTCCAGCGCCGCCTCCATGGCGCCCCACTTTGTTCCCCCCCCCCCAGCTCGGGCGGCAACTCGGGGCGACGCCGCGACATGCTCACCGCCACTCTGCGGGGGAGCAACACTAAATTCTTTTTTGCGTCACAATGGTGTTACTAGTCATGGCAAATTTTATCGATACATCGATGTTTCGATACATCGCTAAAGGGTTTTCGATGTCGATGAAAAAATCGACGAAAAAACATCGATGTTTTAATTGTAGACTAATAAACATGCTATTTTTCTGTCCATTTTGAATTACAGTACGTAAAAGCGATATATTTTATTGTCTGGTTACCAGCATGATAGTAGTATGTTAATAAAAATTAATATCGAATGTAAAGAATAAATTTAACAATAAAGAACATCGTGTTTCGCTACTTTACCTTTTAATCACTTCCATTTATACACCATCGAAGTGAAGCCACCTAATAATTCCCTCAGATTGCACAGGCGAAATGTGCAGTGTGATAAAGATGACGCAAAACAACGACATTCCTGAGAATTGCTACTATTCTACAACGTGCCTAAACCCCTTTATTTTAAAAAATTAAAAAAGTAAAAATTACATAAACAATGTTCTTGCAACAAAATATCCATGTGAAGAAAACATCGAAAACAAAATATGGATGTTTCTGATGAAAAACATCGATGTTTTTTGCCATCCCTAGGTGTTACATACAATGATGTTATAACACAATAGTGTTACATACAATGATTTTTGTTAACTCTAGTTGATCACTCATTCAAAATAAGCATATACTACTTTCATGAAGTTAAGAATTGTTATTACTCTCGATGTCCTGCAGCAAGGGTTGTTGGTACAGGATCTTGATAGGTCACCACTCGGAGACGGGAGGAACATAATAAGGAAGCAAAATAGTAATTTACGTTACAAGAGTAAAACGATTTAATTGACGAGAAACGTAGGTTGCTTTCCATGCTCACCACGACAACGATCATCACGGGCAGACGACAACCCTAAAGGGAGAGGGGGCAGAGATAATTTTTTTTTATTTACAAGTGGGAAACTATAGAGTCCTCTGCATGCCCATTCAATCGACGATCAGCTTAAAGAGGAGCAAAATGGTAATTTATGGTACACGAGAGAAAAACTTGAGCCCATCGATGGAGAAACTTTAGCCCACCTCCATGTTCATCCCGAAAAAAAGCAAACGTCCGGATAATATAATAGCAATTTATAGTTCAAGAACGAGAAACTTTAGGAGCCTTTCAGGAGCGAGAAACTTTATTTCTCTCCATCGTTATCCAGAGAACGATCACCATGACGATTACTTGTGACACATAAATGGTGTTTAACTAATAAAGTTTAGCTATACTTTATGCTTCACGTTCACTTACAAAGATTGATAAAACTTGATTCCAATAGGCAGACAGAAAATTTATTTCAGCTCGTGAATATGCATTCAAACAAAGCATGCCATTGCTTCACTTTATGTCACTTTCCTTTTATTTTAACACTCCTGGTAGACACGGCGAAAGACAGCAATGTTTAAGTTAATATCACACAATTGTTGCGTATTAATATTAACGATTTCATTACGAAGTGATAGCTGAAGTATTGATAACTAAATTTAAGCATTTTTAATGAAGTGACAGATCCATACACGCACGGGGCGAAGACGATGATAAACGAATTCCTAAGAATCAAATATCCTTGGCTCGACAAGAATCAAATTTCGACTGCTCACGAAATATTCTTTACAGTAATCTCATGCCATTGCAGTGCACGGTTCATATTTTAAGAATCTTACGTTTCCTGTCGGGATGGGTCGCTGATTAGAAAAATATACCCCCTATATACAGTATTTAAGATTTGTAAAAAAATTCGAACTTGTATTAAAGCGTTATTAAATTTTGATGGTAATAGTTTGTTCAAATCACATCGCTCATTATGTCCTATTTTACCGATCCATTATTACGTCTTTTTCGAGGAAAATGTTTGGAGAAGAATTCTAGCGGTCGGTAGGTCTAATCCCAAGGTTTTTTGATCAATACTAGGCGAATACCCTGACAAACCGGTCAAGAAGGCGCGCTATTTGCAATCTTCATCCTTGTCTTTTTTCCTTACAACAAAAGCAGATCTGCCTTGGAACTGTCTTAGAATTTTTGTATTTTCAATAATGAATACAGAGGATGGAATATTTAGAAGCGATTTACTTCGTAAAAAGGAAGTTTTCGTGCCATCCACATTCAGGATGGTCATGAGGAAATTTTAGTACATTTCTTGTAAAAGTGCTCAAATCAAATTGTAGTGCATTTATGTACCTTCCTTTCCAAACGACGCTCACATTGCGGCACCATTCATTCATTAGAAAATAAATAATACCGCAGAATTTGTTTCGTTTGCATTCTATTTGTACGACTGAAAAAGCAGTTTCATTCTAACCCAATTGTGATCTTTGAATAGATCATACGGGTAACAGCTAGAACTTGTTCCATGTTCCGTATTTTGTTCAGACAAACGATTCTCAATATTTCACTCCGAGGACCTCCTTCACAAAATCCTCCAGACCACTGAGTAAAGGCGTAATACATTTTTATTCTTATTATTTCATTCATGAGATGTCCACCAATGAAATGGAAGATTGACATCTGCCTCGTCCAATCGGTACAATTACCGTGCCCGTACAATTTTATCGTTTGCGTCTTATCGCCGCGACGTGCACTTCGTTGCAGTACATAGTCGAGAAAATTCCAAATGAACATAACCTACCTAGGTGTACTGTAACTCTTTACAAACTGTTGATGGAGAAACAAGATAAGTGAAAATGACCTCTTTCTCACTCCTAATACTCCTTGCTGAAAATCTAACGTGTGGTATAAGAATTGACTTGTTAGTCACAATGAAATTTCTAAACAGACCAATATCTCTGCCCAAAAAGTTGCTTTGGATACCACTGATTAAAAAATCCCTAACCATTCAAGTCGCTCGACAATAATTTCACATATGAACCACGTCGGAATACAAGAAAAAGAAGCTATTAAAAAAAGGGTATTGCGAATGCCTTTTTAAAACCTTATCTATAATTAAATGAGGAACGCCATTTTTCTATTCTGAACAAAATACGCAATTCAGGGACAAGTTCAATTCTAGAATCAAATAAAACTTCATCAGCTATGTATAATTTCAACTGCGTATTTCAAGGGCGCTCATTTAATAAATAAAAATAAATTGAGGTGTTACTTCAGACAACTAAGTTTGTATTGTTTGTGAGTTACCGAGTATTCTCAAAAATGTTACTAATTTAAAAAATAAACACTTTGCATTGTTGACATGGGGTTCTGGTATTACTCTGGCTAATTTGTACAGAAGGCCTTGATATCACGGCCGATGTCTCTGAATCTTCTATTACAATGTTGGTGTTTTAATTATTAAGATACTGTTGACATTGAGATTTACTATTAACTATACATTTCTTACTTCGTGCAACCATCTTCATAAATACCATTCGAGGTTCTGAGACTCCCAGATAAATTCACTCGCAGCTATGCGGCTCATGAATTTATCGGTGAACTCGGAACTCCTCGTGGCATTACCTCTGAAAAATTACCAACACTGATATTAACACTGAAAAACTTTCAAAGTTCAACTTAATAATTTCAAAGTACTAGTTACGTCGGTATGGAATCGAACTCAGGTCTTCTGAATTACCCCCAGAGGCAGTGTGTGATGACTATCAAGTACTTCAAACAATATTAACCTAAGACTTCACGACATTATCGAAAAATGTGAGTAACAGACGAAACACACAACCTTGAAATTATACAACCAAAAAATGTAACCACTCACGAAATTGAATCAGTTTCTTCTACGTGGATCACAGGTGATTCGCAAAGGTTTAGAAATGTTATGCTTGTCAGTGTCTTCTTGTTATATGTAATGACTTTCCTCCCGCTCGGCTCAGCTCGCACTGAACAGGCATCGCAAGTGACTCAGAATGACACATGGCGCTTCGCGCAATATAAATATTACATTATTGCCAACCATTGAAGAAACATTGTAGTAACTTGGAACATATTCTCGTTTTCCTGAAACGTTCGGATCCAATAATATTATATTTACCAAAGAAAAAGTGATTATTATATGAAATGAATTTCATATTTTTGTATATTGTGATAATAAAAAAATTGATATCTAAGTTGTTTTCATTCGATGTTCTGTGGTTCGAATAGTCTTGGTCAAGAACAAAGGTCAAAAACAATATTGAGAATCGTACAAGATATCATCATTAACATCAATTTTCCTCGTAATCACAAAAATTACTTACAAAACGGACCCCCCCCGGACCATCTCGCGTATACGGATCACTGGTATTGGTATCCTCAGTTGAAAAACATTGGCTTAAAGCATCGACCCCTTTTAAAATAATTCTTGCGCATTGTACCGTCTATAATATGCATCATCAAAATCATGTTTCAAAAAAAATTACACGTAAATGTTTCAAAGACAACAATCAATATTTTGGTAAATATCTAATTTTCAATCATAAAAGCGCTTCCGTCTCTGAGAAGTTGAGTTTCTAGTTGTGCAATAGTTACAAAATGAGCGCTTTTAACTGACCATTACATTTTTCCCACTCCGTTTGGTGTACGATATCCCGGTGCAGGAACCTGAAATAGCCCTATCTGCAATAAATCTGAAATTAAAAGTTTATATCTAATTGGTGTATGAATATGAGTGGTACAATGGAGAAGATAAGCAAGTAGTGCAATTTGTTTTATTCTTTGCCGATATCCGTCTGCACGGGTTCGTATTACGGACCGCATACTTCGGAGGATCGATGCGGTATGCCGGTTGAATTTATGTTTTATTATAATAAGTTTTATTAGTTTATATTACAGAACAATTAATGTGAATACTAGCGCAGACTTGGTTATGAGCTGAGTGCGACGTGCGTTAGTTCGCTAACGTCATCCCCACCAATAGTTGTAACCATACTGCCAACCTAAGCGGAAGAAATATGAAACAGGAATATAGGGCCCATACTCGCCCATACCCCATATTCCCATACAATTTGCTTCCGCTGCAATTTCATGCCAAATTACTTTCAAAGGCAACATTTTCGCATTTCGCCTAATTACCAATTCAGTTTTATAAGAAAGCATTTTAATGTTTAAGTTCACTACCCTGCATTACGTCATTGTGGTGACAGACAAATGAACATCGCACAGCGCATAACCCAGTCTCCGCTCGTATACCCCAATTAATTGTCAAGTTCATTCAATTTTTTTTAAAATTGGGATCTTGATTATACCTATCAATCACCGGTTTACATTCGGTTATATCCCCACTTGACCCATCGATCTTCACTAACTCTTTCAAAATGTTATCGAGCCCCATGGACGACAAACATTCAGTGGTTCGCTCTAACTACCGCGTGTCAGTCTTTCGACATATCAAAATAACCGAACAGTCACCGAGATCTTCTCGGGATCAGGTAGCTGTAGTTACTCGGCGAATTGAATTGAATATGCCCTATTTTACGTGGCGAGACTCAGGCCATGAGGCCTGCTCTTCCGTCTGACCACGCACATTCCGTTACACTCCTTCCGCCAATCATGGGAGAAAGAACTTGGGCGACGAAACAGGCGATTTGAATTTAGCTCAGAGGCATCATTTAGGCTTGAGGATCTTTGACATGCAGTAAATGTACTAACATGGGACAGCCGGCTTTACTTCCCCTCCGAAGGAAGGCGTACGAAGGATTTTTTCGCCCTTAAAAATCCACGGCTTCGATTGGGTTTGAACCCGCAAACTTGGGTATAGCAGTCCGATACGCTAACCGCTACACCATCGCCGCCGCGAATGCCGAATGTGTGGAGCCGCCTTCAGGCGCTTGCCGGTACAATAGTTTAACCCGTCACTCACCACCCGAGATCCTTCTTTATCTATCCTTGACCCCTCCACTTCCTTTACATATCCACACTTACAAGCACACATATCAAGAGGCCACTGAGGATCTCACAGCGTGTAGTAGTACCATGCAGGGAGAGACACTTAGAGGCGACGGATCCTGAAAAACGTGTACGTCGGCGCTGGGTGTCACGTTTTACCAGGAGAGGAACACAGCTACCTTACATGATACAATACGCACTCGAATTCCGAGGTAAACGATCAAAGTAATCGGGCACTGAGAATCAGTAAATTCTCGATGATCCATTGATAATAAGTTTTATTGTTTTAAGATATCACGCGTTCATTATTGTATTCCACTTTCATTTTTATTGCAAGGCAAGACAGTTATCGCAAAGTTACGTCTCTGTCTCTTAGAAGACGCCCACACGAGGGCGTTCAGCAGCAGAGCAGCGAGCGCACCGCATCGGCGGAGGCGAGGTCGCGTCCTTGCGCGCGCACGCCGGCCTCGCGGTTGAGCTGCTTGGCGTTCAGCAGCAGAGCAGCGAGCGCACCGCGTCGGTGGAGGCGAGGTCGAAGGGCAGGCGGCCCTGCGCGTCGGCCGCGTCCTTGCGCGCGCCCGCCGCCACCAGCGCGGCACGCCGGCCTCGTGGTTGAGCTGCGCCCCGCGCCAGCAGCGCCTGCAGGGCGTCCAGGCGCCCCTCCCGCGCCGCCGCCACCAGCGCCGGCCCCTGCTCCGCCACGCCCCCGCCCACGGAGCCGAACCTCGCCACTACACCCGGCTGCTCCAGAAACCCGCCCATCTGCCCTGCAGTCCGCCAGGAAACCCAGCACGCCCGCGCTCTGAGAGTACCCGCCGGGGAATCCCATGGCGGGTTGAGGAAGGAGACCGGGCATCCAACCCACTCCGGGGAATCCCCCGACAAAGCCCAGCTGCTGTTGCGGCGGCGCCACGCCCACCGTCCCCGCAGCCCCGCCCCCTCCGGCAGCGTCTCCGCTTGGCCACGCGCCCCCGCGCCGCCAGCCGCTCGACCAGCTCGCGCGCGCCCCGGCGCAGTGCGTCCCGCGCGCGCCCCGCCCCTCCGCATCCTCCGCTCCAGCAACGCCTTCAGCTTGCGGTCGCGCTGCAGGGTGGCCTGCTGCAGGCGCTGCACGTTCTGGGTCAGGGAGAGCATGGCGCTTTGCCCGACCGTCAGGCCGAACGACGAAATGTCGCTGGACGACGAGTCTATGTCCGGGTCTCGGTCTGCAACCCACAGGCCGAGGACGGCTCCGGTTCCCAAGTCACAACTTGCAGCACAAGCTGAAGCTACTGCAATTGCCACTTGCCATTAATATACCGCCAAATATTAGCAAAACTATTACAAAATGCAATTCATTGAATTTTACGAAATACTGAACTAGCTTAAGTAATCACGCGTTTGCAGTGTATTTATTCATCGCATGCTTGGACAGAAACATGAAATCCTTCCGAGATCTGACAAAGGGCGATTACCATTATCCGTTTACAAAACTCGCTGAAATAACCAGGCGTTATTCTTCGCAATCTATTATACAAGAAAAAGCTCCCCTGCCGAGATCTCTAGAAAGCTCCCTTAAAAAATACGGCAACACGGCGTTGACATGCACTATTTCTCGCAATCTCTTAAATACGAAAAGACAAATCCACTCCCGAGAACTGTCCTAGGATGGCATCAATTTCCTTTATTGAAATACAGGACACTATCGGAAACAACGTTGGGTTGACAGGACGTTTTCCTCTCACACAAAAAAAAACTTGTGGTGTTACAGAATGGCTCAGAATTTCTTGTACTAGTTGGTTTCGTATTCTCTCGAGCCGGGACAACCTTTTCGGGTTTGCCTAGGCATCTTACCACGGCCTCTCGTGGTACGAACCGGTCCTCTGACGACACTTCCAAGGAAGAGCTACTTCCCGCTCTTCGAACAACGGAAGGGCCTCTCTCGGCCCTCTACTTTTATACATTTGCTCAGAATATCTATTGGCTTTATTTGGGTGCTTGTACCGTATTTCAGGGTGTAAGGATACAGTTCTTCGACTACACACATCTCACACAGAGGCACTTTTCAGGCAAAGATATTATGGAAAGATTTCAGGCATAATCGTTTTACACGAGGGACTCGGGAACGCCCCCAAGCCACGAACACAAATTGAAACATTTATGTACACTCGACTCCGGTTGTAGGGAACTTCTGCGGTCTAACATGTTTGGTTCTCTATATCCGATGATGTCAAAATTAAATAGAATTTCTTCACAATTATTGAATTTTTATTAATATAGATATACATCAAAATTCATTAACAATACGAACTGAAAATTTCAATATCTTTATTTGTCGTTCAAAAAGAAATATTTTTAATTGTTTGCTCCGTACATTTTTAATTTTTCCAATTAATTTCACTTATTTCCTTCGTTCACTATAGCCGGTTACGGTTCGCTATAACCGAATCTTCTTTTTCTTATTTGTAATGTAAGAGAAACGGAACAGTGACTTATGTTCACTATAATCGAGAGTTCACTACAACCGGAGTCGACTATATTACGTAGGTTTCGAACCCACAGCGTAAGTTTCACGTGATCTTGCTCGTCTGCTCTAAGCCCTTATCTCAGGAAGAGGAATTACGACAAAACTACTCACCTTTTTTACAAAAATCTTGACAAAAAATAATAATTAAACAAATGGCATTGAAGAAAACATTTTTAAGGAAAAAATTTCAAACTTTCGAAATTTTCGAAAATTCAGAATTAAGAGTGGAAATCGGACCTGTGCCGTATTTAAACGTGTATTACTATTCTTACATGGAATTTAAAGAAAAAATGGAGTCATTCTTGAGAAAATGTTTAATATGCTTCGTTTGAAGTATCTCAAAGCTAAAAGAATTATTTTCAAAATCGCAGGGCAGGATTGGGACAGATCGCTCGCAAAATATGCATTATGCATACATACTACGATACTCGCATACATTCTACGATACGTTTGAGCTTTACCGTGGTTCACTGACAGACTGCCTGCCAGACAGACGGATAGACGGGCAGGTGGACAGAAGTTTAAAAAAAATTGCCTTTGTTATTAGCATATTGTGTACATCCGTTTAAATTTCAAAATTGACTTTCCGCACAATTTCATAACTCTCTCCAGACTACATATTACTCGATACATACGAATGTACAACACGAGAAAGTAAAACATTCCCTGCTGAGATATCTTTAAGTGTCCCCTTTAAAATATACAGAACTATCGTAGCAACACCGCACAAAGAAACAAAGACGCGTTTTCCTTATTGACAGTCTTACCGCAATCTTTAAGGAAAGGCCTGTCTCCAGAGATCTCTTTTCGGGCGGTACGATTCCCTCAGGATATACAACTAATTGAAACATTTCGGCGTTGCCATATTTATTTGTCTGCAATCTGTTCTCAGGAAAAGGAACTCCTCTTGCGAGGTCAGTCCCAAGGCTACTATTCCCAATTCAATATACATATCCAGCACAAGCACCAGGCGTTTCCAGGGTGATTAATTAACTCATTTTAGGCAGGTAAAGGAACACCTCTTCTGAGTTCTGACGATTAAGGGCGGCAACAATTTCTACGTTAAAATACATAGAACTAGTTGAAGCAACCCGGCGTTACCAGGCTATTTATTTATCGCAAACTATTAGACAGGAAAAATGAATTCTATCTACACCGTACAATCGAAGAAATTTTATTTTACATACCCGCCATCCCCGCCACTCCACGCTCCGTATCTATAATCATAAAAAACCCTTTTATCAGCAATACTAAATTACTGATTTTCGATAAAGAAAAAGAATCGGCAACATAAACACCATGTGTGCAACTTAAAACATCATGAGTGTCATGTGGTTCCCAGAAGTAGTTCCAGTTGTATGTGTTCCACAGGGAACACTAGAGATACACTAAGACCATTCATTTGATACACGAGCTAGTACGAGAAAACTTGTATCTTAAAAAGTAACTGTAATTGATAATATTGACGACGAGTGGCAGTAAATGAATGTAATTCAGATTGTATAAGTTTGAACTTGTTCATTGATATTTTTGGAGCATACATTCTACTGGTTTTAGCTTTGTTAATTCAATTGCTTATTGTAGTTCAACAAAGGTTCCTCCTGCAAAACGTTTTCAATGGCTAGTGAATTGGCTATATTGGATCATGCGCTCCCTATTTCGTTTATTTGAAAAGGGAAACGCGATCTGTATTTCAGAATGCTGGTACTCCATATGCAAGTTTTAGTGATAGTCGAAGATGTCGCGACTGAAAACCCCTTACGTAGCTTATTTCGACGTCCTTAATAATTTAAAAAAACTGGAGGATTTCCTTTATTTCATGGGTAATATATAACTAAAATGGAAAAATTTGATCCTCGGGGAATTGCTAATGATAATTTAGCAATGTTTTAATATGAAAAATCATCGTTGGGGCGTCAAACATTGCCCTTGGTCCTCAAATGTTTCATTTTTGGATTCCATAGGTCCCAAGTTGCTGCCCATCGCTATAGACTCTTTTTAGATCCAGTCATTTTCGTGTGAGGTCTCCGCGAAATCCTTGAAGTCCTAGCGACGCAGGGAACTGCGTACAATTCTCAATGACGTAGAGTAACGCGATCCTGTCAATGTTTTGAGAAAAGCTAAGTGAATATTTGTCGGTCAAATTTCAGAGAATCGTAGTTTTGAATTACCCTCTGATGGTGACTCACCAGTCTAGGTCTCAAATTTACTGAGTGTGGAGTTACTGACCTTCAGGAAACCATTTCAGCCCACCATACGATAAGTCATAAGCTCGTTTATTTCTTCATTTTAATTAATGTTTATTGCATTAAATTTTAAAGAATGGTTGGGGGACATTTTAATGTTTATATGGCAACGTTGTTATCTCCGTGTTCTTAATCTTATGGTTGTGATATTTCGTTGTTGGAGAGCCGCACGGGCACGGAAAAAATTAGCGAAATTTCATCTCGTCTTTTCAGCAATTTTTTCCTTTTCTATTTTGAATAATGCTGGCTGACAGAAGTCAGAAGTTAAGTGACTAATACAAATAAGTTCTTCAATAACTAATATATATTTCAAACAAATAAATTTTCGATAAAGTATAGAGCCGAATAAGGAGGTGGAAAGTGTCCCCAAATCAAACCGATAATCACGATACTCATGAAAGAATAAAAAAGGCCGTAGATTTCCAAAATATCGGCTTCCTAGGGCAATCTGTTGCAAAGATACAATGAGAAAAGTGTTTCTCATGTTTTATTTTTTCTCATCTCCTATTGCATGTACCAGACTGGGAAAAAAATCGCAGAGACGGAGAAAAATAGATGTATTTGAAGGTATTTTTGTCAACCAATTTTGGCGCCAAATTCAAATACAAAATAGCTTTGAAATTCATTTTCGACATGATAACGGAGTACTGCCCCAGTTTTTTTCATAGAATGTGTTTTGTATAACATTCTATAACATATTGTTTTAGATTTTTAAACAATGTGGACGATAGTGAAAAAATAAAACCAATTCCATCGGTTTAAAAATTTCAAACTCGCGGCAAAATGCGAAAATAGATTGAAATGTCTCTTGGCTGTACCAAAAGTACTAGTACTATAGTACTATAGTATAGTATAGTACTATAGTACTATAGTATAGTATAGTACTATAGTACTATAGTATAGTATAGTACTATAGTACTAGTACTTTGAGTACGCTCTGAGGAAGGCCACATTATGTTGGCCGAAACGTCAGCTACGAGCACATCGACGCGGCTTGTCCCGGACAGCCAAGAGACATACTCCGGCCGCGGAAGCCTACGTAATCATGCACGTTTGAAAGCTTAATTTTTCAGTTAAAATGAGAAATTATATTTGTATTTTTGGAGTGTGGAGAATGAGAGGCAACTGCACCGAGGACGGAGCCTGTAAAGAAGTGGTACACGAAAGAACCAGGAGTAATTCGTCGGCCAAGTAGGAAGCAACATCAACGAAAGGGAAGTGGAAATTTTAAAAAAGACTAAATAGAAATGTACCAGTTCTAAGATCTACTTAATTTTTGGATAAGTCCCGTCCCATAATGCCCCCCCCCATTAGATTACACAACCAGTTGGTAAATGCACAATCTACGCATATGACGATGGAGATGATGGTATGAATATGTTTGTATTTGATATTATATTTTTATTTTCTCATGCTTAAGAAGGAACTTCCTAAGAAGAAAGGGTTTTGTAATGCTGCGCGAAAAACGGTGAATTTTGGGCAGAAAAACTTATTACAGGGCCCTGGTAACGAAAACGTAGATCAACCCTGTTTCTAAATTTAGGGGGAAAAATCTTTTAGCACGTAGCGTACCCAGAATACATGTTTTATGGGTCCTTGATACCGAAAAATCGACTGACGGCAAAATGTCTTTTTGTCCGTCTGTGAACAACTCTAGCAGCTATACCGTTCAGCCGATTTTCTCCAAAATTGATATTCGGCCATCGATCTGGCTGATGTCGCGAGCCCTTGAATTTGAAATCGATATTTTAATTTTGGGGCTACTGTACATGAAGTCCCTTTTTTATAGTCGGAAGGACGTTTAAGAGAATGGCGCAGGTCTCATGTTTGTTGAAAAGTGATTTTTTGAAAACTGAAAAAATTCAAAATTTTTCGGCGTCTTCCTCCATCTAATCTAAAATATTAAAGATATAATATTTTTTATCTTCATAAAATCTGTTCCTCAAAGATGGATTTTGAAATAGTCATGTACAATTTCTCGAAACTTTTAGTACTTTCTGCACAATTTTGCGTGAAATTTAGGCTACTTTTTAATATTTACTTAAACAATTTTTTTCTCAAAAATGGCTACATCGTTTCTGATGAAATTTTGTTGGTGGATAATCTGAAGGACGTTTAAGAGAATGGTTTAGGTCTCATATGGGTTAAAAACCCTGATTTTTCGAAAACTGAAAAAAATTCAAAAACTTGGTATTAAGTTGGCTGTTCTGAAAGGAAGTCCCTTCCTGTCTCTCAGGGTGTGCTTCTTCGCGGCAGCAAGTCTGTCAGCAGTCTGCGAGCGTTAATGTGAATACTAATGTGTGTAGAAGATTTTTCATTGCAGCATACACTACCAGGATAGGGAAGTTTTCGCAATTTAATAATTTTATTTATGTGAAACGTGTCGAAGCACGAGTGCATGTTGCAATGTGCTGGAGTCGAACTCAAGTGCCCACAAATCAAAAACCAGCGCGGGAGATGTATATACCTAACACGGACACAATACATAAAATTCTGTAAGTAATGTTTCAATATGGACTTTTATTTAACTTAGTTTTAATCGATTTGAATAGCTTACATTCGTTATAAATTAGAATTTTGAATTTTGGAAATTATATTTCCGTCATTTGATGCAGGTGCAACCTCTAGTCTGTTGGGGTACCAGCCGCCACTGCTGAGAACACAAAAATGAAAACAGCCAAAGAAAAAAAAACAAACGATAAGATGAATTGTGCTATTCTTTACCAAAATATGTGTCGCAAAACCATACTGCACTTTTAAGAATAACACGTTAACTAAAACTTGATAAAGGAAGCATCGCTGAGAAAGTCACGAAAACCATTATCGAGAGAGTGGTTTTACACTGCTGAATGTCCTGATATAAGCAATCCAAATAAAGAAGGTGATAATATGTCACCGTAAGGCTAGGGAGAAAGAAAAATATCAGACGACATCTTGAGAATCTGTTGGAATTCGCGTGCCATTTTGTGCTACGGACTAATCACCTACCGTAATTCGACAAATTAGACGGATTTTTATCATCACATTCTTAATAGATAGTTAATAGGCGCAAAAGCCTGTCAAGTATTAAGAATGTATTTTTTTCTCACCTCGAACTACAAATCACGACCATTTATATATTTGTACAAATTCGCTGTCCTCATGAATTGTAAACCAGTATGTTATGATTGTATTCTTTCGTCTCATTACTTTATTCTGCGTATTAACGTTTCACAGAACATGCAAACATATTCAAGTTATCATTTGTCTTCCATAATGAAATAACACATCGTCGAAGATCCCATAAAGCATTGTTGTTCAGACGCACTGGCAACGGCCGTCATCGCGTCTACGCGCCGACCGAGTGCGTCTACGCGCCGATCTCGAGCGAAGGGCGCAGGGGACGATCAGCAGCAGAGCAGCGAGCGCACCGCGTCGGCGGAGGCGAGGTCGAAGGGCAGGCGGCCCTGCGCGTCGGCCGCGTCCTTGCGCGCGCCCGCCGCCACCAGCGCGCGCACGCCGGCCTCGTGGTTGAGCTGCGCCGCCGCGTGCAGCGCCGTGCGCCCTTGGGCGTCGCGCGCGTTGGGGTCCGCGCCCTGCGCCAGCAGCGCCTGCAGGGCGTCCAGGCGCCCCTCCCGCGCCGCCGCCACCAGCGCCGGCCCCTGCTCCGCCACGCCCCCGCCCAAGGGACCGCCTCCGGGGAGGGGATAGCCGCCCACGGGACCCCCTCCGGGTGGGGGGTAGCCTCCGCGGCACCGAATCCAAGCGGATAGTACCCTCCCATTGAGCCAAACCCTTGCGGATACCCGCCCACAGAACCGAATCCGCCCACGATGCTGACGCCAGGTGGCAGGAATCCCGAGTGCCCCGGCGTGCCCACGACGTTGAATTGCGCGCCGGGCGGCGCGGCCGCAGGCCCCCGCTTCTCCAGTTTCTCCACGCGCTCCTCCAAGGCGGCGAGCTTCCCGCGCACCGCCCCCAGCTCCTCCTTCACGGCCTCCCGCTTGGGTGGGGGCCTTGACGGCGTCGGTGATGCGCTGCTTGGCGCGCTTCTCGCGGGCCACCGACGCCTTCTCCAGGCGCTCCAGTCGGCGCCCATGCGCAGGAACGCGCTCTGCAGGGGCATGAGGCTAGCGGAGCGCGGGTCCGGGGCGGCGGCGGCCGTGAAGACGTCGCCGTCGGCGTCGTCGTCCTCGAGGTCGTCCATGGTGGATATGCGTACGCGCGACAGCTTGTCCGCGCCCGCGCCCGCCCTGCAACCAACCCCATCGCCCCCCGGGACACGGTGGTGGATGGAGCCATCCCCATTTCATAGTTGCCACCCGAAGATTGTATTCCTGGCCCAACAATTTCCCCCCCGGAATTTTTGGGATTTGATTTGTTTTTAGAATGTCCTGGCGCGCCAACACGTATGCTCATTAGTTCCCAAAGTGTAGAGCGTGTTAAATTGCGGGAGATAGCGGGATTCCTCCCTCGCTGGTGCGTAAGATTCGATTTCATAAATGAGACCGTAAGATTAGATTGATTATATAGTATTCATTACTCTATATCAGTCCGGTCCCCCCCTCCGAAAAAAAATCTTCTAACGCCCTTGCGGACGACGAAGACACGCTCGCCAAGAGAAGTTGCGTGTAACTACAGAAGCTGTTATTCAGTCTGTATAGACGTTACATTTCTGTCGATGACCGGGTTGGTTGGCTGATTAGTGATTCCGAGCTCGTCAATTGTTAAGGCAATTAGTCCCGTAAGTGTAGTGCATGTTTTATTGCGGTTGTGGGACTGTGGTCAACCCCCGATGCATGGTGAAATCTGGCGCCGAACCATCATCGCTAACATGGTTTCCCTCAAACAAGCCATCTCCCACCAACGGGATACTACCCCAGCCGAAAAAAGTTAAGCTCTCATCCGGTCTCCCGGCATACGTGGTGGCGTAGTGCGTGTTAGTGTAAGTGTATAAGGGGGTGAGGATAGGACAAGGAAGAGAAGATCGCGCACGGTCCCCGGCACGTTTGTTAGGGTACTGCTCCAGCATTCGCCTGGTATTCGGATCGCCTAGTTGATCGGAGAAACCACGGAAAACTACTGATCAGAGCACCCGGCCGCTAGAATTCTCCTCCTGATTGATAGAACTCGACCTAGCTACATCTAGCTAGTGTAGAAAATCTCTGCCACCGTTGAGACTCGGATCTTAGGACCTTCCTTGATGACCAGTAAACATTCTGAATTTGAATGCAAAGCTAGTAATAGTGTGGATACGTAGGAACTAAAACCTTGCAAATACGCACCTAGGGTGTATTTTGACGGCTGCCCTGGCCAAAACCTCTGGGAAATAAGTTTCCCGCGATCACCAAAATTATCTTGTGTCAATAATACAACATGGCGTGAGATAAATATGTCGCAGAAGTCTCTAAAAATTAAACCATAGATACAGTTCCTTAAATTTTATCAGTAGGCATTTCTTTAAAAAACCAGAATGAATACGATTTTAACACACATTATTCAAAATTAAAAGCATGTTAATAAAAGTATCATACGCATATGATCTTAAGCTAGAGGAATTTAATACTCATCTTTCGAGTAACCAGAAAGGATAAGCACTCTTCAGTAGTTACTCGAGTCGCATCCGGTTCAGATCAAAGACACAAAATATATTTGTTCAAGTATTTTAATTTCCTTTTCCGGAGATTTCTCGTGCTAGAAACAGAGGGATGTATGAATCTTTTAAAAATGTCTTGTATTGCCTGATGTCTTTAAACTTTGCGTAGGCATCCTTCTCAACGCCGTCTAATATCAAGAAGTGATTCTGGCAATTCTGAAAGTCGGCCAATGGACAGAAGAAAAGAGAAAATTATTTTCGAACCGTGCATTAGAAATTTGTGCCTTTTAACAGGAAAATATTTCCTTCCGTATCTGGAAACATATTGCGCGACAGTTTCCTCTGCAAACGTCTCGCAATGAGGACTGACGCGACTGAGGGCGTTGATATTTATGACTAACTTTATGACATTTTTCACAGTGCAATTAAAACTATCCTTTGGAAAAAATTGGAGAAAAGAATTGGAGCCATTTTTGCGAATACGGAGTTTGAGCGTTTCTGAAAATACGAAATTTTGAGCTCATTTAAACAGAAAATGTCGAGTTTTCAAGAAACTTTATTTGACAGTATATAAAGAACACATACTCATAAATACAATAACCTTTACAAATTGCCGTTAATGCAAATATTAACGACGTGAAAGACTGAAAACGACGTGAAAAATTGTAATAAAAACTAAATAATAGAGTAATATAGAGTTTATGCCATCTTATAGAATGCATTTGGCACAATCCCTACCAAAAGATTAAAGAATAAAATTTGGAGCCGTTTTTGACGAAATCTTGTAACAAGTTCTTTCAATTGCAAATATTGTACGCAATATTAAAATATAAAATTAAAAAACCTTAAAAAAATTTTTTTAAAAAAATTCAAAATTTTGCAATGTTTAAAAAATTTAGAGTTAACCGTGAAAATCGGACCTATGCCACCTTCATATGTGTATTTTACAAGAAATTTAAATAAAAAATTTGGAGCCGATTTGAGAAAAGTCCCTGGGGCTTCATGTAGAGTACCTCCAAATTTTGAAGAAAGTTTTTCTAAGTCGCAGAGCCTTTCCAGATCAATCGGGGAATATCCGTTTCGGAAAAAAGCCTACGTATGCTTTGAGCGCTAGTGGTGTTCACAGACGGACAAATGGAGAGATGGAGAGGTGTTTTTGAAAATAAAACACTTTTTCTGTTACAGGGGACCCCAAAATGCGCATTTCCGTTGAAATCTCGAAATCGATTTTCCGCAGCATTACATAACTTACTACATACTACGTATATTACTACGTATAAACGTACGTATACGACAAAGTAAAAATGACGAACCTTGCCTTTTGTTTTTAACAGAAAATTGCTCTCAGGTCGGGCGAACAAGAAAATGAGGGCAGTGGGTTTTGTCCAGTTCACTACTTTTTTACCCTTCCTTTTGTATTAATGCCTTTTTTCAGTCAATTAATTTAAAAGAATTCTAGTATTTGTACTTATCGTTTGCCGCCGAACTATATAAAAATATTATGTGATGTATTTTTACCGTGTAAAATCCCATAAATAACGATTGAACACGGTCACATACAAATCTCAATAAACTTATTAGCTGTTTCAAATATAATATCTCATTAGCCGTTTCAAATATAATTAGAGATAAATACGATATAAATGGGAAATTCATGGACCTTCCTTATGAAATACCATAGTTTGTATAATTATGTCGTTGAATCTTTGGTATTGCCTACATTCAACAACACTTTTATGATTTAAGCATTCAGTAGCCTATTAGAAAATAATTTCTTTATCTCACACCTATTTCAATGATGTTCAACAACGGTCTCAAATATTCTTCTTACGCAACATAGGTATAAAGAGACAAAAAATTAGAGCTCCTTAAAATTCGAAACTCTCTGACAATGGTTTCCGAGCATTGAATACTCCCGTTTCACATACTGTTAATTGCAATATATAACTTACCGGGTGATAAAGTCGTGAAATACCCTTAAATACCTTGAGCTGATTTCTTGCACCCTCATAATATCACAGCACAACCCTACTCTACCGAATAACTGATAAGTGCGGTCAAAAGTAGATCTTTTCCCATAAAAAAACTACTTTTAAATTCGCCAATACGACAGAATAATACAATGAAGCTCATTTACAATAAACCCATATTGTTCTTTGTCCCGTTTCTTAGAACAGAAGCGAGCGGATATTATCTTACGTACACTGAGAGTTCATTCTTCACCAACACAATGATCACTGTGAATAGACAAGTGTTACCACGACTGATCGCCTTTATTCAATGCGGTGCCGTTTCAAAACGTTCAAAATCTACTTGCTACTAAATTAACAAAAGTCCAAACCCCTTCAAATAAATTTTATTCATTTCTTTGTGTATGCCAATTTTTGAAGGAGAAACACTAAACAGAGCTCAATAACAGATGACACACTTTAGTCGCAATGTTCGCGTGGGTTGGCTGCACTAGCGTAGAGAAGCGCAAACTCGCGGTCAGCGTCGGTCGACATTCAGGTAGAGCGGGAAAGCGCAATCCGAAGAAAATGTCGGCAGAGCGGAGAGACGTAAAGCGGCGCTCAGAAATGTGGCGGGTAGGTCACCCCGTAGAACGGAGTCGTGCTAACACGCGACCAACTTCGGCCCAGGGGAGCTAAGTCAGAAGGCGCTCAGTAATATCATCGGCAGGAAGAACAGAAAGCCGACTTTGGTCTGCAGAGAGGTGTCATGGGCGCTCAGTAACAGAGAACCGGCAGGCGCAGAGGTTCATGGAGTACTAAGCGACAGATTATGCCGATGTGTTGAAGAGTGGAGACGCCCAAACTCACGGTGAACTTCGAGGAGAGGTGACATGGGGCGCTCAGTAACAGGCTCAAGCAGGCCGATATCCCAAGTAGGTCGGAGCGCAGAGCTCAGAGGCAAACTCGCAGGAAACGTAGACCACACGAGGCTTAGACACATACCTCAGTTAGATGACTCCGCGCATAAAGCAGATGGATTGTAGTGCACATTCGCGGAAAGCGTCGGCCAAGAAGAGCGATCAGCATGAATGCAAACCAGGTGGAACGATACGCAGAAATATCCAAACTTGCAAGCCATATGGGTCAGGCCCAATGGTGTCTTGAGATGCGCAGAAACAGCGCGGGAGCGAAGACGTGAAAACTCCCGGCCAACAGCGAGCAGAGGCAGTGTTTCCTTCGGGGCGTTCGGCAACAAGGGCGGCCCAAAGCGTCCCTGGGCGTCGGTGGCGGTTTGGACGCGCCAGCCGACAGCAGCAGCGCACCATCATCTCTTGTTCATCTGCGCGGCCCAGTGCAGCGCCGTGCTCCCGTTGGCGTCGCGGGCGTTGGGGTTGGGGCGGCGCCTTGGGCCAGCATGGCTCGAAGCTGCTCCAGGTTGCCTCCGTGCACGGCCGAGAGAACCGCGGCGCCGGCGCCGGGCCCGGGCATTCCCATGCCCATCCCGCCGAAGCCACCCATGCCCATGCCATTCATGCCCTCATACCGCCGCCCGTCATGCCGCCGCCCTCATTCCGCGCCCCATGCCGCCGCCCATCATGCCGGCGCCCGCCATGCCGGCGCCCGCCGGCACCCGCCATGCCGCCGCCGCCTATGCCGCCGCCTATGCCGTTGGGCGAGAGCCCCGCGCGTCGCGCCCCCCCTTGGCCCCCCTTCTGGCGAGGTCCTCCAGCTTCCTGCTCACTGCCTCCACCTGCGCCTTCTGCAGTTTGCTGAAGTCCGCCTCCACCTTTTGGTAGGCCGCCTTCAGCGGCATCACGCTGGCCCCGCGCATCTCCCGGGGCGCGGTCGCGCCCGACTCCGACGACGCGTCGGATTGCGCGTCCGCGTCCGCGTCAGGGTCCATCGTTGGGCCTTGGCTCGCGTGCGCTCTGAAAGCAAACACGCCCCCGCGCGGCGTTATGGTCGTTTCGGCGGACTCCGTCGCAGGCCACCTCCGCAGCTGCTTTTCGCGCTCCCGGGTGGCAGGAAGGCAACTTAAGTTTCACCGGTGGAAACCAGCGCGATTAGATCGCAAGGGAAGCTTGAAGCCCAATCCTTTTACTTGCCTGAATATTTATTTACATTACTCATCTATTCAGACAGGAAAAGCAATGCATTATGTCTGTAGTGTTTCCTCTTTCTAGCCTCCCCTGGCCGGGCGTGTCCTGGCTGTGCCCCAGCTCGACCTGAGCTGCTCAAACCCACCCTGCTCCTCGCCATGTGCCACTTTACCGCCCGGTTGTGCGTGAAGTCGACATTTCAAAAATTCATATTATTATTAAGCTCGGCGTTGATTATTCACCAACACAAATATCACAATGAACAAAGAATTATAACCATGAGTGAACGCCTTGATGCAAAGCTGTGCAGTTCCAAAACTTTCAAAATCTATTTGCTACAAAAATAACAAAAACGCAAACTCCTTCAACTCAATTTCATTTATTTCACTGTGTATGCCAATTCTTGAAGGAGAAACTCTGAACAGAGCTCAATAATAGATGTTACATAGAATACCAATTGTAATGTCGTCGTAACGTTCGCGTAAGCATGGGTTGGGCTCAACGCTGCGTGGAGAAGCGCAAACTCGCGGTCAGCGTCAGTCGGCATTCAGGTAGAGCGAAGAAGCGCAAACTCGAAGAAAATGCCCGCTGAGTGGAGAAACGTAGCAGGTAGGTCACCCGGTACCATCAGACCGCGGAGTCGTGGTAACTCGTGACCTACTTCGGCAATACGGAGCTATGTCGGAGGGCGTTCATAACTTAGCAGGCCGGGCAACACGTATAACAGAGCGCGAAGACACGCAACTCGCGGGTTCTGCAGGACGGTTCCTGGGGCGCTCAGTAACACAACATGACGCGGTCCAGGTAGAACGGATTGCGTAAACTCACGGAGCATCGGACAGGCGGAGAGGTTTATGGAATACTTCGCGACAGAGGAGGCCGGTGTATTACAGAGTGGAAACACCCAAACTCACGGCGGACATCCAGTAAAGGTGGCGTATGCGCTCAGCAACAAAACAGGCCGGTATCCAGGTAGGTCGGAGCGCAGAGCTCAGAGGCATATTGGCAGGCAGCGGGGCTTACACAGGAGATATCAGTTAGATGAGACCGCACATTAGGCAGACGAATTGTGTAGTCTTGCATACTGGCAGTCAGCGTGAGCCAAGCGAGCGATCAGCATCAATGAAACCAGGTGGAACGGTACGCAGAAATGTCCAAACTTGCAGCCAACATCGGTCACGCAAAATGATGTCTTGAGGTGCTCAGTAACTGCGCAAGGGCGAAGAGGTGGAAACTCGCGGTGACCAGCGAGCAGACGCCGTGGTGCCATGGGAGATGCTCAGTCACAGAACAGGTCGGCCTCCAGGTGGAACGCACAAACTGAGCGCGCTCAACAACAGAGCAGGCCGCGCACAGGGTTGGTGGTGGCCAAGTGGAAGGGCAAGCGTCCTTGGGCGTCGGTGGCGTTCTTGCACGCGCCGGCCGACAGCAGCAGGCGCACCATCATCTCGTTGTTCATCTGCGCGGCCCAGTGCAGCGCCGTGCTCCCGTTGGCGTCGCGGGCGTTGGGGTCGGCGCCCTGGGCCAGCATGGGTTCCCGTCTGCACGGCGGAGATGACGGCGGCGGCGGCGCCGGGCCCGCGCCCGTTCATGCCCATGCCCATCCCGCCGAAGCCGCCCATGCCCATCCCATTCATGCCCATCCCGCCCATGCCCATCATGCCACCGCCCATGCCGCCGCCCATGCCGTTGGACGAGAGGCCCATCGCCGCCTCGATGCGGGCCAGTCGCTGCTCCAGCCCCTGCATTTTGTCCGCTTCTCCTCCATCTGCTTCGTCATGCTCTTGGCGAGGTCCTCCAGCTTCTTGCTCACCTGGAGCTCGCGATCCAACTGCGCCTTCTGCAGTTTGCTGAAGTCCGCCTCCACCTTTTCGTAGGCCGCCTTGATCGGCATCACGCTGGCCCCGCGCATGTCGGGCGTGCCCGACCCCGACGACGCGTCGGTGTCCGCTTCCGCGGGCGATTCGGGGTCCATCGTTGGGCCTTGGCTCGCGTGCGCTCTGAAAGCAAACACGCCCCCGCGCCGCGTTATGGTCGTTTCGGCGGACTCCGTTGCAGGCCACCGCCGCAACTGCTTTCCGCACTCCCGGGTGGCAGGACGGCAACTAAGTCTCACCGGTGGAAACCAGCGTGATTAAATCGCACGGGAAGTTTAAAGCTCCATTATTTCACTTGTCTGGATTTTTACTTTACTCATCCATTCAGACAGGAAAAGGAATGCATTATGTCTGTAGTGTTTCCTCTTCCTAATCTGGCCTGGCGATACAGACAGCCCTGATCTTCTCAAACCTATCCAGCTCCTCGGCCTGTTTTGCCTTGTCTCACTGACCCCAATACTACCCACCTTATCACCAGATTGTGCGTGATGTCGACATTTCAAAAGAAAGTCATATTACATTGGTTGACAGTGATTTTGTTAAATGGCTAACTCTCGGTGTTTAAGTACTTAGCTACGCTAAAGCCGAATACAACCACAAAAATTGCTAGTTCTCATGTAATCAGGCTTAGTTTTCATGGAATCGCACATCTAGTAAAACACGTAAAACAAATATATATATATATATATATATATATATATATATGCTAAAACGCTAATTGTTTGTAGGTTTATTAGAAGACAGTGTGACAACAATGTATGATCTTGTATATTCCACACAAGACATGAAAGAGATGCCAGACCAGTCAGTTGAGCAACTTCGGGCATTGCAAAGGGAATGACCTGCAATGACCCACCACGACTCGCCGCGTCGCGTACGCACCCGCGACAACGCACCGACTTACCGCGCTGTGTATGTGGATAACTACATGTTAGTTGCGCCCTGGGTGTAGAGCGAGAAAAGTATTGATATTTCTCTAGTGCATGACTCATCTATTCGTTGCATTCTAGTGTTAATTTTAGTAGAAACAATTCCTTACAATATCGCTCAGTGAGTAATCCATCCACACAATTTCTGTTATATACGTGGTGAGGTAACTTTAAAAAGACAAGGCGGAATATTACTCCCTTAAGAAGAAAGTCATGTAAATTTTATATCAGTGTCAAAGCGGTGATCAGAACAAATCTTAGGCCCCTCATATTTCCTGCGAGCCTTATGTAAAGACGGATCCACACATTCGGCATTCGCCGAGCAGCGGGATAGTGTTCGCCCAATCCCGAGCAGCTGACGTGTTCGGCGAATGTTCGCTCCCTTTGATGTGTACAAAAGACCGACACGCGGTAGATAGGGCGAACACCGAATGTTCGTCGCTCGGCAAATAGCAAGCAACTCATCCACACTACCCGGGATTCGGCGAGCGGTTGCTCGGTGTTTGCCGAATAACGAATGTGTGGAGCCGCCTTAACAACATAGTAGTTGGCTTAACAGAAATTCGCGATATATGCCGTTTGCCATTCCCATGGCATGGAGGGAACCTAAGGACCACTCCACATACTGTTATTTCTGCATTACTAAAGTTACTGTAATCACAAGCCCACGAAGACCATTCAATATCGCACCCTCCCTTCAGCTACCAAGCGTGTTCCTCACAGACACGACCTTCCAATCTCAGCGCCATAGGCCAATTGGAGTTTGCATTCCGCAAACTCTGGCGATGAACATTTTAAGATAAATACCGAAAAGGGCGATGTTGAGCCAGATTTTGGCGGAATATCTACAGAATGTCGTAAACACAGTCAGAATAAAAAGATCTGCTTCGTGATTTAAACTTGTAGATGTATCAGGCAGATTGGTTGGCGTCTCGATTAAAGGGTAGGAACCTCCTTTAGAAGGAACTACAATTACTGTGTATTGTTGACGAGAACAAAATCATTTGTCTGTTCTCAGAAGAATTGTGTATAGTACATGTGATGCATTATCGAGTGCTTTGGGAGGCCATCATGATCCTAGTAAAAGAAGGTTGTTTTTATACGGGGTGAGTCACGTAACTTTAGCACCTCCGGTAACTTTTGAACGGTTCAAGTTATTGCAATGCACTTTTCACGTAAGTGCATGAGGAAATGGGGCTAATTGATACGTGTATTTATTTATATTTTATAATTTGTATTTTACGAGATATTTGAAGTGCATGAATGAAGACGTCCAACAAACATAGCAAACAGGTCACAACCACCGAATTTCGGAGAGCTCATGCTGTCTTATCACTGTTTCAATTAAACACGCAATATACAAAGTACTCCGAGAATTATCCACCTAACCATCTAATAACCATTTTCGAGGGTTAGAACACACGTCATGACATTTTTTGTGAGAATACGAGCACGGGTGGAAAATATGAAATATATACACGAAAGCACTAGGTACGAAGTGCATGACCATTTAATGACATACCAAAACATTACATACGTGTTCTAAATGCCCGATTTCGCAGATGCTCGATTAACGCACGAGCCACAGCGGTTCGCACACATAGGTTGTCACGTGCGTTGATGATCACTGGTTGCTACGCGTCCTACTCCCCTGCCCATCTCGCGACTGTCCGGTATGCAGGGGCATTATTCTCAAGAGCTTCCATCAATTCTCTGTGACATTCTCGGCACAATAATTTTTCCACAGAATATACTTATTCATGAGCGTTCACTGAACTCGTCTCAGTTTGCATTTTTTTCTTTTCAGCAGAAGATAAAATACTCGTGAAATGTGGATATTTCTTGATTTAACATTTTTTAAAACAGACAGAAGAAATGCAAAAGATATACAATGTACTTCACTAAAGTGAATATTTACTTGAATTATTTCTCCAACGAAATAAGACTGATTATATTAGGAATGCACAAAAAGATAAATTTTCATTCCGAGCACCCTTCTCCGGAATTTTATCAAGAAAAGTTTATACACGAAAGGAAATATTGTTTAATTTTTATTGCATATTAAAGTGCATATTTAAGAATTTTTAGATATTTTTAAAAGCACATTTCAAGTTTTGTTAGGGCATAAAAATCCTGTCCCTAATCATGACAAATAATTGCACATATACTTCGATTTAAACATAGCTGCACTTCAAGGTAAGGAGCTGGAAGGAGAGGGGGACACTGTCATCCAATCGGGACCTTCGTTAGGACTTAAAATGTTTGGTATTGGAGCTCCCGATTGAACGACAATATCCCCTTCTCCTTCCATCGCATGACTCTGAAGTGCAGCTATGTTTAAATCGGAGTATAAATGCCTTTGAAGTTAACAATTTCGCACACCAATATTCTCGTAAATATTTCAATTTTCAATAATCGAAGACGCTTCCGCATTCGAGTAGATGAGTTCTAATGCAATGATTACGAAATGTGTATTAAGAACAGGCCATAATGTTTCTCCCGTACGTAGCGGAGAGTATTTTCTTGAGCGATCAAGTTTTGTTGTAAATGCAGTTATAACTTCTTGAGTTGTAATAACCTAACATCTATGGATAAACAACGAATACGAAAATTACTCTGTACTTTACTAGCACAGGTTTTCTGCTTTATGTTTTAAAAAAACATAAAGGGCAGCAGTTCCATCATGGAAAGCGTCTTCGAAACACTTAACTCCTCATTATCGTGAGAATAATTGACAGCAGCACAAAGGAACGCCTATGTAACTGCGATATTGTCTTCGCAACTTCGTGACCTTCTACACTTGTGGGTGACTTGCGTCGGGTCAGGCCAGACAAGACCGCCCATCTTTCCCATGGACTGTTATGGCGGAGACAAGCCAATCTCCTTAGGCCAAGTCGAGGAACCACAAGGAGTTGGAGGGGGCTTCTTTCCTCCTCTACTTTACTGGGTGAAAACGTAAATTAGTACAAGAATGAGACACTGGATTGTGGGGTTGTATCTGAACTTCATCTACGGTTGTACTTGAGCCGAGCGAGCAGCCTCGACGGACGGATGAGCGTACAGACGAACAGATGGACGAATAGACGATCGAACAGACGGACGAACAGACGATCGAACAGACGGACGAACAGACGGATCGAACAGAGGACGAACAGACGGACGAACAGACGGACGAACAGACGGACGAACAGACGGACGAACAGACGGACGAACAGACGGACGAACAGACGGACGAACAGACGGACGAACAGACGGACGAACAGACGGACGAACAGACGGACGAACAGACGAGCGAACAGACGAGCGAACAGACGAGCGAACAGACGAGCGAACAGACGAGCGAACAGACGAACGAACAGACGGACGAACAGACGAGCGAACAGACGAGCGAACAGACGAGCGAACAGACGAGCGAACAGACGAGCGAACAGACGAGCGAACAGACGAGCGAACAGACGAGCGAACAGACGAGCGAACAGACGAGCGAACAGACGAGCGAACAGACGAGCGAACAGACGAGCGAACAGACGAGCGAACAGACGAGCGAACAACGAACAGACGTACACACGGATGGACCCTCCAAAACGCACATCAAAAGCACATTCAAAATTTCAACAACTATTTATTGCAGCATTTAAGCGTGCAACATACTCCAAATCGTAAAGAATGTAAAAGAATACACGAATAAAATTCCGGCACAGATGGTTGTACATCAACACGCAAACGATACAACCGCGCAAGTAATTGTTCAGTCTCAGGAAACCCTTGTTGGGGCCGCGCGCGCGGCGCGCGCCCACGCCCGCGGGCCGCCGCGGGCGCCGCGTGTTCGCGTCCAGCCCCAGCGCCAGCAGCGCGCGCACGGCCTCGGTGCGCCCCCTTCCTGCACGCGATCAGCAGGTCCGCCTCGCACGGCCCCGCCTGCGACGGGCACGACGGGCACGACGACGACTCCGTCGGGCACTCCGCCGACGAGCACTCCGTCGCCAGCCACACGCGCGGGATGGGCTGCGACCTGTCGGAAGGGCACGCGCGTGCGGGCACAGAGAAGATCTCCATCAGTTTGAGGCTCTTGCCGGACAAGGACTTGGACAGGGCAGCCCTCACGTCGTATTCCGTGAAGGACGGGGGCTGGTAGCCGTCATCATCACCGCCATTGCCATCGACTTGCTCGGCGTCTCTGTTGTCCTCGCCCGCAGGCGCGCCACCATCTTCGCCTTCTCCGTTGTCTTGATCTCCGGCGTCGTCGTGGCCGTTCTGTTCGGGCGACAGCCCCGCCCCCGCCCCATCGTCCGGCGTCGAGGCGCGGCCCCTCTTGCTGGAGCGTTTGCGGCGCGAACCGCGGCGTTTGGCGTCGCCGGCCGGCGCGGCGCAGGCGAGCAGCTCGGCGCCGGGGCAGATGGCCGCGATGGCCGGGCAGGCGTCGCGCCGCTGGTCGGTGCGCGCGCACGGCGCCTGGACGCTCGTCTGCACCGTAAAGCACGCAGCGGTGCGCGTCGACGGAATGTGGCTCCCGGACGAGCGCCTGCTGCCGTCGCCGCCCACGCTGCCGCCGCCGATGCTGCCGCCGACCACGCTGCTGCCGGCGCCGCCGCCACCGACGCCCGATGCGGCTACCGCCGCCGTCGATGCGGCTGCCACCGCCGCTGGCGCCGCCGCTGGCGCCACTGCCCTGCTCCCGCCGGCGCCAACCGAAGAGTTTCGGTTCGAACCGGGTCCGCCCCCGTTTCCAGCGGTCGAGGCCGGGGCCCGGCCCCCCCCCCTTTGGGCGGACGCGCGGCTACCCCGGGTGGGAACCTTGCGGCATGGAGCAAGGCGCCGGGCAGCTCTTGCTGCGGCGGCGGCGCCGTGCAGACGTGCTGCATCGAGACCCGGCGGGGCAGGACGAGGACGACGTGGACGTCCACGAGCCCGACGAGCTGGTCGACGTCGTCGACGACCCGGAGCCGGGCCCACTGGACCTCTTGAAGGCCGGGCACGAGGGCGTGGGGGGGGGCCGCGGGCGTGGGGGGGGCCCCCTTGGACGCCGGACGGCGGCGGCGTGGCCGACCCCCTGGACGACCTGGTCGGCGTCGCGGGCACGCCGGGGTGGGCTTTTTCGACTGGCAGGGCGCGGGGGGCGGGGCCGACGTCCAGGACAGCGCCTGGCACAGGCCCGACGACGCCGCGCTTCGCAGCGGCGGCCCGGGCGGCGGCCGCGACGGCGGCGGCGGTCCCTGCACCGGGCACGACGACGCCGGGCGCGGCTGCTCCAGCATCGCCTCCAGGGCCTTCTGGAAGGGCGCCTCCATGGCGGCGATGCGCTCCTCCAGCTGCTGCTGCTGCTTCTGGAACGCGTCCTCCAGGTGGTCGAGCACCGCGGCCCGTCGTTGCGTTCGATCTGGCGGCGCTCTTGCTCGCGCGCCGCCTCCAGGCGCTCGGCGACGCCGTCTCCTCAGCCGCCCCGGGCCGGGCCGCCCCTGCTGCCAGCAGCTGGTAATAGTCGTCGGGCACCTTCTTCGCGCCCAGCTCCGACGGCTGGCACACCAGCGGCACGGACGGGCACCCGCGTCGCATGCTCATCGTGCTCGCGCGCGCTCGCGCTCTCTCTCTCTCTTTGCGCCTCGCTCTCTTTTTGAGCCCCGCCCGCCGCGCGCCGCTCTGAAAGCAGACAGGGCCACGCGGGTAGAGCGGCGTTCTCGCTTGGGGGCCTCACGCGTTGGCGGCGGCGCGCGGCCGGGCCTTCCCAGAAGCCTCGGGCCAATCGTTCTCATCTCCGCTGCGGCCTCATCCGTTGCTCGGTAATATGCCACGCCCACTTCGACGGACAGGCTTGCCTGAAATCGTTCACGTCTCCCCTGGCTCGGCGTCTGCTCTCGGAACGTCTCTTTTCACAAACACTCAGTAATGAGATGTGGAATAAAGGCTCGTGGAACCATCATTTTCTTATAAAATCCGCGGAAAATATTTCTTTCCGACACTTAAAATGTCAGACATTCATCTTCGTACGAACAATACATCTTCAATCCCTTCAACATCTTCTCTTACACTTTAACTGTAATGATTAGATTTTTATGTACTGAATGGAGTACATTGCTATAGAAGTTCTGCACTATCCGGCATGTCCACACTCTGATTCTAAACGACCCGAAAAATATATCGCCAGCTACCTTTTCAGCTGGTAACAAATAATGCCCATCAAATGTAACAAAGCATCATATTTTTATCTCTTCGCCACATGGCAATCCAAGTGAAGACCACATTGACAGTCTATATCAACAAATTCGTCCTTCAACGCGATCAATGGAACAAATCGATTATGAACTTATGTCTGTCAAAACATAATTTGAAATATTTAATATCACAAAACAATCAACAGAGAGCAAAAAAAACAGAAACACATTCAACAAAATCGCTGTTGTTGTTTTCCTACTTCAACAAATTTTCTAGAGAAGCCATCTCTAACCATGGAATCGACTCTTACAAACATATGCCCAATATACCAAGGAGAGCAGCTGACTGAAAACGAGAGCGAAATCTACACTGACACAAAAGAACGAATATAGTTAAAAAATAGCAAATTAATTATTTCGGAAGAATCGAATGTTTCATACAAAGTTTCAAGCCAAACCGTTAAAACATATTTTAACGCGTACCAAAAAAATTAAACAAAATAAATGTCATCCATTAAAAGAGTAAACATTGAAATTGTTATCATACATGCTCGCCATTCGGTGTGTCCTGTATTTATTGACATTTTAAAAAATCCTATAAATATTGATTTTTAAAAAGTACGAAACAAATCTAGACATTCCTTAAAACGTTCGTGTTTTTTAATTGAACTATTTTCTAGTTATGTTGGATGCTTCAGATTAAATGTTTCAAATGTTTAGGGCATGCTCGAGTCCTAGATTATCACTTTTTGCAAATTATCACGAAGAAAATTGCATATAACAAAGTTACGTATGTGATATTTTCCCCTGATTATTGTTCAATGGATAGCATTGATGCTCGGCACGTACGGGAAATCTGATTCCATCAGAATCGTGACCCGCAAACTGATTAGTTACCAACCAATCAGGGGCAAATGACACTGTAATGTCTTTGTATGCAATTTTCTCTTACATGTTCTTTGGATAGAAGAGATTACCTTCAACACCTACAAACGAGCTTAGGTATCTCTGGCATCAGTTGATATCACTAGTGCCTCTAACCGGGAGATCCTAGGACTCGAGTCTCGACGATGGCAGGATTTTCGACACTAGCTTTTCAGCTAGGTCGAATTCAGCCGCTGTCTGGAGGAGAATTCTAGCGGCCGGCTTCTCTGATCGGAAGTTTTCCGTGGTTTCTCCGATCAACACCAGGCGAATGTCGGAGCAGTCCCCGAACAAACGGGCTACGAACCGCGCGCGATCTTTCCTTCCTCTTCCTTGTCCTATCCTCATCCGTTACTTACACGCTCTACATCACCACGTATGGTGGAAGACTAGTCACGAGTAGGAGCTTAGTGCTTAGACCAGCTGGGGCGGTGTCCTGCAGCAGAGAGACACTTGGTTGGGGAAAAGAACCCAAGACGACGTAGGTCGGCGCCGGACCTCGTCATCCAGCGGGGGAAGATCACGAGCTACCCCCTCCCGCGATGAAAACATGCATTACACTTACTGGACTAGACTTTCGTCGTTAACGGACCCGGAACCACAAATCAATCGACTCTTATAAGCCTCAAAAGTTTGAAACTTTTCTTTTTAAACATTCTACACAGTGCTTTACTTTATAAGTATTAATTAGAAGTCAAAAAATAAATAAACATGATAAAATGGCAGATGTTAATTGTATACATTGTGGATACCAAAAAGTATTTTTTAATTAACAACTATAAGATAACAATGAATTCGATAATTGGCAAGAATACGCGAAATTCACCTTCTTAAAGTGTATTACCAGGCATTATATTGTTAAGTAGATGTTATTACACCGCATTAATTTACTCCAAACATACTTTTATTTCAACACTTATGATTGGTGCACATTTTAAGGCTGGAATAACACATTCTCTCTCTTTTTCCGCAGAGTGCGGCCATGGTAATCCGGGATTAAATACAGATATTAGTTTCAGTCCGAATTTCTATTCAGGAAAGCTTTAGAGTTTATTCTCCGCGGCTCAATTACACCAAATGGACATTTTTATACTTTTGCAAGAGAAACAGACATCTGTGGGCGCCAGAAGAGTAACGTAGACATACGTACTTTGGCACCGGAATATCAATCATGAAGTGAACAAAATATATAATAGATCAAATAAGCTCCGTGGACTATGATTCGAGTACAATGATTTTCTGTTATTGCAGGGCACTTCCGACGGCCTCGAATATAATTGCGAGGGGTGCGGACTACCTCTAAGCTGAATTTACTGCCTAATGATTTTTGTAGCTGAATAATACAAAATAAAGTATTTATTTTACAGAAAGGGTAAAATAAAAGAGATCTTGTCAGCCAATGATTGCCAGTTATACATAGATATGGGATGTACTCCCTCCCCTTCAGTGGTTTAGTTGTACAGTGTTTTAATGGTTTCGGTGGTATAACGGATAGTGTATCGGGCTGTTGTACCCAAGTTTGAGGATTTTACTCAGATTGAAGCTATGGATTTAAAAAAAATCCTTCGTACGTCTTCCTTCGGATGGGAAGTAAAGCCAGCTGTCCCGTGTTACAGACTTACTTCATGTAAAAAAAAATCCTCACGCCTAACAGAAGCCTCTGAGCTAAATTCAAATCGCCCGAGTGATCCTTCTCTGCTAGATGGTGAAAGGTGCACACGGAAGCTGAAATTTATTTATTTATTTATTTATTTATTTTACGTCAAAAAACAGTTAAAAACTGCGTATGACGTGCTATGGGGAAAAGTGAATTGTGTGCACATTTTCAAAATTCTGTGATCCCTACACTAAGTCATATACTACTTAAATTTTGAATTTTGAAAGGGAGAAAAAACAAAAACTCCCATGTAGTAAAATCTATTTTCAAGGATAAATAAGCAATAAATTTTGAATTTTGAAAGGGAGAAAAAACAAAAAAACAAAAAAACTCCCATGTAATAAAATCTATTTTCAAGGATAAATAAGCAATAAATTTTGAATTTTGAAAGGGAGAAAAAAACAACAAAAAATCTCCCATGTAATAAAATCTATTTTCATTTGCTTGATCAGTCGGAAGAGTGGGCCTAATAGCCTGAGTCTCGTCACGTACAATATCCACGTCTGTTATCGCATACCATCTCGCCACGTAAACTATAGCCTGAACTGAACTACAGTGTTCCATGATGGGTGGGGTGACGAAAATGAATGAGAAGGGCAGATCAAGCGCCTTTGGTGTTACTCCGGCATTTGATTGGAAATGGTCAGGGCAGGTCAGGGTTCGATTGAAATGGTCCAACTAGCAATCAGAGCAGTCGACCTACGCACTGGATTCCGGAAGAGGACACAAACTCGTCATCGAGCCAATTTTTCCGCATGTTCAAACCATCCAGCAAGTTTACGACATCCGTCCGGGATGGAACCGGCCATTTCGATAGTCAGGCATCGTCTTAACAATCGTAACTAACGATTCTGACATGAGGATGATAAATCGAATTAAAAAGATGGGTAAAATGATGATGCAATGTACCTTGCAATTTGAGCAATGGAGTCAATAAATAATGGATCATATCAAAATGAAGGACACTTTAAATAAAATACATTTTCACACATTTAAATATTAAAGAATCCTCTTCACTAACATCATTCAGCAGATAAACTTTAGTATTAGTGTAAACAACAGTACAATTAAGTCAAGGGAAACTAAAACATTTCCATAACATATTTAACATTGTTATCTACACAAATACCTTCATGAAACTTAGAGGTGCAAAGGCTTTATTTTGGAAAATTGGTGACTGTAGATCAAGAAAAAGAAGATGACAAGGAAAATGACAACTAGGGGGGGAATGAAAGGAGTAAAATAAAAATTCCAGGAGGAAAGTAAAAAATTAACAATTTAACATTGCAAATTTCCTACAAATGATGTGTTTGAATGAACAGCACATGGGAAAAAATTACTTCACAAAGCTCTTGTCTAGATTTTATTCATCACAAAAAAACTACACACGCATACACTCATATATGAAAAAATATTAAACAATTAATATCACTATTCCAAATATTTTGTTTCAGCAAGTCCACAAATTAATGCTAGAGCAATAATGTGCTAAATTCTCAGTGTTCCTTTAAATTCATTCTTAAAATATTTGATTTTCCTAATTTTTCACACTCACAACTTTTTTTATAGCATGGTAATATAATTTCGGTGATGCTGATATAAAGGACAAAAATAAATGCACGATATAATTAAAATGGAACAAATTAAGTATGCTCAAGCACATTTAAATTAAATTCCCAAAACATTTTGAAGCAGAGGTTCTTAAGCTCATTTTTTAATGAGTTTCAAAGAACTTTTAGTTCATTTGTTTCTGTTTTTTTCCCTCATTTCTTCATTCATTTCTTAGTTGATAACTTGTTTGATGAATGGTTTATCTCGAATATCTCTTAGGATATTTGCTACCCTTAACATTCCTGATATTTATTTGTTTCTGTTACAGCTAACAATATTATTCAGATCAAAGTTATCACTAAACAGAAAAAAGAAAAGTTCAATTTTGTTCTATGATAATGCAGTTTTCTTTAATAAATAAAAACCTTTCCATATCTCCAACCATGGAAGAATGTTAATAAAAAACATATTCAATTTAAAAATTTGTAATGGAATCACTGATTTTATTTTAATCCACCAGTAATGTTTTTGGAACATTTTAAAAAATATTTTAAGAAAATATTGGAATTTTATTTTGAAAATGTGATCTGCACATTCTCTTATATGGACATTTCAGACTAATTCACAAAATTTCATTGTATTGCCCATTTCATTCTTTAATAAGTTTAATCTTATCTTGCTAGAAGGCATATAAAGGCATGAAATGAAATCAAATATGGATATTACTTCTGTTAATTTGATACCCACTATCTATAGGTAAAAAAAGACAACAACAAATGAGCAACACCACTGACTTCCTTCTAAATAACTCCACAAATTTTAAAAATAAATTAAAAATATTAAAAAAAGGAAAAAGGGGCATTTCAGAACCTAACAGAAATCCACACAGAATATTCTATTGATAATAACTTGATGACAAGACTATAATAAAATGTTCAAAAGAAGAATGAAGCAATGTCTTCCATAACCCTTTCCAAGTTTGCAAACACACAAAAAAACTCCACAAAATTTCAAAACATAAATATACTGAATTCAAAAATGCAAATTTTTGCACAGGATCATTGTCCAAGAATTTATTACCAATGCACATTAAGATTCTTTCTAAAATTCGTAATTCACTTATTTTAACCTTTATGGGAGTAGCCTAGGGTGCATGACCATTTGCAATTTGATATTTTGCTTCGAACTATCAACTTTATGACGGGTAACTTCTTGTTTTCACTCCATTCCCTCAAAATAACGCGATCTAATCTTCAGGGGTTAAATGAACGATAGTAAGTCTGACATCAAAACGGAATGAAAGATTCAACACAAATACGCACGAAAAGATGCAACCGGTATATCCTGAATCCTAGGCGTGTTTTGTTGTCAATCGGTACTGCTAACATATCGATGTCACGACATATAAGACCAAGGAACAAGTACTATATACTACCTATTTCTTAAACATCATTCCCAATATCGAGGTATATGTTTTATAATGATGTAATTAGCTCAAGCAAAAAGTGACATTTGACACACCACCTAACCACATTCAACACTAAGTAAATATTCAAAGTTACTCACCCTTAAAGAACTGACGCACGCAGAACTCGTGCAAAGACCACTCTAGGAGTACTTTTACAAAAATTTTTACAGTAACAAGGGACTGTAATCACAAAAATTTGCGCATACTGGCGCCGTCCAACAGCTGGCGTTCGGACGCTAGGACGTGACCACGTATTTTATGTTCACCCGCCGATAGAAGCGTTACTGGCGGACAAATCAAGAACAAGGAGGGAAAGAGCAAGAATCCTGGGAAAATAACAAATAAAAGCTGTTTCGCGTGCGTAAAAAAATGCGCTAGCATTGAATTTGCATTATTTGATAATCGCATATAATAGAATACTACAATTCAGTTTAATAGTGCATTTTTTCTAATGCCCAAATACATATGTTTGCCTGTATAAAATTAAATTAATTTGTAATTGTAATAATTTAGAAATAAATTTGCAACTTCAATAATTTAGATATAAATAGGGAGGCTTATAAACTAGTTAATTAATAAGCAACTAAAATGAGAGTTCTTTAATATCTCAGCGTCTGAAAATGTAGTGTTTATTTTAGATAAATTTGTATAAATTAATCATAAGAATAAAAATATTGGAAATCTTCATGAAAAGATTTTGATTAATTTAATTATTTTATGTACTCTCCATCTGTAGCATAAAGTTTTTATTATTCTTGACGATAGATAAATTTAAAAAATACATGGAAGCTTTTACAATGTAAATGCCCAAACATAAATTAAAATAATAAGTCCTATTTTTCCATCTCTGTTTAAAACAAATTAAAAGAAAGTTTCAGAATCTAATAATTCGGATTTGAAATTAATACTCTGTTGAATGAAATGTGGCCTAATTTATGAAGAAATGTTCTTTCTTTCAATTGCAATTTAAAAGCACAAATAACTGTGTAAGCAGAACCACTCATTAACACACTTCTGCTTTTGTTTTCTGCATAAGTCAGCAATTTAAAATAACTCCATCTATACTCTTGGAAAATAAAAATTATTAGTCATACACCAAGACATACACTTCTTATATTGAAGAAAGAAAACATGCATGCTGTAATATTTGCAACTTTAAAATTATACAAATTAGTGTTGAAACTCATGATATAAATTTGCAAAATACTGGAGTTGAATGTTATTAGCTAAGTAAATAAATATGAATAAAACTAAAAGCAGCTAGCTCAAAGAGCTATTTTGATTCATTTGATCACATACATAGTTGCTGAACCATGTAGTTTTGACTATATCTTTAGATAAATAAATATATTTAAGCAATAAACAAAATCAACAAGCTTTTTGCCTTGTACTGTTAATATACATCTTGTAATATTAAAGCTTATTGCCTGAATATGTATATAAAATAAAAACATACATATGAAAAATACGAACAAAAACTAATATACTGAGACATAGTAGGCTACTACTCAAAAATTTGAAATTCAAATTGGTTCCACAAAGTTTATTTACGTCAGTTAGAACTGCAGGCTGACTTTTTCTCTTCTATCAGTGAACTAAATTCCAGAAAAACTTGTATTTGAATTCAATCTTTATTACTAATTTCCAATGTGCACAGAAATTGAAAGAAACTATGCAGTTTCTGAGCACTACAAAACACCTGTATCATTAATTTTAAATGTACACACAAATTGAAAGGAAAGTGTGCATCATCTAGCCATATGAGAGGTGTCTATAGTTTTGTTGGATATGCAAAAGTTCAGGGAGGATCCCCAAAAAAATAAATTTTCGATTTTGACTGAAAAATACAAAAATTTGATAGTGTTATTCGGCCTATTCTCACACTGCACATACTGACTGAATTCTCAAACTCAGAGTGTCTCTGCTTACAAGACACCATGCATCACCAGGGCTCTACTGAAGAGGTCAAAGATCATTAAATATTTGCTTCTCAAGTGTTGGTATGGAAGAGCAATTTTTTTAATATTCTTGAAATGGAAAGAATTATTGTACTGTTTATCCCAATATACTACTAGTTATACTAGTATTCATAAAGACTGTTTTTGTTTAAATATTTAATTTATTGCAGGGTTGTATGACAATTTTATTTGCTTTTCTTGAACAGTGTGCAACTTCTTTTTGGGAAAACTTTTTGTGTGGTTTTAGTTCAGCAGTATTTTTATTTTTGCAGGTCATAGTGTTATCTAATGCCCTTCATCAATTTGTTCCAATTTTGGAACTGAGTTTCAGTTCCCTCCCTCTCTTCCTCACCCCCACAGCCACAGACACATATTCACAAATATAGTTTTTACCAATTTTACTTTATCGATACCTCAGTTGAATGTCTTGTAAACTATAATTCAACAAATTAAGTTAATTTTAAAATTCTTTATAAGAAAATGAAATCAGCTGGTCACTACACAACAGCCCCCAACTCCAATGAATCCTGGTTGCACCATTGATATTAAGTAATACTTACATGAAGGGTCTGAATCTAAACCATGTTAACCCACATGGAAATGCTTTTGACATAAAAGCAAGTGAATATTTAGGTTTAACAAGTTAAGAAAAGAGATATGATAAAAGACAACTAGCAGGAAGTACCCTTAAGCCGTAAATTGAACTCTGATACCACACAGCAAGGACTGACGTGTTTGACAGGGAAAAAGAGATTGTGCACGAAAACGATAACACACAAACCACAATTTTGGGTGTTATCCTTTTTTATGCTCAAGCCCTTTATGTTTATGTTTAAATGAAAATCTAACATATTTGTTGTGAACATTTTATTTCTTAAGATATATTTTGTAAGTTTCTTTAATATTTGTACTTCTTGTGGGAACCTAGAATGGAACTCTTAGGTTTAAAAGTTTTGTCTAGTTGCAATATTGCATAGTCATAGTTTCCCTTTGTGCATTGTCACTTGGTAAAAAAGTGACTGTCATTATTTTTAATTGACAGTTTTGTCAGTCATATGTTAAGTGTTATTGTAGATATAAAATAGTGTATATATAAAATAACCTTAATTTAGTAATTATAGAATTTTTAATTGCATTCTGCAATAGCTAATTATACAATTTTTATTTAGAAACTGTAAATTGTATAAATTGTATTGTGCAATTGAATTGTAATTGTAATGCAATTTGTATTGTTGTGCAAATTGTATAAATTGCATTGTGCAATTAATTTAATGTTAACTGCATTAATTAATATTTAATATTAATGCATTTAATATTAATTAATGCAGTTTGTTATTGATGTGTACCACATCACTTCATAATACCTCAGAACAGAGTGAATGGATGTATTTGATCACAACTTGCGGAAAGCTAAATATAGCTTTTGATTGTTGATTTAAATATATTGCAGAAAAGAATTGTAAGCATGATGAACCCTGCAATGCATTGTAAAATTAAAGAACATTATTAACATTAAAGAACAAAATTTACATTAAATCCACAGACCATAAACTCCAAATGCTGTGGTTTTAATTTTCTTCTAGGATGGCTAGTAAGAAATAAGAAAAAGCTTCACAATGTATTTTTAGAACTGTTTTATTTTTGTTATATTGCTATTTTTTACTTGAATTTAGTAACTAATCTTAATAGCATTATTACATTTAATATAATTTGAATATCAAAACATATATTTTTAAACAGGAACAAGTGAAATCTCACCCAAACAAAGCTAGCTTATCAGCACCAGCTTTGAGGAACATACATAAGATCTGCACAACTCACAAGGGAGAGAAGTATTGTAAGATTTTAATGGTGCAAGAAGAGAGTAGTAAGTATTAACAAAACAGAAAACAAAAACAAAGATTAGCAGACAAATTCTGTACATAAATATTTTATTATATATAACATTATTAAAACAAGAACGTGAAACTAACACTTTTATACAGCCTGCAAATCATCAACAACTTTGTTTCTGAAATTAAAAGAAAGAAGAATATACACACAGGATATGGCATTTATCATACAATTAAATATCAACTCAAGGATTCAATACACATAAATTAATAAAGAATACTTTGTAAATTAAAATAGGCAAAGTGAATACACAATTCATTCTCATTTCCCTTTCAGAAATGCTTAAGGGCCAGAGAGTAATGATTTGCGAGGTATAAGCGGCCCTCAAGCATACATTGTGCAGACCTATCAAAAATACACAAACACGAACACATGTAGTTGCAAACACATACAAACACAATACAAGCAACACATGTGCACATACATACACACAATCATGCAAGATCACACATATGGGTGTGTTCAAACCCTAATATGTTAAGAGAAATAAAGTTATCCCATCACATCTCGAAAAATTCAAGAGAGTACTTGATGGCAAAATTATCTCAATTAAAAATCAAAATTTCTAATGAGAGATTGGGCTTAATAAGAGACAGAGGACAAACACTAAATACTCATTAAACATGTAAGATGAGTAATTATAAATAACAATAACAACACAGAGGTTCCAATAATACATACATAATAAAATTATACATAAACAGTAAATGCATTAAATTACAGTGAATTGAATTACACTGGGTACTTGTGCAGTTACCTCATTTTGTCTTGCTCCTACAGGTCGTATTCTGCATTGGCAACTAATAATTAACATAAGCAGAAAAGTGTGATTGTCATATGCAGAACACGTTTGCTTGCTTAATATCCTAAAATGAACCTCAGATTATTTTCCACAAATTGTAAGTATTTTTAGAGTACATTGTACTACATAACCTAATTATTATAATTAATAAAACATTGCATTGCATTTAAAAAAGAGTAATCACATTAGGGTAGAGAGATCAGCAATTCTCTGGCCCTATACTTGACATTTTTTAGCACACCAAAATATAAGTATAAATATATGTGTGTAAATTTTATTAAAATAAAAATATAAAAAATAAATTTGTTAACAGATTGAAAGAAATAATTTACATTGGATATGTAAACATTGTAAGATGGCCAGTTGTTGGTTTTCTACACATTTTTAATGTCTGAATCTCAAAAACTGATTCAAATGACAGGAATCATTAAATATAGGTTACAAATTTAATTTCCTTGGGGTTATATGGAACATTCCATTAACATCACAATTTATTAAAACTGCAACACACCCAATATGATGGTGTTTCTGTAACAATAATAAAAAGTTCTTCAACTGCATAATGGTTTGTTTTAGGAACTATGTTTATAGGAACTATACTTGAATAAACCAACACTTCATGCTCACAGTTTGAAACCCCATTTTTGCAAATATACAAATTAATTTTAGAACACTGAGCGTTTACAAAAGTAACAACAAAAAATACTCTATTACTTTGTAAGAGTTATGCATAGCAGATTTTTCTTTCGAGTTATATGTGTCCTCCAAATCTGAAACCCCCTGTATTCATCCAGTATATTTCAACCGATTACAATACAAAATTAGAATGGTTTGGAACTTCAGGTAATGTAAAATTTCACCTCATTTTATCACACAATTTCTACATACTTCCGTTTACACAACTGAAAACTACTGACCACACAGAAAGACATGTTAATTGCTATAAACGCACAACAGGCAAAAATTACTCTTAATATTATGGTTTAGATACAGAGGCACAACAAAGCATACATACAAGTTTGTAACCAAAGGCCAGAGAAATATCAGGTGCAATGTAACATCCAACACAACTAACCAAAACATCATAAATTAATTCAGTTCATTTTACTTGGCTTGAATTTTGAAGGGCATTAATTATTATGGCTTTCCTTCATTTCCTACCAAGGCAAGGTTATGTGACGTGTATATACAGGTGTAATGCACAACACAAAGAATGTTATACAGGAAATGTGAGCAAGGACAAAATCTCAAGAACACAGATACCAGATTGGAAATCACCTGGACATGGTGATAACCCAAGTGAAAAGGTGACCCAAGGGCACAGAAGCCATCTAGATCTACAGGGCACAATATCTTACACTTGAACACTTATTCAAGTTCTTCGGAATCCGATTTTTTGGCACAAATTTATCTCTGAGAGACTCTTAAATATGTCTTAGTTTTAAGATGCCCAATGAAATTCATGCGTATAATAAAAAATATAAATCTTTATTCACACAGATATGGCACATAATAAAATAATGATTAATAGTGACATCAGAGGCAAAACAAAGCAAATTTGAAGCTCTATGATCTTACACACTGTCCAAAAAATTAAGTTAATGTGAGATGACAGGAAATAAAGTATCCTGTTTTGTTTTTTAGATAATATTGTCAATTTAAGTTTCTTTCAAATAACAGAATAAGCAACAACAAAGTTAACAAATGTAAAAATTCAAAAATTTTGTCTCGATTATCTATTTTGTATAGTAGTATTGCGATTTTCTGAAATCATTCTAAATATAAATTAAAGATTTCTTATCAATATGTCAGTTCACATACAGATTCAAATATGCTATTGCCACAGAAGCAACAATATTTACATGATCAACCACAAAGAAGCACCAGTGACAATCATTTGATGTCATAAGATAAAATTATTTTACATGGGGCATTTAAAGCATTGTTCACAAGGTATCTTCTCTATGGGCATTTTGCTTTGAATGCTGCTTGAATCTTAACTCTGTCACAAAAATACTGTAAACTAAAACTCGTATAAATATGGCTTAACATTAGCAATGCTTTTTCAGGCTCCGAGACAATTTGATACTATGCCCCACAAATTTCCTTTCTGAAAATAATCACTTTCTCTAACAAATGGCATGCTATCAATCAGAAGTAGCAGTGTTTATATTCAATGACAAACATTTCTGGGTGCCATTTGTACCCACGTTGGTGAGGATTCTGACCGTGCACTTTTCCTTTTTATTTGAATAACTAGAATTACTTCTGTGATCACTAGGTTTTCTACTCCAGGAGTACCATGACATTCCAAGAGGAAAAGGCAGTTGAAACATGAAACCAGCCCCACCCCTTTTCCCTAGTGAATGTAGTACCCTTTTCCTGAAACGACCCTATGGGGCCAGGCTGAATTTTGAAGAGCACAAAGTGTGCAAAATATAATCCAGAACTGCTCTTTTATAAAGAATTATCTGTAATCACAATTTACTTAATGCCTTACTTATAAAGTTGTAGTTACGATTTTATACAAAGTTTTACTACAAAATACTTTGTAGACTTCTCTGACACAATGAGCAGGAGCATCAAAATGCAATGGATGCCTAGCACCCAATACCTAGCTCTGAAGAGAAGCATTTTTTCAAAAAGCACACCCTTTTTTGTAAATGAGATGAGATAGCATTTCTATTCATGCTTGTTAGTTTTCAAGCAATAATTATCAATGGAAAGTGGAAACAAGAATTACAGTAGGCCCCCACTTAACCAGACTCAATGGGACCTGACCACTGATAGGTACAAAATGTATAGTTAAAGCTAAAATTTGCAAAATAAAATTGTTTTTATTGTCCACTTCTGTTTTTTATAGAGGAAAGAATGTAAAATATGGTAATAAAACTACAATTAAGTGAAAACAATGGTACAGAACAATAATTATTTTACAGAGATCTACAATTCCATGGTACCATAAAATGAGATTGCAGCATCCACGCAAACAGTACAACTGGAAATTACCTAAACAGTACAAATGGGAAGAGGCAAGGCCAATGCCTGCTTAATCAAATTTTGGTTAAGAGGGTAGCTACTGGTTTCAAAATTTCTTATTCCAGAAACAAATATACTTCTTGCATATCACATCATAGGAACATTAGAAAAGTTGTGTGTGGTCAGTCATGACATTTTTGGTCTTTCTGTTCAATTTAAATGGAAATGAAAAGTGTGGTTTACTCATCTGAACATAATAATTAGTATATATTATTATCATCATCTATTCAGCACACACTATCTACTTCAACTAGTTTGAACAAATTGCATTATACTGTATATATCGTCAAAAGTAAATACACATCTTAGCTGGGAAAGATACTTTTTAGGAATATCATTTTGCAGTCTCCGAGACTGCAAATAAGAAAAAAATTATTAAATTTATAACAAACTCACAGGCAACTGAAATAGTGAATGGGCGGCTTCCTTTCAACTTCAAAAACAAAAAACAATCTGATTCACAAATTATCTACATAGGAAGAGCATTACTTCATGTAGGACACATATTTTCGTTCATTTTCATGCTCATGAATACCACGCTCAACAAAGTAATAATGTTTCAAATTCTATAGCATTTTATCAAAAAGCCACATACAATGTTGGCTACCTACTTGTTCAATACTTCAACAATGTTAAAAATGTTAGTACACTGTACAAGTTTAAAGATGAAGTAAAATCTATTCTGCTGCATCATCTATCATATCAGGAACTTTGTAGACTTACACAAACAAAATAGACTAAATTCCAATAAAATACATATTGTACTTAAACATGTTTCCTTAGATATGTTTCCAATCGTTTTTATGTGCCACAATCATACCTTGTACTTTTGTTATTGCATGACATTAGGAACTTTGCTTGTTACATAATTCAGTCTGTTTCTTGGTCAATAAACACCATCTCAAACCTATCAAGGTTTCACAGGATACAGTAATTACCAAGATGGACCCTTCATTACATCCGGGCAGTAAAAAGTAGCTACTTCCCTCCCATATGTGGCTATTGTTAATTTAAATGAATTTAAAAAAAACTATAAAAATAAAAATAACACTGCCATATAGCCTGCCAGCAGGCCACAGCTGATGACCCCCCACCCCCACCAATCTGTAGTGATCAAGCAGTTCTTTGTCCAGTTTGTACTTCAAATTCTTGTTGGCATCAAGCAGCATCTGTATCATCTGGTTGGCCTGTAGGCAATGCAGTGCAGTGGAGCAGGAAACTGTTAAAAAGTTTGTGTCTCAGTTAATAAACTTAATCTTAGCTTTTGTTTAGTTTTATAGGTTTCTTGCTATAAATGCTGAGAGACCTTTAATAGTTTCTGAGCAATATGAACCTCGCTGTAAAAGGTAAGAAAAAAATAAAATAAAATAAAATAAAAAAACCAACACCACTGTAAGGTCTGCCGGCAGGCAGTGAACTGGTGGATTCCCAAATAGTCTGAGCAAAATGAAGTTTTTTATAATTTTGTACAGTTTGTACTTCAGTTTCAGTAGATGTCAACACGCAGCAGCTGCCAGACCCCCTACTGTACAGTGACATTCCAATTTCTTGGTGAATGAAAAAATGAATGAAATTATTCCTTACCCTTTTTTAGTTTTCCCGTGCAACCAAGCTAAAGATGTTAAAGCAGTAATGTCTTTCATTTCTTATTTCACAATATAATTACTTCAATGCAACATAAAAATAAAATATAGTTTTTTAAAAAACAAGTATAAAAGTAAGATAATTGTAAATGAACAGTTGTCAGATGCATTAGACAGAGTTTAACCAAGACTTGCTTAGTTCACTTTGTACTATGATTTCATGAAGGTGCAGCAGCTGCCGAACTATCTATTTGGAGACCTTTTAAGTGGCACAATACAGCTTTCATTAGCATCTAGATCAATAAAAACAATACCTGCTTTTACTTAGACCCTTACTCGCATGTGGGTGGTAAAAAGTAGCTACCTGTTTCTCTTAACATTTCGGCGGTCAGGGTAACATCACATCAGTGTTTTACAATTTGTTCTATCTTGTCAAGGTGTTCTTCAGAGCAATATTGCTGACCTTGCACAACATTCAGGATAGTTCTTAATGATAATTAATAATATCTGCTTCGGATTCCTAATTGCAGGTATTATTAACTAAAAACATGAGAACAAATTTGCCCCTTCTTGAAAAAATGCAAATATTTAATATAAATCACATTAAAAAATGTGGTTTAGTTAATTAGTTCAGACTAGTTAATTAGTTGCATCCAAATGACAATTCAGACATCCCATTAACATTTACAAACATTATTTATCCAATACAGCTACATTATCCATTATTTATTTCATTGTTCCCAACAAAATGAACAATAATTTTATTATCTAGTAAATTTTAAAAAAATTAAAATCACAGCAGCAAATTTTCTTCTAGTACAATTTACGTATATCAAAATGCACAAATTACAACTCTTCGACAATATATTAAAACATGAAAAGATTTGAGCACTCACACAACAGTTATTTCATTTATGGACCATTCAAAAAAGTACTTGCTTTAGGAAGGTCCCACAACTGTGCCAATGAAAAATTACTGCTCTAGCAACATTTTTCTCATCAACTTCAAACTAGAAATAATTGTTAAAAGTAATAAAAAATGTATATTGTAATGAAATTTTAAAAACTTCTTTTAAAATGTGTATGAAATTTCATCCAATTTTTCCTGGTCTCTTTTGTTTGACTCGGGTAATTAAAACAAGGGGGTTCGAAATGGAATATTCATCTCAGGAAAGGGAGTGATAGTAAGAGTTATAACTTGTTTACTAAGTAAGAGAGGAGGTTAAAAAAGCAGGATTTTTTCTCATTTCTTTTCAATGGCCCAAAAAACTTCCTCACTTTAGTTTACAGAAGGAGTGGATGAAATAAAACTCTCCTCAAGTATCAAGGTTGGATTAATACATGTGCAGACTAAGGATGGGCCTGTAATCCCTGCAAGAAAAGGTTACTTATTAACTTTTAAACAATATTTTATAATAGTTCATAAATATTTAAAATATTGTAATATCAATTTTTAAAACTACAAAGGTTTATTTTCACATTCGTATTGACTGCTTCTGTTTAATTATTGAATATTATTAGAGGGTCATGATTCTAGATAGTTTGGTCATACTCACAAGTGAAAATTACCACCTCGGCTCATATCATTGCATCAGGCTAAACTTCTTAATTCATGTATAAAATATTTTTATATTTTGTCACGTACTATTACGTTCGTACTAGTAGTTCACCCCTGTTCCCTTCTTATATTTTCACATCTTACTTGATCCCTTAATGTACAACCCATAACATGATTTGGTTCCACTAAAACTCTATTGTTTTGCTTTTAACCCCTTTATCCACACCCATAGAGTAGAACTGGGAGAGCCATAACATCAAATTTTAACCCATCAATCCCCAGCATCCTCATTTAAGGATGTACATTTCTGGTCAATTCAAATTTTCTTTTGCAATAATTTGTGAATTTTATTTCTTCAATAGATGTAGACATCCTAATAAACATATGCAAGGCTTGGCATCCTGAATGCTTAATGTTGTTTTACAGAAATTGCTAGAGCATTGTATGCTCCTGGACTGGGTGTAGCATGATGTGCATCAGTTCGAATCTCCATTTAAACTATGCTTCGCTGCTATATGCCTGTAGTTAAATTGAGAGGGGAGGCCAGTGTAAAGTAAACAATGGTTGGTCTGCACAGAAGTTGACAGGGCATATGCAACTAAGGTGTAACAGTTTTTCTAGAAATATGCTCATAAAACCAGCTGCTGGTACTTTTGAACACCCTAGTAATATAACAATGAATGCAACATAACAATGAATTCGCACTATAAGTTGCAAAAAAACACTACTAGAGCACCCCCGCAATGACTACAGTTATGGACGCGATGGCAATGAGTGTGCATTAGACACACAAAGTTTATTTGGGCATTAATGAGTTGAGAGTTTCTTTCAGATTTCTAACATATTGAAAAAATGTTGCAAGACAGACCTCTGGAATAAGTTCTAAAGAATAAACCAGAAAGAAACAGATGAAATAAGGGTGGAAATTGCAACATGTACAATTGTAATGGACGAGGATGAATAAAATCTTATTTAACCCTCTTGTATCATAAATTAACCTCATTTAACGAATTTTTCGAAGAAAATATTGAATGGAACTTTGGATGTATAGATTAATTTTGGAGTGCCAACTTAAGCACATAATACACTAAACTGACTGGCATATATGACAATGAGCAACACCATTCATCAGACAAGAAAAAGGCACAAAAAATGTTAACTTGGCAATAAAGTTGTGGGACCAGAACAGCAATTTCACATTAAAATAATGTAATATCAGCTTGGTTAATTTCTATGAATCTGGAAGTATTTCTTACATCTTTGTACCCGCTTTGTTAGATCTGGTGGAGTCTTTTACTACCTTGTACCACGGCCCGTTCAACTCGGCATCTGACAAGTTAGGAGAGAGACCCAAGCGGGAAAACATCCAACGTCGATTTACCCTGACTGCCGAAACGCTAACAACCAACCAACCATCCAACAACCGATGCGGAAACCTACGTACGTCCCACCTCTTCCTTCTCACTGAAGGAGATCGAGGAGAATGACGATCACCCGAACGCGAATGGAAATACACGACGATGAAGACGACGACGACGAGCTATAAAAATTGAAGCAACATCACCGGCGAATGGCGCGCTTGCAGGCGAGCAACCGTCGCACGCCTTTGGTCTGCGCGTAGTCCAGCGGCGTCTTGCCCAGCTTGCACTTGAGCTTGCCGTTGGCGCCGGCCTCGAGCAGCTGGCGCACCACCTCCTCGTTGGCGCGCTTGGCGGCGCAGTGCGCGGCGTGCGGCCCTGGCTGTCGGCGCCGGCCCAGCGGGTCCTTGGCCCCAGCAGCGCCACCACGTCCGCCTTGGCCAGCATCACCGCCAGGTGGAACGGCGAGTCCTCCAGGTGGTAGCTGTAGTTGGGGTCGGCGCCCAGCTCCAGCAGCTTCTTGATGTGGTCGCGCGTGCCGCACTCCACCGCCGTGTACAGCTGCTCGCACAGGGCCTCCTTGGTGGCGGCCAGCGTCTGCACGGCCGTGAGCGGCACGGGCGTGGCCAGGTGGTGGCAGGCCGGCGACGCGCCCACCTGCACCGCCACCGGCGTGGCCGGCGCCACGGGCACGGGCGCGGGCGCGGGGGCGCCACGGGGTGGCCGGCGCCGCGGGCCGCGTCTCGAACTGCGACACCAGCGCCTCCACCCGCGGGAACACCGCCCCCAACGCCGTTTGCACCGACGTCTCCAGTTCCTTGACGCGCACGTCCAGCCCCGCCAGCGCCGCCGCCGTGGCCGCCGCCCCCTTGGGCGCGCGCTGCGCCTGCGCCTTGGCCTTGGGTTGGCCGGCGTCTGCGCCACCCGCTCCACCAGCCCCTCCAGGCGCGCCTCCACGCTCTGCATGCGCTCCTGCATGCGCTCCGCGTCGTCCGCCGCGCCGGGCTGCTGCGCGCTCCGCCAGCCCCCCCCTCCGCCCCGCACGCGCCCTCCGTGCGGCCCGCCCCCTCCGCGCCCCCGGCCTGCTGCTCCGCCAGCCCCTCCAGCCGCCCCGGCGCCGCGCACGCGCGCCTCCGTGCGCTGGCCCCGCGCCGCCCCTCCGCGCGCTCGCCTGCTGCTCCGCCAGCCCCTCCAGCCGCTCCTCCACCTGCCACACACACCACACCACGCACCTCACAGCGACCGACGGCCACTCGCCCGCTCACTCACCCCGGTCGGTCAAAAGCACCAAGGCTCGCGGAGGCCCTGGAGAAGGCGACAGCAGCCTCCTCCAGGGACAAGAGAAACAAGGGGTTCGACTCTGATGCAAACTTGCCTTCGAGCGGAAGCCCGCCCCCTACTCCCCTCACACACCCAACAAGACTCGGAACACAAACATTTACCACTTAGGCAGGTTTTCATGTTAAACGTTCGCAAACACTCTCACTGTACAATACACCCTCGTTAACACCAATTCCAACGGATCGAAAAATTCGGTGTTATAAAAATTCACGATATCCGATAATCATGTTCATCCATATTATTGTTTCCTTACCGGGGTCCAAATTTTGTTTATCTTACGGCGAAATTCATGTCAAGAAGTACGTGATAACGAGGGTTTACTGCAAGTACATTACATTACATTTGTGGTGAATTGCGCAATGAAACATAATGATAACAAACAAGTAGCATACCGCGAAAACACTCGTCCTTCAGACAATTGTCAGAGTACGAGACCCGTAGTGGTAAGCCTTTCCAAGGGTATTGTGAATATTCGTTTTACCAAGCAGAAACCTGAGCAGACACTCAGAAAAAAAACGATTCCGCCGTTGAGATGAATGAAGGAGAATTGTCAGAAAGACCACGTTGACAAAGTAAGTTGTGAGATAAGGAAGAGTGAAAAATACGGAAGAAATGGGACTGGGTGGAGAGAATGAAGCTGAGGTGGAACAAACATGTATCAAGATTGAAGACGATCTAGAAGGAATGATAAACGAAATGGAAGAGTAAGTCCACGAATAAGGCAGGAGCGATGTTCCTGTAGAGCACATGCTGAACAAGAATGAGACGGAAATTAGGTATACGTAATTACATCATGCAAAAACAACCCTACTTCAATAAGTTCCAAATATCCACCGTTTTGCCGGACGAGATTGAAAAGCGACTCTCCGAGACAGACCATGGTGTTTTGCATGGCATAACTCCACATTCATGGCTCTGAGTTGCGCCTTATTTTCGAGTTTCCTGTGATTCTCCATGCCTCTGAGGAAACTCCAAAGTAAAAGTCACGAGTGTTATTGTGCAGGCTATAGGAGTGGCCACGTTCAGCAATCGCCAACACCTTCAGGGAAGATGTTTGCCATTACACGAACACCGAAAGAGTCATGTAAAAATCAAACAACATTCCATCGTGTATAAACCTATGAGTTTCCATTGCAAGACCCTTTGATAAGGCTTGGGAGAATTTGGTTTTGCAACATGTGTACGAGCGTTCACTGTTCAGGCTGGTATCAAGGAAATAAGGATTGATAATTTCACGTCTACACTGCCACCCACACATTCACTATTCTCTCGAAATCTGTATTATTCGCAGGTGTTTTCCTTGGGGTTTTCTCAAAGACACGAAACACTGGAAATCCGAAAATTTAGGGCCACCACTGTGGAGTTATGCTACGCGATACATGACCTGCGACGGACAGTCATCTCCAAACCATTGGTGCGTCTTGAAGTCGTCTGGCAAAACGGATGGCATTTGGAACACACCAAGAAAGTACGGTAATGATATGTTTTCGGAAATGATATGATTACAGCAATTTTTGCATCATTCTTGTTAAAAAAAATATTTAAAACATGAAATAAACACGGTGGCATTTCGTAGTCCACCCTGTATATAGGAAGAGGAGGAGGAGAAGGAAGAGGATGAGGAGGAGGAAGAAGACGAACAAGAGGAAGAAAAGGAACAAGAGGAAGAAGAGGAACAAGAGGAAGGAGGAGGAAGAAGAAGAGGAAGAGAAGGACGCGGAGGATAATGATGTCGACCATGAGTATTTTAAATTAGCCCTTGCTTTGTGCTAACCGTGTACATTTTGCAGCTCCGCATCTGCCAAATATTTTCTAGTAAAATTGAAATTTTGGCAGTATGAACACTAAATGTGGTTTCTCTCCTTCCCAAAACATCAATAGCGTTTTTGACGTTAAACCATTAAATATGTTTTCGCTAAAAGCCGTGAACGTTTTAAATCCCGCATTTCAAATTCCAATTCAATTTCTGATAGAAAGGACGTTTCTCTGACCATATTAGCCGTTTCATTTCCACTCAATTTTCACGCTGGCATGAGAACTCATGTGACATATAGACACTAATTCACTTTCGGGCTCGGCGAGACTTTTCCCACTGAGGTGGAACAGGAAAAGGATACAACGACGCTCGAGGTGCAAAAGGAATAAATCGGCTACTCACTGTAAAAAGTAACAGAAATAAAAATAATAAAATTGGGTTAATAAAATTTGTTTTCCATTCTTAATAAGCTAAAAATAAAGCGGAATTACCTTCAATGACCATTAATACCAACTTGTTCTTTGTTATTTTTAATTTTACAATAAATAGTTAATATTCGGTTATCTTCTTTACGTTTCTGATTTAAAATTCGCCATTACAACATTCAATTCGCGGACCCACTATCCAAAGCATTTTGAACCACCAGTTGGAAACTAATGTAACGAAATCGCCTACGATCACATCGATTGCAAGTATATAAAAAACATTGACATGCGTATTTCCAATAAATAGGACATTGTTCCAAGAAAAACTTTCTTTCAGTTAACATTTTTTATTTAAAAACAAATTAAAACAAAAATATTTTTAAAACAATACATTCTACTTTCAACAATAGTGTTCAACAGGTTTAAAAAAATTATTTGCATTACTCATTTGCAGATATTTATTTCACTTTTTAAAAAGAAATGAATGTATGAACAGTTTAAAATTCTGAAATTATTGTTATTCTGTTGATATTGACTTCGTATTATAAATAAAATGTAGACAAGTGTGAGGATAGGCCAATAAGTCAGCCTTTTTTACAATGCCAACGTTTCGGCCATTATTTTGGCCCGCTTCAGGGCTATAAATATACAGTAACATATAAGATAAATATACAAGTGCAACAAATACACAACCAATTGCACTACTTCTACATTTATCTTGAATGTTACTGTATATTTATAGTCATGAAGCAGGCGAAATAAATGACCGAAACGTTGGCACTGTAAACAAAACTAACTTTTTATTGACCTACCCTCACGACACTCTACATTATATAATTATTACTTGAATAATTGTTTTATGATTTTTGGGGGATGTGTGTACGTCATTTTGAATCGCAAAAACGAATTTGAGAATTATGATTCTATTTTACCAAGCCTGAATTGTTTGAATCGCAGATGAATTTGAATTCAAATTAATGGTGCTAAAAAAAACATTTTTCTTGTCTTATCAAATTTACCAAATTTCATTTTCTAAAATTCAGAGAGTTCAACGGAAATGAACCTTCACCATTTTCTAAGTGTCCTTTATTTTATTCGAGGGAAAATTTTAAAGAAAAAAATTGGAGCCGCTTTTGAGAAAGTATTATAAATTGCCTTTACTTCAAGTAAAAATAACGCGAAAACTACTAATTTTTGAGAAAAAATGTACACGTTCTTTAAAGATCTAATTTTTTGTAATATATTTCATTAAATAAAAAAATATCAATCAATATTGCTTTTTTTTTTTTTTTGCAATTTTCGAAAATACAGAATACGCCGAAAATGGAACCTTCCAATTTTTTAAGATTGTTACATCTCTACCCGAGGGGGGAAAAACAGGAAAAAATTTGAAGCCGTTTTTGAGAAAATAATTGCTTAAAAATTGCTTTCATTCCGCGCGAAATCTACTCAATTTTCGAAAAATTGTACATGACCTTACTTAAATAGCTGTCTTTAAAAAAAAGATTTCATTAACAAAAAATCCCTACCTTCAATATTGTGCTTGTAGGAAGATGACAAAAATATTGAAATCTTGTAATTTTCAAAAATTCAGATAGTTCAACACATGAGACATGCACCATTTTAAGCGCTTCTTGCTCTAGTAAAAAAAATTAATCAAACAATTAGAAGCCATTTCTGAGAAAATTTTGAAAATGTTGACTTGATTTGAAGTATCCCCAAAAAATCAAAATATCGGTTTCAAACTGCAGTTCGTTCAGAGCGATCGGGGAATATCAATTTTCAAGAAAATCTTTTGCACAGTTTAAGCACAATCGTTAACCACAGACTCTGACAGAGAGATTTTTCGCCTTCAAGCAATTTTCGGTTTCTAGACCCCTACACGAATTATAGGACTACACATAACAAGATTTATCCTCTTTTTGGATACCAGGACCCCACAATAACAGATTTTCTGTAGAAAAATCGCCGATTCTTGCCATGGCAAGCATTAAAATACTTTCGCTTTACTACGTAAGTATGAAGAGAAAGTAAAATTTGTTGGCTTACTTTCAGATTAATAACTAGGTGCTAAAACTGCACGTACTTTCTCGACCGTATTTTCAAGCAAAATTGCACATAAGTACGCGAATTTACGCAAATTACGTAAAATTACGCGAATACCAATGATGCAAAATGCATATTTTAGGCGTAAGTAAAATTATTTTATGCAAAAGCAAAGGCAGCAGTTATTATCTCCTGTTATAAATGCGGCGTTACAACAATGGATAATAAGCAACAATGATCGCTAATTTGTATGGCATACACATTTTGCCAATTAGCATTGTTGATACCGCTAGCAAGAAAGTGAAAATAGAAAAAATATAATAATTAAATATATTTTTATATTGATCAAAATTACTCGATTTTTACATGGATTACTTTTTATTCCCATGTCTTATTAAGCAAAGCGAAATCGCCTATTCCTTTGCACATTGAACTCAATTAAAGGACGCAATTTAAAATAGGTTTTAAATCATTTCTAAAAGATTCAGTTTAAAATGTATAACAAAAGCTCGAGAAGAAACTAACAAAGAAATATAAAAATACAAATTCTAACTTACGTAGCATCCAACTGCTTAGTACATCTATCCATTATACGTTCAGAAGGCGCAGTAAATTGGAAGCGGTCAACTATTTTTGTCCCAAATTATTAAAAAAAAATACTTATATTTTTGTAAAAATCAACATGACCTTATTTGAATATGTTTTGATGAAACATCTCATTACGAGAAAATGTATCTTCATAATTATGGTTGTAGGAAGACGTTGAAAAATGTTTGAATCTTTTCAGTTTTTGAAAAATGGTTTTCAGCCACGATGTCTACACGTCTTTCAAACTAACCATCAATAAAATTTCATCAAAAAACGATGGAACTGTTTTTTAAAAAATATTGTTCAAACAAAAATTAAAAATGCCTATACTCGTATTTCACGCAAAATTACGCAAAAAATATTCAAATTGTCGAAAAATTGTACCTGACCTTATTTCAAAATCTGTATTTAAGGAACCGATTTTATTAAGAGAAAAATCTCTATCTTTTATATTTTAGTTGTAGGAAAACGCCGAAAAAAATGTTGATTTTTTTCAATTTCAAAAATCAAAGTTTTCAACCAAAATGAGACCTGCGCCGTTTCCTTAAACGTCTTCAGACTATCGAACAAATGTTATCAAAATCGATGGCGCCATTTTTTTTAAAATGACCGATGGCTTTCTGTAAAGTAGCCTACAAAATTAAAATATCGATTTCAAATTCAAGGGGCCACGATATCTGCCAGATCGATTGAGGAATACCACATTTGGAGAAAATCAGCTGAACGGTTTAGCCGCTAGCGATGTTCACAGACGGACAGACAGACGTTTTGCCGTCAATCGATTTTTCGGTATCATGGGCCCATAAAACATGGATTCTCGCTGCACTACTTGTTAGGATTTTTCTTCTTCTAAATTTAGCAACTGGATTTATCCACTTTTTCGTTACAGGGGTCCTGTAATAAAGAGCTTTTCTGCAGAAAATTCGCCGTTTTTTTAGCGAAGCATTACATAACTTTATTTTCTTAACAAGTCCCTTAAGCGCGAAAAAGTAATATATAATGGGGTTGATTTTGTAACGAATTTTGAGGGAAATCGGAAAGAAAGGTAACAAATTTTTGTGCTTAGGATCCGGTAAGATAAATGAATCTGTTCAATTCTTGGATGATTTGTGTCCCACCTGAAAGAGCATCTGTGCCAATGTTGGCATAACATTTACTTTCGCAAACGCGCAACTATTTTCGTTGATATCTTCAGATTCTGGCACAGGAAAACATCATCAGAATCTAAAAGATATTGACGATAATCATTTTGATTCGAATATTACTACATATGATTACTCCATTACTACTACGAAAAAAAAAACAAAGCAAAGCAGTTTTTTTTTATATTCTTGAACTGTGAAGTGTCGAAAGTTTGGGAATCCATTAAACTAATATTGGCAATTTGTTGACTAAGGAAAAAATTGGTTAATTTCCTAATTCGGGAACTTTCGAATATGAATCACTTTATAGGGGGCATTGGAAGATAAAGAAACAACGAGCACAGCAGCAGGTGATACATGGTATAAAGTCGTGGAAAGACTGAAAGCTAGAACATTAATCATTCCGCATATCTCAAATAATGTTAACTCTTTCTCACGTCCCCAATGCGCCTTGACAAGTCTAATACTACGAAACTTCGAAGAACCTCGATAAAGGGAACTGTGCTGTTTTTTCGAATGTGATAATTTCACGAGAACCTCTTCCTTTACGAGCGAACCTGCATACCATATACCTCGAGATTTTTGCTGGCCAATGTTTTTATTCAATGATGCGGCATTGAGCTAAGAAAATCGCGTGGCGGATCACAGCAGGAGATGACCACTACAAATTTCGAGGCATTATTGTCTTCTCAACATTGTCGACGATTTGTCTGTCTTCACATGCTAAAGGTGTCGAAAACATCCCCATAGTTTTGACCGTTGGTTCAGTGGCAATGAAGTGATTGTGAAAGCAAGTTTAGAAAAGCATTATTACTGTGATTACCACGGCTCAGATACTGATGACATGCCATCTTTTCATTGGTGCATTCTAGATCGTAGCAAACTTGTAAATAAATGTTTATCACGACATAGATGATAGAAATATAAAGTTTTAGGTCTTTTTTTCTTCAAATTCTGTCTTTTTTAGGTCATGTTTTGGACCTTTGCGTCATTTTTACACATGCTGTTTCTATACACTACTGTAGTGGGCTCTTTTTCGAACTTTCAAAATTACACGGATCTTCTTCGGTAACTTCCTCGGCCTTTCAAAACTGACGGTTGGAAGATCGGCGCTAAGTACATTTCCACCAAAAATAAAGACTTTATATCAAATATCAATTTTATGTAAATAAATGTTATTTAAATTTGTAAAATTCATAGAATAAACAATTTCATACAATATTTTAGTATTTAAAAAAATAGGCAATTTCCCCCTCATTTTTAAATCATTTTGTAAGTCATTTTCCTCCCATTTTAAAATAATTTTTAGGTCATCAGAATCCGAGCTTTGGTGATGACCCTTGAGGAAAAGTAAACACAGCGCTTAGCTCCTGCCCCGTGACGAATTTCACCTACAGGTCTTGGTTGTTCGTAAAATTTAGCGGTGTTAATACGACCCGTTTGTACCAACTCTCAACCCTTACTTCCTGTTTAATTGTTGAACTGCGCCTCCTTTATTGGCGCCTTTAATTTATTACCTTAGATGAACTTATATTCAAATGAAACTGGAAATCATTCCCGCGCTGAGGAATGATGGCAGATTTAGAATTCCCAGTTACTGAACACTTGCCTTAAATTACATTGCAAATTAGTGGTTCATTGAAAACACACCGCATTCATTCAAATTAGCAATACTACAAATATTATGAGAACGCTCAATTTTCATCAATTCCTCTTCCCTCGCTCGTTTACACCAGTTTTAGGAGCTCCCTCAACCCCTTAAAAAAGCGAACGTTGTTTAGAACGGCTCCTTTAGTTTACGAGGCTGAAAACGCCTGATGAAAAAGTAATGAATTTAGAAAAGTATAGTGTTTATTACTACTTTAATTACATATTTATGGGATCAGTAAGAAAGAGGGGAGTGAACGACAGAAAGATATAGATACAGCGAAGTTCGGAAAGCGAGAGGGAGTCATGAATCAAAGTTGTCGTCTTACCGGAATAGTCCGTGTCACCGTTGTCGGTTGTCATCTTGTCGAAATAGAAGACAGTGCTTCGGTGATCGTCACGTCATTGGCTGGGGCGCTGTCTGGTGTCTGACGTCCGAACAGCCTCTGCCTACTGCCTGGGAACTCCAGGTAGCAGTCTCAGAGTGCTTGGACTCTATCTACATACTGTGTACACACGCCTTTCCACTGTCTTGGAACTGTCTGGCCCGCCATTTCGGCAGCGGCCATCTTGTGTAGCACTGTGTTTTGGTTCAGAAACATTCAGAAGAGAGCGTTTGGTGACGTGTTACTGGCGGCAAAACTGAAGTGTTCGTTAGGAAGCACCAACTAATAATTCATACATTCTGAATTCATTCATCTTACTACAGATGAGAAGGCACTTCCTGAAAGTCGTGTTGTGAATCTGTAATTTGAAACATACGAGAGCAAACCACTTAATCAATGATTAATCGGCCGTCTACAACTATCATTTCTATTTCTCCTTTCACTTTCTTCAACATCGCTATTCAAAACCAGAACTCTTGGCCCTCCTACTCCTTCTCGCGTTAAGTCTTTGGAAATATGTTCAAAATTTTGCCCAGTAGCTTCATCTGCAACAGTGACCCTGTCTAGTGTCAGAAATTGTAACTAATTGCCTTAGCCGGAAATGTGTGTTTACGGACGTGATGCCGCTACTTTCAGATTGAATAATTGAGACAGCTGCTTCTCTTAGTGGGGCGACACGTCTGCTAACAAGCGGATGAATGTCTCTGGTGAGGCGCAAATTAAGGACGGGTAGAGAAGCCTGTTCTACGACAGTAGCTGCAAAAATCATGGCAACTACAAGGTAACCTCATTTGCTTTTACTTTCAGATTCAAATGACAAATTCTTAAACTAGTGGCGCTACAACAGCACATATTTTCTCGCAATATTACGATGTTATTGTTAAGTACGACGGGACGCCCAACAGAAATTAGACGAAAACGACTAACTTTTACAAAAAATTGTATATGACCTTTATAAAGAGCTAATTTTGTACAACAGACTTTGTCTGAAGCAAAAATCTCTATCGTCAATTTCGTAGTTCTGAAATTTGTTGTTTTTGCAATTTTCGAAAAAAAAACGAGCAATACCCGAAAATGGGACTAGGACCGTATTTTGTTACCATTTCTTATTACATATGTGGAGAAAATTTAAAGAAAAAAATGGGGCGGTTTTTGAGAAAAAGTAAATTTCAAGCGCAGATTACGCAAAAACTACCCTTTTTTTTTTCAAAAAATTGTACAAGGTCTTTTTTAAAAGAGCTAATTTTGTACAATAGTCATCGAGGCAAAAATCTATTATTATTTTTTTCAATTTTCGGAATATCGGAGATTTTAACGAAAATGAGACCTGCACCATTCTCTTGAACGTCCTTCGCATTATTCAACAAAATTTAATCAAAAAATTTGAAGCCATTATTTTGGAAATGTCCTAATGGTTTCATGTATTGTACCCCAAAATCAAAATGTCGGTTTCAAATTCCACGGGCCGCGACACTAGCCACAACGATTGGGGAATATCAATTTCGGAGAAAATCCGATGAACGGCTTATGTGCTAGCGTTGCGCAGACAGACGGGCAGAGACGTTCTGTAATCAATCAATTTTTAGGTACGAAAGACGCACAAACAATGGATTTGGGCTACACCACTTTAGACAATTTTTTTCTACATTTAGCAATGAATTTATCCACTTTTTCGTCACTAGGACCCGGCAATAAAGGCCCATTCACAATGCAAACATAAGCATAAGCATGGCGTTAACATAAAAGTTAGGACTACGCCTACAAGTGGACTCATTCACAATGCGTTCGCATAAGCATAACACGTAAGACGTTAACTTAAGACCTTGCAAGCTTCAAGCTTCTGTGCTTATGCTTATGTCAGACATAAGGAATGAGCCAATCACAGTTCGATAACTCAAAATCGAGTATCGAAGTCGATAGGCGAACTATTCGTGTGCTGCGTGGTTGTGTTTGTCGTATTTGTTTTGAAATCTCGAAATCGATTCTCATATCCAACCAATAGTAAACTAGAATATTGTCATAGCCAATAGAAACTCTTATTTTGCCTATGTTTATGTTCGACATTGTGAATACGCCAACTCTTCGCTTATGTTAATGTCTATGTCTGTGTGTTATGCTTATGTTTGCGATTGCATTGTGAATGAGCCTTAAGAGTTTTTATGTCGAAAATTCGCCGTTTCCCGGCGCACGATTACAATACGTTCTCTTCTTACGTTAGCAAGTGCGAGAAAGTAAAATGGATTCACGTCCGCGAAAGTACCCTGCTAGTCGCAATCAAAACAAAGAAAAATTTATCTATAAAATGTAAATATCTGAAGCCTCTTTCCCTAGTGATTATGGAAGACGGAAAGGTATTAGTGAGGCGACATCGACAACGCAACATCGATGTTCAAAATTAAAACGTAGATGTTAATAATACATCGACCGAAGTCCATCGATATTTAATTTGCCATGGGCCGTGTATGTTAATTGACATTTATAATTGAACTGAAAACAATGTTAAAACGCCTCTCCGTGTGCGACATACGAGGAAAGACGAAGGAAATGCCCGTGTGTCAGGATTATCTCGGGCGAAGCATTGTCTGCTCGCAAAGGTACTGCAAACCGCGTTCGTGTGGTTCGAACACAGATAGTGGCACCATCACTTATTATTTCACATTTTAACTTTGGCAAAATTGTGATTATGGGAATTGTTCAGCTTCGAATAAAATATTGAGCACGAACCATCGGCATCCATGACGCGTCTCTATTAGGCATGTGCTCGCTCATTCACGCGTGTCACTGTACTCCAGCCTGTGTCGGCGCTCATGGACACACCCGGCGATCGCCCGGGGCCCCGCAAGTCAAGGGGCCCGATTTCGGAACTGAAAAATTGAAAAAGAACTCCAGAAAATCATTGTAGTTTTATAGCACGCGGTTCGGTAGTCTGATGTTTCATACATTTTTCAATTAAATGTTTACATTAAATAGGCAATTATAGTCATTACCTATCAAGTAGGGCTCGATGGAATGAAACATTAAAATAGGATCAACTGAAGTTCATACTTATTATTTCATGTATTTAACAAGTGAAATTATTACACACTAAACACAAAAAAATTCTTTTAGCATTTTAAGCTCACTGTGGAAATTGTATTATTTGATCACTAAATACTTTTAATTAAAACTATTACTCAAAATAGATTTCCCAAAACTTTTTCTAGCTTAAACATTGCAATTTTTGTTATATGTTGAAATTAAAAATCACTCATATTTTCTTGACACGGCGGGAAAAGCGTGAACTTGCAGCGGGAAAAGTGTGAACTATGCAGTATCTAAAGAAATGTAAGGCTCCGTATGCAATGTATGTCGTATTAAGTTTTTCAACATCGTGTTGACGCTAGTGTTGTCAGATTTTTTTTTACAATACCTATTTTTGTGATAAGAAAAAAAGGCAATATCAATATTATAAACGTCTAGCCAAGAACAATAAAATTGTAAGAATCTTCGATGAAGCTAGTATATGAACTTCTATTTCCCATAAGTAAGACTTCCTGCCAATTAGATACAAATCTACATTCTCAGATACATTTTAATATGGGATTCTATTTTTTTCTCTCGTTAACATGGGACAAGGAAGAAATTTTAAGATATCCAATGCGAAAATCACAACGGATACTAAATTTTCATGTACGAGTTTTCATCAACACTGATCTGTCTTAAAATACAGGAAAACTAAAATAAGAAACTATATGTTCGTTTTCTACAAGTATTTAGCCACTGAACCCATTTTTCTGAGTATGCAAGAGGGCAGTCAAAGGTATCCCTTCTATGGAAGCCGCCATTGCTCAGGCTGTGAGGTAAAACCAATATGGCGGGTCGATTGAAATGGCGCGCTTTTAAATTACCTTAATTGCATATGTCACGATTGGATTAATTGCCCTGCGCCACCTACGCAAACTTTGGTTGTATGATAATTTTGACTTTTTTCATACATTTTTAAAATATGAAGAAAAAAAATGGTTACTAATCCAAGATTTCATTTGGTCCGATATAGGCGAAGGTTTAAATTTCACATTAATGGCAATTAATTAGAATTGATACAATTGGGAGGGTGCAAATTAATGACCAGATAAATTGAAGCCCCCTATTTTCTTACATGAATGTCTACCTAATTACATTAGTGAGACACATGAAACCAGTCGACAACTCTAATTGAACCGATTACTTCGAAAAGACCACGTATACAACCTTCGCGAAAGTGAGCTTAGCTGAACTTACCATTTGATTCAGAATATGTGCTTCGCTACATTACAATGTGCCACTTGTCCTCCGTTCGGTAAGGTAATCTAACCAGGTGTAGTTCTCCGTTTTCTTCAAATAAACAACTTCTCCGGAGATGTGGGCTTTTAACAATGTGCGTGTGCCGGACAGATGACCCTTTCGAGTGGCCTTTTCGAAATAACAGTTTCATTTCTTCTCTCCTACAAACTCTTAAATACTAGCGCCCAAACAAACACACCCGGACGAAAGAGGAGTGTAATATAATGGACGAATTATCGCCTGCTCCACACAGGAACCTACATGTCCTCAGTCATCTCAAACAACTTTACGTTAACGCAGAATGAGTGAAACAGTTTAATGATAGCTCGTATTAGAAATAACGAACTTCCACAGAGAACCACAATATTTAAAAGGATGATCCAAAATTTGAATTTTTAATGTTACTACTAAGAATAAAATCGAAAAGATTTTTTCTGGTGACTTAAAATTCCTTGGCGCAAGAGACCCGATGACGCGCCACGAGTGGCAATGAAGCTTATTGGCTGCACTGTTGGCTCATTCGCAAAGTTATACCGTTCTCATTGTATCATAAGCGAGACGAGCGATTATAGAACTCGGCGAATTAAGAGGATGACTCACAGGCGAGATGGCCGCAAGCGCTGGGAGGCGAGCTCCTGAGAGGCGCGGTATTCCTTGGAGGGACTGAGGGCTTCAAAAATTAAGAGGTTCGAAAGGGACGCATAAAAGGGACGTTTGATAAAAGGAGATGAGCTGTATGGATGGAAAATGGGATATGTTACATCTTTTTTGGGGGGTGTTTTGAATATTTTTTCACCTTACCGTTATTTAATCTTCAAGTGATAAAGGCATCGTTCTTAGCATTCTGATGAAAGTAAAGGGGTTGTGGTGGTACTACACATTTGGGTTGTGGCAGGTATGTAATGCAAATTTTGGTATTTTACTGCTACATTTAATTATTGGAAAATCACAACATAATGTAATTTTTATGACATTAAGTGAAGTCATTTGATAATTATCGTAATTAGCTTTGTTTAGGCTCAAGATTGTTGAAAATTGTTTAAACATTCTATATTTCCTTGAAATCATTTCGTACACTTCTTTTCATGTCATGCAATCACTAATAGCAGGGTAGAAATCCTCCGATCTCTTTGCACGGAAATTCACATTGTAAAACTGGAAATATAAGGCTTGAGTGTTTGGCCTTAATTTTCTTATTTGTAGTCTGCATCTTTCTTCCTTCAACAACGTCAAAGCACTTTTTCTGTCAAATTTAGAGGCACCAATAAATTTTGTCAGAACAAAAGTAATATTTCGGTTTTACGAATTATACTTATGGATATGTCGAAAATAAAAGCATGCTTATCCCTTAATAGGTAGGTCAGAGAAATTGGCCCCAGATGCAACTCTCCTCGTATCACGTGCAAAAAATACCACAGGAGTACGAATTGCGAGGACGAGTCCCTTATGTGAAGGAGAAGGAATGGATGGAGAGATCAAAGAAGTAAGAAATTCCTTAGAGATCTTAAGGAACTCAAAAGTCGTAAGTGTAGGAAGTAGGACGACGAAACCGAAAAATTAAACTTAAATTGATAAGCTGCACTTCTCGGTGACACGCAATGTCCTTCTAGTGGAACCCAATTATTATTACATAGGAGAAAATTATTTATTTCTGTATTTAACGGAAAAAAAAAGTTAAAACTTACGTACAGGAGAGAAATGGCAGAAGAAAACGACGAGTTTGACTACAGCCCGAGGCAAGCTTTTAAAAAGTGGTAACTACAGACCTCAACAACTGGAGGTAGGGAGGAGGGTAGCATGAAAACGCGGCTTTTGACAAACGGAGATGAGACTGCACTAGCAGAAGACGCCCGCCCCTCGCATCCCGGAAGCCACGTACCTTCCGCATGCGCTCCACCGTCTTGGTCCACCTTCTCTTCAACGGCGCGCATGAATACTGAAAAATTAGAGGTGTAGAAGGAACGCATCAAACGCAGGCTTTCAGCTGTCAGATAAGCTGCACTTCTAGGAGACACGTAATGGTACACAGGGTTAGTCAATAAAAACGTCCGCCTCCAACATTTCCAATCGGTTTAACATATTGAGATGAAACTTGCACCAAACTATTTAGGAGATAGGAGGTCAGATTCGTCAGTTGTACTTATTAGCTTGGGTGATGGCATTTTTGTATTTAAAAAATATTTAACTTCCTTTTTTAAATGGGACACTACTTTTCTTTGTTTGATTGATTAGACACTAGGCCTTGAGAAGACAAATTCAGTAATACTATTTTGGTATTTGATGAATATATACACTAATGGGTTTTAAAATACGGTGTTATAGCATGTTCGGAAGTTCCCGGTTCGACTGGATTTCTAAACGTTTCCACAGCCTCTATAGGTTGCCGCTTCAAAACGCAGCACATTAAGGTATCTAGCACCTTTTCTCACCTCTAAAGGGCACTCGATAACGCGGAACGTAAGTATCGTATAAATGGGGCAGTCTAGAAATCGCGAAAGTTAACTTTTGTCGTATGCAGAGAGTGAATGACATTGAGAGGGCAGGGCCGAGATTTGTGAGAAATTATTTAATTTCAATATCTATATTATTGAAGAGGTAGCAATTCAGTTAAATACGTCATTCCCGGGTCGATTTTCACAGTGAAGCAGGAAAAAGTATTTCTATGTTTTGCTTCATTTCGGAGATCAACCAAAGGCCGGTCAAAGCGCAGACAACGAACTGCCCGTGCGAATTGACGCGCCATGATTAAAAAAAAAACACCTTGTTAGGGTTAGGGTGGAGTGCTTTTCGCAAGTCTTACGCTACCACACACGGTACAAGTATGGCCCATTTAAAAATCGAAGATGGTTTAATATGCCTGATAAGCAATGCTGCTAATGAGAACAAACCGGTGAATTTGTCACTTCGATTGATTATTTTGAACGAAATGTGAACTCCTTGACTGATTCTAACATACAACTTCCTTGTCTCTTGGCTGTTCGGGACAAGCCGCGTCGATTTGCGTGTAGCTAAGCAAATTGACGCGGCTTGTCCCGGACAGCCAAGAGACATACTCCGGCCGCGGAAGCCTACGTAATCATACAACTTCCTTGACTGATTCTAACATATGAGGGCTGCGCCGAGACGTTTCCTTGAAATGGAAATTCAACCAGCGTTGTCGTCGAGACCGCTGCACTGCCCTGCTCCTTGCGGCTTGAGCGCGGCGTTAACCCGCCGCCGAGCCAAGAACTTCCCAGTACCTCCTTTTCGTATGAAGCCGGATTTCATTCTCCTTTGTGCTGTTGATTCCATCATATACCAGCATGTGATACTGATAAATGTCTTCTCAATACCTATATATTCGTGTTAAAAAAGTATTGGATCCCATTAAAAAAAAACAACTGAGTATGTCTAATATCTTTAAAATAAAAATGCTATCGAAATACACTACAATAACTACAACTGATGAGCTTGCGTCTTTGGATGAAAATTCCACCTCAACATCTTGAAACGTTCACAGAATATTCGAGATGCACGTTTTTATTGACTAATCCTGTATACACTTCTCTTTGCATCACAGAGCGGAGGAACAAGCGATGTTAGAGGGGGAGTATTATGCGTCTCAACAGAGGAATGGAAGGCGAGCTCTCAACACGTTAAAAAAAATTTTTTCCCTAAGAATATCTAAATTAAATGTATAGGAGGGGCACCCGATAATGCCAGATTTTTTGTTTTTATTTGTTATCAGTACCATCATCACAAATTAGTCTGTAAGCATGATACGACATACGATCACCTCGTTAACCATTAATTTTGCGTTGTAAGTGATTCGAAATACCACACACAATGTGATAGGGAGCAGTGGTAGGCCAGTCGCCGCAGTGCTATTTGACAGGCTGCGAATTGGCTAGTTTCTCTAGGGGAAGACGAATTGAGGAAAAAAACGAAGACTGTCTTCGCTCACGCAGTATAGTCTCAAAATATTTTAAGAACGCTCTAGGGAAAGCTTTCCTTTTTAATTTCAGCAATTTGAATATATCAAAGCGTGGAAATCATACTTGAACACGGACATACATATCGTGTCCCTGGCAGGGATATATGAATACTTTTGCAAAAGTGGGCATCAAATTCTCTACGTGGGGGAAAATTCTCGGGATCCCCTCCATCAATTCGCATCCTGTCCTGACTACGAACAAAGGTACTTCTTAGAGAAGGAAAACCTATTCAATTTTGCTCAGAAGCGTCCCTTACACTGAGGTTATTTCACTCGTAATTCTATGACATGATGCGAACAGTTTTACTTCCCTTAAGAAGAGAGGGAAATGCTGTAAAATAATTGTAACATACAGGGTGATGTTTCACTGGCATAAACTCTCCACCAACGATTTCATAACTAGATGACAAACAAAACACGTCTTGGCAGTTTTTCTCGCTGATGTACAATTCCATGCGAATCGTTTTAATTGAGAATCAAGGTGTACTTCACGAACCGATATTTTGCTTCCCGTAGGGCAATGCTGAATATCGCGGCGCCCAGGAGCCATCAGAAGGGCTCTCGGTTGTGTGGTAGATACAAAGCCCTCGGACTAATTTCCAGATTTTAAAACTCGGTGTATTGTTGTTGTGCATATCCACAAAAGTTTTTTTTGTCATAATGTGCGTAATATTAGAGATCATATTGCCGTACGTATGCTGCAGTTTACTGGATTTTTTGTATTTGAACAGCTAATTTGCAAAGTGACGCATATTCATTTAAGTTGTTTTCTAGTTGTAGGTAATAATATTTTTAAGACACTTTTCAATTATTCTGACAACTATTGTGTTAAAAAATTGTGTTTCTCCTATTAAAATTGCGTTAAAGAGAGTATCTGAAAACCGCTGATCTAATCTTCAAATATATAGCTGAATATCAATACTTTCCCTTCCTGAAAAATGTTAAGTCCAATAGATCTTTCGTTTATACGATGTCTCTGAAGTGCCATTGCTCCTTACAGGCGTGATTGTCACAGTTAATACCATGCATGCATTGAAAATATCCGAAAAATTCCCCAGTCGCGAAGCACAAGTATTCAATAACATTTTTCTCCGAATGATCCCATGATCAACATAGTTTCAGAATGTGATGAAAATGAATTATATTAATGAAACACACGCCGCCTCCCTTTTGCAGATGAATCGCAGATCCTGAGAGGCTAATTTAAGAAAATATTTATACAAAAATCTATTTTTTTCTAGACGGCCTGATTTAAAACATACCAGTTGTTTTGTTAAACGCTATTGGTGTTAAGTTCTTGATTGGAATAGTCAGCAAAATGCTTCATATTATTTTATCAGTACAATGTGCGGAGGCAGTTGGTGAAGAGTTCACACAGATGAAAAGAATCATCCTGTAGCTCTGGAGTTATCGGTTCTAAATGCATGTTTATTTTTTTTTAATTTTAAATCAGCTCCCTATATTTCCGTCAGCGCATAAGCGTCTCTTTCGTACGGCATGTGACATATTCTCAAGCAATCTGTTCGCGGGAATTGGTTTCCGTTGTCAGCGGCCACTCTGTTGGCAAACGAAGTAGTTCAAAAGGCTCGCAGAGACCTGTCAACAGTAATAATTATTACATGGAATAAAATGTGCCTCTGGCGATGCTTCAGTGTGTTTGAGTGGCGACATGGTTCGGCTTTGGTAGAGGAAATACTAGGTCCAGTCATGAGACCAATTATTTTCACACTCTAATATGCCGAACTAAATTTAGGGGAGACGGTTGTTAACACCTGATATGATTCGTAATTATACTTCACGAAATGTTGAAAAACTTGTGCCGGGGGAAGGGCTTTGATACAACTGTTTTGTGATTCTGCCAACTGAAAAACGCTCACGCGAAAACAATTTGTTTCTAGAATTCAAGAAAAGAGAACTTCTAAACTTTTATTCAAAGAAATAAGATTTACATAGATTATTCTTTGATTAGAGGTTATATGTTAGTAAATTGCGATTTTACGCGATTGCGTGACAAGTGGGCAGAGGGGCACATTTTTATATATGCTTTGACTGTGTGGCCTCCGTTTACCTTCCACGTGCATGGGTTCACTTTTAGTTTCTCTAGTAGAGAATTCATTTTAATATCATCACATGCTTTTCACGCGAATTGTATTACTAAATATCCCTTTTGGAGCCGATATTTGAATTAAAGAAAACACTCGTAAAAACTATATCTCTCTCTCTCAACACAAACTTCTGAGACATTACTAATGAACGTTCTAGCTCATTTATTTGGCAAAAAATTTCGGGGATCGATGCCATATCTGGTATTTAGCAGTGTATTTTAGAAGGTTTCCAAAAAAGGGCGCTGGCCTGAAACATCTACTTGCAACGTGATCTCAAGACATGTCCTTGCATGACATTGTCAACACAGCGGTAGGGGACCTTCATTTGAATTCTGGATAAGAACTACATCCTTTCGTCACTACAATAATAATAAACTGCGAAATGCAAATAATTTAATACTAATTTAGGTTTTCCAAAAGAACAGGACACCGTCTTATCGATGCCAGAAAGTTTTTTCGCGGAACCCCAATATTACCAAACTTAGTTTCTGATATCAATGCCGTATCTTATGGCAATGTCATTTACGTATGTATAATACAAAACCTTGTTGAAAACTGGTCGAAGAACGGCGCAAATAATGCTCCAAAAGGCAGAACCCTCCTTGAGGCCGCATGTTCCTCACCCGCGTTAATGTAATGAGATTTCATCCACCTGCGGTGTAGGTGGTGGTACAAACTGACCACGGCGGGTCAAGATAGCAGAGACGCTTATACGTTGAAAGAAGTATTAGATGCGCACGTTTTCTTGAGCTCCAGAATCCCTTCCCCCTCGTTCCCCAACACAGCTGAATTAAGAATAAAAGAGCAACGAGAGTTGTTGACATTTGAAAATTAAAAAGTTCCTTCTCGTTTATTACAAAATATTTGTCGCGTCAAAGGAGCTGAAGAGTTGATTTGGCAGTACTGGCGTAGTAATAACCAAAACTCCAATCCTCCCGCATCTATACTACGAATATAATTAGGTGGATGGCAGTCGCAACATTAGCAACAAAACTAGAAACTTTAGCGTTTGAACACCATTGTCTATTCGAATTTAACAACAAATGACTCGAATGTTGTAGTTAATACTCTGTGCGTGATTACAGGTATCCAAAATGAGGTTAATTGCGTTAAACATCGTTTCGTGACGGGGATTGTGAGTAGCGTGAGCTCTTAGTTTTGTTATTGACAGTCGACTATCGTAGCGTGATGGCTACATCGTAACATGGAAGAGCGCATAATACCCAGCCAACGTCATCCCCTCCACGTTCAAATGTCAACCACCTCATTTCATTCGGCCTTTAGCGAAATGAGAGCTCAAGAAAAACTTGCATGATTTTTACAAGATTCAGAATAAATGTTACCAACTTCTAGGGCTTGTAGATAAGCCGAAGATTACTTCTTGCCAATGGACATGTTGTGGGAAGTTCATATAAGTAACATATGTGACATTTTTGTTGTGGCGCCCCTAGGCTCACAATCTCTCAGGAAGATCTGTCCAAGCGAATGAATATTCTGAGTTTTTGGTAGTTTTGTTCACCTCTACGTTAAAATATGGGACGCTGGTACAACGTAATACATCAAACCTCATGACTATCAAATCGAGAAATGTTTGTACTAAAAATTCGGCTTGCTAATGATAAATGATTCTCTTCTCTTTTCCGTTTTAGTTCATGACGTCTGCTTTGGTGCATAACAAAAATTAAACTACTGCTAGAATTCACGCGTTGATTAGTAAAGAGTGGTTTTAATGTCGATTGAACTTGGTTCTGATGAAAACTTGTATGCGGGTCAAAGAAACTATTTAATGATATTTATGTAAGATATGAGTTTGCAACTATAAACTGTACATCCGACGTACTGTTTGGTTGTGAAGAATTTTTCATTAAGGGGCAATTTAAAATTTATTTTTATTTCTTATTTTACCCGAGTTTGCGAGTTAAAATCCGATCGAAGCCACAATTTTTAAGGGTAACAAAAAATCCCTTCTTACGCTTGCCTTCGGAGGGAAAGTAAAGTCGCCTGTCTCAAGTTGTAGATTTTCTTAATGTAAAAGATCAAGCCTAAAAGAAGCCTCTGAGCAAAATTCAAATCGGCTGTTTCGTCGCCCGAATGACACATTTTTGTCCTATAGATGGTGAAAGGAGCTTAGTGAAATTTACGTGGTCAGGCCTAAGAGTGGGACGGCCCGAGTCTTGCCACATAAAATAAGGTATGAACTAAACATTTAGTATCATCATCACCACGTGTTTATGTGTGATAAGGACTGCTCACACGAAGAATAATGCTATCTTACGCAAAACGGCATACGAGCGTTTTAGCCGTTCCGCATAAGATCGTGTTAATCTACGACGCGCGGCAGTTATCGCACGTCAACGCAACGCTCGTGTGACACCGTCTTAATCTTTCGGTAATCAGCCGATCTCCCTACCCTCAATTTAGGCAGTCCACTGTTGTTTTCTTTTACATTGGCTAGGGTGTAACGTCAATTGCGATACTGAATACATAACCATACAAAAATAGTATAACCTATATTCGTGAATATGTCATCGCTTCCTGGGAAGTCTGAAACCCCGCGAGTCCCCTTGCGCCACTCTTTATAAAATATTTCCCACCACATGGCAAAATGTGACAACCTTCGACTTCCTTGCAAGTCCTTTATATTCCGATTTAAACCTCTTCAAGGTCATGAGCTGGACGGAGAGGGAGATTGTCATCCAGTCGGGAGCTCCCGATCGGACGGCAATGTTTCCCTTTCTTCCCAGCTCGTGTCCTTGAAGCGCCACCGCGTTTAAATCCGAGCAGAAGCTTGCAACATTGATTCTGAAGCATCGCATCGCATCGCATCGCGCGCAATCGGAGCCTCCGCGGCACGCACCTTGCGCATGCGCTCGTGCATCTGCTCCACCTTGTCCTCGACGGCGCGCATGACGGCCTCGGAGCGCCCTGCAGCGCGCGCAGGGCCTCCTCGCGCTCGCTGGTGCGCTGCTCGGCAGGCGCTGGCAGGGACACGGCCCGCTCGTTGGCGCGGTGCTCCTGCTCGCTGAGGAACTCCTCCAGGCGGCGCCGCTGCTGCGCCGCGAACTCCTCCTCGCGCTCGTTCGCCTTCTGCTCCTGCAGCCGCAGCGCCTCCTCGAACTTCTTCTGCTGCAGGTACTTGGCCTTGTCGGTTTTGCTGCTGCTGCTTGCGCGCCTCCTCCATGCGCTTGTCCTGTAGCGACATGGCCTCCTGCGGGCGCGACAGGGAAGGTTCTAGGGTATGCAGCGGGCGAAGAAGATCACTGTTCGCCAATGTGGTGGGTCGTCTCATAACGAAGTCGCACATCAGGCATTTGTCGCTGACTGGCAGGCTACTCGCCATGCACTGGCATTTGCCAGGTACACGCACTGTCTTGGACTACGTCAGAACATCTACCTGCCAGCCACCGCTGCAGAATGATTGCATACTTATCATGAACATATGTCGTATGTGTGACTTCCTTATAAGAGATTTCCCACCACATGCCCATTGGCCAAAAGTGCTCTCCAACCCACTACATATCCTAGAAATGAGTAACACTTATTCTGACACTTTTTAAACGCAAAATGATATATTACGTGTTGGGTTGTGTTGACTTTGGTCATTGTTACAGACAATTAGATTCAATAACTTGTTACAGGGACGTTTCGATCCTCAACTCGATTCTTTTTCATATAGCTCCATTTCGGATTGTGCAACCATGTTGCGTTAAAAACAGATTTAAATACTACGTTTAATTTGCTTGCGTTCTACTAGCACCAGCTTTTTCGAAAGATCTCATGCTCATGAACAAAATTTCAATATAACGAGTTATTGAATCTATATAAAAATTAACAAGAAAAAATAACAAAAATCATACACTTTCAAAACTGGACTAAGTTAATAATGTGAACTATTCATTATTATTTTTCAAGATGCGTTAAAATTATCAAATAATTAAAAAAAACGTATTGCAAATATTGAATATTATTAAAACGTACTGCAAACATGTTTATCTATTTAAACATTACGTACTAATAAAATTGAAATTAAAACTTCCATTTAAATTACTTGCCATTATAATTGCAACAAGTTGTAAGAAAAGTGTAATTGCAATTGTAAGGAAATATGGTATTCGAGTCTTAATCGACGCTACTGTTTATTAATTAGCTTTTTTTAATATTATAGTAATACTAACGTATTGTACAACATACGGCAGATAATACAAATAACGGGCTACTAGAAAAGGTTCACAAACTTCCACCGCGTCCGTTATTTGCACCATATCGACATAATGACGTTAATAACTACTTAAGAGATGTTACAACGGGGGTGTCGAACACCGTTCGATAATGTGATGTAAAGAAATAATCAACCACAACAAAAACTGTTTTAATTTGTACAAAAACATCCCAAAATGAACTTTCGGGAAACACTTTTTCCATCTTCAGTTGGTCTATAACATGGAAAAGGAAATACAAGAAAATAGAATGGAGGACATAAAGAATGGAAATAAGTATGGAAAGACACAAAGAAAAGAAATATAAGAAATATGGGATAAAATACTTAATAAAAATTACTACTCAAGCACCGTTGATCACATTTAAACACGTTGCATGTGTAGTGATTTTTATTAAGTCATTATTAATCTCGTGTATTTCTTTTCGTCCTTCCACACTTTACGTTATTTTCTTACACTTCATTTTCTATTTATAGACCCACTGATGATGGGGAAAATGTTTCTCAAATTTTGACTCTGGAATGTTTTAAGAAATATTAAAACCGTTTTTGTTGTGGTTGATTATTTTTTAACGCACAATATTGGAGTACCACAAGGTATCTGCTACCACCATTGAATTTAAACAGTTCAATTTCACGACCGACTTTTTGAATGACGCCTAAGCGATATTTTTTTTGTTTGTTTCGTTTCCAGCCGGGCCTTGCCTGCATGCGCTCCAGCGCGCGCGTCATCAGCTGGAGCGCGTCCGCCATCGCCTCTCCGGACGTCGGCCGGACGACGCCGCTCATCGCCTGCTCGAGGGACCTGCGGGCACAACACGGCGCACCTGCGTCACGCACACACACGCGCGCGCGGCCGCGCGGACGCACGCGCCGAACAACCTCCAAACAAGGCTTACTTCAAACTTAAGATTTACAAACAATATATATTTAAACACAAAACAGGACCCTGAGGAACGCCCCATTGCGTTTTGAGGAGGACTCGCTCCACAAACTTTGGGTCGCACCCCTCATCCAAAGGAGATTGCGAACTGGCGGGTAATAGGTTTTGAATTGGTGGGTGCAAGGAAGGATTGTGTTAGAACTAGTGAAGAACTCGTAAAGGGAAGATCTATTAGGAAGGGATGAGTAGGTTCCAAACTGGTGTGTCGGAAAAGCTCTAGATACTGAACTGGCAGGCTGATGGACGGGTAGAATCACGAATTCACACATGGGAGGGGGTTAATTTTGAATCGGCAGGGAGAAGTACGAGAGAAGAGGAAAGGATAAATAACAAAAAATTGTGAACAGGCGGGCAGAAGGAAAGATAGATTGCAAACTAGTGAGGAAGAGGAGGAAGGGTCAACTCCCGAGTGGACGTATGGAAGGACAGGTACCCTTGCCACGCTGAACTTTCAGCCCAGCGGGGGAGACTCGTTACTAAGCCACCAGCAGGGGTCAATAAGCACCTGCAGTCGCAATGCGAAGAGACGGCCGAAGAAGCCATGTAGACGGTGGCGTCGGCGCAGGCAGCTTCCATCGCGGCAGGGTGGTATGGGAGGCGACATCCACACGGTGGCGCCTCATGTTGCAACATTGCACTTGACAGAACGAAAGACTGATTGTACCCACGCTGTTTCTTTACCATCTCTCTCCTGCGGTGGCAACATGAGAAATTACCTTGGAGGAAAAGGGCAGGGATGGAAGTTCAATGCGGAACGGAGAACGGAATAAGGAGATGGAAGTAACCGTCTCTGATGGCAATCACACAGGAATTAGGACACGAGGGTGATCGAGAAAGAACAAGGAAAATGACAATCACGAAGGAAGAAAAGGAAAGCTTGGGCATAATTACACCGCGTACCAATCTCTTTTGTGCTTGACAGCCGTGCCTCGGGAAAGGCAGTGTTGCCGCGCTTTTCTACCCTTGCCATGTGCTCGTTGTATGTTCGTCCCCACTTCATTGCAAAGTGAATTCCGCACTATCTCCTCCAACTGTTCGCTATAGGTTGGTGGCAAAAAGGATAAAGTCACCGGAATAACTGTCGCTATTGCTCAACGCTAAGACACCACTGGCGGAATTACTATGTAACCTTCGTCAAGCACAAAGATTAGTACGCGGAATATCTGACCGCTTGGGGCGGAAAGGTAACTACGCTACCCGCCAGTTCAAAATCTCCCTTTAACAGGACTCGAAACGACCAGCATCACGCTCTGGTCTTGCAAAAAGATCGCGCGCGGACTGCAGGGAAATGCAAAATAAGATAAATCTATGTTTCACTCTGATGGAGAAGAGCTCTAAAACACTATCGTGGCTCGCAGGCAGCCAACACCATTCCGAGCACTCACCCGCAGGTGGACCAACTGTTCATTGCTCTAATATCTTCACGGGAAGTGTAGAAAAATAGCCAGAGGCGACAGCTACAACCTCCCTCGGACGAACAATTTTCTAATCGACGGAGCCAAGTCGCGGATTACACGACCAGATTTCATGCAATCTCGACTGTTCGAGTGACGCTGCGTCTTCACCAGTGGTGCCACCGCTGCGGGAGAGCTTTCCGTGGCCCTCTTCAGGTTTTGAACGCGCGGGATTCGGGATTAAGCAACTTCAGCGGAAAGTGAGAAGTAAAGGAAGGAAAAAACTTACGTAAGTCCCACTCCCACGACGTCTCCTACACGGCTAAGAATACATGCGACGTATTGATCGCCCACCCTTCCTCGCCTACCGCACCAATAGCGACAGTTAAAATTCAAAAGATAAAGATGTCTAGACACGCGTCAGAGATATAAGGGGGCCGGCCAGAAATAACGAACGAGGCAATGCAAAATAAAAAGTTCATTTGGTTGCGGGACTGTTCGAACTTTCCAAGGGGTCGGTGTCGTTCCAAAATAAAAATGATTGATTGAAAAGTTCTAATTAATTAAGGACGTACCACAAGAAAGAACGCTTTTAAAGACAAAACGCGATCAGGAAATTTTGATACATGATGAAAAAATTATCTGCAGAATTCCGAAAGGTTCGCATCCTATATTTTCTGCGAGTAATAAGAGTACTTCACAGGTAATGGCGGCGGGCAATATTAAATTTAAGGATGTGCTCAAACTTTGTCAAAATGGGAAAGAACACTTATTAACTCTATAAATCACCCGACAAATGAATAAACTGTAAATTTATTTTATTTCAATTGAAAAATCAAATATTTTTCCGCCGTAAATCTTATCATTAAAGTTACTAATGTCACACACAAGTGTCTCTATTGACAGCATAGCAACGTTACATAAACGCAGTATTCCCGAGAAACTTTTAACACGCTTCATTGTTGAAAAAGAAAGCGCTCTGCTTTGGCGTCACAGATTGAGAGACAAACTAGTGCTGCCCCCAAGCAGGGATTCGCTGACATGTAAACGCGACCAACTACATTCGGTCATAAGATAAAGAGAGATTATCACGCTACACAATGCAATGTTGCTTCGAAAATTAGATAACTGATGTTGTCACGCCGGCTCATTGACATATTACCATTGAAAATTTAAAAAGTATCACTAGAGAAACTGGCCAGACCTCACATTTCCCTGTATTATTAATTGTGTGATTGTAACAACGAATTAAGTAGAGATATTTTTCAATTTGTTTACGTGGAGTTGCACGATCCAAAACACCATTACGAGAGCTTCAGAACGCTCCCTGCCGCTTCTGGTGCATCCGGATAAAAACAATCCCCGATTGTGGTCCACGCCCCTGAGCTCTTCTCACCTACCAATGTTTAGCGCATCCCAGGATGTGAAATTCTGTCGGACGCACGACGAACGCTTAATTTGATAGAACTCTGTGAAGTTTTGCAACTAAATTTCTGAATAACGTAATATTTTGACAACACTGGTATTTGCAACACTTATCATTAACCCTTGCTATCCTAACTTTTTTTTGGGTTTTTGCTCGAATACGACGGAATTTTTTTCAGAAATAATTTCAAAATCGACCCCTTACAAACTTTTAGGAAAATTTTCAGGAAATAGTTTACAAGGTTTATGATGTTTCAAAGTGATTACTAGCTGACAGCTCCATTGCAGACCGAGTAAAACTTCTGTAGTCTAGCGGAATCATCTCTACGCGCAGCGAAAAATACGAAAACTACGTTGGAGGGGTTCCACTCTTTGGAATGCAGCCCCGAGAGGCTAAATCGAACCAACGGAATCCCAACATCTACCGCGACTAATTCCAAATTGTCAGCGGAATGTGCTTCGGTGCAAGAGTATCTCCGCAACACAAAGACGAAGAGTTCATGAAAAAATTAGGACAGAAGATCGAGGAAAACTGAGGTTGAGTGGAAATATTGGTACAACAAATGGTAATGGGATTCAAACTTCAAGTAAATTTGTTATTAACAACAAATTCAATTTCAACTAAGTCATAATATTCCATTAATAATTAAAATTAAACAATTAAACCTACAAATATTCGGAGGCAATTTTGGATGGTTGTATTTTCAGCTCGCAACTGAATATGAATGAGTGGCCCTAGAAAGATTAAGTAATGCAAGAGTAAACGTCAGGGCTTCAAGGCCTCGCGGCAATTGGGGCTTTTAACTGAAAAGTACTCTGCTAATGTATCAAACTCTTACTGGTACTACAATCTGGTATTCTTGGATCGACAGTCAGTGCTATGCTAATACATTGCTTAAAATTGTTAAGGAATGGTATCACCGGAACACACTATATATTAAAGAAACTTTTTTCCTTTTATTAATTTTTTTATTTATACTAAATTAAGTAACTAAAATTAATCTTTTTCTGAATTTTTTTTTTTTAAATGATCCGCCTACAATTTTACTTTGGAGGCGGATTTTTTTTATAGAAACAGCTGGAGAAAACTTTGGCCCCGAGATTAATTTACATAACATCCTTTAGGTGCACAAGCGCAAATTGAATTGCTAAGGAGAGTGATTGTAACTTATAATTTTACAGAGCAGAATATTTTTGCGTTTCAGCTTATAAATTACATTTGTGTAAGTAATTTAAATAAAATATTTTATATTTTCAAAATATTAAATTTCTCATTGGATCAATTGGAATGGACAATTCACAATGTATCAAAGTTGTAAAATCATTGCCTTAATCGGAATACATTTGAATCTGTATGAAAATTTCACTATGTGGTTTGTTGATTAAACAAAAATTATCAGCTTGTCCTTCCCTCCTCTTAACTTCCTTCAGCATCAGTACCATCTGGCACTACTTCCTGTTGACCTGCATCATCAACAATGTAAGTAAAAGTAACACTTACAGCTTGTTAAAAAGAATTTGCTAGGATGTATTTGCTAGGATTGCCAGCTTGTATTTGCTAGGATGTACAAACTAAGCGCATATAGCTTTTTTTTCTTTTTTCTTCTAGAATTGGACCACAAACAACAGGGAACGTGACCGAACACCTATCACATTTCGAGTATCTTCCTCTGCTAATGAATGATCTTTGAAGTTCGTATATTTGAAATTTCAATTTCATAGTTCTCTATAATGGATATCAAATGAAGTCCTTTAGAATGCTTGATAAACTATTTTTTTAAATCGTTAAATGTTGATCTTTTGAATGCTAGTTTTCTTTCTGGGCACCGAATTTAGTAGTGACTCAGTTGGTATCCGTTTCCTTCATTTGGATCTCTTCGTTCGTATTGATTCGTTCGTATCACTTTCCTTCGGTATCATTCATTATCTTACGCAATTAGTAGAAAAATAGAAAATACAAGGACCAAAATTGACGTCACTGCACTCGGGTCTCAACTGGGTATACTGACATAATCCTCTGAGCCTCCAAAGAATTCGGTTCCAAGAAAATGACTCGAAGCGACTAATGTGTCTACATTTCATTATCCCCGCCTAGGGGCGTTTTTAACCAGTGCTTTTTTTCTTAGTTGGAATAAGTCAAAATTGCGATTGTTTTTACCACTCTGCATCTCAACAGCTTAAATGTTCGAATGGAAATGCGTGTACGTCCGCAACTACTAAATTACAAGTACCCAGCAGAGACTCTTATATCTAAATCTGACTTTTCCTTTCAAAACTAATTGCAATTATTTGGGGCACATTTTAGCAGTGTCCTCCCGCCCGGGTACATTACGAAGACGACTTGGATTCATTTCAACATCCGCCGTTTCATTAATTTGTAACTTCTTCCTTGCAGTGTTTGCCTTAATACATCACATTTTTTTTAAATCGTCTTGATTCAAAAATTTTGTTTAGAATACAAACAAACAAAACGTGTCATGCTACAACACAACATTATTTCTCATAGCACAGACAACAGTTTTATTCATTCGTCAAAAACACAATTGGGCACAACTTACACTTATTTTATTCAAGCCAATGAAATTGCTCTCTTGCAATGAAATTATCCAAAACCCCGAATTCGATGAAAATCATCAAGTTTGAAAAATAATTAAAGAAAACGCTGTAAGATTATTTATGTTTTAATCACCACTCATTCTTATTAGTGCGTATTGTAAAATAGCTAAAAATCAACCATCAGGATACGTTTTCATGGCAACAAACCCCAATGGCTTCGAGCAAAATCTCATTCTCGAAAAAAACAAAAACAAATTGAAAACACTCATAGCACGTTATTATAATTATTACAATCCGTAAATGAAAAATAACAATAATAATAATAACTAAAAGGAAAATGTGTGACCAAAATGATATGCAAAAATATTCACAAATTTTCTCAACGTACGGGAAATCGCACGTGTTTATTGATACAGCTTTCACGGTATTAAGCAATAAAGGATTCAAGCAACAGAAATTCCTTACTTCATTGTAAACTGCGCAAGAAACTATAATGATATTGGGGGGAAAGAGACGGAATAATTATTCATTTTACTCAACTACATTCGCATGAAGCTGACGCGAGATCATTATTAGAAAATATACAATTGTAATTTTAAATCTATTTACTGATTCAAGGAACACATTTTCATGTGACAATCTAGAATAAAAAACAAAACTCTTTCTTTTTTTAGAGAGAGGAGTTTTTCGGCATAAATGTGGCTTCCAAAATCTTTCATCAAATTCCCCCTGATAATTTTGAGGTCTCACAGCACGATTCTGAACGACAGTTATGCCATTCAAGAGCTTCAACATTCATTTGGTACCAAAGAACTAATCACTCTGGTGACTTCGTTGGTAATACAATGTAAAGAATTATTCCCATTATTATTTAGGCGGCACATTTCAAAAAAACCTTTATATTTCTCGAAGTTCGCGAGGTAGTCTCCAGACATTTGCCACTATATTTTTAATCTCATTAAATATAACATTTCGATCCTCTCCCCAATAAGTTATTAAAAAACACCTTCCCTAATTCGGAAAACTGTGCCCACACAACAACAAAAAGAGACTGGGATGAAATGAATGGGGGCAAAAAGGCACTGAATTTATACAGGGTTTTTGCCATGTAACGTTTTAAGCTTTACGAAGGTGCCATCTTGTGCATAAAGCGTACGATTCCGCGGGCGCCTAAATCAAACGTTTTTTTCACATGTCAATCAAATGCGGCCTTCAACTATCATGTGCCATTGGTAGTGCTTACACTGGAGGTGGTGCATCGTCCACTCCGCAATACTGCAGCATTATGCAGTACGTCCACGGCTGGTTTAGGGACTCATGAGGCCTGTAGCATTACACCACACCGAGGACTGCCTCTTCAGTCAATTGCTCTGCGACGTTATAAAACTCTATAAATAAGAAGTAAGTCTATCAGTAAGTCCATTAATAAGAAAACAAATAAGAGTCAAATTCAATTTTAGGGCATCTAATGTGACTACGGAGAAAAAAGTACTATGCATTCTTACATCAATTTTGACCAAATTGTAAACAATCTATACTAACAAAACACCTCAAACAACCATAAGCTAAAGCAGGAGATAAATTATGAGCGAAGATATCCAAACCTAAAAATTCAAATAACATTTTGAGCTTTTTCTAAAAAGGTTTCCACATGGAGGCCATGATCCGTACTTCATTTTTTGGCTCACAGCACAGCATGTCCGCATGTATTATCTGTTAAGGGATCCATTCACTTTCAATAAGCATAAGTTTTGTTTGTTGTTGTTGTTGTTGTTTTTCTTTCGAATAAATACGATCTGTGGTCATATCCCAGTGGGTAAAATGCCACAGGAAAAACCTGTCAGCTCATGGTTTGTTCAGGATGGGTTCGGGGGTAGCCTGACCTGAAGGTGCGAGTTCACCTGTATTGGGTAAAACGTTTTACGCACGACTTTTCAGTTGAGGAACGTTCAGAAAATATAGGGTGGTGGCAAATTTGTAGGTCGTATTGTATGTCAACAAGGTCATATAAAATATGTAGAACAAACAAAATGTTTAGCTCTCTAGATCGTTTTTAATACCGTCCCAGATCCGCTAATCTGAATTTTCCAACGTGGACTAAACACCCCTGTGAGATCAGAACAGTGGCGAACAGATCGTTTTTCTTACTTATTTTACCAGAAGAAGCTTTAATTTGGCGTTGGTTGACATCACTTAAAAATATTTTATTTAAATGTATCCATTCCCTAGCACTCTTGCAATGTGCCTATGCACAGGTGGGAGAACAAGTTCTTTTGGATGATTCTAATTTGTTCAAAACACACAAAAAAAATCCAACGAGACGTCACAAAAAAATTTTACTTGAAAAAGTTAGGATGTTCCTACTGCTCGAAAGTACCCGTAACAAAGCAAGGGCAAAAATTTTGGTATTTTTTTGGTATTATTTGGCACAGATTTTGTGGCGTTTTTGGGTGCTATCTCTCGGCCTACAAGGAGTATGGTTTACCTCCCCTCTTAGGGTTTGGTATTCTAAGCTTTTCTGAGAGGGGGTAATTGGGGTGAGATATCACACCCCAAGGGGCACTTGGAGAAAATACTGACCGGTGTTTGAACACCTGTGGAAGTGAAAGTTATTCCATTAAACACAAAACGCGGTCAAAAAAAAGGCACGGACAGAACTGGGCAAAAATATCTGCGGGTGATATTTGGGGTACTGTTAAACACGTGATGCGCCTACCCAAACGGTTAAAATTTACGTACCTCGTCGTGAATGAATCCCTTATAACTATGCGAAGTGGGCGCCTTCGGGATTTGGTACAGCATGAGATGCGCCAACATGGACGGGTAAAACTGTCCCGAATCCGGAGGGCGTTCGGGGCCCCTTCAAACCATAACGTTCTGAAAGTGCCGTATTTAACCAGGTTGCGAATTGGAGAGCCGCGCAAATTATAATGTGTTACTTGTGCTTCTGGGACATCTGCTCGTGATAGCTAACGAAACGTGTGTGTTTCGCGTACTCGGGAAATACAGTAAAAAGTTCAAAACTTTCTAAAAAATAGAAAACTTTTGTGGCGACATAAATCTTAGAACTTGTCAAATTGGTTAAGGCCAAAACAAGAAAGCGGAACACTTTTCAATACTATTCTTTTACGTTCTATCCTTTTATAGTTGGTTCGCCACTTTTCATTGACTGCGGGACGGATGGAGTAGTAGAGAAGTTGATAGTATATAAATTGACTGTAGTAGAACATACGTTTTTAAATTCAATAATTATTTTATTCTTCCAGCTCAACCACTCCTTCAACACATTAAAATAATTATCACCCTAAATGAGGATCTGACAAATGAACTGACATTGGGAAATAGGTCTTATTTTCTTTTATTTTGCAAAAATCGCCTTTACATAAACGACGTTTCCCCCTAAAGATTATTGGTAAAATAGTTTGTTTAAAAAATTGTTGAAGGGTAGAATATCACGAGAACGACTGCTCTAAAGCGTCGTTCGTTCCAGGCATTCAATTGCTTCCTATGGCATTTATTTATCAATTACATTTGGATACTTAAATAATCTCATCGAATGCCTTGCGACACATTAAAAAGCTATTAAGCCATACTGTGGTGGCGTACCGGATTTTTGTAGGCCTCCATGAGGGTCTTGGGGTGAAAAGGGTTAAAAATACGACTCGACCATCACCCTCGCATAACAATAAATTTTCTCATAGTGCGAAAAACGAAACTGACCGGTTGCTCACTCTGGTAGGGTATAATACCTTTCCTCTTCAACAAATTCTTTCTGCGACGACAAAGTATTCAGATTATCAAATAATCTACCACAGAATATTCCACAAGATGTTGATGAATCAAGTAAACAAGGATTTTTGTGTTTCAAGCTTAGGAAACAAAAACCAACACTTAAAAGGTAAAAAGAAAAGGATCTTTCAATGTTGATGTTTGAATCTATGAATGACAGGTAACTATCCTCCCATTCGTTAGTTAAAATTGACAATATAATTCTTGTTATAAAAGTTAATAATCAACTTCATTAATATTTTGATGAAAGCAACTGAAATGAAGCAATATATTGCAAAAGTAAATGGATTGAAAGAAAAATCATTTTTTAAACTTCTAAAGAGATTTACGTTTTAATTGGGAAATTATAATAATTAATAACAAATACTCATTAGCCAAATCCCCTTTCAGTATTTGTTGAAAACTAGTTTTAAGTATTTGCAGAGATAAATTTTCTTCTCACAGAACTGTATGAAGAATAATCATGATTCTGAACAAATTCAGAGAACAAGAAATGTATCTGGACTTCCTAGTCAGTATGTTCAGAGAAGTACATTAATGCTATTCACAATTCCTGATGCAAGAGAATACTGACAGTATTCTTTGTAAAACATTATAGCAAAATAGGCTTCTTTCATTTCAAAACATTTCTATTTTATTTTTTACTTGCAGTTATTTTATTTTTCTGCAGTGAATGTGAATGGTAACAAAATTTAGAGACATTAAGGAACATAGTTTTATTACATGTTCTTAATTTAGTTAAAATTGGCATATTCCACAATGAAAAAAAAGCAGTGTATGTGTAAACTTCTGCAACCCAATAGTTTAATTTGACAGACAAAAAACTCTAATAAACTTAATCAACCTAGTTTTACCTAACACTTTTTACTGCGTGGAAACAAGAATTTTAAAACACCCCAAAGAAAATGTAAGGGAGGAAAATGCATAGACTGAATACACAACCAAAGCTAAGACAACTGATGCCCAGGAACTTTGAATACTTTTGTAACAACATGAATGTTTTTTTCAATAATTTGTAAAAATACTTAATTTATTAGTCTCTAACAATTTAAATTTGTAATTTTCAAATAAAAATTAGTAAATTATTGACATTAAAATATCATGCGAATTCAATTCTATAAAATACCTCGAATGAACCACAAATACATGTTTACTTGAAAATATTGTCAATGAAAATTATACGATGTTGTGTACACAGAATATCCATTTTTAGACACAACGTTAACATGCATATTATGTTAAATTATTAACAATAAGATGTGTCATTCCCATCACTTTCTGGCACACACAGAACCACTAGAGAGCAAGTAAACACACTTATATTATAATTCTCAAATAGATCAGAAGAATAGTTATGATAGTTCCGTTTGATCTAGAACTGTGTTATACAAGTAGCATACCACTAACATTTTCTGTTCGAATTCCAACCAACACTAGACCCGATTTATGTATGTGTAATGACAATGCACTAAGATATATAAACCATTACAAATATCAACAATAATGCAACAAAAAAGTGAAAACAGCCAGAATTGCAGTTAATGCATGACAAGGTTTTATTCTAAAAGTGAACCAAAATTTTAATTTACATGTTCATCTATTAGCAGCTTATAGAAAGAATTTTAAAAGCAATTGCTAACCCAATCGGATATTTAGTTATTTAGCAGAGACACACGAGTAAAAGCAGGTGGCCATCAGTTTTGCTTCCGGAGAATAGTTAACATCCCACCCAAACATCATACATGGGTTTTTAATTTGGATATGAAGAGGGGGGAGGGGTCAATGTAATATAGATATGAAATTGATATTACAATCTGCTGCCCAACTTTGAACAGAGAAAAAGAATGTCTAAAAACACAAATCCTCCAATGTGAAAACAAGAATAATAATATAAAATTACTCGGATATAATTTCACCCATTAGTTATGTCACAGAATTTATATAATCATTTTATCATTCAATGCAACAGAAGAGAATGATAACAAATGATTATATTGAGAATTATAACAAGTATGTAAATGTATACGTATTGCACATCACAAACAGTTGTAAACTGCTTTTTGATGTAAAAGAAATAACACGCACATGTATATTACTGGCGTTTTACTCACGAACACAAAATTTGTTCAATAAACTTTTCTGATAAACCATGAGTCTGAGAATAGCATTCTGCCTAAACAGGTGGTTGTGTTCGCACAATTTATTTTTAATTCAACATCAAAACCTTTTACTTCGAAAACTCCCATAATGTGTACACAATTAGGAATGGAAAACTACTTTTGGAAAGGGTCATTTCTGAACGCATTATTCAAAATTAAATGTTACAATGAAAATCAGTTAAAAATGTTACACTTAGTTTTTATTACTTTTCTTCGAAATATTTTTTCGCAGGCAAATTCCACAAATGATTTCTAATTATTTGTAATATTCTCTACATAAAATATTTCTTGCATTGGCTTGGCAGTCAAACAATTCAAAAACATTTCACAGGTGCCAGGATTGCAACATCAAATTCATCATAAATTTGACTAGTTTAACATTAAGTTAACCAATTTAAGTTATCCTTAAATTTAATAATAACAATAATCATCACTGTTGACTGAAAAAATTTCTGGCGAGCTTGAAACTTCCACACACTTACGGAACACAAAATGAAAAGAAAATTCTATCTCATTCAAAACAAAACCATATTATTGCCTATAGACACTAGTGGATCTTTACCATCACAACACACGCAAAACAAATTCGTAGAAATAAGCTTCTTGGTATTATCACACTTTAGAACTTTTGAAGAATAGAATTTATTAACGGATTGAGACAGACTTTATACTTGCAGCCCATGTAGCAGAAAATAAAAATATCCGAAAGTGTTGTTTTTTTCACATTGTTAAATGAAGAGATCTTGCCATGCTGTGGATACCAGATCGACAAACAAAACTAATGAAACATGAAGTGTCATTCCAATGAGACATGAAATCTATACCTCATAAATTCTTCATAACCTTGAATTTTCCAAAAAATTCCAAAACTGAAAGTTCTCCCTTTCATCCTCAAACAAGAAAGAACAATTCTACTACAGAATAATTGTTGTTCTCGTCCAATAATTATTATTTTGCTTGTTTTTTTCTCAAAATTCAGAGCATCCTGGAATTTTTGAAAAGATCAACTTTCTTTACAATTATTGCCATAAAACTTTGGTTGCTACATTTCATAAACAACACAAAATGTTGGTTCACAAAATTTAACTCGTACACATGTGTGACTTAAAAGTACACTTCAAATTTAATTTAGTGTCAAAAGATTTGAATTCTAGATCAGAAAACAAACTAACAGAACCATAACCTGCAAATAAAAATTATTGAAGAATGTTATTTTATACTTTTTATTCATAACAAGCATACTAAAGAAGATGAGCTTTACTACAAACACCCAAGAAATTATGATAACAATTTATAACTTCAGTCCTTATTTCAGTTTAACAAGATTGATCATTTAGGCATAAAATGAACACATTAAAAAAGAGAAAGGTACGTTTTCTATGAAGAAATTGTCTTTATATTAGAGTATTTTCATAGTATTTTACAATTACTATTCGACAAGCACCAAAAAACAGATAATGTGTTTTTCTTACTGTATGTCATTTACAAACAATTGTAATTGTATATGAAAAACTTTTTTAGGATAAGTAAGCACAAGTATTCCCAGTCCACTATGATCAATATCTCTCTGATTTGCTAACCAACCAGATTTTAACATTCACTAGGTTACAATCTATGATAATTACATTTAACACTACCAATTTTGGTGTAACTAAGGATATTCATGGGATTACAAGGTTCATAAAACAAAATAACTTTATTTTTAATTACTTCACATCATGAAAACGAGAATGCCACACGAAATTACTGATAATTAATATTAATTAAAAGATCGGAAGAAAAATAATTTACAGGCTATTAAATCTTGTACGTCTTCCCGCTTAACTGAACGTGAAGGCCAAACCAGTTAACACCGCAAAAATCAATCTCGTATGTAGCTATCACATCATCTTCCATCAAGTAAATAACTTAATTAACACCCGCCTATATTCATGTGCATATTTTGAAGATCTGATCATGCTTTGTAGAACATTTCAACGAAATTAATACAGAGAAAATACTACTGCTGTATAAACCGGCCTTGAAACATACGAAAACGAACCACATAACATAACGAGCCAAGGCGTCATTAATTTACACCTCCTCACAACACGCTACGTTTAGTAATGTCCTTTTCTGTTGGACAAGATCGGCCGATGAAATAATTGTTTCTTCACCACAAATCACCAAATAAAAGAAAGAAATGTAAGCTTTTAGTACGTTTATGTTTCAATAAACAATATTTGGGGATACATATCTGTTGACATCGATCAATACTGTATTAACGCCTCGATGACATAAGACAGAAATATCACACCTATACTCATACAACTTCCGCACTTCCTACAAGACATTTGCGATTATATTGAAGCTGTGATAAGTCAGAAATCAAGAGTTCTCAGTAAAATCACTTGCGTTTAATGACGCCGACACCTAACCCTTTGAACGCTTAATGAATAATGCGCGCTGTATCGCTACTCACCTTTCTCACGCGTACGCACAAAGACAACACACAAACGAACAAAGGCAACTCTTAAAACACAGAATCAGTAAAATTTTCAGTCACAAAACACCATAAAACACAAAACTTAATTCTTCTAATAATGTCCTGCAGTCGCAGCAGTAAACTGCGAACAGCATATTAGCATACGCTCTGGCGGAAAGTGCTCAAATAATTGTATGCAGCAAAGATAGATGCGCCACTGGCGAGGAATTCAAGAAACAAGGCGCGAGCGCGCGGGTGTCCCCAGCCAGTCGGCATCCCCGCTACCTTTTGATACATACCAGTAGTGCACCACTCATACCTAACGGTGTGAATGATTGACACCAATCGTCTAGCCCAATCAGAAAAGGGTTGAAGGCAAAAAAACAGAGCGAAGAAAATGAAAGTTTCCCGAATTTATTGTGGCGGACCGGTCGGTCCAAAAATTAAGCAAATTTTTGGGTGAATAAACAAGAAATACTTTTACACGTGTGGGGTATTACGAAAAACCTCCAAATTATGCAAACATTATTTATCTCGATCGGAACATTGTTAAACCCTTCATTCTTATGAATTGCTCAATCGACTGACGCTTATTATGGCACATTTGCCAATGTTTAACGAATTTATTATAAACAAAATCCACTCTAACTGATGTGAAGCCCTGAACGAAGTTGAAATTTGCCGCCCCTAGAGTCGAAGAAGTAGAGATAAAAGGATTTATTTACTCGAGACGACTATCACAAAGTCGAATATCTTACATGAGCACGCAATAATGACATGACACAAAACAATGACAACAGGAAAAAGACTACGATCCATTAATAAATCCTATAGAATATAATTAAAGATACAAATAATTATTGCTTGTCCGAAATATTATACAATGAGAGGCATTATTTACATAGATTTTAGCTCTATGACTGATAAGAAAAAACATGTTAATCCATTTATGGCTCAAATAAAAAGATTTGGTCGCATAAATATCAATTTATGATCTAAAAATACGAAAAGAGATGTTTCACAACACATTGTCAGCAACAATGCAATGTAAATAGGAATCGCTTCTTTTCACATTTCCTGGTCGAAATCGTTCGTTTTAACAAAGTACAATAAAAATTAATATTTTATCAATAAAAAATAACTATATTTTTCATTTTCCATAATAATAATTTACATATTCTATACGTAACATGAGAGTAAAAATGATGAGGACGCAACAATAAAAATAAGTACGAATACCTTCCATGTGAAAAATCAATGAATAAAATACTCGTGATACAAAGTATTTAAATTATTATTATTATTATTATTATTATTATTATTATTATTATTATTATTATTATTATTATTATTGTTGTTGTTGTTGTTGTTGTTGTTATTATTGTTGTTTTTTGTTGTTTTATATTATTTTTTATGAACAGACAAAACGCAATGATGTTGTTCAAAGTATAGATTGTGGTATTTAGCCATAATTACAACAGTATTAATTATTATTTTTATAACAATTACAATCATGAAAACATTTAACAAATTTGTGCTGACTTTTACTATCTATAGATAGCACAAATAACGATATTCGAACAAATATTCACTTAATAGTATACTATTAAATAAACGTTCTTTTGGCAAACAGTCAGTTTCTTCTCTTTTAAAATATTTTTCGTATATCGTTTTCATTTAATAACCAAATATTTTAGTTATCATTAGTATAAAACATTCTTAACTGTTTTGTTGTTTAAATTGCAAGCAAATTTGTTAACCCACGCGGTACCTTTCAGAGAAAATAGGTACTACTCGTTAATAATATTATTTGGTCGGCGATAAATGTAAAAGAGTATCCGTATTTTCAAAATATAAAAAAATTGTCTTCACTAGTTCAATTGTTGTATTCACTAGATTGAATTATATGTTCTTAATTATATGATCCGCAGAAAACATGAGGGTACAGATATCTAAATCTGTACTTATTCGTAGGTATTAAAAAAGCATACGAAAGTATTGCATAAATTCTACACGGTGCCGTTTGTTACAAATAAATATTTAATGAATTGGTTTTAGGTAGATTTCGTGTATTGATAAAATATTTAACATTTACATGCTTTAGATCTTACCTTATGCGAAGATAATAATTGTTGTTAGACCCCGCTCTTGCTGAAAACATTCCATTTCATCCATGACTTGCAATGCACCGCAGTGTATCTCAGAATCCAATATTAGTTTATCTATCCATGAAGAAGGGCGACCAGACCAATACTCTTGGAATTCTTTTTGCCTGATCTATCATTACATAGAAACCTTAATTTTTATATTACCCGTGAATTTGAAGCTAATATTGACAACTGACGGATATTATTTGATCGACGTCACACATTTCAACAATACACAAATTCGTGTACATCATAAAGTATCTTGAAATTAACGACATACATCTTAATCCTGCTTGGAATTACTAGCGAAAAATATAATTAATGGTTTTAACTCGACGATGATAAGATGTAAAGATAACGTACTTCTTCCAACAATGTCAAGATCATACGACATTTATCCAGTGAAAGGTTTTTGATTTAGTTTATTAAAATGTTCAATCGCAAAAATACCTGTATGGCATTAATTAAGCAACAGAAGTACTTTGAAGCAAAAATCTATAATTCCATCGCTTTCTGAAAAAAGTCAATATTTTTGAACTTGCGCTGATACTGTTATGAGATTGACAATTCGAAGCATCGTCTTTTAGGTCATTTTATCCACGTGATGTTTTCTAGATTCATCACAAAGAATTGAACATGAGACAAAATAATGTTTTTTGCGAGTATCTGAAATTGTATTAATATATACTGTATATAAAATATATACTGCAACTAAAGTTGAAATGAAACGATTATTGTGTTTTCTATCTATTAACATATAAAGAAAATTTATTGCTTTATTGAGAATAGTAATGCACCTATAATTCACAGATCTAGTTGCTAAAAACGCCAATTCTTACATGAGAGAGGATCTAATGCTCAAGCTAAACCATTTATATTTTATACAATTTTTAATGCATCAAATGAATATTATAATTAAAAGTCAAAGTTAGTCAGTAATTATTTTAGTAATTATTTTATCAGATTCAGCGTCAAATTACGTTTCGCGGTACGAGTATTTTTCATTGTCCAGTTAACAATTTAACTTGACCTGAAGCAATCGTTTGCCTCTGGAATATAAATAAACGTTCATACTGTAAACGTCGCATACGATGTGCTGATTTTGCAACATCAAAGGATAAAAAGTAAAATACTGCACTCAGCAGCGGCAAACATCTTTCTTTTCGTGCGCGCAATTGAATAAAAAGAAACAACTGTTCCGAAAGTTTAAATACTGTGAACAACACGTACTTTACTATTCGCATATAGTACAATGTCGTAATATTTCTTTAAATTATTTTAAACGCCTTTTTAAAGCCCGTAGTTAAAAGAAAAAAGTGAACTGGGGAGTGTATCGATTTTACAAAATGGTATCTAACGTCCGTGTTATTGATTTGTTCGTAACCTCATGACTCACAAGGGTAACTCAAGAGATCATGCCGAATCTCTTGACACTTCACTCATCGAATGTTTTTAAGTTGTTTCTCCTGTTTGAAGTTGTTTCACCTGTTCGGAGATGCGTTATCATATTTTAAGATTAGTCGAAACACATTACTTTGATCTACCCCGCTGTCGGCATAAAATAAAACTGTAGGTTCTGCAGCATAATGTCAACTTAACGATAGAAAAAACAGGAAACACATTTTTTCCTATTACATTCGCTCGTTATTGTGATTTCCCTAGTTGATATGTAACACAACACTTCAAAATTTGTTTAAGTAAAACTGAATGTGACTATCGCTGACACGATGAGAACTTTCTTGATAGGAGTAGATTACATTAAAAAATAATGATTCCTTCATAGAATCATGAAAGAAGACTTTAGAAATCTTTCTTCTGCCTGTAATAATCGTTCAAGGTTCTCGTGAAATGAATGCTTTGAAAATTGCGTCAAATATAAAGTAAGACTAATTACAAAATATCCATAATTTTGCAGATTTATAGTTACATAATATTATCCCCAAAATGACGCACGTAAAATACTTATTTTTCAACTATGAAAATGTTTACATCAACATTTTAACGTTGAGGTTCCAATAAAAAGTTAAACTTTATCTGAATATTTATGTTTTGTCGATAATGCGCCAACAATAAACTGTCACATAATTATAAATAATCAGGTTTTCTAGTGAAAATATCTTGGCGTACTAGAAATATATAATTATAACAATTGCTTTCATTTTCTGTTAAATACGAGTAATTACTCAAATACTGACTACAAGTAGTCACTGTAATTTATTTATCTTAGATCTTTCTGCATAAAAAGTGTGTAAAAATAGTAACTTTTCTTGCTACCACTTGTTCCGAGTTGTAATGTACAGTTCCATTCCTTCGCGGGTGAGAATAAAAAAGGGAAAAGTATTGATGGAGAGATGAATCACACCACGCAAGGGTTTTGCACGCAGGCTATGCACGCAACGGCTCCACTTCCCTGTCCACGAGTACTGTGGTAAAATTCATTATAAACGTTCAGTCTTACTACTTTATGGTAAGCAGTTTTGTGATCTTGGAATAGACAGAACCTCAGTAAGTGGGTAGACTCTACTAGACGACACTTTTCTCTTCCTCTTTCTGTCCGATTTCTTTTTTCTTTCTCTTCCCTGCTCTCTGCCCCCACTCACCCGTTCTCTCTCTTCTCTCTCCCTTCCTCTCTCTCCCTTTCCTTCTCTCGCTTTCCCTCCTCCCCTTCCCTCTCTTCCTCCATCTCTCTCTATCTCCCCCTCTCTCTTTCTCTCTCTCTCTCTCTCTCTCACACACACACATAATTTTCGGTGTCCGAGATCCCCAATTTTCGCTCCGAGATCAATATCTCGAGGGAGATTTTCCCCACTATTACTATCCTGTGTCCATATCGCGTGTTTGACAAAGTAAAGAAGTCCGTAGCTTGGTGTAGAACGTTCACTGTCGGGGGCGGGGGGATACAGGTGAACGGACGAAGGGACAGATAAACTGACATTTATATGTTGTTAGACACTCACAAATACTTTTTTTGATTTTTTAGCACAATTCTCTTTGGGATGTAACACTTTTTTAGAGTCTGGTAGGTTTCGTAAAACCATCGAAAGAGAACCATTTTTCAAACGATTTTAATCCATACATTGTAAACCATTGTACCTACGATTATGTATAATAAAAGGAGGTGACAGAGATGGAGGCTGGGCGTGAAAAATATTGTGGGAATGTCAAAATTAAACAACCTCAAGCCTGAGGTACGTCGAATTTGTATACAGACAGATACGTATATAGAATCTTTTTAACATACACTTATCTTTTAAATAATACATTTTTAATTCTTTCGTAATTAATTTTTTTTTCTGTAGAACAGTTTTTTTTATTTTAATAGGTTCCGTTTATCTATCAAAGTATAACCGACCATCTTTCGCACTTTGTCAATCAATTCTACATTTCACGCGTACTACGAAGAAAAATCAAATCTTCACAAAACCGGCGCCATCTCAAGGTAGTCCTATGGGAGTTGACGTAGGGAGGTAGAGGCTGAAGTGTTGGGAGAGGCGCATTAAAACAAAAATGTTCTTTGGATGATTTAGGATGTTCAATGACGATGGAGCATCAGATGGACGGACGTATGAATTAACACACGAGTGTGTAGAAGGGGAGTATGTAGGGGTATATAAGCAAACATATACGCTAGACAGATATAGGCTTTATTGAAAACAAATATTTATTGGTAGCACTCGTTTACGGACATTGACGGAAAAATGCATACACCCATTTTTTGCACTATTACCTCGGGGTTCATTGTACACCTCGTGCGTTCTACAAAACCAAAAGAAATTAACACAAAACCAAAGTTGTCGCGATATGGTGGGAGAGCAAGGAGAAGACGACAAAGGTGACGGCTATGTTCTTATTACTTGTAAATCCCATTGTTCAACAAAGGACACAGTTGGCGAGTGTGAGTCACAGGGAGACATACGTGTATACATACATACATACGTTATACATACCGTTTTGAAAACAATTCTTTATTAACACAACTCTTTTCCGGACCTTTGACAGACCCAAAAAAACGCGAACATCCATCTTTGGCACTAACACCTCTAGGTTCATCGTGCATCTCAAACATTTTACAAAGCATACAACAAAATCATCAATAACCAAAGCCGTCGCAAGATGTCAAAGGGGAGCGGAGACGGACATCAACAGCGGTGGCAATGTTCCTCTTACCTGAAAACCAAAATAACGAAGTCCCACGAGCGGTGTAGGTTGGAGATGAATCCAGATGGCTGCTTCACAGGCAAAATGGGGAAAACATGTGTGTAGAAATATATTCAAAACTGTTTAGTATCGACAGCGTATGATACGAATCGGCATATACTACATGTATGGGCATGAACATTGTACATCTTTTCGTTTAAGGTGAAGTACATACAGAGAGATAATTATTCTTTATTTGCACAATTCTTTCGAAAACAGTCTTTTCAAATCAATTTTTTATTGGTACAACTCTCTTCCGGACCTTGAGTGGTTCCTTACAGCCCTTATAAAACGCATATCCACCTTTCGCACTGCCCCGCCCCCATCCGCACCACGCCCGTCCTACAAAGGCCAGGCGACACAACGCCACCGCGTTGGGGGCGTGGCGGGCGGGTGAAGATATTCGGCGTGGGCGTAGGCGCCGGGGGGGGCCGGGTGGCGCGGTGTGAGCGGGGGAGCGTGGGCGTAGGCGCCGAAGTAGGCGTTGGAGTGGGCAAGGGCGAGGGTGTAGACGCCGATGCGGAAGCGGGTGCATGCGCGAGAGAGCGGGAGGCGCCGGGGGCGGGCGTAAGCACGTGGGCGTGGGCGTGGGCGCGCATGGAGGAGGCGGGGTCAGCTGGCGAGCAGGCGCCGCACCGTGTCGCCCTTGGCCAGGTCGAGGGGCGTGCGGCCGCCCAGGTTGCGGAGGGAGGCGCCGGCGCCGGCTGCCAGCAGCGCGCGCACCGACGCCTCGTTGCCGCTCAGCGCCGCCTCGTGCAGCGCCGTCGCCCCCTGCGCCCGCACGCGCCCTCACCTCAACACCTTCTACTCCGACAGAGCTATCCCGGACACGGCTATCCATCCGGCCATCCATACAAACATCCCGACTTTCAAGATAAAAACTTCGTATACCTCGAGAGCGTGGGACGGGGAGCGATAGCTCAGTGCATCAACTGATGTCACTGCAGCGCCTCTGACCGGGAGGTCCTAGGTTCCCACTCCCCACGGCGGCAGGATTTTCGACACTCGCTTTTCAGCTAGGTCGAATTCAGTCGCTGTCTGGAGGAGAATTCTAGCGGACGGCTACTCTGATCGGGAGTTTTCCGTGGTTTCTCCGATCAACACGAGGCGAATGCCGGAGCAGTACCCTAACAAATGGGTCACGGACCGCGCGCGATCTCTCCTTCCCCTTCCTTGTCCTATCCTCTCCCATTACACACACACTTACACTAACATGCACTACACTACCACATATGACGGGAGACCGGTCGGGAGCCTAGAGCTTGTCCCGGCTGGGGCGGTGCCCCGATGGAGGGAGAGTCCTGGTTAGGGGGAAACCCCACTAGCCGACGGTAGGTCGGTGCCGGATCTCGCCATCCAGCGGGGGAAGATGACCGCCATCTCCCGTGAAAAAACATGCACTACAGTAACGGGACTAATGACCAGAGCAGTTGACGCGCCCGGAAACATGAATAAATCAATCAATCAGTCAATCAATCGAGAGCGTGGGCTTCCGCGGCCGGGGCCAGCAACTACTTGGCTGTCCGGGAGACGTCGCGTTCTAGGCACAGGTGCCAACGTTTCAGCTGACACTCTGCGACCTTCCTCAGGGCGACATGCATGTCGTCCATAAGCATTTCATTCTGAGGAAGGTCGGCCTAAACGTTTGCACTTGTGCCTAGGTTCTGGCGTCTCCCGAACAGCCAACTAGTTATTGCGTGTATCTCCTCGCCATCTGCACTAATTTTAACTCTTTTTAAAATAGCGCTTATAGACCTTAATCCTGACCTGTGTGCAATGTTCAAAAGAAATTTAAACAAGGATTCTATGATCGAAAATTCGAAATCGTACTGCTGAGATACTTTTCTTTCCTGTACTGTAGTTTAAGGATGAAAAGTAGAATACAAAAATAAAACAAATATAAAAACAAACAATAAAATAGCAAAGATTAAAAGAGAAAAATACGAGAAACAGTAGAAAGAGAGTAGAGAAATAGAACTTGAGCACGTCAGGCACGACGGACACGTGGCGTATTGACAAGCGCATGCTTCTTGCATTGCTAGGCCCGGCTTCGATCCCTGGCCGGTCCACGCCAATTTGTACCAATTTGTGATGGGGAGAGCAAGCTCTCAACAGGTCTTCTCGCGGTTGTCCCGTCTCCCTTCTCAATCTACCAAACCCCTGCCCCCCTCGTCATTAGCAGTATCATCTACTTATTCAATTATCTCTCAGGAGCCTCCATGACCTTAGTAGATGAAAGGTGCCTAAACTCCAATCAATCAATAATAATTATAACCTCTGGCGTGTCGGCGCATACATATACCCTCTGCCTCTGGAACGCCCCTTGGGGTCGGCGGTCATTACAAAAGGGATAAAAAGGATTTTGAAGAATAAATTTAAGCAAACAGCGTACACCTTGAGCGTAGTACTGCAGAAATATCCGGGGCAGTTCTGTAGTCCGGGGCAGTTCTGTAGTCATCTTCCCCTGCTGGATGGCGAGATCCGGCGCCGACCTACTGTCGGCTAGTGGGGTTTCCCCCTAACCAGGACTCTCCCACCAGCGGGGCACCGCCCCAGCCGGGACAAGCTCTAAGCTCCCGACCGGTCTTCCGGAATATGTGGTAGTGTAGTGCATGTTAGTGTAAGTGTGTGTGTGTGTAAGGGGAGAGGATAGGACAAGGATGAGAAGGACAGATCGCGCGCGGTCCGTGGCCCGTTTGATAGGGTACTGCTCCGGCATTCGCCTGGTGTTGATCGTAGAAACCACTGAAAACTACCGATCAGAGCAGCCGGCCGCTAGAATTCTCCTCCAGACAGCGACTGAATTCGACCTAGCTGAAAAGCTAGTGTCGAAAATCCTGCCGCCGTGGGGAGTGGGAACCTAGGACCTTTCGGTCAGAGGCGCTGCAATGACATCAGTTGATGCACTGAGCTACCGCTCCCGGTCCATGCGTACGAGCTACCATTCGGTTCTCGCTTATATCCGTATGGTTCGTTCATATCCCATCCACCCATACACCATGACATAAGGAGACTGACCGTGCGGATGACGGCCAAGACGCGACCTGGGCTATAACTCCTTCGGAAAGGAAGTAGGTAGTATTATAATGGCGGAGAAGCATCTGTCACTTGCGGCCAGCGTGCTAACCTTTCCCTTCCCTTTGACGTCACAATGTCAATTTCACTCTTTTTGCTGATTTCGTGAGGTTTTCTCGGAACACCCTCGCTGACCTTACTTCTGATACACTGTTGCTCCATGATTATTGCCATTTACTGCTGTAGTAACTTATCATCCCCAGGATTGTTTGATGACAACACCTTGAAATATTTCAATGTCTGATGGGGACGAACTTGCAACTACTTGTGACAGCGTAACCTTCGCCATTGCACTGCGTCGGAGTACGTGAAAGCAGGCAGTTTTTTGGTATGTTCACAAGCTTCTTCCATGTGTTCATATTATGAGACTATTTTCATTCTTTATAAATAAAGAGATCTTTTCTATTCTTTATAAATAAACACACGTTGTCCTATTATTCATCATATTTTGTTATGCTGATTATTTGTACTCGTGTTTCTTTTTAAGTGTATTCTATTTTTTCGTTCAACGAAGAGATGATTAAATACCAGTAATAAGCCACTTAACCTCTCTGATTTTAATACAAATCAAAACAAAATTTCGTTTATTCTTACTTGATTAAAAATTATTCATTAAATAAACATTAATTTTAGTTGAATTCCTCGGAGACAAGTTTATTTATAAAATACCGTTAAAATTAGAACAAATTTGTTCTCCCTCTACAACTGTGAGCCGTTACCAAACTGCACGCTTTGAAAAGTCATTTCCGACAAATCCCCATCTTGAGGACCCATTGTTTAACACCAAGCGCTCGCAAATGAAACATTTTTGTTTTAAAGTAGGGGGAGGGGGAGAGGGTGTCTCCTTTTTTTTCTTCTTTTTGTTGCGCTTTTTTCCTCTCCATCCCTCCCTCCCTCCTACCTGACCGTGGTGGTCCGTGGCCAGCCGCCGCTTCTGAAGCCCTAATCCGATCCACCCTCCAGTGGGCGCGCCCCTGAACGTACCATCATTCACCTCGCATCACCTCCGCCGCCCCCGGGAGCCTCCCCATTCACAAGAGACGTAAACGTACTACTACTCGCGGGTTACGTGAACGCCCGCGAAAGCTGCCGCCCCGCCGCCCCGCCACCCCGCCGCCGCGCTATCCTACTCAATGGAACCATTCACGACCGTTTACTTGAACATAAACGTTAACGATAACGATCGGCATTAACATGAAAGTTCGCCAGCTACCAAGATTCCGTGTTCACGTTAACATACTGCATATTTCGGAAAACGCACCTACTACTATCGCGTGTGCGAATCGTAGAGTTATAGCGCATGAAAAGGAAACGTTTACGCGTTACAATGGAATATTCGAATGAAAAAGGGGGATTTCCTACTCGAAATAACTGCCTTTAAATCATTTGCACTTTCTTTCCGTGGGCATTGGTGGTTTCATTTAAAATAACTTTATTTGAGAGGCAATAACCAAATACGTAACGTTTCAAGAATAATGTAAATAAATTCTGGAGTGAATATTACTTAGCAAGAGTAAATGGTAATGCAAACAGTAATAGTATGCAAAGTGTTATACATAACTTTTTAAACACCACTTAAAATCTAAATTAAAAAATTGTCTCCTTTTGAAAAAGAAGGTGAGATAAGTGAGGCAGAAAACGGGTGGAGAGTAAGTGAAAAAGGGATACAGTGAGAGAAAACACTTGGCGAAAGGATAAGAGTGAAATAAGATTAAAAATAAAGTGACAACTTGAAGAATTAGTGGAGAAAAAAGGGACAGAAAATTAAGAAAGTGAAGACAATGAAGCCAAAGAGAGTGAAAGGAAGAGAGGTAGATTACAGATGGAGGGAGAAAGTAAAGTTCTGAAAGATTGAAGAAATCGAAGTGGCATTGAAAAGGATTGAAGAGGTTCCGCATCCTTGGTTGCGTTTTCAGTTTCTCACCCGATGGCACTTAGTGAATAAACTGCTAAATGATGATGCTAATATAATAAAACACAATATAAATGATAATGGACCAACAGTGGAATGAGAGGGAGAGGAAACGGGAGGGCAAGAAAAATTCCGCGCCTCCCTCGTATCCAGTACAAATTCCACTTTAAGTGGCCAAGAGTACTGACAGAGAGAATAAGTATAAAGAAAAGTAACGAGAGCTTAAAAAAGAGATTGAAAAATTAAAGGGGGAAAAGAGAGAGAAGAGAGAAAAGTGAAGAAGATGAGGAAAATGAGGAAAAGGGAATGTAGAAAAAAAGAAGAAGGAAAAGGAGGAAAAGGAATTGAAGGAGACTGAATTATTAAATAAAAGGGACTGGAAAGAGCGCGGCGAAAACGAAGGGTAGCGAAGAGATAAGCAGGTTGAAGAGACAAAAAAGAGAGAAAAGAAAGGCAGAGGAAGGGAAGAAGAGAGTATGAAGTGGTAAAGAAAAGTGTTCCATGGTAGTGAAGAGTGGGTGAAGAGGGCGTGAATATGGCGAAAAGTGTGGGTGAAATGGGGGTGCAAGGCGAGTGAAGCGTGGGTGAAGAGCGGGCAAAGCGCGCGGGAGCGAGCGACCTGGCCGTCAACGCCGGCGCGCAGCAGGAGGGCAATTTGCGGTAGAAAAGAGTGAAGAGGATTTGGGGATGGAATGGAGAGTGGGCGAATTGCGAGTGAGCTCGCGACCTGGCCGTCGCGCCAATGCACGCAGCAGCAGGGCAATTTGCGGGAGAGAAGAGTGAAGAGGGCTTGGAGATGGAGTGGAGAGTAGGTGAAGACTGGGTGAAGTGTGGGTGAAATGGAGTGAATTTGGATGAAGCGGGAGTGAACCGTAAGCGTAGAGTGAAGCGCGAAGGACTTGGTAGTTGCACCACTGCACGACGACTCCGGCGCGCAGCAGCAGGGCGACGCAGCGCGCGGCGCGGGCGGGCGGCGCGCCCGGAGCGATGGCCGCCAGGTGCAGCGCGGTCTGGCCGAAGCAGTTGGGCGCGCGGGCGAGGGCGGCGCCGCCGCGCGCCGCCAGCTGGGCCAGGGCGTCGGCGTGCGCGTGCCACGCCGCCCAGTGCAGCGCCGTGTTGCCCTCGCAGTCGCAGTGCTCCGGGGGCGCGCCGCGCTCCAGCAGCGCACGCACGTCGCCCGCACGCCCCTAAACACCCGACACCACCCTCAAGCCCCACACACCCCACTCATCTTTCACTACACTAGAGTCGATCGCGCCCGAGCTCCTCCACTGAGGAGCAAGCAGCGGGCCAGGCCATGCCAAGAGGGCCACCCATTTGATCAGCCCTGTTCTAGCTGTCAATCTTCTCGAAACAATGTTATCACCAATAAATGTTTGCCCAACAACGCCCCACAACGCTCACCCACCCCTAAATACCCACAATCACCACCTCCTAAAGCGCCTCTCGCACAGCGAGTTTCATTCTGACTCAGTTCCGGCCAGGCTGCACGCGGTGGCCTGCATGCCACTCACATTTAACTACACTAGAGCCAATCGCGCCCGAGCGCCTCCCCTCCAGTGGGAAGCGAGCCAGACAACACACCCATCGCCACGCTTTCAATCCCCTCTCGGAACGACAAGGCTCGAGCTCAGGCCTGCTCAAATGTAAGGGTTTCGTCCACGCTGCATGTGATGGTCCGCGTGCCCCTCATCCTTCACTAGACTAGATCCCATCGCGCCCACGCGCCCCCTCTTCTCCTGTCTCAACGAGCAGCGAGCCACACCGTTCTCCCCCTCCCCCGGGGGCTGACTCAACAAACAGCGGGACACATCGCTGGCCAGCAGATAAGCGCTGCGCCAGGGCATGCCTAATGGCAGCCGTTAAGCAGCCCTGATCTAGATGATTGTCGAAAATATATATTTTGACATGTTGGAACTCTTTGTTGTCAGATCTACAATATAATTAAAAGTTATCAAATTTGTGTTGTAGATAATCTTCTATAAAAAAAAAGACAGTGGAATTTGCATTTTACGTACCTTTATTACGTACCTCCAAACTTTCAAAATGCTCCCCTGTAAAATTTCCTCAAAGTTGGATAGAACTTCATTCTGAGACTAACTCCACGGATGGGGTTCTCAGAGGGTTCTATGCGTATCACCAGTAATATGTAAAAGCTGGCACTTCAGGTAGTAAGGTGGAAAACCTTTACTGAAATGGGTAACCTACAGCTGAACTGAACATTGAAAACTAGTGGTAATGAACGAATGCAACACAGACTGATGCCAACTCTTAATTCAAATAAAATGTCCTTGGTATTAGCTCACCAATGCAGGCTCCACTTTGAAAAGACGTTGCATGGCCTTCAAATATCACATGCAAGAGAGAAACATCAGCTCTCCATCTGTGTGCTTTGTTTGAAAAGAAAATCTCTCAATTTCTTATATTTCAGGTCGGTGGTTCGGCAAAATTTTTAAAATATCAAGTAACTGACATAAAAACGGGACCCTTGCGGAAGGTGAGTGTTTTTTGACTCCAGAACTCAAAAACTCGTAAATGTGCAACAGCTGAATATAGAATTTCCCCACCACAGGGCGCATTAACCAGTTTTAAGAGAACAAATGTAGAATTTAGTAAATTACGGAATATGTAAATCGCTTCACGCACATGCAACCCGCGTCACAAGTTACGCTGCAATACATGTTATCATCGCACTTATCTCGAGCAATGTGCATGCTGGACCCTTAAAACCCGATTTCGAAGCACCTCGCCGCGTCAGCGTTATATTTCTTGGGTGGACATCTACAAAACCTGTTTTGACCTCTGTGACATTTTTGGAGGCTTAAACCTTCCAGGTACCCCCACTCGGTAGCACGGGTACTCAAAAAACGTGCAGAGTCGCGATATTTATGTAAACTTAAATTGAATATTTGATATACTGTGCAATCGAATCACACATGCATATCGTTTTTTGTTAATAAATTCTTGGCAATACTACAATGTTTACCCATGCGCTGGATTGGGCCTACTAATGTAACAAACATTTAATTGTATCTCCAAAGCGCCTGTAAGTACTCAGTTTTACCAGTTTGGGTTTACCGCATCTCGTACTTAAGAGAGTGGCGACTGCGCGATGATAATTTAGTCATTAATTGTTAATTATAAATAAATAAAACTCTACATGATGAGGTACGGGATGAATAAAATCTACGTTTACGTTCGAAAAGCAACGAGCGACCAACTCAGCACTCCTTCTCACGATACTTACAAAACGATTCAGAGAATCGATATTTTCAAATGAGCTGAGCATCCCTAGCGCTGGCATCCGGCGGTGCCAACCTCTTCTCCCAAATGTTTTATAGGCACGTTTTTTAAGATGCAGTACATCACCTGAGTTGATCGCGACCGATGCCAGGAATGCCGATATGGTTAAAATATTCCGACGGAGATCCCGATGTGTGTGTTTCGAAGCAGATTCCTCCGTAGCTAGGCCTGCTCCTGTGATCTTAACCCGTGAACGTCTGCGTTTACCCTCTGCGGACGAGATGGAAGTCGCCTCGGAAACGCAAAAACCCGACTTCGCTCCCTCAGGGAAGGCTGATATTTCCCTCTTGTACTGTCGCGAAAACCTACGCCATCTGATGCTCCTGAACGATTTCGTAAAGTATTAACATATAACAGAAGGCCATGCATGAAGTTCAACACAGCCGTCGGTAGATGTTTCAATAATTACTGAACTCTAATTAAGCAATTTTCAGTATATAACATTATTGAGTAATTGCCAATAACAAATAATTATTTGTTTTAATGAACAGTCTCATTATGAATTGTTTAAAAACAACAAATTAATTACGATAATCATATTTAGTAATTGGCTAAAAACAGATCTGGGTTATTACAAGAAGCGTTTATAATACCATACCGCGAGTTTGTTTCCTCATTATTCTTTTTACTTCGTAAATTATTTTCCTAGTTTATTTAAAACGGGAATGCTCTGCTAGAGGAAATCGTAGTCGGTATTCCTCGTGCGTTGGACAAGAAACAGCACAAGGATGACGGCTCAATTGTTCTCAAAAATTTGTTCAAGAGATGAACAAAGCCGTGAATAGACGAAGGAAACTTCACAGCTTTTTAACACCCCTTCACTTTCACCACGTTCATGATATCTTCGCATTTAAGAACTTGAATGGATCTTTGCTCAGAATGTGAAATAAAGTGGAAGTAATATTAAAGTGCGTATAGAAGTAAATTTAAAGGTGCATATCTTAAGCGTGTACGAGAAGAAACGAAACAGCATTCCCTCTAAACCATTACGCATCCTCTAGAAACAATAACTGATCTCATGCATTGCTCTCTCCCAGATTTACCAGTGTACATTGGAGTATCGATGTGGTTAGGTGTCAATCTTTTTAGAATTGAAATAAGAGTACGACTCCTCAACGAAGCTGAATATTATCCATGCTAAATGGTGATATCTGATACGAAATCGTGAGTATGGAGTAAATAAAAAATACATTCGCTTTTAGGAGACAGCAGAACACAAATGGAGGGATTACAAATAAACGTTTTCATCAAATTTCTGTTGTTGTTATTGTTGTTATTATTATTATTATTATTATTATTATTATTATTATTATATTTTAGATTCAGTATCAGAAATCAACAGCTTCAATCACATGAACGGTAGTAAATTCTGACACAGACGACCGTTTTCTCATGGAACCTTGGGTGCTGAGGTATCATAAAACAAGATAACGTGAATGGGCCGTTTATTTTCTGGCAATGAAAGAAGCGTTCTCATTTCCCTTCTTTCCTTAAATGTCTCTCCCTCTTTCTCTATCTGAACTTTCCAGACTATCTACCTGACTGTCTGACTGCTCGCCTGTCATTTTCTGTGTGTGTTCGATATGATTGTATTGCATCCTGCGAAGAAGAGCATACGGGCATACGGACTATAGTTGTCCCTTTACAAATTACTTTGACATTCAAGCCCCATTCCATATTTACTTTGTATGTATGTAAGTCACGATTAAAGAATTGATAAATATATGAAGTTATATTATGTTTTTATATAACTGTTATTATTACAATGAAAGAAACAATTCTCCCCAAACAATGGATCATGACAGCTCACCATCGCCATTAGAGATGAGTTGGTTTTTTTTCTCTCGGAAGTCTAACAATAATGAGAGTGCTTTTGTTTAAATTGTTACTCAAATGTTCAATTGAATTTCCTACAGGCACACAGAATAACACTGTATTTTATAAACAATATAGAAATAGATATTTTCTCGAAGTAATTACGTTCTGTGTGTGAGTGTGTGTGCGTGTGTGTGTGGGAGAGAGAGGGGGAGAAGGAGAGAGGAGAGAGAGCGTCGGTGTGTGTGTGTGAGTGTCGTGTGGGCAAGTATTTACGCGAGGGTGTCAGTGTGCGTATGTGTAGGTGTCAGAGACAACCTCTCTCCCAACACTCACTCACACACACACACGCACACACACGCACGTGTCTCTCGCACGAGGGAACCCAACCCGCTCGCCCCGCCGCGATGTAAACCAATACAGCCCCGGGCATTGTCCGCGCCGCGGCGCGCCGCCACGTGCGTCCAAGCACTACCTCGGACGCCGCCGTGAGCAGGTCCTCGCCCAGGTTGCGCCGCCCGGGGGGCGGGGGCAGCAGCGGCGGCAGGGGCGTGGGCTCCACCAGCACGGGGTTGACGACGAGCGGCGGGGGCGGCGGCGGCGGCGGGGACAGAGCCACTGCGGGGGCGGCCGCGGGATGCGCCTTATCTAGGCTGTGGAAGGCATTTTCAAATTAATTCAACATTAAAAAAATTCAAAACGCCGGTGTTTGGGAGAAGGAAAATGAACATTTAGGATCGGAAGCAAAGCATTCCTCCACGGTTCAAGAGAAACTGAAGCCAAGACGGGGTCATTGACCCGCAAAATATTATAAATGTTGTTATAGGCTTATTCAGCCTTTTAGAATTATACGATACGAAAATTAAGTAATGCATTGTTATCACTGTAATAAAACAAATATAATGTTCGTATACGATACTAATCGAAGTCATTTATTTGTATAAAAATAGTGATCCAGAAGAAAGGATTGTACCTGAGATTTGAACACGTCCATCGATTTTAAATGTGGAACATTATTTGGGTAATGTGATAAAAAGATGTAGGTCTGTAAGGAATACATAAGGATTTTTGCAGTGGGTTGTTGATACCATCCGACATACATCTGACGACTGTTATAATTACGTCGAGTGTCATAATTGACGATAACTGCATTACATGAAAGAAGTGTTTGGAAATTAAAATGCAAGTCTCAATTTACCAAGAATAAGTATGTAAACGATGGCTATCTTTCTTTTTTTTTTATTTCCGTCAGTTGATCCCGGCACGCCACGAACGGTCGTCCGTTTACCTCGCCACGCCTCTGGCCGCGAGGGCGTTGGCGGGCGCGGGTGGCGGCGGTGGCGGCGGCGTCGGCTGCGGGATGGACACGGAGACGACGGACGCGTTGTGGGACGAGCAGGCGACGGACGGCGTCGACGTGAAGGACGAGGTGCAGGCGGACGGGGCAAGCGACGCCACCGAGTCTTCGGCCGCTGCCGCCCCCGCCCGCTCCGCCGCCCGCTCCGCCGCCGCCGCCCGCTCCGCGCGCTCCGCCGCCCGCTCCGCCGCCGTCGCCGCCGCCGGCCACCACGCATGCGCCACCAGCGTCCCCACCTGCGAGCACACGGACGGACGGCCCGCCGGTCGGGCGGGGCGGCTCGGCCGCGCCGCGCCGCGCTGCGACGGAGAGCGAACGCCGGCACAGACAGAGACGGAGAGCGACAGAGAGGGAGCGGCGGAGCGGGCGCGACACCACACCACGCCGCCCCGCCCCGCCCCTCCCCTCCCCCCCCGCCCCGCGCCGAGCCACGCCGCGCCGCCAAGGAAATGAAAAGAAAAACCAAGGATGGACATTCTCACTCGTTCTCAACCGCCGGCCAACGGAGATCCGTTGGTATGTTCGAATGGTGTTTTGAATCTCGTGAATACAATGTTTAACCTAATTAATTAACCGGTAATTAATACCCTTGAGGGCGACAGCGAGAGGGAATGAGTAACAGGAGGGAGGGGGGAACGAAGAACAGGGTGCGGCACTGCCCAGCGCAGCGGCGCGCCGAGCGAGAAATGAAAAGAATAACCAAGGATGGAGATATTGTAAGACTCCTGCTCAACCGCCACGGAGCGTCCGGTCAACTCGGGTCCGTTACTATTTTCGTGTGCGGTGCATCTGATAAGTACGATTTGATATGGAATTAATTAACCCAATAATTAATAGTTTTAAGACGCGGGAGACGAAACTGATTCCGAATCGTGATTAATGTGATTTTAATTACACATTTAGTCGCATTTACACTACCTAATCATCATTTAAGAACGTAATACTCCGTACAATACACATCGAAGCAGCCTTTTAAATTCAATATTACTATTTTAAATACATATCAATATTGATTTTTACTCCTATGATCATGGGCGTGCGCAGGCTACAACAAGAGGGGGGAGGGCAAAATCCTTTCTGGCCCCCTATAGCATTGACCTTTTGTATTTACATACGCCATATTTTATTAGAAAACGAAATAAAATTTACTACAAGGAGAATGAAATTATACCTTTAATGACTCAATTAATAAATATATTTGATGCTGGACCATTTACAGGGTTGCCGGAAAGTTTTGAGGGCTTCTTGTAAATCTCCCAAATGTAAAACAATTCCCTACATTGCCGGGTTAAATAAGAGAATAATCACACACTCAACATATTTACGAAAATAAAGCGAGTTATTACAAAGGGCAACAGGGTCCTTTTCGAAATTTCATGGTTCCTGTTCCTCCCCCCCCCCTGTGACCAGTTATAACAATGGCAATCATTGAAATATATTACACTATTCGATTCATAGATAATACTTCTGGACTCTTTCGGGATTCTAAATACGCGGCTATAGTAGATTCCAGATCAGTATCTGCTCACAGAAACTTCATTCAAAATGCTTTGTGTCTCAAATGCCACGGCGTATTTATATAAAACTAAACTCGATTCATTTCTATGCAATATTTAAAAATAATATTTTTAATGTAAACACATTAAAATGAGGATGTTTTACTGTACTTTTATTGCGTCCGTCCACTAATTCAAGGAGAGAATAATTCGTCGACCCGAGAACCATTGATGTATTGATATATTGGGAAGATGCGAATATGCTATGTGAGGAAACAAAGAGAAAATAATAAAAAGCACATTCTAACAGATACGAAAAACAGTGGAAAGCAGAAACTAAATGAATAGAATAGGTCACAACGGCAAGAGGAACAACAAAAAGAAATTCGATGAGGATTTGAAAATGGAGAGATTGGAACGAAGAACGTGAAAGAATGTTAACTATAAAAGCAATAGGAATCTATGGACTCATACCAGATCGTACCAGAATGGAGTGAGATAAAAGACCGGCAAAGAAATACACACAAGAGGGCAGGCCCATAAATAAACACGCAGGACGAGGAGACGACTTGTGTGAAAAAAGAAAGAAAGTTAAAAGGAATGCTAAAACGAGAGAACCGAAACAGATGGCAGAGGCACGCACGTCCAGGAAGGTGGAAAACTCGTAAAACAGAACGATAATATGGGCAAAATAGTGAGATCAAAGTATGAACTGTTAAGAAAAATATGTGACCAAATTTGAAACGGCAGTTCATGCAATTAAAGGCAAAAGAAATAAGGAAGAGAAGGAGACAATGAACAAACAAAAATCGATGATCTGATCAGGTATTCAGTTCTGAACGTAGATTGTTTTGGAATTTTAAAATAGCAAGTCCACAGCAATATAATGAAAACAAAATTGATATTTTTACTCATTATAAAGAGGCTTGAGAGAGAGAGAGAGAGAGAGAGAGAGAGAGAGAGGGAGGAGGGAGAGAGAGAAAGGAACTAACTAATTTCCAATAAATCCTATTGTTCTTACATTAATATTTTGTTTCAAAACATTAAAAAAAGAAAGAAAAATTCCACCGGTATATTCTTCATTTTTCCCACAACAACAAAACAACAACAACAACAACAACAACACTCATTAATGAATGTGTAAGTCGCATTCAAATGTATTTTAAGTGTCAAAAAAGTAATAATAATATATTTATCTAGTGTTTATTTTAATACATACTTTAGATGCAACTAATTAATTAATTAAGCAACCTACAGAACTTAATCGTGTTAACATTTAGCCTAAACCTCATAGTTTTGTCAATTTTATATTCCATTCTAAGGCAACGTCGCACGAAAAAACAAGTTAAAAAAAACGAATTTCGCCTGTACATTTTTTTAGCTCCCCAGCGCCGCCCCCGACACATTAATGGCACCGGGGGCCGCCCCCCACACATCTGTAAATCCGGCCGCCCCTGCTTTGTCCCAGCAGCGAGCAGCCCGCTCGCCTCTCTCCCCTCGCGAGCGAGAGCACCAGCCTACCGCGCCGGGCGTCGTGCACGACCGGCCCCGCGCCGCGCCGCGCCGGCCGGCTGGGTGCCTGGGTGCCCGCGGGCAGCGGCGGCGGCGGCGGCGTCAGCGGCCGGCATAAAAGAGGCCATGCTGTGCGTTGTGTGTTTCTTTTCAGAGCCTCCTCCACCACCTCCTCCTCCTCCTCGGCCTCCTCCGCCTCCCCCTCATCCCGCGCCGCGTCTCCTTCCCACCCTTCCGTTGTTTCCCCGCGCGCGCCGCCGCCGCCGCCGCCGCCGCCGCCACCGCCGCCTTCGCCGCGACGCGGACCCGGCGCGGGCGCGACGCGGGCGCGACGCGACGGGCGCGACAGCTGAAAGCCGAATATCGATTTCGCACGCGGGCCCTCTGGATGAGGGGGGAGGGCAAGGGGGGAAATGGGGGGGGAGAAGGATCGCATGACGGGAGCCGTATAGCGTTTTTTTTTTTTTTGTTTTGTTTTTTTACGTTTTCTTTTTAACCGATTCCGAAACTATCGAGCATCGACTTATGATGAAACGGGGGAGGGCTGCATGGTTCAGCCTTGTTAAGCGTACGTGCGAACTGATCGCTACGCCATGGCGTGTTTATAAGCGCCCTAAACATAGATAATTTTTTTCTTTTCAAATGCGAGAATGAAATATACTTTACATTAGTGTATGAGTAATATTCGCGAAAATGTATCCCCAGTGTTAGCGGGAGTTACATTATGTGCTATTTCTAAAAGTAAACAATAATTACACGAAACATTTTTTAATTTAAAAAAAGTGGAAGATTAAAATTACATATTACAATTATTATCAGGGTCATTTTCGGTAATTCCGTAATTATTATTATTTGTATCAGCATGAGCTAAGTTCGGCACTACTTCTACATATCAGAGCAGGGTCAGAATTTTTTTTAATTCCTTAAAGAAAAAAAAACTTAGTTCCTCACTATGCACACAGATATCCTCCTTGTGGGTTGCCATGCCTCGCACACGAAAACGTCTCTTTAGACAGTGAACAGCACATCGCGAGTTGGGCAGCGCGCGAGGCGGTGTGCTCGGGTGTGCGCGGGTGTGTGTAGGAGGCATGTATTTTGAGTGAAAGTGCAGGAAGATTTCCAGTGTGATAACGATCTCTTCGAAAGAAAGAAAAAAAAAGGAGAAAAAAAACACACTTCGCGTGAAGACCGAACGGCGAATGGCATCCCCTGCGATGAGCTGTCTGGGATCGATAAAAAAGCGCCCGGGAGCCTGAAATGAAAAAAGGGACTCGGAGGAGGAGGCGGCGGCGGCGGCGGCGGAGGCGGCGGTGGCGGTGGCGGCGGTGGCGGCGGTGGCGGCGGTGGCGGCGGTGACGACGACGCTACTGCACGATCTCCTGGACCCACACAGTATTGTCTTCTGGCTGTCCGTTGTACATCAAAACGTTGCAAACACGAACTCTGCCAAACTGTGAGAACACTGCAAAGCAATGGGCAATGTCAAGTACACAGGTACTACTGTCTCCAAAAAAAAAACACAGTTCGCCAGCCGGGGACAATCGTTTCATTTTCCAGGCAATCTTCCATAATTTCACGCAACGCTAGTTCGCGGGAAAGGAAAAGGAGCTCTACGGAACACTGGGTAAGAATCATTGCTTTGGAGCAGAAACTTCTCGAACTTTTGTTCATGTTCCGCCTGGGAATATTAAGCTCATCAGCGTGTCCTTTGGATAATTGAGACTAAATGTACGGCCGACCAATAACAACTTTGCTCCGGTACTGCGTTTATGTGCACAAGTGAGGGAATCAAATAAGCATGTGTGTACGGCAATTAACAAGAAAGCACGGAATTTGATATAAAAAGTGCATGCAAAGTCACTTCCGTATAATAATCAATGTGAATGAACTAGAATACGTTTGTTTCCTTCAAAATTAAATGGATATCAGACAGTCACGTAAAAATTCATCTGAAAATCAGATCACCTAATTTTTGTTACCTAAAGAATCCCAACATTAAATAGTGATTAAACACAAGTGAACCATTATAGTTTATATTCTGGATGCAGTCACATATTTGTGAATATAAATGTAACTAATGCTATTTCCAAATGCGTTTTTTTGATGAAACTTGCTTCATTAGCGTGTTTAATTTTTAGTTGCAAGTACTTTTTATTTTTTATTAATACGAATTTCATTGTACATGAACTACACAAGCACCCAGTTTTGCAACAAGCCCGCATTTTAAAAATTGAGCACACGTATTGTAAAAAGATCTCAAATATAAAAGAATATCAGTGATGATCGGATTACAATAATCAATGACTGACGAATTTAATGATCTTTTCAATCATCAACCATTAAGCAACAATTTCAAATAATTGCTTTTAAATTGTTGGAATTATATTTAATCATAAATTAATTACAACAATATTACGAAGTACATTAATATCTCATTCGTGAAATCAAATTTTTCATTTCATGACCTCGCTGAATTTCCTTCCGTTACCAATTAATTCCCGCCTTCATTATGACGCCTTTTCCGATGTCCATTTCCTGCCGATTCACATGGACCTGCAGCGCGCGGTTTTTTAACGCAAGTTGATCACACACGTGTGTGTCTTCCACGTATTCCATTCGGTGTAATATTGGGTCGCTCAGTGCCTTGTTTTACGAAATACGCGTCGCTTCTTCGTGGGTACATTACCCTTGGTTCGAATCAAGGTCACTTCGCGCGGACGCTATGACGGACTGAAAAGGGTTTGCGACAGGTTTTCGCCTCTACTTCCACTTTTCCCCACCTCTCCTCATTCCACCAGCTGGTGGCTCGTCTGCTCGTTCATCATTCATTCATGAGCAAAAGGGTGGTGCATCCTCAGCCCTCCAACCAGCCCGCCGTGTCATCTCCAACGAATAAATTAATTAATTAGCATAACAATTGTCTGTGTAACCTGTTACTATTTTTAATCGGTATTTGATGCTGCAGTGAAAAAAAAAATTGGAGTATATCTGTGCTTGCTTTTATTTTTGTCTTAATGGCCTGCATTTCTCATTATTGGATGTATTTATAACGTATTTACGTACCTCTTTGTTTGGTCACAATATCAGACCTGCCTATGTCTCATGGAAACCGCAACTTTGGCCTGTAGTAGCAGGTATAATTTTCCGCTATTATGACAAATACTCGCTAATTTATTAAAATATAGTATCAAAACTTGAAAATATAAAAACACATCTTAGAACTGTTTTCGCTAGCTAAATTCAAATACTTTATTCAAAAATAGTATTTTTACTTGTCTGTACTAATACTTTATTTGTTCTCACTCGACTTCATGGAGAGTAAATGCATGTACTAGTGTCTAGAATTACTACACTAGCAGGTTGTGTCGCGGTTTGTTTGTCGCGATAATGTCGACCATTAGCTTCTCAAAATATACTTAAAACACATTGTTATTGGAATTCTAGATACATTTCAGTTGATTAAACATAATTATCAAAAATAATCACTATTTAATCTTCTTTTCCGATAAAATCAGCAAATGAGTAAGAGATCCATTTTGTTTAATTCGCATTGTATGTGTAGGATAACCAGCAGAATAGTTCGTTATCTATGATATGACATGTCGTGGTTATGCTACTTTCATGACTATTTGTTGTACCAACCTACCCTGCACCGAAAAAACAAAATCTAAGAGTTATTGGTCAAGAAGTGTTCATTTTAACAAGTTACTGCTACCACGCGCAAAAATCAATGAACTGAAGGGATGATAAAACGTGTGAAATCGCGAAGACATTTATGTTACTTCGATGTGCTATATCTTCGATGTGTCATGCCTGTATCCATTTATACTGACTCAAATATAAGACATAAGGAAGTCTTGGTCTAACAGATAATATAACACATAACGAAGTCTTCATCTAACGGATTACATAAATCAGAAGCGACGTAACCAGACCAGCAAACCGTTTCAAATTATGTTTCATGTTCGATTAATAAAATAGTACGTATTTCAATATTAGCTGTTTTGCTTTCGGTAACAGTTAACTTTCGGTGTTGATCACAAAATGTTTCGTGTTCGACTTTGGAACTTTTCCCAACTGTTTACCCATACTTCTATTTCATAATTTCAAAATTAATAATAATGCTTCAGATCTTCGATATCTCGAGGCATCATTTCAAAATTTATAATAATGCTTCAGATCTTCGATATCTCGAGGCGAGGAAGAGGTCATCACGATAGCAGTAAATAATGATTTTAATTCAACACTTTTTTAATACCAAGTATTAGTAATACAACATATATGTTACAGAAAGTATTACAAATTAAATTATAATTCCAATAAAAGCCAATATGAGCACGACTCTAAAGAGTTTGCCTGAATCGACTGAACCTCAATTTTGCAACTTTACGTTGTGCAAATTGGTCTGTTTTCCCAAAATGCAGACCACGCGTACCTTTTCTCTCCATCCTCTACCATCTTACGTCACATGCAGATTTTATTGTTTTTCACGTTTTGTTTATTAACAAAACGCGCAAATTATAGATAAATCTCTACAGAAAATGGACGTTTCAAGATGCCATCATACCAAGAAGTGTTTAATATAAGAAACGACCATAACAGAAAGCTAAAGATTATTAATATTACGATTATTAACAAAATAATTATTACGTAAATAATAACAGGTAAAAAACACTTCTTACTATCAAATTTAGAATATAATTTGCCATAACCAAAGAGCTGGAGAAAATAAAATTCAAAACATCTGTTTTTGGAGTTAATGAAATGAATATGAAAAATATAAAACTCTAACGATAGATGTAATTAAATAACGCCATCATCTAAAGAAATGTCCATTCTACCGAGATCCTTGAGCCTAACGCAATAACCAAAGCTTTTTAGTCGTTCAAATCATTATAATCCGCGGAGGTACTTTATTTTTTTAAATTTAAATCAATAAATAAAGCCCCTCTATAGTCCGAATTAAACAATGTCGTCATATTCAGAAGTGCTCGTTCTTACAAATTCTTTAAACAAACGCGATAACAAAAATTCTTGAGATATTTCAATCATGAGAAACAGGCGTTGTTTAGTTACTTTTTGACATTAAATAATTATTGAAAACTCTAATGCCAGACTAAATTAAAAGACGTCATCCATCGAGAAGTGCCCATTCTAAAGAATTTCTTAAATCAAACGCATATTTGAAGCAGGTGATGCCATTTAAATCACTAGAAATCGCTCTTTTTTAACAGTTTTTGTTCCTAAAAAATGAATAAAATCTTATAAATATATTGAATTCCAAAACGCCATCGCTCTGGAGAATGTCCAAAGAAACTTATTCATAAATCCAGAAGCGAAAATCAAAGTGCGTAACACCGTTTAAATCACGTGATATCAAAAATAGTGAAAAATATCGCAACCTCATTAATTTAATAAATCTCACCCATAAATAAAATTAAAGAACGTAGTCGTGTTAAGAAGACTTGAAAATACCGAATCTCTTGAAATAAACACTGAAACCAAAGAGCTAAAGGATGTTTTAATCACGTGAAACCAAAATTTTCTTACTAATTTTTGAAATTAAATAAATACATTAATCCCACAACCAGACTGAATTAAGCGACGCTATCATCTCAAGAAATGCTCAATTTAAGGAATTTTTGATCGAAACGCGTAAATTTATGCGTTAGAGAACGTTTAAATCACACGACGTAGCGAATTTTTCAGTTATTTTTGACTTTAAATAAATAAATAAAGCCCACCAACTGAACGAATTAAACGACATCATTACTTCAACAAGTGCTCATTCTAACGAACTACTTCAAATAAAACTGTAAACCAAAGAACACGAAGCGATTTTAACAACACGAAAACCGAAGTTTTATTACTATTTTGACATTAAATAATTAAATGAAGTCCTACCGACAGACAAAATTAAAAGACGTCATCAGGTTAAGATGTCCTCATTTTAACGAATTTCTTATACCAAGCACGATAGCCAAAGCGCTCGAGGCAGTTTTAATAGGAGAAACCGCTGTGTTTTAATTCATTTTTCATGTTCAATAAATAAATAAAGCTCACCGATAGAACGAATTAAACGACGACATCATGTCCAGAAGTGCTCAAAGTAACTAAATATTTCAATTCAAATCGAAAATCGAAGAACTTGAAGCCGTTTAAATCACTTGAAACAGCAGTATTATACTCGTTTTTACTTTAAATAAATAAACAGATATTACTGGCAGACCTAATTAAACGACGCGTCACGTCAACATGTCATTCTTCTAACAAATTACGTAAACCAAACGCCAATACAAAAGCGCTTGAAGGAGTTTTATTCACGAGAAACAACCGTTTTTAAATTAATTTTTGATATTAAATAAATAACCAGAGTCCTTCAACATACCGAATGCATTAACATCATCACGTAAAAAGAGGGTTATTCTAACGAATTACTTCATCCAAAGCCAAAAACCAAAGATCTTGAAGCTCTTTCGATAATGTGAAACTTCAGTTTTTTGCTGTTTTAAACATTAATAAATAAACAAAGCATCACCGGTCGAACGACTTTTATCACGTTATCTCATTAAGATGTGGGTCTTCTAGCAAACTCCGTGAAAAAAATGCGATATCAAAAGATTTTTGGGCGGTTTAAATCATTACAAAATTACTATTTTTATTGCTTTTTGACGTTAAACAAATAAACCATTTTTAGAGTCAGATCGAATTAAAATTGTCTCTGCGCCAACATGTACCAAACCTAACGATTCCCTTTAACCCGATTCGATATTCAAACACATTGAGGGCGTTGAAAACACGCGAATACGCGGATTTTTTTAAACATCTTTTTGACGTTAAAAAATAAAACAAGTCCTGTTGACACCTAATTAAGAAACGTAATCATGTCAAGAAATGTTCAAAATACGACTTCCTTCATCTAAACGCTGAACAATAACATAGAGAATGTTGAAATTTTAAATTTTTTTTAAAAAATAAATAAACCCTTTTTCAAAGACGTCATCACGTCTGATGTGCTCAATCTAAATATTACTGCAAACAAAACAAAAAATTAATGCGCTTGAAGCTGTTTAAATCACGTGAAAACGTTGCATTATTACTATTTTTTACATTAAATAAATAAATAAAATTTCACCGATCGACCCAATCAAAAGACGTAGTCACATCAGGATCTGCTCTTCTAAAGGATTCTGTAAACCAAATACGATAACAAAAGCGCCTGAGGCCGTTTAAAGCACGAGAATGAGTCGTTCTTTAAATATTTTTGACGTTGCATAAATTAATAAGACTCTTGAACAAACCAATTAAACGACGTCATCATGTCCAGATGTGCTCAATCTAATGAATTACTTCAAGTTCATGTTAAAACTAATGACCTTGAAGGCGTTTAAATCGCGTGAAAACACCGTTTTATTACTATTTTGCAATTAAATTAATAAACAAAGCAGCACAGGAAGGCAAATCAAACGACGTAGTCACGTCGAGATGTACTCCTCCTAAGATTTCCTAAGCAAACGCGATAACAAGTCGCTTTTTAAATCAAAAGAAACCTCGGTTTTAAATAATTTTTTGACGTCAAGTAAATAAACAAAAGTTCTGCGACAGATCGAACTAAAAAACGTCATCATGTCGACAAGTGCTAATTCTAACGTATAACGTCAACGAAAACTGAAAACTAAGAGGTTGAAACAGTTTAAATCAAGTGAAACAGCAGTTTTATTACAATTTTCGACGTTAAATAAATAAATAAGAACCACTGACAGAGAGAATTAAACGACGCCATCACGTCGACATGTAATCCTTCTACCGAATCCCTTAAACGAAACGCACAAATGTAAAGCGCTTGAGACAGTTTAAATCACGAGAAACCACGGTTTTATAATTAATTTTCAACGTCAAAAAAACAACCCAACCTCCAACGGCCGACCGAATTAAACGACGTCATCACGTCAAGACGTCTCCAAACTAACGATCCCCTTTAACCTGTCGCGATAATCTCCCATCTAGAGGGCGTTCAAATCACGAGAAGGCGCGGGCGTCGGCGCGCGGGAGGCGGGGCCGCGGCACGACGGCCGCCCGGGCAGGCGGCGCTTCGATCCCGCGGGGCCCGGCCGCGCACGGCCCGTTCTCGGCGCGGCCGAGGTGCCGAGCGCGACGGCGCGGCCCGGCCGGCCGGCTCGGCCGCGGCGGCGGCGGGCCCCGACCCGGCCCGGCCCGGCGGGCGCGGCGCGGCGCGGCCGGGCCCCGTCCTGAGCATGGCGCGCGCGCGGGGGTGCGGGGCGAGGCGAAGCCAGGCGTGGGCGCTGCGCCACACCTCACAGACCGCCAACCAGCCTCACACACACACACACTACATACACACACACATATTCAAGCCAGAGCACGTCGCGCATGCCGAGAGACCCAGCGCAGCGCCGCGCCGTGCCGCGCCGCCCGGCAAGCCAGCGAGCGGGCAGGAGGGCAGGGCGGGACGGGGCGAGGGAGCGCCGCGGGCCGCGGGGGCGGGGGAGAGACGAGGTGAGGTGAGGTGAGGGAGGCGAGGTGAGCGCTCGAGACCGAGAGAGACGTGCTCTGGCCCCGCGCCACCGCGGCCCGCGGGCGCGGCCTCCACAAATCGCCACGCTGCCGCGCCGCACCGCGCCACGCCGCGCTCTTTTGTTTCGCGGACCTCGGCCGCGACTGTATTCGCCGGATTCGCCAGCGCGGAACACACGCTTGTTTTGTCATTTTTTTTCCTTCTAATTTCGTTGTTGTTTTTCTCGTTGAACACGGAATTCCAAAGAAAAGATACAAAAATGTGGAATGTATGTAAAGTATGAGTGGTATGTAGCACCAAATAGCGTGTAGTGTACTCTTTTAATTTTTTATCCCGATTCATAGTATTGTCAATGACACACAAAACGTATGTAAAATAATGATTCACATTGACAAAACTGTAGTAACGTTAGCACGTAACCCTCGTTTCTCTTCCTTCTACAATCGTAATTCCAATGAAATACTAGAACAAACAAACAAATCAATACAAGTTTGGAATATAAGTATAATGTGAGAGCATACAGCAACAGCAAATAATGAGCGCAAATAGCGTGAACTGTAATCTTTTAACTTTTTTTACAATTGCCTTACAATTTTTTTAGTAATGCCTTCGCCTCAAGAAATAAACACCTTTAGTTTTTGACACAATTATAGTCTCGCAACACGCAACCTAACTGAACACATTTCTTTGAACACGTAATTGAAAATTACAGAAACTGTAATTTGCAAAATATGTAAAATATGTAACCGTCTGTAAAAAAAAGTTACAGTAGGTCTAATCTTCAAATAAACCGTAGTTTAAATTTTTAATTATTCTAATAATCATTGTAATAAAACAAAAAATTATAATTAAAAATGTTTGATTCAGGAAAATGTATGAAGAATTGGTTCTTAGTGGGTACCTAATGTAGAATGTATTGATTTGTTCGTAAGTAGCAGTGTCATTCGTCAAAACATGCTAAATTGTTTCCTCCTTTATCCATCACAAACCATAACGATTTTCATACTTTTTCCTGCTTAGTAACAGCTAAACATCGTTACGGCTTACTCGATGATACGCTAAGATTTAACGTAGTCTAAAATAATTTCGTTTGATTTTTATAGGAATCATGACAGTTTTTATTGGTGTACGGTGTACACCATATTGACACGGGGAACTGCAATTTAATTTGAAGATGGCTAATGAAAAGGACTGAATTGTTATTTTCATTAAACCTTTCTTCAAAAAGTTTGTTCCTAATGGACACCTTTAACATAATTCACATTGTTTGAGCAGGGATTCGTATTTGGCAGATCATTAATAACGACGATCGTGTAACATTTTCTTCTTAACTGAATACATGAAGAAACCTTTTTTTTGTTTTGTTTTGTTTTGCACTCCGTGCTTTCAAACCGTCTGATGTGTTTCTGTGATGGCCTACGTGACGCAGAGGATTGGAGGATTATCCAAATACCCGGAGCAGAAATCTGCATGCCCGGGTCTTGGGATAGGCAGGCGTCTTTTCACTGTATGCTTGTGAGGTGGCTGGCTTCTCACAATTCATCTACACCCGACACGTCATCCCATTCACGATAATTCATCATTCATCACTCACCCAGAATATCCTTCAACCAACGAAAGCCAAAACCAAACTTCCACTGTGGTCACTTTCCAAAGTAATGGGAGGACTAGTGGTGCTAGAGCAGCTCACTCTTTCTAGTATTATTTTCTTATCACAGTTTTTGAAAATTCGAAGCGTTCGACGGAAATGAGACCTAGCCATTTTTTAAGCGTCCGTCCTTTGCTCTTCTATCCGTGGGAGAGTAGTGGATTTAAGAAATTGAAGCGTTTTCAGTTATTTTAAAAACAAATTGCTTTAACTTCAAGCAGAAACTAACCGAAAACACTCGTTCATTCAAAAAATTGTATATTACCTTTTTTGAAGATCTAATTTCTTAGAACATATTTTTTTAAGAAAAAAATTTCTATAATGAATATTGTGATTTTGAAATGTCAATTTTTTGCAATTTTCGAAACTACAGTGTGTGTCGCAAATAGGGCCATCCCAATTTTTTACCGTTCTTTGCTCTATCGGAAGAAAAAAAATTGGAATCGTTTTTTAGAAAATAATTGTTTAAATGTTGCCTTATTTCTCGGGAAATCACGCGAAAATTACTCATATTTTCCAAAAATTGTACATGACCTTATTTCCAGATCTATCTTTAACAATTCCATGAAGGAAAAAATCTCTTTGTTCAATATTTAATTAAGGAAGTCGCTGAAATAAATGTCAACTTTCGCAATTTTCTAAAATTCAGATTTTAACGAAAATTAGACTGTGCTATTTTTAAGTGTCCTTTACGCTCCAAAGAAAGAGTTTCTTTTAAAAAATTGAAGCTACTTTTGAGAAATATTTTGAAAATGTGGAGGTTTCATGTAAAGTACCCCCAAAAATCAATAGATCAGTTTCAAACTCGTACAGATCGATGGGATCAATAAACGAGAAATTATTTGAACGGTTCAGACTGTAGGGTCGTCCACAGACGATAGAAGAGGAACGGTCAGACGTTTTGCTGACAATCGATTTTCGGAATCAAGGACTCCCAAAGCGTTAATTCTGACTACACAACGTGTTCAAGAAATAATTTACTACTTAAAGGAACAAGATTTATTCATATCTTTCGTTATAAGGAACCGACAATACGAGATTTTCTGACAAAAAATCGCAGATTTCCATCGCAGCTCTGACTTTAACTTTACTACATAAGTACGTAGTAAGAGGAGAAAGAAAAAAAGCCTCCCTTGCCTACGCACTGAAATGAACATGGCATTCACTACCGTCATCATCATAATTGAAGAAAGAATCGTTCACGCAGGGAAAGACAAAAGCAATCCACCACCGTGATCATCTACTCAGGAAAGAGGAGAGCGTAAAGATGTAGGCCTAGACACGGCACACATTAACATCATCATCATCATCATTATCACCATCATAATCGGGGAACGAATCTTAACGAATCGGGGAACGAACAGTAAAAGGCAAAGGCAAAGCACCACTGCTATGACCTGCGTGGGAAAGAGGAGGACAAAAAAAAAGACGCAAGCCCCCTCCCTGGCATACGCTCAGATATGAGCACGTGCACGCGGACGTGTTCTGCGAGTTAATTGTCACATGCAGTGGAAGTTTTTGTTGTTTTTTTCTGTCAAACGCAGAAAAAGAAGCGGTCGAGCGCATCCTCGACAATGGGCTGCCGCTCTTTTGTTTCGGCCGGCAATCGTCATGTGCCAGTAATTGAGGCACGGGTTACGTAAATCGTGCTACACGGTCAGTCACCGCTTCTCGACCCCGGTTTTGTTCTCTTTCGCTGTGATTCCACGCAGCACCTGCGGGCACGGCTACTCGCTCGTTCGCTCGCGTCTCGACGCGAAAATGGCAGCCCGCCGACGCTGCTGGGGCCAGTTGGATTCTTTCTTTTGTGTTGTTGGGTGCTGATTGTTGTGGTTGTTGCTGCTGTTGTCGTGGTTGTCGTGTCGCGGAAATGGCAGCCCGCCGTCGCTGTTGCGACCAGTTGCATTCTTGTTTTTGTGTTGTTGGGTGCTGATTGTTGTGGTTGTTGCTGCAGTTGTCGTTGTCGGGATTGTGACGCGAAAATGGCAGCCCGCCGGCGCTTTCGGAACCATTTGGTTCTTTCCGTTGTTGGATGGTGATTGTTGTGGTTGTTGCTGCTATTGTCGTGGTTTTCGCAGTCGGGATTGTGACGCGAAGATGGCAGCCCGCCGACGCTGTTGGGACCATTTGGTTCTTTCCGTTGTTGAATGGTGATTGTTGTGGCTGTAGTTGTGGTTTTTGCTGCTGTTGTAGTTGTGGCTTTTGCTGTGGTTGGGGTTGTAGTTGTAGTGTAATTGTAGTTGTTATGAATGAGGTTGTCATTGTTGTCACTGGGATCGTAGTTATTGTTGGTATTGTGGTGCTTGTTAAATCGTTGTAATTTACGACATCAATACTCCCGTTGCTAATTACATTGTAGTTTTCTTAATTCTGTCGCATACACAGACTCTTTTCTTCCATATATCACTAATTTTTTATTTCCCTTTGAGCGAAATTCCTATTTTACTTTAGAAAGATTAGTAACAATTAAACATTGTTCCATTTGAAAAAAAGTGATATTCAAATCAACATTTCTTCCCTAGTTGAATGAAGAAGTGGTTTTAGAAGCAGCTAGCTGAAGAAGTTAGCTAGTAGAAATAGCTAAATGGAAAATAAACCTCGAGCCTTTGTACGAACCTGCCTAACGACATACACAAATTGAGTTACGCTGCAGCAATAAATGACTTTTCTTTACAGTCCAAATGAGACCTTGGTCGTCTTTATTCGTGATGACAATTTACAGCTGAGTCACCTTGTGCATTTAGTGTGCTCGCAGCATCTGCAGACCGCAACCGCAGTGCGGGACGCATAACGTGCAAGCTCCAGATATTCCAGCGAGAACACAAGGAGTTTTTAGCCTTTGAGAATGCAAATAACATTATTTGAAATACATTTTTACGAAGACGGAATCCGTTCACATTACCCATTAACTCAACGGAAATATTGCAACTGCCTCCGAAACATCTAAATTCAAAGAAAAATACAATAATTCCCAATATAATGATATTGTACGATATCAAATTGTATGTGTAGATGAGGCCGAGTTGTCAATTTTGCCTGTTTATATTTTTATTTCGCGTCCATCATTAGTTTCTTTCTCCAGTATTAATAAACGAGTTCATTACTATTCAACAATTATTTTTAAATACACTGAAGAATATTATACCCGTTGCGTAGTTACTCATCGACGAGGACGTCAAAGGATTATTGATTTTTTAGCCGAAGCTTTCTCTGGACCTGGTTTCATTTTTGACTGGATTTCTTCGACACCAACAGCTCAAAGCAGAATGCAAACATAGGAAATAAGGTTTCATTGATCTGTAAAAGGGGTAACGAGATCACACAGGAAACGTAAGAGATAGGAAAATCACTAAACATATATAATTTCAATGATAAGTTGAGCGACTGGAAACTCGACGTGTCGAATGAAGCGCAATAACACAAATGAAACCTTGAAGATGAGGGCGATAATGGACTAGTGATCACGAGAAGGAAGTACGGGAAGGCGTAGGGAGTCAAAGGCCGATGCAGAAAGAAATAAAAATCTTTATGGTGAGCTTCCCATTACAGGCAAGGGCTTCTTTTCAAATACCAAGAGGGCTCACACTACTGAAAAAAGCGGAATATATAATAAGCACCAGGTAATATATACTGTATAACATCATTACATTTTCCTTGTAATAAGTTAAATATAAAAGTTCGTAAAGTTTCATTTACTCACAAAATAAAATAAAATGTTTCCGAAGTTTCTCGGTTTAAATATATCTCAACGTATCCAGACTTATAACAACCCCGACGCGCCAGCATTTTAATTTTTTTTTTTTTTTAATTAAATTTCAGATATTTGATCATTTTTCATCAACAAAAATGTCAATGTCTCTAAGAAATAATTAACCATCTTAGGTATGCAAATTTACAAACAAAAGGAAACTACGATTTACCTACAAATTATAACTGCAATTATTATTTAATTTTTATTTATTTTACATTACCTGGTACGTGTCTTGACATTGCATGGTATTGTTTTCGTTTAATTGTTAATTTGCGTACGTACTAATGAGTCCAGTAAGACAAAGAAAATATTATTGTCAAATGGTACGACTTAGGGTAAGCCACGGTATACATTTACCGTATAGACCAAGCAAGTTTTAGATACAATGTTGTCGGCTCCCAGCAGAAACTTAATGTTTTAAACGAGCTTCCGATTACTGGAGGATAGAATGATTACAGGATTGGAAGAAGAATAGGAGCACGATAGGTAGTATCACTGTCTCTTAAATTAACTTGGTCTGTATTTTTACACCCCCATGTATATAACTTTACGTAATTGTAGGTTCCGACGGTAATATTTCCCTTCTGTCTTTCTGCACTCAAGTTCGTACATGGTAGATAGACATATTAACAAATTGACGGTATCATGGGTTCTATTTTGCCCCTCGGGTGACTCATGGACAGCGTGCTAGCTTTCCATGGTACAATCCCGGGTTCGATTCCCGGTCGGGGCAAAAATAGAACTGGATCTTTTTATTACAATCGTTTCAGTTTCTATAGCTGCGTGACGATAGAAAATGCTCAGGCAGGCCAAGAAAGCTGGACACGGTGAAATGAATACGTCATCCTCATGTCTTCCTTCTCCACCGGCGAGGATAAAAAAAAGGGCCCAGACCTGGGAACACCGCTCGCTGCCAAAAGTCAGATTAATCCGATCGTAAAATGCCAAACATATACTTCATACATAAATTTTGTTTGTTTTGGTGACCAACAGAAATCTATTAATGTTTATTCTACCTAGCGCATGTATAAGTTAACAATATCGTATCTTTGCATATCACATTAACACATTGCTTTAACTTCATTCACAAATAATGAAGGAATTTGTGTTTATTGATTACTAATACGAATACAAACACATATGATTATTAACATTTCTATTTGCATTTCGTATTATTTTTATTTATTTAACGTCAAAAAACAGTTAAAACTAAGTGTGACGTACTACGGGAAGAAGTGTGTCCTGTGATTTGTGTTTATTGATTACGAATACAAACACATATGATTATTAACATTTCGATTTGCATTTCGTATTATTTTTATTTATTTAACGTAAAAAAAACAGTTAAAACTGTGTGTGACGTACTACGGGGAGAAGTGTGTCCTGTGCACGTTTTCTTAAAATCTGAGATCTATACCAAAAATCATGTTTTTCTGATGCGGTAACCTTAATTTCTTTTTTCATTAGTATTTCATAATGAAATAAAATCTTTATGGTCTTATTTCTTTAAAAAAAGTTTTAAATTTCAGTCCATCTCTTCTTTCCTCACTCTGGAGGTTATATACCCATCAGTTGAATTGATATTTTATCATGTTCATGTCTAATCTTTTATGGTTTTATGTATATTTTCCCGAACTTGCAAAACATTCTTGTTTATATGGAAAACACGCTATTATTATTATTATTATTATTATTATTATTATTATTATTACTATTATTATTACAACTATTAATAAATCATACATTTTTTAAATAAAATGGTATCAGCAGAGAAAATTTGACAGAAAGGAATAAAATGGAGGAATTATTTCTCATTTTCAAGATATCATTAGGAAGTTTGAGACTTATTGTTATAGCGAAAATAAAAGAAGACTGTACAAATTGGTTGCCAGCTGATATTTTCAGACAATTTTTCTTCCTCGAAAATGACACATGGAAATTGAAATATACAGAATGATATAGTTTCATCCTATTTTTTTTTTTTTTTTTAAATTAAATTTTTCATGTCATAATTATTGCCTGTATAATCTCTATGAATAATTGCCTCTTATGTGCAGTTTTCGTTCATACTATAGGTTAGTTAAAAATATTGTTTCATATTTTTGCTTCTTTAAGGCAATAGTTTAATGTGTCAATCTGAGTCGCATGATGTATATATTATAAAATATTCGATTTAATTGCTTACTTTTACTCAGTCACACATCAATTTACCATATCATAATTCTATAATAAATACATTAATAATGTAATTGCTATAAGGAATTTCAATGATTTTGATACATAAAAACAATTCGAAATAAGTTGATCAATCCTCATACTTATCTTTCACTGTTTTATAATATTTCAAATGTTATTATTGTTATTTCTGTGCTTTAATATTACGTGAATGTGACAGTAATACATTTCGCAACTGATTTATAATGTTAATTTTAAAAATTAAGCGAGATGTTGGAGTAATTGGGCAAAAGTGTAACAAGTACGAAATTTTTAATTTTAATTTTATGAATTATTATGCAAACAATTTTTGGAGATTAGTTGAAACTCAAAGTTTCCAGCTGTTTTGATCAAAGTGACGTTACGTTATGTGAGCAATATGTTTATATACTTGTGTTAATGCAAATGACCGCAAATAATAATTTGCAAGTAATAATCAAATGGCGGTATCTGTTACAAGAACTATAAAATCATTCATCTGAGAATAAAGTAATCAATTTTACTATAATTAATTCGAGAACGCGACTTTTTGATTTGGAATAGAATAAAAGAAAGAAATGCGTAATATTGGTAAGGCTGTTCATTTTGCTGAATTAGCAGATTGGTTAATCATATGCAATATGAGTCCGTTGATTACTAAAGCTAGAGTGTGTTACAGTTGATGAGAAACGTGACATATTGTTATTGTATACTTGATTTAATTTCCCTTAACGTCAACACTACTTTACTTCATTGTTAATACGAGTGAAAATAGTTATTTATTTACGTAGTATCATTATATCCATGAGTACAAGCACGTCATGTGACAAGTATGTCGGCGATGATTTCATCATTCGTGCAGAAACATATGACGAAATGATTTTTACAACATAACCCCGTTTTACGAACGTATAAAACGTTTAAACAATATATTAATAGTATTGTTTAAAAAATGAATACCATCATTTTAATTATAAACACATTTCATTTATGAACTGTGGCCTCCTTGATTTCATTTAAATGCACCAAACAATTTTTTTTTATAATGATGATTCAAACAACAATCTATCAATAGTATTGTTTAAACAAACGAATATCATCATTTTAATTGCAAGCACATTTCATTTACAAAATGTCGCCTCCTTGAATCCATTCTAGATCCGAGGCGACGACGCTATTGTCTCGCTAGTGGGACCCTCTCGCTGTTTTGTGCCCGTGCGGCAACCTCACACCTAAAAGGGGAATAATAATGGGTGCAAAAGAGGGAGAGGCAGGCGGCAAGGGAGGGAGGGACCGGAACAGGGTAGAGAGAGACAGAGGGAGTTGAGAGAATGAGCACCATAAAAGGAAAAACAAGAAAATCGGCAGTGAATGCCAGACCCGGAGCGGGGGTAAGAACGTCGATCGTTATCTACCAGTCGATCGCATAATGATTCACAGTAGATCGTCAAAAACAAAAAACACGTTTTCAAAAATCCGTTAAGTAGACGGGAACAGATCTCCGAAGAGTTTTTATTTGTAAAGTACTTGTATCTCATGTTAAAAATAACTGACATCCCTGCCGTAAAGATATGGTACAAAATCAATATTTATCCGTTCTACTTGAAAGTTCGATTATGAAATCTGTGGAAAGAAAGTTAACTTAAGAAAATTGTAAGCTGCTCTTTCTAATTGTAATTTTTCAGTTGTGATACTTGAAAGGATATTCTGTACAGAATTAATGACATGTATGAACATTATTAGTAAGAAATGTGCTTTCTTTACCTCCAATAATGAAAAAAGAATAAAAAGGAAAAACTTCCTTGATCGGGAACATTTCGAGGGTAAGATTAATTGACAAAAATGTCGATACGAACAAATCTTCCCATTTACTGAACTCTAGCTCACATGGCAAAAATGTTCATAATTTAACGACTAACAGACGTTCTAGGAATGAATCACACGTGCAAAGATTCAATCCATTGCACTCTCACTGCAGGAATTCGTTTTTTGGGTAAACTCTCACGGGCCTGGTACACGTTTTTAAGGGGAGGGGGGACTAAAAGACTAAAAACGAAGAATCAACAATGGTTTTTATTAAATGAATATTATTTTAAAATAGAATATCCTTACGTTATAATTGTGTTAGTGAAGCTTTATTGGTAGGTACTTGTAAGCTTTTTTAACACTACATGTAAACTAAGAGGCTTCAAGCTCCCCAAAACCGGTCGACGAGTAGGTACAGGGACAGGGGGACGCTGGGCTAAAGCGTGTCCCAAAACCTTCAGTTACATAAAATAGTGAACATATGAAGGTATGTGATGATTAATTGAATTATCCTTTCCGGGCGCGTCAACGACTAAGGTCATTGGTCCCTTAAGTGTAGTGCATGTTTTTCATCTGGAGGTGGTGGTGGTGGTGGTTTTCCGCTGATGGATGGCTCTAAGGCAATGCAGTGACATCAGTTGGTGCTCTGAGCCATCTCTCCCAGTTGTAGGTATGTGTGTGTACGTATGTATGTATGTATGTAGTATGTATGTAGTATGTATGTAGTATGTATGTAGTATGTATGTAGTATGTATGTAGTATGTATGTAGTATGTATGTAGTATGTATGTAGTATGTATGTAGTATGTATGTAGTATGTATGTATGTATGTATGTATGTATGTATGTATGTATGAATGTATGTATGTAGTATGTATGTAGTATGTATGTAGTATGTATGTAGTATGTATGTATGTATGTATGTATATATGTGTGTATATCTTCCACAAAAAATCTAAATCTCTGGAATTATTTGCTCCCTAGTTTTACACAAATACTCGTACATTCCAAACGACAGAGAAAAAACTTAAGAGAGGAGGTGCGATTCAAAATTTTACTTCAAAATGTTTTTTTTTTTAACAAAATTCAGTTGAACCCAATCCTGGAAAATCTAGGCGGCACTGTTGACGAGCAGTTAAAGGAAACGCGGAGCGGTGCCAACTGCATCCCTTGCGACTTTGGTTGGTAACGGTTAGCGACTCCAACTGTTTTACCCAAGTCTGCGGATTCAAACTGATTGAAGTCGTGGACTTTTAAGGACGAAAAAATTCTTCGAAGGCCTTCCTTCAGGACGTAAAGTCGTCTGTCCCATGTTGTAGATTGACTGCATGTCAAAGATCCTCAAGCCTAAAAGAAACCGCTGAGCTAAATTTAAATCGTCTGTTCCGTCGCCCGAATAATACCTTCTCCGCTAGATGGTGAAAGGAGAGTAGCGAAATTCGCGTGATCAGACGAAAAAACAGGCCTGTTGGCTTGAGTCTCTTGAAATAAGCGTCATCGAATTGAATTGAGTTGATACGTGCGGGTTGAAGAAGCGGGTGGAAAGTGGAGGGGGGCAGAGCCGGGCTAAGCAGGTGGCATTGCTTAATGGATGCTTATTTCCCGAATGCGCATGAGTCTCTGCTCTTTACCCTTCGTGATTTACGTAGAAAACCTTGACCCAGTCCAACGCTTAATTTCCAACGCATTTTTATCGCAAAATACTTCTCTCGAACGGACATGATGCCCGCACTCGGACTCCATACTCGCTAGAGGGCTGTGGCTTTTTTGCGAATTAGCTGGATGATGTCCTTTATTCACGCAGCTTTTTCCAAACCGTCTGGCTAACGTGCGAATTAGCCTATTTCAGAATTTAGCCGTAGCGTGTACTCGGACGACTTTGGATATCAGTTACTAAAAACGCAATGCCGTCTAAAATGTATTAACCAGTTGATGATCATGACAGATGCAATAGTGAACTAATTTTACATTTGCGAAATAAAAAAATATTGTAAAAGAGTAAACCACTATCATATCCGGTAAATATATTTTAACCGGATATCGCGACAGAAACTACTTGAAAAAATTAATGGATGTTATGAAGTTCTGTAATGAACTAATATAATTATGCTTTTTATCTGCTGGATTCTAGTTGTTGTTGAATAAATTCAAAATAACAATAGTTAATCATTTTTTATTTAGCTTCTAAAAATCAGAAATACAAATTACAAAATTCAGTAAGTATATTCAGAAACGTTAATAAAAAAATAAGAAGGCTTTTAATGTTTTGTTTTTAAATCACGCTTTAATTCTTGTGTTAAAGAAACAAACACAAGCAAAAACTATTCCGATTCAACAAATAAAAGTATCCAAAGTTTTTAATGACAATCATTTATTTCAGCAATTGCACAACGTTTCGTAACTAGTCTCTGTTTGTAACTGTTAGTTATGTGATATCAACTGAGTGAGAGTGAGTTAATTTCGGAAAGTTTCCTCGATGGTTTTACTGCAGAGGTAATTCAATGGGATAGTAGTTCCCTCACTATGCACCGATGATGTAACAAAACTAGTTACGAAACGTTGTGCAATTGCTGAAATAAATGATTGTCTTAAAAACTTTGATACTTTTATTTGCAAACATATATTGACAATCAAGAAGAAAAACATTGATTTATTCCGATTCAAACTATTCCGCAGACGAAAATTAAAGATTCTCTATGATAGTACCAAATTATTCCAATAATTCTGTTTTCATATGTTTTGTAAACATCTTTCAAGTTATTTTGCTGTGGTTTATTTCGTAAAAAGAAAAAGAAAAAAAAAAGAAAAAGGAAAAAAAATAGAAAAAAAAAGTTGTGTACTTGAGTTTCGTGTCGAACGTCCACTTGTCGCACTGCCTCCGAAAGGAAATTCCGGGTCCGCGGCATCGGTTACGAGTGTACGCTGCACTTTAGATAAGCAACGTGTGAAGTGCAGCGCGCGCGCTGTCCGCACGCGACCGACCGTTGCGCTGGTCAGGTGCTGGTCAGGTGCTGGTCAGGTGCGGCTCGGAGCGCGCTGTGCACACACGCTCTCGTTCTTTGGGCAGGAGCGAACCGGCGAACGACGGAAGCGGTCTGTCGTGTGAGGACGAAACCTGATTTGATTGTTTCAGTGATGGTTGGATGGGTGGTTCCTATGGAAGTGTTTTAGCTGCAAATCAAAACTGGGCGGGTCTAAAAAGACCAAACAAAAAAAGAAATACACGATGTCTCTTTTTGAGACGCTTGAAACTTCCGTTTTGTGCAGCCCTGCACTGTCGTCAGATAAGATAAGCATAGCTTGCTCCCTCAGGCGAGCCGGTGACCAGGCAATTACTTTCTGAGGGTGGCCCAATTCCCTACTGTTAGCGCTACTCGAAATAATATAGATAATAGTAATTTTTTTAGTAACTTCGAGTTTGTTTCAGCAGCTAAAATTTTGCGTATGAATCACATGTGATCTTAACAATCACCGAAAAAAGTCGAGGCGAAATTTGAGATGGTACGATAAAATAATTACCTGAAAGTAATGTAATGTCGTTGAAAGAAAACCATAGTTTTCTTTTTTTTTCAAATGCACGCTTTTAATCTATTGCACATTCACTTAAGGTTAAAAGATATTATAAATTAACTTAAAAGTTTGGGGGAAAACGGATATTTTAAATTTTAATTTGATCGATTTTCAATTTTAAAAAGTATTTTTATGTAACAGTTTTATGTAACAGTTCTTTGTAGGATTTCAATATTAAGAAGCGTGAAAGTTCTAACATGCTGACCTAAAGGGCCAAGATCTCTAAATCAGAGGCTTGCATTGCCCTGCTCACTAAGCAATGGATGAAACCCACGGTATACCTGGTTCGTAATATTGAGGGGGCATCATCGAAAGTGATTTAAATGCAGTAACTCCGCGAAATGTTAGTTTAAGCTACAATCTTTTTACTCAATCCCGCGTATTAACGAATTCAATGATATACTCTGACAACAAAACTAGAAAATTATTAACACAAAAAATAGTCATATTTATTTTGTCACAAGCAATTCTGAATTATATTCACCTGCATCAAATAATACCAAATTTGTCCTGCTGTCAGGACCAATGCGACGGTCACTGACTGCAGCAAATAATCGGGCGTCTAATTGAATTGGTTTCAGAAGGTCCTTTAAACCTCAAAGCGTGTCGCAGATCATAACATTATTGAATAATTTCTGTGTATACTGTTACTTAACGTGTTCATTCTTCGAAAGGTTCTGGTTCGAAAGGTAAATATTCGCTCATAAACAGCCTCATCATACGTCAGCTCCAAAACGCCATGATGGATATATTAAGTCTAGTTAATAAGTCGTTTAGTTAATAGTAAATTACTGAATTATGTTAATAATTACGCATTTCAAAACTTTTCGGAGGTCCGTGTCGCTTTTAGGGACGCGACATCCATGTCAACGTTTTCCAAACACCGATGTTTTTATGAAAGGAAAAACGTCCATCATATACATTTTCTTCAATAATGTTCAGATATTCATAAATTGAATATTCTTCCGACCAAAGTCACCCAGGGTGAAATATAAGTAAAATCGAGTTTTCGCCAATAAAGAAGCTTTTAAATTATTTGAGTTAAGCGAATCAGATAATCGAAGTTTTGTTAATTGTCCTGATGATTTTTTGACCTTGTTGTGTCAGTTAAATCTTAAATTAATAAACGATACCACGTCCAAATTAACCTCCTCCCCGAAACTTCAATGGTTACAATCCACTTACACATCGACACGGAAAATATCGATGGTTTGGGGTCGATGTTTTTTAAATCGATTCATAATTTTTTCCTTTTTATTTTGAGTCGCATGAACGTCATCTAGATTATTAGCGACTTAATAAATACATTTACACTAACAATATTAAGTTTTTATGTGATTATGATTCTACGGTAATGGATACAAAACATACTGTACATTATCATTAAAAATACATCAATGATAATAGTTGCTACAGGAAGGAGTAAGAGATTATGTTATTCTAATATGGTTAAATATTGTCCAAAATACCTGTTTCTGTACATTTTATTACATTACTTTGGTATTTGTCATCAGTTAGAATAGAATTAAAACTTTCTGAATAAAAAAAATTGAGGTCTGGTGGAATTGTATAGGGGACGTTCCTGGAGGATGTGATTAATGTTTACGACGCACGAGATATATAGTAAGTTCGGTTGTTTTCTCCAGTATATGGCTGTGAGAAAATTTGGTTTGGCGTAAAAGAGTTACTTGTTCATGACGTGAAAGGTTGGCATACGTTTTGAGGGCAAACAAATCATCGGTTTTCTTATGAGTTGTGTTTGCTTTGACTGACCACATCTTCACGACTTTTTTCTTTCTTCTTGTTTTTCTTTCTTTTGAATATGAGAATGTATATTTCTTCACATATATTTATATCTGAAACTTGAACTGCTTGTATCGGTATTAATTCCCCCCCGTCGCAATTCATTTTTGGAATTTTATCTGCTATATGCTCCTTAACTTTTGCAATCGTAGAACGTGTATTTCTGTATTGATTTTTTGTTTAATTTGAACTGTACTAATCCTCCCGTTGCATTTTCCCCCTTTTTTGAAATTTATCTGCTATCTGTAACTAAATACTTTAGATGTATCCATTAATTGTAATTTAATTTTCTAACTTATTGTGTATTTATTTATAATTTTGTTGTATCTTTCTGTGTCTTGTAGACTGACGATGACGGCAAAGCCGTCGAAAGCCGGCTATCTTAATAAAGCTTAATATGTTGACGAAGATGACCCTATTTTATTTCTTCTTATAAGAACGTCAACAACACCAAATCAGAATTCCCACACTTCACGACTTTGCCATTCATTCCATTGTTTGACCATATCTTCACGACTTTGCCAGTAAACTTCAGGTAATGTCCATTGCGTAAGACTTTTGTTATCTTGTTAATTTTCTCTTCGAAGCAGTAACAACATAGGGACAGTTGATTTCCTAACCGAGATTCTTGCTTCTAGTTTATATGTAGTATGGATCATCACATTAATTTTAATTTTGAGCATCGATGTTTAGAAACAATGATCGAAACGTCGATGTTTTCGAAACATCGATGTTTTCTCGACGATGTCGCCTCCCTGGTCCCTCGTCACCCCCCTCTCCAGTCCCCACCCCAGCCACGGTGTCCGCGCCGGTGAATGCGGTCTATGGCTGTCCGCGTGTGACACACGGTTGGACCAACAGTCAGGTGCGGTTCTCCCGCAGCAGGTCGCTGTTCTCACACAGACACACACACACACACATACCCTCTCACACACATACAGACACGCCCGCGCGCACGCTCCTTGAATAAGCGAGTCGATTAACTACTGGCGTTCGACGAATCGAAAGCGTATAGCTCTCCACACCTGCACGGCTTCAGAATACAGCAGAATAGAGGGCGACAAATTTTCAAAGCCGGGCGAAAGAACAAGCAGCAAAATGCAATACATCTCTCTTGATATTTTACACTAATGAACGGTCGTTTTAAATTTAAATTGACTCTCTTTTTTTATTTAAGTTTTACTGGAATGTACTTTGTGTAGTTTCTATAATCCATAATTGTGTGGGTGAATTGTTGATCCTAAGCCCGAGCTTTGAGCCCCCTCCCCCCTGAATAGGGTCCTCACTTTTTAAACAAATTTTTATACGTTTTAAAAATGTAAAATATTTTAAGAATATTTTCTTAAAATTAATTATTTTCATATTCATTTTCATTTTATATGTTTCATATGATAGTATTGTAATGGAGTACCGTAAATTGGTCATACTCAGGGTGACTACAGATCATATTCGGCTCTGTAATACAATAGGTGAGAGCACAAATGAGGTTGATCCAAGATGTTTTGTGTCAACAATCAACGGGCAAATGCAGAAAGGGATAACGATGAAACTCATCAAGGACATGGAGAGACTGTTGCAGGAATTTCCAACTGGAGTGTGATCAAAAAATTTGCTTTGGTTAATTTTTAGATATTAACTTTCTTTAACAAGGGCATAAATAAGTTTTGCTATATTTTTATAAAAGTTTATTACATTAATGAAGTAGATGTGATATTAATGATGTAGATGTAAAAAATTCTTTAGAAACCTAAAATTCTCAATTTTCTTTTAATTAACATGGTAACATTATTGTACAATGCACGTAATGAGATTATCACCCAATTTAAAGACAAAAATCAAAGAGAAAAGTTACATCGCAAGATTACTGGGAATAAAATTTCTTTCTTCGGAAAGATACATGCAGAAAATATGTTCGTATAATTATCATTCTATCCATTTATATCCCGCCTCTTAACAACTATAAAGAAGTATCTTGTGTTCCATTATGTAGTATCATTTGATCATCCATTCTTTAATATTATTGATACTGAGCATCCCAAGCCACAAATTGACGTCTCTGTTCGTTGTTTCACTTTTTTAAACAGATTCCTCTATTATTTTTAGGTTTCAAATGTAAATAAAGCATATAGACTTTCACATCCATGGGCTAAACATGCTTTCAACACTTCATTGCCTTCACATTTCTAGGTCCGCGTATTTTTATCTGACCTGACTTCTAGGAGTGGTTAAGCTCACCCTGTGGGATTGGATTCCTGAACTAGGGGCGGATGTGGTGATTAAGGCCCGTATTTATAAACCTCTGCCAGGGGCCTGCCAGGCCTAGCAGGCTGCCAGTGTTCGGTGTTGCGATTTATGAACGGCCCCCAGCCAATGCCAGTCGCCCCTTGAGGTCCTAGCAAGCCCCCAGATGGCAGGACCCTAAGAGCGCTGCTGGCAGAGCTTCATAAATACGACCCTAAATCTGTAGGGTGAGGCACCGCACTTCGTCGAGGTCACTAAGTAAAACTCCGAAAAGGCGAGTGCGACGGGCATGTGCAGCGTGTGAGTATGTAGTGTTATCGGGCGAGTCATATACTTTGGTCATTAGTCCTGTTAGTGTAGTGAATATTTTTCCTACACGTAGTGTTGCGAGGTTTTCCCTCTTTAGGTGTCTTTCTCAGAGGGCACCGCTCCAGCAGTAACAAGCTGTACGCACCTGACGCGTCCCGCAACATATGAGAGTGTAGTGCATGTAAATATACGTGTGTGTGTATGAGAGAGAGAGAGAGAAGGGAGAGAGAGCAGGGGAAAGGAGAGAAGGGAGAGAATGGAGAAGAAGAAAGAGTGAGAGAGAGGGGGGAGGGGAGGGTTCAAGTTGAGGAAGGGAAGATAGCGACCGGTCCGTGTTCCGTTTGATAGGGGACTGCTTTGGTATACTTATGGTATTGACCCTGGGACCCTACGACCCACCAGATCAGATTCGCTGCAGTGGCAACTGTTGTAACCGAGACGTATCGTCCGGTTCCACATTTCAAAGCATAGTTTGCCTGTTAGTTACCTCATCCCATGGAGTTTGATTTCCCATAGTCTTCTGGGGATATGGCTTTTAAAGATAATGGGGTGAGGTACCACCCTTTATGGGGGTAAAATACTACCCGGTCGAAGTATAACGGGCAGGTCTAGTAAACGATAATATATAATCAACGGGTCAATTGCAGGGAAAGACTGGCCGTTGGTCGCCCCAAGGCATAAACCGACGTCCACGCACAGCTCTTTTCAATAATTGACGGGGGAAGCTCAGCAAGGGGTAACGATCAACGAGCGACGTGCAGCAATGGATAACAGTCAAAAGATGAAATGCACCAATGGATAGCAATGGGTGAAGTTCAGGAAGAATAACAATCAACATTCGAAGCACAGCAAGGTCAAACGACGACATCAACGACAAAAAGTTTAACGCGCGAGGTGCAGCAATGGACACCAATCAACAGATGAAATGCAGCGAGAGATAACAATGAGTGCACTGCAAAGGGAAAACAACGTACCAGAAGTGTACAAGAGGTAACAACGAACCGCAAAGCAAAGGATAACAATCAACAGAGGCAGAAGGTCAGCAAGGGTTAACAATCAACAGGCGCACTACAACACGGGATAACAATCAACCGAGGGGGAGTGAAGTGGCGCGACAGAACGACCGTTGGTCAGGCACGACACACACACACACGCGCTCCACACGCACGCACGCACCTTGGGGAAGAGCGAGTCGTAGGCGCGCTGCACGCAGGCGGCGGGCGTGTCCTTGGCGTGCGGGGCGGCGGCGGCGGCGGGCAGTTGCTGTTGCTGCTGCTGCTGCTGCTGCTGCTGTTGCGCGTGCGCTGCCGCCGCCGCCGCCGCCGTCGCCGCCGCCAGCAGCGCCGCCGCGTCGCCGCCGGCCTCCCGCTCCTTGCGCGCACGCTCCGCCGCCGCGGCGGAGGGCGAGGCGGGGCGGCGAGGGCGGCGGGCGCGGGCGGCGCGGGCGGCGAGGAGGGCGCGCCGCACGGTGGGGGGACGACGGCCGCCGCGGCACGGTGGTCTGAACCGGGCGCATGGGGGCGAGCAAATGAGCGCGCGCTTAATATAGAACGGTTTTCCTAAGGATGAGCCAAAGTGACAGTTCGCGAAAACAAGTGAACGTCACATGTATTTCGGAGAAGTATCCCTCCGCCGCGACAGCTGTTCAGCTACGCACCTTCGTAAAGTGCTAATGGCTCCTGTAAAAACAACCCTATAAAGAAGTCTAAGAGTTTCGCTGAGGTATATGCACGTACGTGAGTCCGGGAAATATTTAAATTTAATTTCGTACGTGGAAAATCTCTTAATATGCTCTCACAATCAGTAAAAGAAACCTGCCAAGGATGTAAATAGAAAAATGATTTTAAGCCGGAAACGTGCATCGGTTCGCTTCTGGCATTCAAGTCTCGGTTTTAAAATAAACAAAATATTTATCACACAAAAAGTAAATTCAATGTAATATATAGAGAAAAAAGAATTTTTACAGATGAGCACATTACACTGCACTTCCTAACTTTAATTATTTCTCACAGCGCACTATATTTTTGTCGGACAAGGATATCACAAAAGGAAGTGTCGAAGCCATTTACACGTTAGCCAACTGCAAACGAACGAATGCGGGACGGGAGTCTAATGGGCTCAAGGGTCCAACGACCACAGAACCTTCAGTTATGTTGCCAGCACTAGCTGTCACTTTGGCTCATCCTTAGGAAAATCTCTCTCTATAGCGCATTTCTTCATTTGTTCATTATACTTAAGTTTCTGTAACCTGGCTGATGGCAGCTGATCAGCTATTACGGTTTCGTCCAATCGGGAGCTTAAACGTCACCACATTGACGTCACCGTGATTATGTTTTAGCTCTGGATTGGATGACACCGTAACATCTTATGAAGTGTCATCGGCCAGGTTAGAAAAACCCAAGTATACAAATCATTTGACCGGGATGGCCGAGGTGGCTAAGAGCATGTACCGACTCAACGCTTCGGCCCGAAGGGTTGAGGGTTCGAGATCCTCCTGGGGATGGTTGTTTGTCCCTTGTCTCTCATGTATGTGTTGTAGCGGAGGGCCTCGCGTTCTGCTGGCCCCAGATCAGAGGAGCCCGCATGTGTGTTGGTGTTTAGCGTATGATCGAATATGCGTCCCTTCGGGACGCAAAGGAAACCGGCTGTCGGCTGGATAAAAGCCCTAGGAAAGGAATCATTTGCTACAGTTAATAAGTCAGCTGGGATCCTTCTCACCAACTCATCTCCACCCTGTTCCTCTTCACCCCTGTATTTTCATCCCACTTAATTCCACCCAGTCCCTCTTCATCCTTTACCTTCCCACCCACTTAACTCCCTTTCCCTTTTCATCTTGTACTTTCCCAATCTAACACCACTCTGTCCTTCCATCGACTTAACTCCAGCACGTCCCTCTTCATCCTGTAATTTCCCCCACATAACTCCACCCTGTTCATCTTCACCCTGTACCTTCCCACCCACCTAATTACATCCTGACCCTCTTCACTTGTACATTTTCCACCTATCTAACTCCACCCTGTTCCTCTTCCCCCTGTTCTTCCTACCCATCTACTTACGTCCTGCCCCTCTTCACCTGTACATTTCTCACCCATCTAACTCCACCCTGTCCCTTCCCACCCACAAAACTCCACACTGTGCCTCTTCGTCCCGTATCTTCCCACCCAGCTAACTCCATCCGGTCCCTCTTTTCCCTGCCCCACCTCACGTCATTCCTGCGTCACCTGCACAGTCCTACTCCGCCCTGCCACGTTTGCTTCGAATATCATTGAAATCACCATCGTTGCTACGGGCAGTTGTAAACAGATCATGCATATTTCCGGCAAACTTCCAATAACAATTTTGATCTTCAATTACTTCAAACCAAACCTAGCGCAAGTATTACGAATCAAAATGTATTTTGCAGCAAATTTTACAAGCATTAAGAAAGTTTTAATACACCGTTCTCAATTAACTCGCTGTTCTCGAAATATTTTTGAAAATCTGAAAGAGTGAACTCTTTTGCAGCAAATTTTAAAGCTTAAAAACGCTCTCAATTAACTCGCTGTTCTCGAAATATTTTTGAAAATCTGAAAGAGTGAACTCTTTTGCAGCAAATTTCACAAGCGTTAAGAAAATTTTAATCCACCGTTCTCAATTAACTCGCTGTTCTCGTAATAGTTTTGAAAATCTGAAAGAGTGAACTCTTTTGCAGCAAATTTTAAAAGCATTAAGAAAGTTTTAATTCACTGTTCTCAATTAACTCGCCGTTCTCGAAATATTTTTGAAAATCTGAAAGAGTGAACATTCTCTGAAGTTCTTTTTCTTCAGAGCAGCGGTTCCCAGCAGGATTGGTATCAATCCACTGGGGCTCGAGAAACTGTTCAAGGGGGCCAACGATGATCAATGGGTTCATCCGTAGTCTAAAGCAGCCATTGGGAAGGAGATTGATAGGTGTAATGAAGATATAATTGATTAAAAATAATATTAAATGAACTTGATATTAAATGACTTAATAAGGAGTTCCGCGCATGGAAATCGGCAGAGAAGAAAACAAACTACACCCTGCGCTTATTTTCCATGCATTTGCACCAATTAGATTTCAAACTTAATTTCACGTTTATTGAAAATTTCGATTTTCTGCACCGAGGATCCAAGAATCTGACTAAGCAACTGCTTATGATGTTCAGACGACTCTACAAATTACAACTATGTATTGACAACGATATTCTCTCGCGGCAGAAAATACTCTCTACATTATGCGCTGGAGAAATTTCAATTCCGCCAGGTTAAAAACGCTCCACATTCTTTAATCCTTGCACAATAATGAAGATTAGAAAGCTCAGCTAGTGAGTAGCGGAAGCGCCTTCGATTATTGTAAATCAAGGTATTTACCAAAACATTGGTGCAGGAAATTATTGTATTTAAGACATTTATGAGCAAATATTTGTGTTATAATTATGTGTTACATGTTGCACAGAATCACAGGGGTCGATGCAGTGCCGTGTTAACGCACGAGCCCGAAGATCCCGGGCTCAGGGCCCCAGCGTTCAAGGGCTCTCCCTTACTTGGCGTAACGGAGAGATGTGACGTGCATCATTCGATGATATTTATAATGTGGAATGTTGCTGTTTCGTGCGTTACAATTTTATTTTGTACTCAATTGTATTCTGTACAATCAAAACCTTAAACTATTTAATTTGTTGTTTTTGTTAATGTAATTATAAATCTGTTATTCTTACTTACACATGTGTTTAAATTTTTTGTTTGAATAATGTAAAATTGATACACCAAGATATTCTTTCAAAATATTTTTAAAAAAATACAAAATACAATGTGACTTGATAGAATTTTCGTGTATAATATTTCATTAACATCGGAATAAAACTAGAATTACATAAAAAACAATAACCTACATTCTTATGTGCACGTAAGTTTCCGCGGCTAAAGTCGATGACTTCTTGGCTGTCCGGGTGACGCCGCGTAGTGGGCTGAGGGGCCGACGTTTCGCTTGACATGTCGCAGGCTTCCTCAGGGCACTGACGCTTTGAACGCATTGAAGCCTGCGACATGTCAGGCGAAACGTCGGCCCCTCAGCCCACTACGCGGCGTCACCGGACAGCCAAGAAGTCAACCTACATTCTTCTTTATATAATAGAAAGTAATAATTTAAAAATATGTATCCTTAGTTATGCGCGGCAAAAAGTTTTGTACATTTTAGTGAAAACCGCATCAAAATTGATTCAGCCGTTCCAGAGGCTGCCTCGAACAGGCATGTAACAATTGTAAAACATTTTAATTGGTATTTAAATCTTTTAAATAACCCTACTAAAAGTTTAAAATGGTAGTTATTATGAAATCACAGATAGGCATTGCAATTTTATTCATTCAAATTATTTATTATTATTATTATTATTATTATTATTATTAATAATAATAATAATAATAATAATAATATCAGCCCCTAAATTCACGACTTAATATAGTATTAGAAGTTAAGAATATAAAATCTTCTCCAGGTTGCAAATACCTTCCTAAGAATCAGTTACAATGTCTATACGATACTTTGCGCAAAATACGCTCTTCTCAACAATAACACAATGTCACGTACTTCCCATTCTTTTAAATGAACTGGTGGTTTGGACAGTTCTTACGTAGCATTTGCAGAATACATCCCATTCGATAACTATTCCTACGACCGACCTACGTTTCTACGCTTTACGTCCGGCTAATCTCGATTTCCGGACTCTCGTATTTAAGGTGCTTCTCTGCCATTGGTTCTTATCGTCTCATAGAATGGCACAGCAACATCTACTAGTCGACACGATTTGTTTTCCACAAACCGAACGACAATATCCAGTTTGCTTCTATCGTGCGATCTGTGTGAATTTGTTGGTCATGCATCATTGTTCATAGCCAACAGATTTACGTGAGTGCCCTCAATATTTGCAGAAAGTATTTTGATGGAACATTGAGGGCGTTGAAGATCTAGTGGTGAGAACTACCGACCATATCAGACTACTACAGAAATGGACAAGATGAGAGGATAAGATCAATTGCTTATACTTAACTTAAAAATCTAAACAAAAACACTCATCATACCTATTATTATTATTATTATTATTATTATTATTATTATTATTATTATTATTATTATTATTACTCTACTTCATGACTAAAGATGTTATGGGTCGATTGAATATAGTTCGTAAAATCTTCTCCAGGTTACAACGAGCTTCCTAAGAAGCAAATCTAGAGGGTTTCGGTGTCTCTACATTAATTTGCACAAAAAATGGGCTGTTACCAATAAAGCAATGTCTTGTACTTTCCAGTCTTTTTAATGACCGGGGAGTTTAGCCGAGTTCTTACACAAATTTTGCGGATAAATTCCAGAGCTCCAATAACTATCGGGACAACTTATGCCTTTACGTCCCACATTTGGCTGATCTCGATTTCCAAACTCTTGAATTTAAGACGTTTCTCTACCTCCTTGATTATGACGTTTTGATCGCACGGCACAGTCATTTCTACAAAGAGGCCGTTTTTTTTCTCAACCCGGATAACAATATCGGGTTTGTTTACCGCTAACGTGCATTGTTTTAGATATTGTCCATGGAGTGGTTTATCTCGCCACGATTTCTTTAACATTTTTTGTGTTTCACATTTCGTATTAAGTAGCATAAGAAGTTCAGTGTCTGTTTTATTCTGCGAGTAGTCTTCTTCGCAATGCTTCTTGCTACACTTAAAATGCCTCTGTTTCCCGTTCTTCGGTCAGATTTAATGACCTTCCTCATTAGTGCTCCATCCTAATGACTGATAACAATAATAATAATAATAATAATAATAATAATAATAACAGTAGTAATAATAATAGTAATAAAATAGTAATAATAATAGTAATAATAATAGTAATAATAGTAAATTATTATTATTATTATTATTATTATTATTATTATTATTATTATTATTATTATTTTGATCGCGAATTGGACGTCTACGAACCACGCTAACGTGCAGTTTTACCCACCGAGGCCCAGTCATAATTTTTCCAGGGAGTATGCACATGACTTTATTGGGGGGGGGATACCATTTCTATGCTGAGTCCATTTTTACACCTCGGGGTTGTTAGCCCTGGGGGAAGAGACATGGAAATGAAGATGAACTGGGCAGTCACAAACAGACAGAGACACACGCAAGCACAACCATGTCCGAGGTGGGACTCGAACTCCTGATCCTTCGGCCTAAGACCGTCACGGCACTACTGCCTTATCAATTTCGGCTACCCGGATCGACATTATTATTATTATTATTATTATTATTATTATTATTATTATTATTATTATTATTATTATTATTATTATTATTAACCATCTGCACTAAAGTTGCGTGTACGCAACGCTCCAATAGATCTTAGGTTCGATTCCCCCCAACGGTGACACGATTTTCAACACGTTTCTCGACATATTGGCATCCCCTGTTCGAAAAGTATTCATTTGCACCTGTCACGGACAATAATCTATTCTCGTTTATGATTTTCACACATTACAATGTCCCAATCAGGGAACCAAAAAAGAACATTATTGAAAAAAAATCATTCCCCAGAACATTACTCGGGTTAATTCAGACCGCCTGCATACACGGAGGTGGTCTTCGTTTCACTCGATTGGCCCTTCTTGCAGTTTTGTTTCCCGCCCTCCCCAACCCGTGACAGAGCGCGTTCTCCATTCGCACGCTGATTCTAGCGGCCGGTTCGCTCGTCTGTCGTGCCAGTGGTTGCCTCTAATTAGTTTCAGGCGGGTGTCGGAGCAGTACCCTAATCAATCCTCCTTCCCCATCCTGTCCCCTCTCCTCTTCTTAGGGCCGACCTATTGGCTAATCGTCCATTTCCTAATTAATCCACAAAATATCCGACGAGCTTCGGGGATCCAGGATGCACCGAGTTGTCCCAGCCGCAAGGCTATATGTCTCGTGATGGGGAGACAAATGACGCACAATTATAATTATTACTACTACTACTATTATTATTATTATTATTATTATTATTATTATTATTATTATTATTATTATTTTACATCTGATCACAACTGTAAGTTTTATCCATTACACGGGAATGTTTCCCTTTCAATTACCACACCCCATAGCAGAAGTAGTAATTTTATAAATGATGTTTGAGTGTTCAAAGCTCTGACAGCCCCAGCCAGAAATCAAACCGAGATCTCTCGGTATACGACCCATTGCGCTAACCACTTGAGCTATTGAGACAGTCAATTCTTCTAACGGCCTTCAGGAGTTAATAGCCCCAGTGACGTTTATATTTTACGTTTCACCACTTGGCCACATTTGTAAGTTTTAACAGTTATGTGGGAATAGTTCCCGATTTGCAATTGTGAACGACCGCTCGAAGCCAGAACTATTTGTGGCAATGGTAGTAGGCAGTTGCAATTGTTTTAATGAATGTTTTTGAGGATTGAATTTTCCCTCCTTGGCGTGGCACATTTGGTGCAGCGTAGCACATTTGTCCATTCCGAAACTCATGAGTGTCTTTGCTGTGTTGTGATTTCCAAGAAAGTTTGCTTAACTCATTACTGTCTTTGCTATTTTTAAAAAAAATCCATGCAGAGCAAGTGATTAATAGTGTTGAAAGTTATCTTTCTATCAAGGAGTTTGAATTCCAGACTAGATTCATTCAATATGTGACAAAAGATTAACTGCTAAGCAAAACCAAAGAGGGTTTAATGTGTCCCCCTTGAAATACACCACGCAGAATTGGTATTTGTTTGGATCTCAATATTTCGTTGTTTATTTTTAACCCAGTTGATCTTCATAATCATCATCATTATCGTCATCATAATTACATTGTTGTATTTTTTTTTAAATTTTCGAATGAGCCACTATGAACTTCGAATGCGGTATTTTATCCGCATCCGAATCCGAAATCGAATCCGAATCCGAATCCGGATTTATCCGCATCCGAAAACGCAGTACCGAGCATATGCATATTTTTAGAAATTGTTCGAAAGAATTAGAGCGAGAAAAGAAAATTGCTCAGGAGACGTATTTAAAAAACATTCTAGACGAAAAGGGAAATAACTGGTCAGGATTTTACAAATATGTCCGTAGAAGAAAGGGAAACAAAGAGTATATCCCAGTTGTTCGTGAACATCAAAACACACTCATCACAGGCGATCGGGCAAAAGCTAACGCATTTAATAGGTATTTCAGTTCGGTTTTCAAAAGCAATACGAACCATCCACTTATTCAAAGGTATTCGGTTACAAATCAATTTAATATTGAAGTAAACGTTCTACGTAATAAAGTAAAATTTATGAAAAATGGTAAGTCAAGGGGTCCAGACGACATTTCTACGGACATAATTAAACTAGGAGGAGGCAATATTACCGTACTTAATTAGAATATTTCACGTGTCTATGAACAATTCAAAAGTACCTGAAGATTGGAAATTAGCTTTGTAGTACCAATCTTTAAAAGTGGGGACAAAACTATACTAAGTAATTATAGGCCGGTAAGTCTCACGTCAGTGGTCTGCAAACTTATGGAGCATCTAGTTGCGAGTTACATTAAGCAAGAGTGGAAGTCAAAAATGGCTCTATCATGGCCAACACGGATTTAGGACTAATTATTCATGCGAAAGTCAGGTAGTAACGCTATTTCAGGACCTAGCAGATGAAATTGACGCGGGCGGAGAGTAGACGCAGTAGTTATAGATTTTGCCAAAGCGTTCGATGTTGTTCCACACGACCGACTTGTTCAGAAATTAATAAATTCAGGCATCGATCCCAGGGTGGTGGCGTGGATTAGCGAGTTTCTGCGTGACAGGAAACAGAAAGTCCGAATTGGGCAAGAGTTATCTTCCTGCGCAAGCGTTACGTCAGGAATACCGCAAGGAGTGTCATTGGACCTCTTCTATTTCTAGCGTTCATTAATGATTTGCCAGCGCAATTAATTTCAAATGTTCGGCTATTTGCAGACGATTGCATAATATATCGCATTATAAATTCGAAAGACGATGAAAATATGCTGCAACGGGATCTTGATGCATTATCTTACTGGGCGGAAAATAATGGTATGACCATAAATAGTTCTAAAAGCAAATCTATCACTTTTGGCAGAGGTCACAATTACAGCGTAACAAATTACCGTTTAAGTAACGACATTATTCCGAGAGTTTCTTCGTGTAAGTACCTAGGTATCCATTTCGATAGTAATTAAGCTGGAAAAATCACGTAGATTTTGTTGTAGGAAAGCGTGGAGATCTCTTCATTTTGTTATGCGTATCTTAAAAAGAGTACAGTAAACGCGAAGAAATTGCTTACTTGTCGCTTGTTCGTCCGATAATGGAATATGGAGCAATTTGTTGGGATCCGCACAAAATTATGCAGTGTAAGAATTTGGAAAGGATTCAGCGTAGAGCAGCTAAATTTACTTTCAGGGACAAGAAAAGGATAGGTGGATTCACTCGAAAACAGGCGAACATTGGCAAGACTTTGCGCCTTGTATAAAGCTTATAGCGGTCATCCAGCTTGGAAAGAAATTAAACGGCGGCTAAATTTTCCTACGTACATCGGTAGAGGTGATCACAGGCACAAAATAAATTTAAGACCGCAGAGAACGGATGTCGGAAATTTTCTTTTACAAATAGAACGATAAGAGATTGGAATAGATTGCCTGCAAAACCTTTGAACCCTTTCCTCGAGCGTTCAACAATTTAGGAAAGTAATTTAGGGCATTCCTAAGTTTGAGGTAGTTAACTAGGAATATTAAGTTATACAGTGAAGTGAAGTGAAGTGAAGTGAAGTGAAGTGAAGTGAAGTGAAGTGTTGTGCAGTGTAGAGCAGAGAAATAATGAAGGTGTTTTTTTAGTGTAATAGTGAAGTGAAATGAAGTGAAGTGTAGGCAAGTGCAGTGCGGTCTTCATTGTTTAAGCACTCAGTGCTGTATTAGATTGACGTTTCTTTTATCTTTTAGGTAATTTAATGTTTGTTTTTAAGATTCACCAGTTTTTATATTATTATTATTATTATATTATTATTATTATTATTATTATTATTATTATTATTATTATTATTATTATTATTAATAATATTATTACTATTATTATTACTGTTATTATTATTATTATTACTGTTATTATTATTACTACATTTATTTATTTTTTTTTATCTATCTTTTTACTTATCAACTTTCCAATTCAACTTCAATTGAGCCCACGATTTTCCCGAGAATTTTGCATTCGGTAGTTTCCAGTTCCTCTAACCACATTTTCTTAATTAGAGTCGGACATTCCGCTGCATACAACGTTTTTGATCTAACTACTGCTTTCTTTTTTTTGGTTTGTCCACTAATCCTAGGGATTTCTTAAGTTTGGTTCTCATTGAAGACCTCTCAGTAAGCCAGCAGATGTGGCGTACTTCTGAGCTCCTCCAAGTCCTTTCCAAACCACGTATTGGCCATCTTTAATTTTGTGAATTAGTTAAAAAGTCTCCCGGTTAATTTTTGACAGTAGTATAATCTGTAAACATGTCCAGAGAATGTAATTTTTCTTTTCGTCATGGCGTCCGTAATTTTTCCAATATTTTTGTATAGTTACTTGCTTTGACGTCGCTGGTACTGATCTTTAACTTCAATTGAGCCCAAGATTTTCCCGAGAATTTTGCAATCGGTAGTTTCCACTTCCTCTAACCACATTTTCTTAATTAGAGTCGGACATTCCGCTGCATACAACGTTTTTGATCTAACTACTGTTGAATAATGGCGAAGTTTTGCGTTGATGGAAATTGATTTCTCATTATTGACATATTTAGTTAAGTTTGCAGCTAATTTCAATTTGTTAATTCTAGATTTAAGGGCTTCTTTATCCGAAATATTTTCCTCAATAATTTCTCCAAGATATTTGAATGTTTTAGTTCTAGTTATTATACCATATTTTGACTCCATTGTTGCATTATTATTGTATTATTATTATTATTGTCAATCATATTCAATTAATTTTCATTTAGGTCTCTTTCCTGGCCCTCGGCGAATAACAGTTCTATTTAATGACTTTTTCAACTTCTATAAATAGTACCTACTTATGGATAGATTCATACTTTCCAACATAGATTTGCTTCTCAACTTTCAAAATATTATTTAATAATGTGTTTGAAACTATTAAGGCACATACAATCAGCGAAAACTGTAACTTGTTTTAACTAAATAAACTTTGACGACAGGTTAAAGAAACTCCAGGAAGTTTATATTTTATAAAATGAGAAATAACCCAAATCCAATTTGACAACTCTTTTGAAAAAGTGGTGGGAGAAAATGACATCACTTTTCACTCATGTAATTAGGATATTATAGTAAACAAAAGAAGTGTGCTTAAAACTTCTATTATCAATAGAATTGAAAATCTGCTGCCGTGAAAGTACGTTGTAGTTAAATTGTTTCGCGAACAACGTTCATGTCCTCCAAATTTTAACTCGATTTTCCTCTATTTAGTGCACTTACAGGGCTATTGCTGACTATTTATTATTATATCTTTTAGCTTTATGTCGTTATCCATGTACAAACTGAATGAAAAGTTTCCAGGGCGATTGAATCAGCGCTTTTTTCTATGAACTTAATAAAATTGTAGTGTCAGGATGTGATTTCAAAATAACTGCCTTTTTATAATCTCGTGTGGTTTTTTACATGATATAAAATCCTATTCAATTGTTTTAACACTTTTTGTCTGTATGTTTGTCCAGGTTAATCTCGGGAACGGCTTAATCGATTGCAATGGGTGTTTTCTCTGAGAGCTAGAATATTTTGTTGGGCACAATACAGACACAATTACCTTTTTTCAGATCATAGTTTTCAATTATATAAAGAAAAATATAAGTTTGTTTTTATAAAAATCTACAGTTTTATTTCGCCCTTCATGAAATTGTGTACATAAGACCTTCAATACAAGAAAAAAGTTACTGTCTAGATGAGATATCGAAAAACTACCTCCATCCCACTTTCCCACTCCTTAATGCAGTATGCACTCTTTCAGATATTTGCGAATATCTGGAACGCAGTAAAGGAATTTTCCAAAGAGAATCCAACGTTTCTGAAAGCCCCAACAATTTATTCTCAAACCCTGCAAAATATATTTTGACTCATTCCGATAGTGGAATTAGACTTTCAGGAAGTGAAAGTCAAAATGATTACTGAACTTTTCCGAGGGTATGCAAAAATGCATCTATTTACAGCTTACGATGATGGAAGCAATAGGCGTGACAGGGCAAGGTGGGGCGGGGCCCGGAGTGATGTGGAGGGGAGGAGGTAGGGCGGGTGAGGTAGAACAGAATTGTGCTGGACATGTGGGGTCGTGAGCTAGACAGGACACTGTAAGGCGGCGGTTGAATATATTATGGATTTAATTATCTTTCCTCTCTAATATATTTTTTCCCTTCCTGGGGCTTTTTCCAGCGTCAGGAGACGCCGATTTCGACTAACCGCGACGGGTATCCACTACGTCCCTAACACAGATTAACCTTTTAGACTAGACACACATACAGGCTGCTTGATATGTGGTCAACGGACTCACTAGGCCTTCCGCGACAACACATGTTCATGAAAGGCAAGGGAGCATAAAACCATGCCCAGGCGGAACTCGAACCAGCGAGATCTCGGACCGAGATCTTGAGTAGACTAGACTCAGACTAGAGTCTTGGCGCAGGCTCTAGCCACGTCGCCAATCCAGGTCGGCATTTTTTCACTCTAATAGATGATTGTGATAAATACCCAGGCAACGCGGAGTACTTCAGCTAGTACTTTATAAATGTCAAGTCGTATTACACAAAAATGGTTCGTATAGAGTTAATTCGTACTTAATTCCACTATCGCATTCATACGCGCAATGCATAATTTTCAAAGCCATTAAGAGGAAAACACCAGAAATCCAATCTGTTTCAACTAAACTTTACCGTAAACTTGTTTTCTTGGTTTAAAAATACATGCACGCTCTAGATACACTCATAGTCACATAGTTTTGCCAGATCAGTTCTGGTTGTCCGTCCCGCCCGAAACTGCCGGCTTCGAAGAATCTTCTTTATACGTTATACGTTATGGATATATCACTTTTTTGGCGATTTATAAGAAATCACCCACACAAAACCCTACTGCTAGTTACGGAATTACTGCATCAAAGAGACTTAAGACGAAAAAATAGAGGTCTGTCGATTATGACGTAGGGAACGGATTAACACATTAAAATTACGCAAAACTCGAAAACGAGAAACCTCTCAAACTAGGTTTTCGTGTCCTAAAGGGACACAAGAGTTAAGGGAACAGGTAGGGCAGCTGAGTTTGGGGAATTGATTGATTGATTGATTTTTTCGTGTTTCCGGGCGCATCAACTGCTTCGGTCATTAGTCGCGTTAGTGTAGTGCATGTTTTTTCTCGGGAGATGGCGGTGATCTTCCCCCCTGGATGGCGAGATCCGGCACCGACCTACCGTCGGCTAATGGGGAATCCCCTAACCAGGTCTCTCCCACCAACGGGGCACCGCCCCAGCCGGGACAAGCTCTAAGCTCCCGACCGGTCTCCCGGAATATGTGTTAGGGTAGTGCGTGTTAGTGTAAGTGTGTGTGTGTAAAGGGAGAGGATAGGACAAGGAAGAGGAAGGACAGATAGCGCGCGGTCCGTGGCCCGTTTGGTAGGGTACTGCTCCGGCATTCGCCTGGTGTTGATCGGAGAAACCACGGAAAACTACCGATCAGGGCAGCCGGCCGCTAGAATTCTCCTCCAGACAGCGACTGAATTCGACCTAACCGAAAAGCTAGTGTCGAAAATCCTCCCGCCGTCAGGACTCGAACCTAGGACCTCCCGGTAAGACTGAGTTTGGGGGAACAGGTGGTGGAATGGCGTGGGTCATGCGGGGACAGGTAAGGCACTTGTGGGGCTGTAGGTGGGGCCCGAGTTGTGTTTTATAGGTAGTGTTCTACACAATGGAATTTCTTTGCTTTTATTACATTTTTTGCTTGTAAAAATGTTTCTATTACATTTTTTTGGCTCTTCTGGGAATCCGTCCTCCATATCATAGATGGTGAGAAAAAAAAACAGTAAATCGAAATCTGTGCAAAATTAAATTGAAGGAAGAGCGACAAAAATAATTTTCCATTTTCCAAACTATTTTATTTTACGAAAAAAATAAATATCAATGCTTAGCATTATTAGATTGTTTACTGATGCACAATACCGAACGTATAATGCTGTAACGCACTGTTTAGGGGATAACCATTTAGTTAAAAACCAGTAAGAGACGATTTTCACTTTTAAAACAATGATTTTCGAAGTTCGGAATGACTGGTCTAAGTAGTCTGTAATATTCAGAACAAGTAAATTTAAATCTAAATCGGGCTCTTAAAATGATAAATTAAGCTATGTAATTTCATAAATAGGTAGTATAAATTTCCATGAAAATGCCTTCACATAAATTTTACTTTATTTCAAACCGTTTTATTAAAAATATGAGTATGAACCATTATAAGGAACACAGATAATAATGTAAGTACTAAAACAATTGTTTTACACAATCCTTTTATACGAAGAAAATGCTATTTTTAATTTCAATACCTATGACGTGCATTTTTACTTTAACGTTGGATTAACAGTCGTCGCATTAATGCAGAATGCAGCTAGAAAGATCAGGGATATTTATTTTCTTTAGAGTTCAGTTTCAAAATGAATTTCTATGCACGAACAATTTCAAGTAAATTCACTGCGATTTCTAATACAAGCAATACGACATTTGTATGCTTTTATAGGATGAATAAATGTTAGGCTTCAATCATAAAAGGTAGGCCGTTATAGATAGTGTAGATGTTGTTCCATGATAACATAAACAAGAGAAATGTGTTCATAATTTCGACTGTCTATGACAGAAGGGTGAAATAAACCAAATTTATTGATTTTCCTCCAGTTATTGCAGGTTTCCACTGGTGGCTACAAATCGGCAGGTAAAACATGAGAGAATAGAGACAGGTAAATCTGTCGCGAAGAAAACCCATTTAAAATCTTTCCTGATTTTCTTCGTGATTGCCCGTATTCTGATAGTCTGTGCGCGTAATTCTGTTCCGAGTACAGCGTTGCCTTTGTATTTTATAATATAGCAACCCTGTTGAATGTTGGTTCGTTGAATACAAAGCAGGCAGCGACGTGCCTCTGCCCAGGCCACGACGACTCTCACCCGAACAAACGTGAGCCACGGATTGGGGCAGTCAGTCACCCGCTGAGCTGACAGCATTAGACATGGTGGAACCGGACGGACGAAACTAGGCAATTACGGGCGCCTTCAGGTTTCCGATAGACACGAGATGCAGAAACACGGACAACTATTCTCCGAATTAATTGTAGTGACTTCTCACGTGTGCTCAGCTGGGACGTGGTTTTCCAATCGGGAGCTTCAATACCAAAAATGAAGTCGCAACAAAGTTTCCGATTAGATAACGGCGTCAGGCTGATCAAACATCAAAACTCATTATAATTACATTGGACCATAACACTGTTACGTACTCCGAGCGTGTATTTAGTGCATCTTCAGAAAGTATTTAGGCAGGGTCATTTTATAAAATTAAAGAAATCGCACTTCTTGAAATAGAAGAAAAAATAAATATCATTTCTAACCACTAGATTCTTTATACTATTTATGTTTGCAAAATTACAACAATATATAATTAGAATATGTAAATATTAATAATCAACGAATATCAACAACTGGGCGTGGTTCTCTTTTTACAAAATCTTGGAAAACTTTAATAAACGGTTTAATATTTGTGGAGAAAATTTGTTTAATCTAAATTCTGAAACAATATTCAAAACGTTAATTTTTAAAATAGCGTTTTCAATATATTTTAATGGTTAATAATAATAATAAAATAAAGTATATACAAGCTAAATTGTATTTACAATTGCTCTGCGAATAAAATTTTTTTCACTGCGCTTGCGCTGAAATTTCGATCGACAGCTGTGCCTCTTCCTTAACAATCGGCTACTTCTCTTTCGGCGTTCAGTGTAGTGTCACCACGCGTTCAATATCGGAGGCAGATAATGCCTGTTGTCGAGCACGACTGCTTCTCACGCGAGCCTTCACGAGTCGCCAGCTCAAGGATGGGCGGTTGGGCGAGGAGACGATAGAGAAATGAGACGCTTCCCCTCCGTACGCATTCCGAGATAAGTCCCACCCTCTCGGATTTTCATTTCGCGAAACATCGATCTACACCAAATTGTTCAAAGCTTTACTTCGACTGGGAATCGAATCCGTTTTTTCTGGTTTACGCCTAGATGCGCTAACCAATGATTTCTTGCGACAACCTACGATTCTAAATGGTTCTTGGACCCGCATATTGCTCGAGTATTTGATATTTAGATGACACACATGTGACAATTAAATATCTGTCTTTTGCGTATTGGTACAAATCTTTGAACATGAATATTTTCAGAATTCTGTAAATATTCAAGGGTAGCTGTATCCCTCATAACAACCTTTTAGAGTAGTTTTCAGAGTGTACCGTTTCTAATTTATCCTTATGCAGTCTTTATTACGAAATCAGGGTCTAAGCTTTAAATCCATACTTGGAAATTGTGTGGTAGGTGAGGTTGGTGAGTGATTTGACGGGTAGGTGATTATGAAGATATGAATTATGAGGGAGCAATGGCGGAAAGAATGGTAGGAGAAACAGGAGAACCCCGAGAAAAACCACATCAACTAGCTTGATCCAACACAAATTCCTCATCGATCGACTGAGATTTGAATTCCGATCCCAGAGGTAGAAGGTCACAATCTGACCGCTACACCGAAAGGCGCCCCTCATATAGAGGGTAAAGCCGTGCTTCTACTACTTAACATTTAACATCACACCGAGTGTGAAACGTAGAAATGTTGAACGTTGTAACATGGTAAATGGGGATATGTTGAATGTTATACCATTAACATTCCATCAACGCCTGTTAACATGTCGACAAAGTTTTTTGGTTTTGTTTTGTCTAGAGAGATGGATTGAGGTGAACTTAGTATATAAATTATATGATCCTATTATTTGAGTACTTTTTGTATTTATCGACTCTATTAAGATCGCTTTGGAGCTATTTTCTTTTCGACTACGTCCCAGGAGCAGCTGAACATAACCTGCACTACTTTCCGCAATGTGTTGCACTTTCCCCCATATCTATACTCATTTCACACGATGGGCCACAAAGAGTTCCCCCGGATAAGATGGTTAAAAGTTCAGTCAGATAAAATAGTGTTATGTTGCCGTAAAATTAAAAAAAAAATACGTTTTTGGCTATAGAGGAGTGTGGGTGGTGGGTCGGGGATAAGAAACCTTTCAAAACCATTTTTATGTTAGAATTATAATGTAACCACTCATACGTCATTTGCTTTAGGGGAACTTTTTACCATCTTATCCGGGGGTACCTTTGGGCGCACAATCATAGCCTCCAGGAGATTCACTGTTTCTCCCTTCGTCTATTTCATTTTATTTAAATATAGAAAACCGAAAATGGTAATTGGAAGCATAATTCTTGCCCTGCAAGCACGTGATCTTGCCCGAAGTTAGCAGATAACACCCGAACAAATGATTGACGATATTTTCTATTCCTGATGAGAAACATTTAAGATGTTAAAATGTCACGTTCATCGTTTCAGGAGTTAACGGGTTAAGTAGTGGAGACGCAACGTTGAAGATACAATAAACATTTTTTCGTAATTCTATGTGTTAGTTATATCGACTTCATGTAACCAAACGAAAAAATTTTGGACGGCATTCGTTAAGGATTTAACAGTCCTCCCTCTGTTCAATACAATCGAAGCAAATGAATACTACGGTGGCGTTTACTAAGCTAGACTACACTTATTCCAAGAAAAGTTACTTCTTGTTTACTTGATTATTTCTAATTGTAAAGTATTGAGCTACATTCGATCCATAACACAAATAACACACCAGATTTGTTATTTGCTAATTATCGGCCTAATGACGACTAGGGGGCGGATTTTAATGAAGTGTCACTTTTTCTTTTCAATTTAGAACAATGCCTTTTAGTATAAAAATTAATTTTATACAATGAAAAATCTGTTTTTCTAAGAAATGAAATGATCTGTTTTTCTAAGAATTTTTTTTTTTTTTTTTTGCATTTTTCGTCGATTTCATTTAATAAGTAATTTTTGACCTTTTCCCGTCATTTTTAAAGCATTTTCACTTATTTAATCGATTTTTAACACCATTTTAATGGAACATGCTTGAAATAATATTTAAGAGATGCAACAAATGTTTTCCACAAAATTCCTCAGTAGCATATTCGATTTCTTCGCTCATAAATTGTAGTGTGAGCCGTTGAGTATGTAATCCAAGATTCCTGTGACGCCTTACAGCGCCATTGTCGGTTCGGCCGATGTCGCGATAAGTAAGACAAAATTTCTGGTAAAGAACAGTCCAAACCAAAAATTTATAAGCTGAATTCTATAAAACGAAAGAAAGAAGCCTGGATTACGTCAGTACCTAACAGCTTGAGTTGGTCATCTGAACAGATTTTGATCAAATTTTTACGTCATTTTTCTTTGATTTTAAAAACATTTTAAGGTCGTATTATTGATCATTTTTGGCGATGTTTTAGGACATCAAAATCCGACCCCTATTGATAACTGTAACGAGTTGATGTTAAATGTTAATTAAAAGCTAATTATCCCGTGGAGCCTTGGACCAGACCACTGTGCGGTGCCGCCGCCGCCGCCGCGGCCGCCGCCTTGGCCGCCGCCGCCGTCGTCGCCACCTCCTCCTCCAACAGCGTCAGCTTCTGCTCCACGCCCCGCACGCGCCCCTCCACCTTCTCGGCGCGCTCCTCCGCGCCACGCGCCGCCGCCCGCGCCGCCGCCTCCGCCAGCTCCTTCTGCGCACGCGCCGTGGCGAGGCGCGGCGAGACGCGGCGGCCCCCGATCCAATTGCCGCGCGCGCGCACCCGCCCCGCCCGCGCCCCGCCCCTGGCGCGCCGCGGCCCTGGCGGGAAACCTCGGCGATTCCGGATGAGGCTCGCGACGCGACACCTCACCTAACCTCTCAATAATTACATTACAAAATTAAATTGAATTTCGTTACTAAAAAAAAAAAATTTAAAATTTTTTGGGAATTGATAATAATTGAAAATCTGTATAATTCGAGTTACTCGAAATCTGTACACTCGAGTAATTAGAAAATCTACTGAAATACACTCAAATTAACTTTCGTTTCTCTTATGGATACCTCTGCGAGTTGACATAAATTCGAATTTTGACACTAGAAAAACTCTCAATCGAACATTCAATAATTAGATTATAAATCTTTAGTATCAGAAATTCGTTACAATTCGATTAATTTGAATATCTATATAGGCCCTAACTAAATAATGTCAACTCTTTTTTTCGATTACTGATCATAATTTATAATCTTTATAATTCGAATTACTCGAAAACCTTTACTACTCGAGTAATTAGAAAGACTTAATTACCGTTCGCTTTTCGTACGGAAACCTCTGCGAAGTGACATAAATACGAATTTTGACACGTTAGCACACCCATCAATAAAACACTCAATAATTAGAAAATCGTTAATATTGGAATTCAAATAATTCGATTATTTGAAGTCTATTAAACCAAACACAGTCTATTAAACAATTTCAAAATCTTTATGGCTCGAATACTTGATCAAATTGGATAATCTTTATAACTGGAATATGTGTACATCTCGAGTAATTAGGAAATCTACTATAAGAGACTAAATTAAAGTTTTTTCTTATGGATACCTCTGCGAGTTGACATAAATTCGAATTTTGACACGTTAGAAAACCTCTCAATCGAACATTCAATAATTAGGAAATCTTTAATATGGAAATTCACAATAATTCTATTAATCTGAAATCTATAAAACTAATAATTTAATTTAAAATTTTAAACTCGAATTATTAGAAAGACTCAAATTAACGTTCGTTTCTCTAACGGAAACCTCTGCGAGGTGACATAAATTCGAATTTTGACACGTTAGCAAACCCCTCAGTGGAACATCCAATAATTTGAAAATCTTTAATATTGGAAATTCACTATAATTTGAATAATTTGAAAATCTACAAAACCCTAATAATTTCAAGAACATTATTATTAATTTCGATTAATCTCTATAATTCGAATTACCGAAAATCTGTACAATGGAGTAATTAGAAATTCTATTAACCCACGTCAATTTCGTTTTCCTTACGGCAATATCTGGGAAGTGACATAAATTTGAATTTTGACACCATTTGTAAACTCTTAATTGAACAAAGTCCAATTAATATGGAAAAATTGGGTAAACTAATAGTTCACAAAATACTCTTTGACCTCGTTTAAAATTCAACAAATACAAAATCTTTGTAACTCAATTAATTTTCCCGATCAAATCTCACTCATTTGTTAAACCGTTATTCGAATCATCAATACCTCGAAACTAGACACACCAGTAAATCTTTTAACTGAACCTCGATTAATTACAAAATCTCAACAAGTCGAATAATTTGCCTTTGCAGAAATTGAGGAAACCGAAAAACTAATGCGCTAACTCGAAACTTCATACAAAAACACATCGTAAATTAAACCAACAATTTGCAACTCAAAACCCCTTTATCGAACTTCAAAAAACTCGAAAAATCTAAAAGCTTGAAGTACTTTTCGTTTCGCTTGAAAAAATGCACGAGACCATAAAATATTAAGATAATTTGGAAGTTCACAAAATATAACCTTGAATAATTTGAAAATCTATTCAACTCTACTTGATGCCAGCTTTTTTTATGGAAACGTCTTCTAGATGAGATTAATTAGAATCTTGAGACTTTGGTAACACGTGAATCGAAACTCGAATTCGAAAATCTCAAAAACTCAAATTAGTGTCCATTTTCTTTACAGAAATATCTGAGAATCAAGATAAATCCCAATTTAGGGGAACCTCGAATAATTTGGAAATCTCAATAACTTGAAATGGTGCTTGCAGAAACCTAAGGAAAAAAGGCGAAATTAAATCGAAAGTTGACACAACAGAACCTTGTTAATTCGAATATTGTCAAACAAAATTCTCAACAAGTGATAATTCTGTTAGTTTCGTTTCGGGAAGTCTATATAAATCGAAAGAATACGCGATTCGAAGTATTCGAGACAGTGTCACCTGTGTTTTACAAGTACGAACGCAATCATTGTGTTTAGTGAAAATAGTAATATATTTTCACAAGAACTGCTTACCAGTATATAAATTTACTTAGACTAATGTGAGCAGTAGACTTATTAGAGTGTCCTTTTAAACTCTTTATTATTTTCCTTTATGGCATCCCTCTAGAGTCAAGATTTTTTAATAAACTGAATTTTAACTGATAAAAAAATCATTATATCTCGAATTAAGGAAACGGACAATTCCATTGGAGAGTTCCAAAGTTTTTAACTTTCCCGTGAGTTCAAAAGATAATTTTGTATCCTGTCGCTAGTAAAATGTTAATATCTTATGTACTTATCAAATGATATCTTTTGAGAAAGAAAATAGCTGCTCTGAACAATGTTTATGAAATACAGGTGCAATCTCAGGAATGGGATAGTTTGTTTCACTTTCTTTGGAGTCAAAATTTTGCACGTGGGACACATTGTCCTGTCCGCGGCGATGTCTTTTGTAATAAATAACAATTTGGAATATTTTAAACAAGATGAATCTTTCATACATTCTTTATTTTATGGCCCATTATTTCGGTAGGGGTCTCCGGTCTCCGTTAAGCAAAGAATTTAAGGATACTAAAGAAGCGATAAATGTGCAATAGAATGTTTTACACTGTCATCGTGCGACAGTCCCTTTCATGATTTTGATTTCATCCTTGATATGGTATTTAAATTATAGGAATAATTGCTACAAAAGGAAATCATTTTTGTTTTACTACTACTTGTAAGTTCAACTTTGTAAAAACATATTAATTACTTTTCGATTATATGATTTTCAAACTCCTTCTTTAACACGTGACAATTCTTTTACATGACAATTTCGAATTTCTATTCATATTTTCCGAAATATTGTATTAGCACAGCTCTAAATTAATGTGTGATGTAAAATATAAGAATTGCTACATTAACGTTGGTCAATAAATCGTGGCTTTAAAATAATTCTGTTCTAATTTAGAGTAATTTTACAGGATTGCATTTTGAATCTCAGCGGAACCAAATAAAGATACGTAATAACATAAATAATATGCGAGATTTTCTTGATTTTCACGAGACTAGTTTGAACACACTTTCAATCATGTCGATATGGTGACGGAACGCTTTGGAGTAGAGAGTTGAAACACATCAAAACATAATTTTCGCCAGAAATGCCAGACAGAACCTTACCGTTTCGAAGCCGCGAAATATAGTTCCCTGAATAATAAGCAAATTCAGAGCAAAACGAGCGCATGAGAGTGTTGCTTTCATACTCATCAACCCTCCATGTTTACGTGTAGATACGAGAGACTACTCTCATCTGTTCATGGAAACGCGTACGGTATCATTGCGTAACTTTCAAGCCTCAATTCTATCATTCCAATGGGAGGGTATTGCCCCTTCTAACCGGTTTCTCCTTGAACGTACGGAGCAGCCAGCGGACGAGCACAACTGAGACTCCGCTGACAGGTTCGCAAACAGTACAGCGCACCCGCACATCCAATGGAGGATGAGCCGCCGCCCGCCAAAGCGAGCAGCATCCAACACTACACTTGCGACATGAATAACTTGGCATTTCGCGGCACACCAATATGTTCCTGCACGTTACTCTAATGTAAAATTATCACTTTCTTAAAAAAAGTTTGAAGTTTATCATGAATGAAATTTAATGTAAGTTGTTTATACGTCTTCCCCATACGTCACATATTACAGTTTTTACTGTTTTTTAACATAAGTAAATAAGATCAAATCAGATTTCTGTCGTGATTAAATACTTAACATGCTTGTGTTTGGGACATACACCTACACATAAAACACATACAAAGAATTAATTTACATTTCGGCCACTTTTTCAGCCTTCAACCTTCGGTAAGATAATGTCATCATTTTTCGTACTTACACACTATAGTAGCATTGTAGCCATTCTGAATGTAATTCAAAACCTGGTAAACACCGCCAACAACCTAAACTATGCATATCATCCTGAACCTCTCGGCAATCGTAATTACAAGATGTTTGTAAATATTTTACAGTCCTAATGAAGATCGAATAAGGCCACAATTCCTTCATTTTGTGGCCTAAGTTCATGAATCTTTCAAAAGCTAAAATATTTCTAGGCAAAGTGAATGAATGTAATTTACATTTTTTATATAAACGTGTAAAACACGATAAATTTCCTCCCAATTTTGTATTAAACTTAAATTATTGGTGTGAATCTGCCTAATAGTTTTGTTTTTATTCTCTCGCGGCACACACTTGAAAACCCATGCACCAGGTCCTTCGCATTACTACAAAGAGTAGTACAAGGTCTCTAAAACTTCGAACACAGTAGATATTTTAAAATGTTGCGTAGTTAAACGGGAATAAATACGTATTGCATAACGGAATATTCTGGTCAAATTCTACCTTTGGAGAAAACTAATCAATAGGATGCCGGAATCCTAAAAACTGGGGGAAAATGTATCTTTCTTGTCTAATAAAAATCGAAATGTATACGATATACGACTGTAGAAGAATAATCTCTCTGTGATTCACGCGATCCGAGGAAGAATAAATGGTTTACAAATTTCATATACTACCAAGCATTAAAGAACAATTTAAAACTTAGAAAAGATGCCTAAGAATGCAAACATATGAACTAAATTCAAACCCCTGTATATCGGTTGACAAATCTGAATTTGAAATTCTGGTAGCCTACTAGACTAGTCTGTTTCGCTGCCGTTTTTTTGCGGTGTGGGTAGTTAAGGGTAAAAATAATAGTTTTATAAGGACTCGAACGACGAAAAAAAACGAGAAGAGTCGACTGTCGGGGCATCCCATGCCTACAGAAAAGCAAATCTGCTATTCATGCCGCGCGTCAGGTGGCCGAGGGGGTCCTCCCACTGGCCTCGACATCACTGCGCCGAATTCCCCCTTTCCATTCAGAATTCATCAATCATTCCCCGTTCCTCCACTCTACAGGTGGATGTAAGTGAAAGCTCTGTTGCCACTTCCCCGCTAACAAAATAAACGACGCGACTACCGCCGAGGTGAAAAGTGTAGCGATGTATATTATTGTGAATCGACATGGGATAAAGTTTTTTTAAAGTCCCGAGAAAGAAATGAAAGAAAAAGGTGTGTATACATTATGAACCAGTAGCTAACGAAGGCATTGTTTACTACGGCCACTTCGATACGACGATCAACTTTTCATTTTCTCTCTTGTAGATTAGAAAATGTTTGTTATAAAAAAGGTTCTTCTAAATATAACTGATCGCTTACTATCTATGCCAGTCAAAATAGTCGTATATTTCGAGCGAAATAGGCTTTTACCGTTTCTCCACTCTACAGTTGGATGTAAGTGAAAGCCTTTCCGCTAACAAAATAAACGACGTGACTACCACCAAGGTGAATAGTGTAGCGATGTATATTATTGTGAATCGACATGGGATAAAGTTTATTAAAGTGCCGGCAAAGAAATGAAAGGAAAAAGTTTGTACGCGCTATGAATCAGGTAACGAAGGCATTGTTTACTGTGGCCACTTCGATAAGACCATCAACTTTTATTTTCCCTCTCGTACATAAGAAAGCGTTTCTGTTATAAAGAAGGCCCTTCAAACTGGTCATCTATATAAGTCAAAATAGACATATGATTACGTAGGCTTCCGCGGCCGCGGTGTCTCTTGGCTGTCCGGGACAAGCCGCGTCGATCTGTTTCGTAGTTGTCGTTTCGGCCAACATATTGTGGCCGTCCTCAGAGCGTACTGCATACGCTCAGCAGTACGCTCTGAGGAAGGCCACAATATGTTGGCCGAAACGTCAGCTACGAGCAGATCGACGCGGCTTGTCCCGGACAGCCAAGAGACAAAATAGACATATGTTTTGAGCAAATAGACTTTCGCCGTTTGTTATCACAGCAGAAATAGAATACAGCTTTTAGTCCTGTAGTAAATAGTAACTTATACCAGGTTGATCGTGAACTTTCATGACTGACTGCAGATCATCATGATGATCTAGTTTTCACCATGAAATTCTCTATTGTCTATCTTTCTACCCTGTCCAGTGACGTGTTTAATGTGAGTCGGGGAGTCCCGACCTGGGTAACACCATTCTAGAACCGCCATCATTTAGAGATTTTAATTTAAAATTATAACGAAAATTTAGGTTTTGAGCGTAGATCGCTAAAGTAGACATTTGCCATTACAGTGTCAACGTTTTAATTATTTATTTGGCGTTTTTGGGGGGGCTAAACTATACACATTAAGTAATAGGTTGTGTATAATTTGAAACTAATAGTGCTTCAACATTACATAAGTTCTCGTTATATTTGTAACTTTTGTAATTTTTGAAAATGCAGAGTTCAACGAATATGAGACCTGGTCAGATTTTCAAGCGTTCTTTGCTCTACCTCAGGAAAAAATTAAAGAAAAAAGTTGTAACTGTTTTTTGAGAAAATAATTGTTTAATACTTGCCTATATTTCACGCGTAACAATGCAAAAACTACTTATATTTTCAAAAGAATGTACGTGACCTTATCGAAAGTCCTATCTTTGAAGAACATCTTTTATTAAGGAAAAAATATCTATCTTCAATATTGTAACGTGCCTCGAAAGTCTCTCCGCTCCCAACCGAATCAGGGGTTCTTATTAAAAATTGCTTTTATGTTACTAGCCACCTGATCATTAAATAAAAAGCTAAGGGGTCAACACTTCCAGCATTCGTTATGAATGTACTGAGTACGCAATTTACGTTTTCATTTGTTACAAGTAATTGATTGCAAAAGAAAATTATCCGAATAATGAAAAAATACCATCCACGTGATCCGTGCAAGCCTCTTTTCATTGAGCTTGGAATCTTACCATTGCCTTGCCTATTTATTTATGAGTCTGTAGTATTTGTCAAAACTGACTTACTAAACGGTGGGAACTTATTTTCATGTAATACTGATATTTATAGTTACAACACTCGACGTAGAAATCATGTTCATCAAGTGTCAGTATCAACAGCTCACTACAAGAAATCCATATACAATACATGTACGTTACTTTACAACGCATTGCCAGATGAAATTAAACAATTAAAATTGGTACACAAATTTAAGTTAAAAGTAAAATATTTTCTGCTGCAAAACGGTTTCTATACAGTTAGAGACTATACTGATCGCCAAAAAGAAAAATAATGTTTACTTTAACAAAACCAAGATATAGTATAATGAAATAGTTTCATTTTCATTGTATAATTTAAAAAAAAGACTCAATATGCCTGTAACAAATAATGTAATTCAGCTTCCGGGTCAATTACCCCCATCTCGATCGGGTTTTTGTCCAGTTTCCCTGATGCATTGAGCAAATGCTGAGATGACCGTTTGATTTGCTTCTGGACCTAAATGTAGCTTCACTATGCGCACGTTTTGCTGAGCTTTCGTTTTGCTTGTAGTGGTAGTAGAGGTAAGGGTGAGTTTCTATTTTGTTAACAATACAGAAAAATCAAATATTTTCGTTCGTTTACCGTTAAAAATAAATTTTCTACAATTCGGCAACGAAAATATCTAGTTTTTGAAATGTTAATCTCTCGCTTTTTAAAATTTATTATTATTATTATTATTATTATTATTATTATTATTATTATTATTATTCATCTTTTAACTATTAATAGTTAAATTGTTGGGAAGGGATTCTGAATCTCAAGAAAGCGTGCGCAGATGATTTTCTCCCCCATACCTCATATACAGTTTTTTGACTGTTTTTGACTAAATAAATAAAATAATTCGTGCTACCAAAAGTAATTTTTGTTGCCTGCACTCTCACCAGCCACTGAGGCCAGGAGAGACTTTTCTGGGGCACTGAAGTTACAGGAAGACGCCGAAAACATTTTGAACATTTCTCCTTTTCGAAAATTCTGCGAGTTCAACGAAAATGAGACTTGCGTAATTTTTTAAGCGTCCCATGCTTTACCCAAAGGGAAAACATAATCCAAAAATTTGAAGACTTTTCCTTAAATTTTTAAATTGTTGTTAAGGTCTTATGTAAAATAACTCTCAAACCCAAACCCAAAATAACTGTTTCAAATTCGTAGGGCCTAGAGTTCGATCACATCAACTGAGGGAATAGCAAGTTTTGTAGAAAATCGTTTGAACAGTTTAAGCGTACGTTAATGACGCAAATGGACAGGCGGTATCAAAGAACCGCAAAACGAGGATTGTGATTACACGTACAAAAAGATACGAGATTTATCCTCTTTATGGCATCAGGAGTTCAGAGCCGATTTTTCTGGGGGTAAATCGTTACTTTCCGCTGCAGTATTTCAATTTTTTCTCCATAATTAAGAAAAAGTACTTTCTTTAGTAATGATTACGATGAAATAAAAGTGCAAACGTTGACTCTGTTATGACAAAAAGCTCTTCTCGCGACTTTCAATTTCATTTAAACGACATCTGGATCAACATGAGTATTTAAACGTATATAACTTTAATGTCTTGCTGAAAAACATACGTATCCATTATAAATATAATAACCAATGGTGCCTCCAGCATTTTTTCGGCACGGAGGGGGTTACAGATATTGTGTCTCGCCGACTTGATGTTTCATTATAACGAAAATTTCATTTATTCTGAATACAAAATGTTTTTAATTTATTAACTTATCTCTAATTTTTATAATTTAAACAATTGATGCATTGAATGACGTTCATAAAAAAATTAGCAAAAGTTATATTTTTAATATATATCATTGGCTCTTTGGCATAAGCCTCCCCCCTTGGATGCGTACTGACAATATCATTTATTTCGTCGTTCTTAGCAACAATTTTTTTCCTGCAGTGAATTAAAAAAAACTTTTGATATGAGCGATTTTTCAGGTTTAAACTAATTATATTCATAACAGTGTAGCCAAATACACGCTGATTTGAAATAAATAGTTGATTTTTGTAAATTATTCGGATGTCAAAATGCAATCTTTCTCCTCGGTTAAAAATTAGCTATTAATAAAAGTTAATGATCGGTACTGTGTTACAATTCATTATTAGAACAGTGTAGAGTTTTACAGTCAAGTAGTAATTACATAACATCTACTGACTTACTACTGATATCGTTGTAAATATGAATTCGTAATATATTTTAAAGATGCACCATACGTTATTTTCAATTCTGATTTCCTGCATTAAATTGAATTTTCTGAGGTTGTTTATTATTATTATTATTATTATTATTATTATTATTATTATTATTATTATTATTATTATTATTTTGGCGATTTGAGCGACAAATTCATGCTATTACCATCGCCGGGAATTTGCACATTGTGCATTTTCAAGTATTTATGTCTAGGTTTATGCGTTTTAGAAACACAAAGACAGGCATTCACTCGCATAATCAAGAGAAAAATAGCTATGAATATTGTTATTTCATATTAATATTAACAATTTGAACAACACACGAATAACGAAAAGATTAACAGCGACAAGAAGTTAGCCTACAAGTACGACGTTGCCATTTAATACTTGGAGGCACCTTCCTCATCTGCTCAAATATTGATTTTTTTTCGTATCGAGGGGAGCCTTTTTACGGACGAATGGGCATATGGGCCAGATGGGGCGTCAAACGAAAAAATCGATTACTCATTCGACATCTCATTTTATAAGCAAAGAAAAAATAACGCTTCAAAGTCAATGATAAAAATGTTTCTAAATTATATTGTGTAATTAGTTTTTTAAGTGTAGAGATGATTCGGAGTAGAGATCTATAAAGATTCAGTAGCTGATCAGATTTCGGCCGTGGGTGGCTTTTTAATGCCATGTTATTTGTATTTATATTGTATTCTAATTTGTTGAATAATATTAAAGTAATATAAAAATTGAAACGAAGTATTTTTGATGAACATGGAAAAATTGTCAATAAGCAAAAGGTTTCCGATGCCGAACCAGAAGGAAATAATAAGAGGAAATATTAATATAATTATTAATTGAATTTATCATTTTATATTTTTTTATAATAATTAATTACAATAGCTATTATAATTTTAAACAACTTTGTTTCACGTATTATTTGTGTTTTTACGATATTCACTAAGAGTCAAAGGATTATTTAAATGGTTGCCTTCCTTTCCTCAAATGTAACAACAGTGCGGGCAGCCTGTGTGGCAAGTCTGCTTTTTGTAAATAAACAGAAAATTGATCAATATACTCCTTTCAGGCAGGTTGTAAATGAGTCAGATTTAGAGATGTTGCCAAGTGGGAGACATTCTCAGAAATGTGTAATGTGAATTCTGTCGTCAGGAAATGATGCTCAAGAGAGAAAAAATCTACACTTGTGTTTCTTTGGAAATGTTACCTTCAGTTTTATGTTTCTTTTTATGTTGCAGAGCAACAATTATAACAAACTGCGGGAGTAAACTTTTTCTTCTCAAGAAGCTCTAGTATGTGAGTGCCGTAACAAAAAGGCAAATTAAGCACCGCCTATGACCGTATGCCTACCGTCCCCCACCTCATACTATCATGAGTCGGGAAATGCGTCCTGTACAAGTTAGTTAATCGAAAAATTACCAACTTCGAAAACCGAATATTCTCAAACTATAGAAATGTCATTTGGCAATGTGTTGTAAAGTTACATACATATATTACGAGTAGACTTCTTGTAGCGAGCAGTGAACTGTCGATACTATCACCTGAATAATATTATTCCGTCGACGTATGTTTTAATAATAAATATCTGTATTGCAGGAAAATTTGTTCACACCTTACGTCAGTTTTGAGAGAAACTAGATTCATAAATATGTAGGGAGGGCAATGGTAAGATCCCAAGCTCAATGAAGAAAGGGTTTCAGAAATCACGATGATGGCATTTGCTAATTATTCGTACAATTTTTTCTGCAATCTAAAAGTCTGGGTACTATAGGATGAGCTTTCTCATGATATTACGCCATATCTAAGATATTTTCACGACCGTCGTTGTCAGTTTTGTAATACCAGACACTGCAACTGTTCTTGTTTTTACATGCACGTTCGTGACTGTTAGAAATGTAGATATCGTCTTGTGTTTTGAAAGAAGACGTTCCCTGCTTCCAAGCACATTGGTGTTGTTCTAAAAATGTTAGACTTAATCTTAGGAAACTTGTAAATTAGACCAGAGGGATAATGTTCTTAGTATTAACCAGGGGGTTCAAATGTATATTAGGCTCTACCCTTTTATATACACAACAAGTAAAATACATACTACATGATCAGTACAGCCCGGAAGTTCAGGCATTAATTTTACTTAAAATAGGCATGCAAAAAGACATTTATCCCGGCTAAAGTAGGGGTGCGAAAGGGCATTTAAACAATGAAAAATCACAATTTAAAAGTAATGTTTGTAAAAAATTAATAATTCAAATTATTCGCATTTTCATTCTAACTCTAAAATTTACATTAGCACTTATGTGGAAAGAAACGATCATTTTTTTGTAATCTTGATTGCACATGACCACCCGCTGTGATGCCCACGAATTTTTTTACTCGTGGCGCTCGCGTAGTCTCCACGAAATGCTGTTGTGGATACTCGTTTGAATCTTGAAATGGCATCAGTGAAAACGGAATTATAGGGAATTTTCGTTCTTAACACTTATGTAAGCTCCAGCAGCGAGAAGGGTACATCATATTCATAGAACTCTCTTCTCAAAAGGAATCGGAGGCCATATGCAAATGTAGGAAGGACTTCTTCGTGAGTGAACCAAGCCAGACAGTATTAATGTAAAAAAAAAAAAAAATCTTGACTGGTATCATCTTCCTTTCTCATTTAGATTTTTAGCACTACCTGACTCTGGAGCCTCCACTTCTACAGAAAGACAAAACACGACCGTGCCTTCGAGTGGTCCAGGCTTGCAGGTATGTTTCCAGCTTGATCGAGATCAGTGCCAGGAGAGAAAAAATCAAAATAATGACGAAAAAGGCACAAATAAAGCAAAATACCAAAAATGGGCACCGTAAGCTAAAATAGGCAAAAATGCGAAACGAAAACGTATCAAATAAACTCCAGAAATGCAATTAAGTGATTCCTATTGTCAATAGTCTTTAAGTCATAAAAATAAAAAAGTCATTTTGCCAAACTTCCTGGCTCAAATGATCAGCAATCTTAATACTATGCAATAACGATTTAAATTATTTCATTTTATATAATTCATAAATTGAATTTCAATTACTTAAATTAAACAATTAAGAATAATGTTTTCCGACACCTTTGAAAAATATTTGCCTCCAGTAACGTTGTAAGATCTACAAGAACTGAGTAGGTAAAATATTTTGCAGGGTGCTTTCTAGCCGTTTCAGAAAACCAAACATCTAGAAAATTTGTACAAAAAACACTATGACGTATATCTTTACAATAATGTTCCTAGTGCCTGGGAAATATATACCAGTGTAGTATCAACATCGCAGTCATAATAATCGAACTTTACAACATTCAATGTGTCCTTTAAAATATTCTACGTGACCAACCTAGAAGTAGCTGTAAATTCCTTATGGTTAACTTTAATAAATAAATATCATTTTGCAATCTAAATAGCGCTCCCCCCAGTTGCAATTTCAAAACAATTCAACCACCACAAATGTTCAAGGGAAAGATTAAAATTGGCTTTATTTTAGCAGCAGAAATTTGAAAATTAATTTATCAATATAATTATATTATATTCCGAGTAAGGGGAAGAGACTGTACATCTTACTGCTACTTTTTACTTCAGTAATTGCAATTGGGAATCTATGACGTAACCTAAGAGGGGTGTAAATATTTTATTTATTTAACACAAAAACATAGTTCAAAGACTGTGCGTGAGGTATCGTAGAGAAGTTTAAATCTGGGCACGTATTCTTGAGTTCCGGAATTCCTACTCTTACGTTTTTACTACGTCATGACCAAACATCAAAAGAGGGCTAAAGTTAAATCGCACAGTAGCCAGAAGGTAATAATACAACTTTATTAATGACGAACATCATTTCAAAATTAATTTGAGTAATGTTGGTAGCAACCACAGGATACTGACTAAAGTAGATGGCCATCAGACCTTGAGGCGACTTGTGTGATGGCAAGAAGTAATTTGACACAAAATGCATTGCAAATTATGTGCTGCACAGACTCAAGATGTTGTTGTTGTTGATGTAAATCGCGATGTTGTGCAGTCATCTAAGCTTCTACTCAATGGATCAAGAGATGATGACCAAGGGAAGACCAATACGCTCATGTTATAGAGAATGACCGCGTGACCGTAGAGTCGTTGCACATCCATCCTGAAATGGAATGCGTGCATTGACAATAGCAGTACACTTCTACAAGACGAAAACTCGGTCCAAGTCTGTGAACGATTATTTTAATAGGTTGAAAAATAAGTTGAGCATCGCCGAAAACATCGCTCCGCGAAATATATTCTTTCATCGGCCAGATGCCTTGATAATGCCTCTGAAATGTCAGTTCAGTGAGAGTAGTTGGTGATTAGGAGAAGATTTTACAAAATATTTAGTTGGCCTGGATATTTTCACTGAAAACAATACTGTAAAAATGTATACAAATCATGTCGAAGCGCAAGTGTGAATATAAAAAGTATTATAAATTATCTGGTAGATAAATTAAAACTGAAGCCATCTTCGCCAAAGGGAAACGAACAGCTAACAAACACCGAATACGAAGGAACCTTCATTTTCATCACGCTTTCAGCGCTTTCAACTTCAATTAACCCAATATTAATCCATATAAATTCATGTAATAATATTTCTTTAAATTTTGTTTAGAAGTGCGCTTTTTTAAACCTAGAAATATAAATAATTTTTTTTCATACGAACCATCTCCAGTAGGCGGAACGTTAAATAAGAGGGAGTGCCACAGACCTTCCAAATATATGAATAAATATCGAAATATACATTTAAAAACCCTCCAAATATGCATTTAAAATTTAGAGATATGCGTTTCAAAGTTCCAAATATGCATTAAAAATGTCGAAATATGCTCAAGTTTGCCAACGTCCATGAAATAAATGCAAAAATTTCCACACGTTACACACTGATCACGCCCCCAATATGGTTTGACAGAAAGGACTGTCAAAAATAATCGCCAGATGTTTCATTAAAAACAGTCCAAAATGGAATCCTTGCTTTCGACAGAGGTTTCCGTTTTCCCAATTCCTTTTAATAAAATTTTAAAAAATCTTCATAACAATACAAGGATAGAGAAAAAGCAAGGAATAAAAGAACCCGTTTGATTTCTTATTCGTAAAAACGTGTGTATTCACGGCATCGTCTCGAATCCAATCCTGTCCCCGCGGTTCTTTCCAAATCTATTGTCTCGAATTTCTCACAAGATAATGCGTCCTCAGACGATTCCGAGATTTTCGGAATATTCTAAACAGCCACAAACTGCGCACTCGTACGAAGTCACCCGAATCAGTTGGACTACCTCCATAATTCCATTTCCTCCCCCCCTTCACCTCCATCGACCTCGAGTGTTTGGAAAAATAGTAAGCTAATTCCGGCAATATCGTAAATTTTATGTTTTAAAACCACGAAATTCATATTTCTATCTTCAAAATATTCTTATAAATATCGAAATATAAATTTAAAAATTATCAAAAGAGTAATTAAAATCTCAAAATATCCTTTTAAATTTTCGAGATGTGTTTCAAAGTTGTAAATATACATTGAAAATATTGAAATATGACAAAAAATATCGCAATAAGAATTTAATGCTCTGGAATAAACATTTATCATTCCACAATGCACATTTAAAACCTTAAATCAGCAATTAAATCCTGCACAGCATTAAAACAGCATTTAAGTCCTAGAATTAAATCTTCGAAATATTTGTACATTGAAAACTTCGAAAATTTCAATTAAAGCCTCGAAATATTCATTTAAAACTCTGCAATACGGATTTAATAATCGAAAAATACATTGGGTGAATCATTTCAGGTGGAAAACAATACACCAGCGTGTTCCTCATAGTATTAACAAACTTTATAACGCTTTGCTGATTGAACCTTCAAAGCGGAGATTTCCGTAGAAATTCTCATTCCCATTCCCCAATATTTTTCTCTTCATTTCAGCGCATTTATCATCAAAACTTAACGCCATTTCCCAAAACTCGAAGTGCTGTTATAGACTCGAGAGGTCATTAGCGACTATGTGCACAGCGAGTGCACTGCAATTCTGACCATCGGCTGTCGGGATAAGTTTCGGACGACGTAAAACTTGGCGCGATAGTGGGGCCGCGTGAGATAGAGCGCTGTCGCAGTCAATTCACACATTTCTGTTTTTCGTCGTCGGTATCCATAATAAGTAGATTTACCTTCATCTATACTTAGAAATAGCCTCAACGCATCGATTCATCCTTAAGCACAACTTTCTGGACATTACATAAGAAGAGAAATCGTCAAGAAACTGTGCAGTAACCAAGCATCAGCAAATTGAATTTTCCGCACTCATGCATGGAAATTAATAATTATCGTCAGTTATTGATTGGAAATGTTACATGGCCGTCCATAAAGAAGTCATGACTAATACATAAAGGAACTGAATACTGCAAAGTATAAAAAACATTGGGGAATCATGAATCGACATGACTGCCGCCTCGCCTATTGAGAAAGATCATAAACATGTACGTTTCCATTAATTCGTGCTAAACACAGTGCACACAACTCATACGACAGTGTCTCGCGTATTCAGTTCAAAATATCAACATTTCGTTCGTACGTCGGAGACTTACTACTAGCTGGTTATCTAGTTCAAATTCAGTCGCTGTCTGGAGGAGAATTCTAGTGGCCGGCTGCTCTAATGGGTAGTTTTCCATGATTTCTCCGATCAACACCAGGCGAATGCCGGAGCAGTACCCTAACAAACGGGCCACGGACCACGTCATCTGTCCTTCCTGTTGCTTGTCCTATCTTCACCTTTAACTTATAAACACTTGCGCATTTTACTACCACACGAGACGAGAGAGCAGTCGGAAGCTTAGCCCTTGTCCCTGCTGGGGCGGTGCCCCGCTGGTTGGAGATCCCGTGAGGGTCAGCATCGGACCACGACATCCAGCGGGGGAAGTTCACCGCCACCTCCCGCGATAAAAAACATGTACTACATTTACGGAACTAATGACCTTTCTGTACTAGTTGCTTAAATAACATTGTTTTCATTTGTTCATCTAATCGAGGAGAAGTACCGGGAGCGGTGGCTCAGTGCATCAACTGATGTTACTGCAGTGCCTCTGACCGGGAGGTCCTAGGTTCCCACTCCCCACGGCGGCAGGATTTTCGACACTAGCTTTTCAGTTAGGTCAAATTCAGTCGCTGTCTGAAGGAGAATTCTAGAGGCCGGCTGCTCTGATGGATAATTTTCCGTTGTTTCTCTGATCAACATTAGGCGCACAGGGCCCTAACAAACGGGCCACGGATCGCACGCGGTCTTTCCTACTTCTTCCTTGTCCTATTGTCTTCCCTTACACACACGCACACTTACTCTAACATGCACTACACCACCACATATTCCGGGAGACCGGTCGGGAGCTTAGAGCTTGTCTCGCCTGGGGCGGTGCCCGCTGGTGGAGAGTCCTGGTTAGGGGGAAACCCCACTAGCCGACGGTAGGTCGGCGCCGGATCTCGCCATCCAGCGGGGGAAGAGCACCGCCACCTCCCGAAGAAAAACATACACTACACTTAGGGGACCAATGACCTAAGCTGTTGACGCGCCCGGAATCACTAACAAACCATCCAATCGAGGATAAGTCGCTGGTGATTGTTTCCCCCCACCTGTAGTGAGTCATCCCGCGTAAAAAAAAAAAAAAAGGCGAAATCGCACCATGTGCTTGTGGCGGAGGTCGGCGTCGGCGCGCAGGCGCTCCTCGCTGGCGCGCAGGGCGTCGTGGGCGTCGGCCTGCAGCTCGCGCTTGTGCAGGCGCAGCGCCTCCTGCAGCAGGTCGTGCGCGCGCGCGGCGCTGGCGCGCGCCGCCGCCTCCAGGGCGTCCCGCGTGCGCGCCTCCTGGCGCCGCACCGCCTCCTCCAGCTGCTCGCTCGCGCGCTGCTTCTGCGCCACACCCGTCGTCGCGTGTCGGTCAACTCATCCCCCCTACTCACCTTGTGTATAAAGATACTCATTACCAGGGGCGGATTTTAATGAAATTCATTTTTTCCCTTCACTTTAGAACAATGCTGTTTTATACAGAAATTCATTTTATGTTGTGACGAATGGAAATGACCCATTTTTATAGGTCATTATTTTGCATTTTTGTCGATTTCCACTAATCATTATTAGTTAGTTAATCCGTTATATCACCGGATCCGCTCTCAGCGGTAGCATGTCACTCCTTTGCTTAGTAAGGTTCTTAAGTTGAGGTCGCAATCTAATTTACTAAAATGTTTAGATTAACCATTTTTAATGCATAATACAAATGTGTAATTTTTTGGTTGATAGATATGGGTGAATACTTCCGCTCAAATTTTCTTTGAGAACAAACTAATAGCCATTCCTCCTTCCGCGTATTAATCATCTATAAGTCACATCTCTCCTACGGCCAGAAGGGAACATTTTGAATGGAGCTATAAAGCTCAAAGCAAATTATCTTTCTTTCTTGAACTGTCATCTATAAGAGTCTCTTCACATTCCAGCGAAAAGGTCTAGAACGCGTCCGAACGTGGGTAAAGTAGTTGGCGCACGTAGCCTGAGGGAAACCGATGTGCAGTGGCAAAGAGAGCCGCTGTATCTTTCTCTCGTATCACATCGCAAGTCGAATAAAGCAATCTAATATGTTGCATGCTTCATTTGAAGTAGTTTATGCTATTGACTTATTTGTCTTTGTTCCCTTTAAGAAAAACGCACGAGCTACCACCGCGCTATCGCACTCGTCCACAGAACTTCCCGGGGAGCAACCTCCGCGCTATCGCACTCGTCCACAGAACTTCCCGGGGAGCAGGCAGTACCTCCTGCGCGATGGCGTCCAGCATGCTGACGGTGAGGCGCCCCCGCAGCTGCAGCTGCTCCTGCTCCTGCTGCGTCTGCGCCTGCGCCTCCAGCGCGCTCGCCTCCTGCGCGCGCAGCGCGTCCTCCACGCGCTGCCGCAGGCGCCGCTCCTGCGCCTGCAGCGCCTCCTCCAGGCGGCGCGACAGCGCCTGCGCACCGCACCGCACCGCACCTTTGGCCTACACTTTGGCCACGCCCTTTGGCACAGCCTTTGGCCTACGCTCCGTCTCTTTGGGCTGTCCTCTAACCCTTTGACCAGCACTGTGGCATTCGGGCTCACTCCCTCTGTTTGGCCAAATCCTTTGGCTAATCCATCCCATTTGGCTCCCATCCTTTGGCGAGCGCTTTGACCGTTGTAATCAGCCCCACTACATACACATCGAATGTTTTGTTCCACCCAAAACTGCAGGAGAATAATAGATGCTCTGTAGTGAAATTACAAAACTAAATAATCTGAATATTTTTTAGAATAGAGAAATTAACGGATTTACAAGAATAACACTCACAAAATAATCAAAAATATTTTACGCGACATGTTTATTAACTTTTATTTAATTGATTTTACCATTGAGTGGTGATGTACCGCATCACATTTCACAAGACGGTCGAACACTTGAACAATTTTGTCTCGCATACGTACTGATTTCATCTCAAGTAAATGACAATATGAATCGCCCGAAACGCTGTCCTTTATCCATAATAATACGTTAAGAAAAAATATGACACGAGTATCTTGTATTCGACACAGCTCTGTGTTTGAAGATGAATACGTCATATGCAGATAGTATTATGATTAATCATTAATTACTATTCAGAGTTCGACGGCTCCTATTTTGATTTCCTATTTACTGTTCAAATTTAACCGTTTTCCAGTGAAAATAAAGTAGTGTATAAAATGTTCATCCCCATCTCTTCCTCGTTACAGAGGGTTTTAGCGAGTCCCCACCCATCTTCGGCCAATTCAACGACAGAATAGAACAGAAGGGATATGTTTACTTTATAACGGTGTGGCACCAGGTGGAGAAATTTTCTCTTCCTCCCCTTCTCCGGATGTTTGTCGTTACGTGTGAGGGAAACAAAGAAGCAGTTGAATGAAGATTCCCCCACAACCCATCCGGTAATTTGCGTTGACACAATGGCATGCACATCCTGGCAACCTCGGTGGATCTCCATTGGCTTCAGGTTATTAGACTGGAAAGATACGAATAAGTGGAATTCATAGGGTCAACTTTGTTCATCGGCTCTAATGGACATCGAATGTCCAAAGACAAAAAACGTTTTTGCCCTTCTGTGGTCGAAAGTTTCCTGTTGTGTTTAAATTGCAACCAACATTTAATCAAATTTATTTTCCTGCCGCGACGTGGAGAACAATAATTAGCGTTAGCATATTTCGAACTGAATTCTAGAAGAAGTGGACAGATAATGAAGTTACATTTATGTCCAGAAGCAACACAAGGGACCATCTCAGCATTTGCTCAAGTTTCGGGGAGACTGAACGAAAAACCTGATCGAGTTGGGGGTTATTGTCCCAGAACCTAAGGAATAATACTTTTTACAGCGTCTTTAGAATTATACAGTCCAAATGGTAAATAATACATTAAATATCATTGTTAAAATTAATATTAATTTCCTTTTTGATGCTCGATAGGTATGCAGCAGAAACGATTTTACCTGGGACCTAAACTTTTGTACCGAATTTCATAATCTAATGTCATCTGGCAAAGTGTTGTAAAAGAATGTACATATACGAGTATTGTATTTGAATTTTTTAGTGTATTGCTGTGTTCCATCGATCTCACTTACAGTTCTGTATTCAACCAAAGGTATCTATCAATAAACAGAATATTACACGTTTACACCAACATTTGCTATAAACAATTCCAATTAAGAAATAGCAATTGGCTGTTTACCAAAATGTTGAATGAACTCTGAAGAAAGAAAAACAACAACACTAAGCTTAGGGGTGTAAGCTTACGGAAAGATTCACTTCTGCATTTTTTCCAATGATGCCCTAAATAAACTGATTCTAAATAAACAGTTATTTAATAACTGCTAAATTTATAGTTCTTTTTAAGCAATTCAACCTTCGAGATTTTTTCCGTTTACTTTCAAATACACCGCCAGCCATCTCAAGGCTATATTCGAAACGACAAGTTAAAGATCGGCCAAGAGTGCTATGACCAGCTTCAAGTGATCGTACGATTCACAGAAATGTGTACCATATTCTTATTTTCATCAGTGAACTTCTTGCTTGAGAATCGCCAGCAAACGAACACGTTTCTCTATAATACGCTTGAAAAGAATTATACGGTTCCTTTTTGGGAACGTTAATGGCGGGATTCAGTCGGAACGGATTGCAATCGGGCTGTGCCTTTTTGGGGAGCTAGGTAAATGACTTCGGAAAAGTTAATCGAGGGATTCAGTTGCAACGTGTTGCAATCAGGCTATAGCTTTTGGGCAAACCTAAAGGCCTTAGGAAAAGCTGAACGCCTTACGAAAAATTAACAGTGTAATTAAGTTGGAAAGGGATGCAATCGGGCTATGCCTTTTGGGGGGGGCATGTGAACAGCTTAGGAGAAGTTAACCGCAGGATTCAGTCGGAACGCATTGCAGTCGGGCTATGCCTTTTTGGGGAGGTAGCTAAACGGCTTAGGAAACATGAACAGTGTAATTAAGTTGGAAAGGAATGCAATCGGGCTATGCCTTTGGGGGGCGCATGTGAACAGCTTAGGAGAAGTTAACCGCAGGATTCAGTCGGAACGCATTGCAGTCGGGCTATGCCTTTTTGGGGAGGTAGCTAAACGCCCCCTGGGGGTGCCTGGCGCGGTCGCACCTGGAACATGCGCTGGAAGGCCTCGGGCAGCGCCTCGGGCGACCCCGCCGCCGCCGCCATGGCCCCCCGGGGCCGCCGCCCGCGTCGCGGCACCCGCCGCGCGACGCCTCCGAGTAGGTAGCGGCGGAGTGGAAGCGGCTCTTCACCGATCGATCGCGCAGCAAATGAAACGATCATCCTACGGAAACTACTTGGGAGACCCGCGCCGCGTCCTACGCGCAGGTTGATTGATTCATTCATTTTTCGTGTTTTCGGGCGCGTCAACTGCTGTGGTCATTAGTCCCGTTAGTGTAGTGCATGTTTTTCTCGGGAGATGGTGGTGATCTTCCCCCGCTGTATGGCGAGATCCGGCGCCGACCCACTGTCGGGTAGTGAGGTTTCCCCCTAACCAAGACTCTCCCGCCAGCGGGACACCGCCCCGGCCGGGACAAGCTTTAAACTCCCGACCGGTCTCCTGGAATATGTGGAAGTGTAGTGCATGTTAGTGTAAGTGTGTGTAAGGGGAGAGGATAGGACAAGGAAGAGGAAGGACAGATCGCGTGCGGTCCGTGGCCCGTTTGGTAGGGTACTGCTCCGGCATTCGCCTGGTGTTGATCGGAGAAACCACGGAAAACTACCGATCAGAGCAGCCGGCCGCTAGAATTCTCCTCCAGACAGACACAGAATTCGACCTTGCTATGTAACTAGTGTCGAAAATCTTGCCACCGTCTGGACTCGAACCTAGGAGCTCCCAGCCAGAGGGACTGCAGTGACATCAGTTGATGCACTGAGCCATCTCTCCCGGTCCACCGCGCCGCGACCTAGGCACAGGTGCCGGAGTTAACGCACGCAACGAAGTGCATTTCGCCCTCAACGACCAAAACGTTGGCAGCTGTGCCAAGGACGCGGCGGCGCTTCCCGACAGCCAAAAGTTTCTGACTCTGACGCAGAAGACTGCGCTATGTTTATCCAACGACTGGGAGCGGTGGCTCAGCGCATAAACTGATGTCAAAACTGATGTTACTGCAGTGCCTCAGACCGGGAGGTCCTAGGTTCGATTCCTGACGGCGGCTGGATTTTCGACACTAGCTCTTCAGCTTGGTCGAATTCAGTCGCTGTCTGGAGGAGAACTGTACCTGCCGGCTGCACTGATCTGTAGTGTTCCGTGGTTTCTCCGGTTATCAATTGACGAATGCCGGAGGGCCACGGACCGCGCGCGATCTTTCCTACCTCTTCCTTGTTCTATCCTCTCCCCTTACACACACACTTACACTAACATGCACTACACTACCACACCTGCCGGGAGACCAGTTGGGGACTAAGAACTTGTTCCGGCTGGGGCGGTGCCCCGCTGGTGAAAGATACCTGGTTAGGGAAACCCTGCTAGTCGACGATAGATCGGCGGTGGATCTGGCCATGCAGTGGGGGGAAGATCATCGCCACCTCCCGATAAAAAACATGCACTATACTACGGGACTAATGATTATGGTAGATGACGCGCCCGGGATCACTAACAATGAATCAATTTATCCAACGGTTTTTTAACTCTTTTTTCAAAACGCCTTGTACAGATTGTAATGTGCTATGATGAATTGTACCCCTATACGCCATGTACAGAATGTCATGTGAAACGATATTTCATCAATTCTAGCATGAACAAATTATTCCGAAAAAACAAAATCAAATAACGATGGGCAGAATTGAATCTATATCAAACAAAAAAAATTGAATGTATATTAAACAACAAACGAATTCATTATTTTAACGATTGTAAAAAGAACAAATTTCTTGAATACGAATCATTGTATCCCGAAAAAAGATGGGTACTAGCATGAATAGATATTTAGCCAATTATTGGAACATACAACTATTGGAAAATGATCGATTTTTATTAATAAGCTAATTTATTTACTAAATCGGTTCTAAGTTTTCGTGGAACTGAGTAATTGTTCAACATATTAAAACGCATATACTATTAATATACAGTGTATCACGGCTAAAGACAGAAATATGACTGACGTTACGAACGCCTGGTTAAATCACACATTAACAAATCGGTGCGGATGAACCTTCTTGAATGATGACAGAACGCACAATTTTGAACTTCATCCTGATGTTGGTATTTGACACAAGGCACCGGTTAAAGGAAGGGATTGTCCCAGTATGAGACTCCCTGCATGTTCGCAATAAATATTTTGGAAAAAGAAATGCTTGGGAAATTATGCCTTGCAAAGACTCAAGGATGTTTTGTGTAAATCGCGAATGCGAAAGGTCTGGCCCTACTCTTTCTCGGAAATGCGCAGCGAAGCGTCAACTCAGGTATAGTGAGTTTAGGTCATGTGAGGTGAAATAGAAATTTATGACTGGCACAGAGTCGAAACCATACACCTTGTCTCGTACTAACTATAGAAACTTCTCACCAGCAGACTGATGTCCCTACTTATCACCAGTTCCTATTTTTCACATATCTACTATATCTCGTAACATACTACACCTATCCTAACCACCAAGTATTGGTTTGCCAACTTCAATCAACTTATGTCCGAGATAAGCTTCCAAGTTGTTCCTACTTCAGACTTTATCCATCTGTTTAAGATAACGTAAACATTAAAATGCTAATATGGAAATTAGCCCGATTCGCACTTTATTTGGAACAAAATTAACGTTAAGAACTAAAATTAAGAGTAAACAACGTAAAAAGTATAAATATTAAATTGCCCGTGTCTATGTCTCTCTAATTCGTTTAGTAACAGAAGAATTGTCTACTAATAAATGATTTTTCAGATAAAAAAATTTTAAAAAATTGAATATTATAACAATCGAATCCCAATAACTGACATCGGATTGTTAGATTTTGATAAAAATTGAAACAATTGAGTCTTAAAATAATATAAAAGTAATAATTGTTTTTGAATTATTGATAGACATTTTAAAAATATTTTTAATTATCAAACCTGACACAGCAATCGCATGTTAACCTTTAATTTTCCCGATTGTTATAATTTTTTAGTAAACTGCATCTCTAATTCAATAACAAACAAACACCGTGTATAGGTGCAATCGACTAACAATCGATTGTTGGCAACGCCGTGGTCGTGCGCACTGTACCTCGGAGCTGCGCGAGCTGGGAGCGAAGATCTCGTGGATGCCGTCGTCGGCGTCGCACGCCGCCAGGTTGTCCAAGGGCTCGCACATCCTGCCCGCGCGCCCGCGCGCCCGGCGAATGCACGGGCGCAGGGGGAGGGCGGCGGCGAAGCAGGGGGCGCATCAAGAGGGTGAGATCGATTTTTATACTAAACTAAGGGGGTCTCGGCTGCAGCAAAAATGCTGCCGTCGAGTGTGTGTACGCAGGGGGCCCTGCAGTAGTACAGGGATGGCCAAATTGTGTGTGTTTCCCTTGACTTAACGGATTACAGTGTGTTGTCTCGGGAAGCAACTGGAAAGGTAATGGTGTGCCGTGGTAAAGGGTTGCCGTGTGAACACATGTTAATGGTAAAAGTATACACCAATTAATGGTATAATGAGCCACGACCAACACCTACCGGTCGTAAAGAACCAATGATCGCCTCAAACAAATGAGCTTTTTTGAAAATAATCCATGCATATTCATGATTTCGCTCCATGCCACAAGAAAATATAAGAAACTGATCAGTATGTGATTCAATGAGCGGCAGGTAACTCATGAATCCCATAGAAAATGTTCGATTTAATTTAGTTAAGAAGGCCGCACAAACTAACTCATAAAAAACTCATGTGTATCTGGCAAGTATACTCTGAATTTGGAAGGATTAAAAGTCGATTTTTTACATGATTCAAAACAAATATGTTAATTATGAATATGAATTATTTTTATAAAGCATAGAAACCTGTACTCAGTTTATTGTCAAGAACCATGTTACAAATACATTTTGTTTCATTCAGTAACTACCATAATAATTTGGCCATTTCTGTATAAATCGTACAAACGTTCTTTACAAGCCAAGAGTATAAAACTTAGTTGCGCTACAACAGCATGTACTTTCTCTCGTTATTTCTAACTGCACCGCTATACTATACTACCACATAAACTTGCAAAAGTGATTTCAAACGGCAATTTTTTTTCCCGCGCCGAGATTCGAACTCAGGTCTTCCCCGTGAGCCTAACCGCTACAGCCTTTCTACCTTTCATTAGATCTACTGCATTTTGCAATACAAAACGAGCAACTACGTGGACAGCTAACTACACGGAATGAGGTAGATCTTGAAAACGATGTAATGAACAAATGACAGCAAATAAGTTCTCATTATTAATTTTAAGCTATTATTAACGTGGTGTTTTTAGTACAAAACTGGTATGGCCCACTAACTTTCATTTAAAGAAAATAATCAAACATTTCGTTGGAATAATGCTCAAATTTCTTCTAAACGAAAACCCTTAAGTGTTTAGATTTGCATATTTCAGGTACAAATCGAAATCGTTTAATTTTTTTTTATTTTTCCTGTCTTTCTGGGTATATAATGAAACCATTGACACCGGTAATTAAGGCTGCTTAGATTTCCGACAATTTATGCATGTATTCGAAATGAATATTATAGATGGAAGTTCATAGCTGAAATGGACATTGTTAGATCTACCACAGTAAACGATTGCGACTGTAAAAACTCCATCATTGCAGAATAATTGTTAATATAATAACTTAAACATTCGTTTCATAATATCTATCAACTGATGTTTTCATTCGATACTCTTAAACGAAATAAATTCGATACACGCTTTCGTTTTTATGTATAAACGGAAATACTTTTCGACCGAGTAGCTGCAATCTGCAAGGAACTGCCAAGTAGAGAAAGCAAGAATAACAAATTTAAGAATGGCACAAATGTATTTAATAGTTATTTATTCCCCAAGGGCGTTACAAAGGTTTTAATGATCGATTCACCACTCGATAATTAGAACCATTAAACGCTCGTGCTACATACAAGATTTTATTTTATATCTAATTTTAATTATTCATATTTACTTATTTGCTAATTAACCTAGATTTTAGCATGACTTGGTTTGACTTTTCGTATTTACCTCCTATAATTTCCTCCATAAGAGGACATCAACTGTTTTCATATTCCCCTCGCAACCAAGATCCTCTCGATCGAGGCAAGTTATGCAATGGACATCAAGCTCCGCAACAGCGTGTCAGCAAAATATTTATTTTTTTTAATTGATGACGTTTTCAATTTTTTTTCAGAGTATCCCGAAGGATGGCGTTGAAATTGATGAGTGTTACACCAATTACAGAACATAATTGAGGGAGGTATCATCACATTTAGTGATGATACCTTCCTTTCTGGGCAGCACAGTCGTTCTTTCTTTGGCTTCCGCAGAATGGAAAATGCTAAGGATGGTCATGTGCTTGACTGATTATTAAAGAAGATGTAATGAGAAAGAAGAATGTAATGACGGATTAAATTGGATTCGCGGGGGTATAGAAGCCAACCACACCATAAACATATGGGGAAAACACTCAAATCCGATACTCGGACCTGCAAACTTCGAACAGACGATGACTAAGAGAAAAATACGTCGATTACTACATAAAAATCCGTGCCAACACCCGTTTCATTTCAATGAATTACTAAATTATCGAGCACAAACTGTGAGTGATAATCTGAAATCTGTACGTAGATCAATCATGATTTGAAAACTCTTATTCATCCTCCTTACATCCTCGCTAGTTTGAGAGTCCAGAGATCCCAATCCCATACCAAGAGCTATCCAGTCGTATCACACAGATTTAAGACGAAAAAAAAGTTCGCTGATTATGACGTATGGAACAACTGCAACTCACACTAACATTGCGCGAAACTAAAAACCATGAGACCACAGTCCTTAAAACAAGGTTTTCGTATCCCTGTAACGACACGAGTTTTGAGGCGACAGTAGAATTTTGTGGAGAGACGAGGTTTGGGAGCCATGTGAGAAAATGGCGGGGATCATATAGGAAATGGGAGAGGAGTGGGGGCAGACAGGGGATAAGTGGAGTCCGAGTTACCTTTCTTGAGCCGTATTCTACAAAATGAGAATCTCTTTGAAACATCAGTTACATGTTTGGAGATTTACCTCATCTGGGGGCCCCTACTCCAGTTCACGAGTCAGATATGAGCAGTAAATTGAATTATATTCAAATTCAAATAATTTACTACGACCAAAAATGTAAGTGAAGTTTACTATGAAATTTAATCTCAACACTTACCAGTATTAGAATATTTGAAGGGCTGTCCGAAATAAGGATAGAACTCACAACATAAAAATGGCACAGAAAGAATAAATGTAGGATATATTTTACGAACTTTGGAAGTGAAACCATGCCTATAAGTGAAAAGACAATTTTATTCAATGGCAATATACAATATTTCATAATGATCTATACGTGTGTCAACACTAGTACAGTTTTTTGTGTTACAATGGGAAAATTAAGAATCATCATTGTTCGCAAAATAAAATCAATGTATTCCTTATTTGTAAGTGAATTAAAATCATAATTCTTTCAAAAATAATTAAGATCTCGTGTAAAATTTTACCTTAAATGCTTATTCTAGCTCTTGCTTGCCTTCAGGTACAGTGCCTCATACGCAAATAACTAATGAATCCCGTAGCAGCAAAACTAAATCTTATTCCTAATTGACTGATTGATTTGTGATTCCTGGCTCGTCAATTGGCAAGGTTATTAGCTCCGTAAGTCTAGTGCATGTTTTATCATGAGAGGTGGCGATGATCTTCCTTTGGTAGATAATGAAATTCGACGCGATTTTCAACAAACAGGTATCTCCCATCAGCGGGCCACCGGTCTAGCCGGGACAAGCTCCAAGCTCCCGATTGGTCTCCCGACATGTGTGGTAGTGTAGTGCACGTTAGTGTGTGTGTGTGTGTGTGTGCGTGTAAGGAGAGGATAGGACAAGGAAGAGGAAGGAAAGATTGTGCGTGTACCGTGGACCGTTTGTAATGGTACTACTCCCGCGTTCGCCTGGTGTTGATTGGAGAAAGCACAGAAAACTACCGATCAGAGCAGCGAACTGCTGGAATTCTCCTCCAGATAGCGGACGAATTCGACTTAGCTATGTAGCTAGCGAAAATCCTACCAGCACGGGGACTTAAAAAACCCTAGGACCTCCCGTTCAGAGATCTTGCAGTAACATCAGTTGACGCCCTGAGCCACCTCTCCCTGCAGAGTTAATATAGAAAATCCTGCCACCTTTGGAAGTGGAATCCTAGGATCTTTGCATTCTTTTAATAAATAAATAAAATCAAATTTTCTCTAATTTTTTTGGTTACATCCTTACTCCGGGCAACCCTTCATTTACTCACGCACAATACGGGTCCTACAACGCTGTTACGCACAGTTGAGTGGCAGGCTGCGTAAAGTTACGATCCAGCAAGATGCTTTTTTGACTTTTAAAACAAAGATTTAAAAGTGTGGATCGTTCGCACGGTTCCAGCTTGTAATAATTTATTATAACAAACAATAAAAAATACTTTATCTACGAGAGAAAGGTATTGCCTAACGAGAGACTATCGGAGACAGTGACGTGTCTTTTTTCTTCAGTAAATAAAGAACCTTTATCGTCGTGTACAACATTTGATTTTTATTCAACCCTGAACAGGGTCTGTTTTAGGTATTATTTGTTAGGAGGCTACACTTCCCAACAAAATATAAAAAAATCCGAACTTCCATCCTGTGATAAATGTATACACAAGTATAATTCGGTATTGAATGAAAATATATCAACATGTATTGTTCTGTGTGCCTTAAATCAAGAAAGAAAATCGTCATGTTGCATCATGTCTTAAAGGATACAAGGGAATAGATAACAATTTTGACGTCTACCCCGACAAAAAATTAAAGGAATCAAACAACTCAATGTTAAATTTATAAGGATTGAAGAATTTGTTTCAAAGGGGTTGAGAAAAAAAGTGTTTAAAAGTTATTTCATTTTGGAGCTTTTTGTTGTGTAATTAACGTGCGGATAGACGTCAAGAAAACCAAATTAATCCAATTAAGACCTTTACTAATCTCATATAACCATCTCTCACTGTCAAATGCACTAACGCTATACAAATCATTCATTCGCCCAACACTATTATACGCATGTCCGATCTGGACCAATGTTGCTAAAACCAATCTCAACGAAATGTAAATATTTCAAAACAAATATTTAAGATTAATAACAAGAGCTCCATGGTTTATTAGCAACAAACAACTACATCATGACCGAAACATAAATGAAATAGCTCACCAAATAGCGTACCTATCAAACAACTTTTACACTAATTTACCCTTCATAAAGGCATCAACTCCCTACGGACTCGGAAAAGATCCCAGATACAAAACCAGAATAAAGAACAGATTCCCGCTCCATTCTTTCCTCCAGACATTTGCAAATATTGACTAATTCTGACGAGGTGCTATTTGTTTCCTCTCCCTATTAAAGTTTGTTAAGTACAATTTTAAACTAGATTAAGTTGATTAGATTAAGTCACCATACAGTTGCAAAGTTTCACTTGTATACTGATCATTGTAATTTCAACTAAACAATAAATAAGTTTAAAAAAAGACGTCAAGAAAATTCGGCCGGACCTGGAGGAGGAGGAGGGGGAGGGTAGATCGAATGATTCGGGAATAAGGCTATACCCCAACTGTCCGACCACACCCGATTGCTCAACTTGATATGCACGATTGCCTTCTTCGCATCGTAAAACACGTGCGGAGCCGCTGATCGAAATAGCGGCCGGAGGTTCGTGTATCAGCTGTTGGGGAGTCGGAGCGTGTGAGCATGGCGGCGGGTCGGACTGGCGTGCGCGACCGAGGCTTTTTATTACGCTCTCTTATGGGCTGTTCCGCCGAAGAAACGGCCCGTTATTCCCAAGCAGTACCTGACATAACATGTCCCGGGTTGCGATCATTTTTAGCGGTTTCCAAAGGACTTTGCCTTTCCGCAAAACTGAATTTTCTCTCAACTAACTTTTAGCTACTGACCGCAATCTATTTACTCCTAAAAATGAGTTCTTGATTGACATCATAATTGCAGGTTGCAAATAAGAAAATAAAAAAAAGTGCTTCTCAGACCATCCTTTCATTACCTTGGCTCAGGGTACAACACTTCCTCAGAACAATTTGAAAACACAATCAAAATCCCTTTGGTTCATAAACTTTGCGCCACAAATGTTTTTTATTTATTTAATTTTAATTTATTTTTGTCAAGAAACTAAAACAAATGTGTGTGACGTATGGGGGAGAAGTATAGTCTGGGCACGTTTTCTTGAGCTCCAGAATCTCTTCCCAACCTTTTCACTTTACGTAATTGAATGACGAATAAAACCCCCAGCGGGGCACCGCCCCAGCCGGAACGAGCTCCAAGCTTCCGACTAGTATCTTGGCATGGGTGGCAGTGTAGTGGATGTAAGTGTCGGTGTGATAAAGAGGAGAGAGCAAGAGGAAGGAATGATCGCGCGCGGTTCGTGGCCCGGTTGTTGGGGCACTGCTTCGGCATTTGCCCGGTACTGATCGGAGAGAGCTACCGATCAGAGCAGCCAGCTGGTAGAATTCTTTCCATTACGTGCTGAATTCCTCTATCTACTCATATATAGTCGCGTCGAAAATCCGCCACATTTGGGACTGATTCTGATCCTAGAAGCCTGCAAGATCATCTCAAGATGCCTATAACCTGCAAGACCATCTCATCACACTTGAAGAATGGTTTAAGAAGTGGAGAATAAATGTAAATGAGAACAAGTCAGCTCACATTACATTTACTCTCAGGAAAGAAACGTGCCTGCCAGTAGAAATCAACAGAAAAACAATACCGCAAACCGATTGCGTAAAATATCTTGGTCTTCACTTGGATAGACGTCTCACCTGTAAAAAGCATATACAAGCCAAGAAACAACAGGTCCAACTGCAAACAAGGAAACTCTACTGGCTTATTGGCTACAGATCCAAGCTGCCCCTGTAAAATAAATTGCTAATTTATAAAACAATCCTAGTTCCTGTATGGACATATGGAATCCAAATCTGGGGTACAGCCAGCAGAACAACTTGTCAATTCTTCAAAGATTCCAGTCAAACATTTTAAGAGTCATCTCATCAGCACCTTGGTACATGTCTAATGCAACACTCCATCGAGACCTCAATATTTAAACAATTCAAGAGAAGATACAATAAATTAGCTTAAACTACAATAAACGCCTGGAAACCCATCCAAACCATCTAGCCCTAAACCTTTTAGACAATAGACACGAAATATCTCGCCTCAATAGAACCTCCTCTTTGCAACTTCCTTGCCGCTTTAATATTTGACATACACAACACAAAAATAATTCTCCGTTTTGTGTTATTATTATTCTAATATTTGTTTCTCTTTTCTGTTATAGTCCTTGTGTATTGATCCTGGAAAGTACCAATGGGGGACTTTTCTGCAAGTTATTGTTTCTTTTATCATTGTATTTTATTTTGATATTGTATAAGCAATTAATTCTTGTATTTACTTATTATTTCGAAATGAAATAGATTGTAAATTTTCATTGTGTAAATAAAAAAAAACATTTGGGACTCGAACCGTTGGACCTCCTGATCAGAGTCGCTGAAATGACAGCTCTCTGTGCGCTAAACTCAACCGGTGTATGAGCTGTGTTTGAATTACAAACATTAATTTCAACTATTTAGAAAGGAGAATGTGTTTGTACAAAGGAGTGATTAAGACAGCCGTAATCATGTTGCTAAATTATCTCGACTTCGAAAGCAGTTTTTAAAAAGTACTTTGTGTACTGTTTGGCTTTCATACCCGTTCATTACAAGAATCTCTTTGAATCAAAACTATTAAATTTCTAACTTTTAATCCATTACCTGACGCTCCGAAGAAAATAGAGACTAAAATTGTAGAAAAAGCTAATAGAATTAAAGAGAATACAAAGGAGAAATGAAATCTTTTTCTGAACATATAAACATTCAGTTGAATAAAAACCTCTACAAAACAGAATTTTATCCATTTATGACGAATAACTAATCTTCATTAATCGTTTCGACAACAGTTCCTACGTGTGATTGACTCTAAACGTGTCTTCTTTACTAACTGAGATGGCTCCGGGCAACAGTTGTTGCCATTGCAGGATTTCTGACCGGGAGATTGTGGAGTTCGAGTACCGACGGTAGCGGTTGATTGATTGATTTTTTCGTGTTTCCGGGCGCGTCAACGGCTTCGGTCATTAGTCCCGTTAGTGTAGTGCATGTTTGTTTGTTGTTCTCGGGAGATGGCGAGATCCAGCACCGACCTACCGTCGGCTAGTGGGGTTTCCCCCTAACCAGGACTCTCCCACCAACGGGGCATCGTCTCAGCCGGGACAAGCTCTAAGCCCCCGACTGATCTCCCGGAATATGTGGTAGTGTGGTGCATGTTAGTGTAAGTGTGTGTGTAAGAGGAGAGGATAGGAGAAGGAAGAGGAAGGACAGATCGCGCGCGGTCCGTGGCCCGTTTGGTAGGGTACTGCTCCGGCATTCGCCTGATGTTGATCGGAGAAACCACGGAAAACTACCGATCAGAGAAGCCGGCCGCTAGATTTCACCTCCAGACAGCGACTGAATTCGACCTAGCTGAAAAGCTAGTGTCGAAAATTTTGCCGCTGTCACGACTCGAACCTAGGACCTCACGGTTAGAGGCGCTGCAGTGACATCAGTTGATGCACTGAGCTACCGCTACCGGTCCGACGGTAGCAGATTTTCGACATTAGTTCCATAGCTAGGTAGAATTCAGCTGTGGTCTGGAGGTGAATTCTAGCAACTGGTTGCTCTGATGGGTAGTTTTCCATGGTTTCTTCAGTTAATAGCAGCCGAATGCCGGCGCAGTAGCTTAACAAACGGTCACGATATTTCCTCTCATCCTTGTCCCCTCTTCCCCCTTCACACTAATATGCACTACATACACTGCCACACATGTCGTGAGCTTCGAGCTTGTCTCAGAAAGGGCGGTGCCTCGCTGATGGAAATATCAGTAGGGAACCCTCTCAAGCCGAAGTTTTGGTCAGCACCAGATCTCACGTTCTAGCGGGAGGTGGGGGGACACCTCCATCTGCAAGGACGCAACATGAACTACACCTAAGGGGTCAAGAACCATAGCAGTTGATGCGCCCGGAAACAGTCATTCAACCTAACTTCCATCTCGCCATAGGCGTGCGTCAACTTGCCTTTTTCTTCCTTCTTTTGTTTCAGTCAAATGAAAATTTATTGATTGCGGGTATATGCAAAACCTCAGTAGTTCCAATTTTATTTTATTTCACAGGATAACATCAAAAAAGGTCATTTAATGTTTTTACTTATTGTTCTTCGATTTACCGAGGTCGTCCTTCACATGAATTTGAAGTTTGCAAAATCAATAGATATTCAAAAAGATTATTCTTCTCTATTTTAAAACATTATTCTCCTTGGTTAGGTTAGAACTTCGTACAATTACCAGCTCATTTTACATTCCAATTAGTATGATTTATTGTTCATGAATTCTGGCGATTCCATCAACATTTTGTAATCATGTTTAACAAAGGAATTAAAATGATGGTTAAATTGTTAAATAATAATCACTTTTCTACAATGCTATAAAGATTGTACTAGATTGTTTCAAAATAGTCAGGGTACAAAACAAATTTTGTAAAATTATTATATCAAATCACCAATAATGGATGTATGCTCTATGGACTGTTTCACTTAAGTATTCCTCTGGAAATTCATGGAAAAAGGTAATGCAGTAAATAAATTACAATTTCTTTCAAATGTCATAATCTTCATATTTTCAACAGTAACTTATCAGGGTAAACAAAGGAATGCCACTATTCCTAAAAATAAAATATATTAAAAATTTATTAATGTTTCTGGTAGTCTATTAATACATTTTATATGTGTAGTTGTATTAAATATAATAAATTATACAACAGAAATATTATTCTCAATCAATACATTTGCATTAACAAAACCATTGTTAAAAGATTGTTTAGGATGGTGGGTATTGAGAATAAAAAGTTTTCTCGTGACCAATTACCTCCAAAATACTTTGCTACACCTCAAACATGTAGGAACATAATCAACTAAACAATCATACAGTGGTACTACCTAACCAAACAACCTGTTTATCTTCTCCTTAACATGAAAACATGTCGTTCTCTATTCTCTATACATGCAGTGGAAGATAACTCCCTTTCACGTGAAGAATTAAATCATTATATTCTTCGCAACCTCTTCAAATACGATTTTAATCAGCAACACTCACCTAAACTTAATTCAAACAGCACAGCGAATCCAACTTCTTTGCACGTTCAGCACAAAAAACGTGCAATTAAGATCTTCGAGAAATCGTTTCAAGGAACACAACAACCATAAATACAGAGATATTCACACTTCACCAGACGGTGGGAAATGGAAAACAACTGATTTTGAATGGGTCAGCCGAATGTCAAGTGACGCGCGCAATGCACTGCAAGAACTCTGGTGAGAAATGGCACAAACACACCATGACAAACAAACATCGCCAGAAGGACCAATGCACTCTCTTGACACAATCGAAAATTACATACTGACATTTTATACATTTTAAATTCATATGCGTATTACGCGTTTCTTTCACATAAATTTCTCAAGCCACAACTCTCCGAATTTGTTAAAATAATCTAATTCATCTATTATTCATTTCTTAAAATTTTATGATCGAGTGTACATGAATAATCTAAAGTGCGATGGCAAAAGAAGTAACATAATGATGACTAGTTTCAAGCTTGCCACAAAGTGTTTTACAAGATCGACGGGCTTGAGGAAATTATTTTAAAGAAATTATTAAAAAAGAGCATTGTTCTTCCTATTTATTAACTTGTGTTACCACGAATCTCTAATCATCAGAGGTAACCCAGAACTTCAACAACAACAAAAAATGATCTTGAACTCATTAAATTAGTAATATAATAACACTCACTACCAATTATTGAAGAGGTTTCATTAGAAATGGCTATTTAATATTTTGTAACGATTTCGGATACATTGAACAGTTTGAGTTCGCCTAAAAGCCTTGGGCTCGAAATGAAATATTTTAATACACCGTCTCCTCAGTTTCTCATGAGTAAAGAATACAAAAATTCTTATTTACGTAGCCATAATAATATAATATATTTCAATATACTTTGTAATCAGGGACTGCCCTTGGTCAGTAGATCCAAAAAGAAAACTTTCGATAGATTCGTATCACTTGAAAATTGGAAAGTTAAGGCCATAGTTCTGTCATAGGGTTTAATATGTTATTTTTAACGGATTAATGTAAATATTAAATTATTTTATAAAAAATTTCAGAATTTTATTAATTGCCATAGTAAAATCAAATTTTAAAATCATGTTATTTATATTTTAGATTATTACTGGCACCCTAGATTTTTCTGTCTACGACTAAAATCGTGATTATATACAGGTGATTTCTACTACGTGGGCCATCGTTACAACATATCTCAAACAATACGTGTTTGAATAACAGAGAATATGCAATTCAGTGACAATACAATAAAACCATTCTCCTGGAATGGGATAGCAAAGGGGAGAACGAGATGGGGGTCCGTCCAGGTCGATACGTAGTTAGAGACGATATCACAGAAAAGAGTGAGAGGAACATCGAAAGCAAAGAAAAACCCTCAACCTAGTTTTTAAATTACAAAATCACATCGCAGTTTCTCATTGACTTTCAAAGCTCATTATACAGAATGTATATTTTCAATAAAAGTTTGATTCGTGAATTTTATTAAAATAATTTCAATACAAATAAAATAAAAATGCAGTTACTTTCAACCAATAAACATCTCTTATGATTCACTTCTGGAGTTTTGTTAACAAAAGTCATTCAGAACAATGAGCAATGAATTTTATAGGCTCGCGCTTTCTCTCTTTCGTGTTTCTTTTTTAAAAGAAGATTTTTTAAGCTTTTTGGATAACATGGTACCAAGCCTTATTTCCTTCATTGATTTATGGAAACATTCTGGAATTGCCAGAATGAGAAAAATAATATGGCATAAAACGGATCGAGCTAAGATAGCAAATGTTTGTAGAAACATGTGAATCACTTTTAAGCCGACCCGATCGCCAATATGATATGGCATCAATGACTGCAAAACAAATCGCACCCATAACTGAAGAGACAAGCTTGTCAACAACTGTGGGAAAATGTGAATCATTTCTACACCGCCCCGCCCCATTTGATATGCCATTAATGACTAAAAGAATCGCTCCATGATTGAAGAGGCAACGCAGCTTTCCAACGTTGGTAGAAAACTGTGAATTATGTATACTCCCCATTTTTGATATGGCATCAATGACTAAAAAATCGCTCCCATGATTCAAGAGCTTATCAACGTTTGTGGAAAAATGTGAATTGCTTCTATGTTGCCCTTGTCCCCAATTTGATGACTAATCAAATTACTTAAAAATCCGTCCACATGACTGAAGAGACAACGCATAGCTGGCCAACGTTAGTAGAAAACTGCGAATCATTTCTATGCCACCCCGCCCCCAATTTGATATGGCATCAATGACTAAAAAATCGCTCCTATGACTGAAGAGACAAGCAGCTTGTCAATGTTTGTAGAAAAATGAATTTCTACGCCACCCCGCCCCAGTTTGATGTGTCAAAAAATCTCTCCCATGACTGAAGAGACAAGTAGCTTGTCAACGTTTGGGAAAAACGTGAATCATTACTACGCCGCCCCCCCATTTTTGATTGGCATCATGACTAAAAAATCCTCCCTGACTGAAGAACAAGTATCTCGTCAACGTTTGTAGAAAACCATGAATCGCTCCGCCCCCATTTCATATGGCATCAATGACTAAAAAACACGCTCCCATGACTGAAGAGACAAGTAGCTTGTCAACGTTTGTGGGTAAGTGTGAATCTTTATACGCCTCACGCCCATTTGATGTAGATTCAATGACTAAAAAATCCCCTCCCATGACTGAAGAGACAACGTAACTTGCCAACGTTTGTAGAAAACTAATAATTTCTACGCCGCCCCCAATTTGATATGGCATCAATGACTAAAACGCTCCCATGACTGAAGAGACAAGTACTTGAACTTTTTCTACGCCGCCCCCAATTTGATATGGCATCAATGACTAAAACAATCGCTCCCATGACTGAAGAGACAAGTAGCTTGTCAACATTTGTGGGTAAGAATATTTCCCTACCCCCGAAACATTTCTACGTCGCCCCCGCCCCCAATTTGAAATGGCATCAATGACTAAAACAACGCTCCCATGGCAACGCCGAGTTCACGAGGTGCGCGGCTGCACGCTGGCTTTCCACTGCATCTTGCGAATGACGTGCGGCCGCACTTTGGGCGGGCGAGCGCGGCCAGCCGCCCCCGCAGCATTCGCCCACTCGTCGGCGTCGAGCGGCGGGGCGCTGGGCGGCGGCTGGAGGACTGCGGCCCCCCCCGGGCGGCCCGCCGCGCCCAGATCCCCCCGAAGCGCCGCTCTGCCGCCGATCCTCCTCCAGGTCCTCCGGTTCCCCCCCGCGCGCTCTTTGCTCGCCCAGCGGGCCTCCAGGTCGCCCCCGGTCCTGCGCCATTGATCCTGTAGACTGGCCTCCAAGCTTTTCCATCGCTCGTCTAGTGCGATTCCTTGCTCCTCCACCGTTCGTCCATCATCGTTTCTTTGTTCTTCCATCGCGCTTCCATACTCCTCCAAAGGTTGTCCTCCATGATTGCTTCTAAGTTTTTCCATCGCTCCTCCAGGATCTGCCATCTCTCCTGCAACGCCCGTTCTACAATGCATCGACACTTGTCCTCCATCGCCTTTTCCAAATCACTCCATCCACCCTCCATCGTCCGCGCGCTCTCTAGGGAAGAAGGAGCGACTTTTCTCTTGCTTTCTTCTTTCATGTTGGCGACGTTACCATTCTGCATTTTCCAACCTACAAATATGTCAGTGAATCAGTCACAGAAAATAGGAGTAAAAATAATATATGGCATTCTAATATTTGAATTCTTGGCTGTCCGGGATTAGCCGCGTCATGGTCGATGGAGCTGACGTTTCGGCCATCTTGCTGTGACCTTCTTCAGAGCTATACTGCTGCAGTATAGCTCTGAATATATATGCAGTATAGCAATATAGCTCTGAACTGTAGTATACTGCAATATATGCAGTATAGCTATGAAGCTATATATCGAGCAGAGCTTTATATATCGAGCAGCTTCAGAGCTTAACTACCACAGCAAGATGGCTGAAACGTCAGCTCCATCGACCATGACGCGTCTAATCCCGGACAGCCAAGAATTCAACGACTCCGGCCGCGGAAGCCTACGATTCTAATATCTATTTCATAAAATTTAAACCTGTGGATCATTTCTCCAAGTGAACGTCGCGCTTTATATTTTTTAAAAGAGTTGACACTTTCATTACAAAACAAATGTTGATAAACTCGACTATTATTTTGGAGAATGCATTAGAAAAGCCAATTTCTTATTTCTACACTTTCGTTTCATTTTCGAAAAAATCGAATGTCTTTGTTATTTGCCTCTAAGTTACATTAATCGTTTCTCTACAAGTAAGTATTATGTCACTAAATTCGATTTCTTGTATTCTAAGTTTAGAATAAATAGAACTGTGTGTAAAATTCGTTCTAGGGGGTTGCAGTGGAATTAATTCTAGTGAGACCACGCATACCCAATAGGAAAATGTGTAACAATAAATGATCCAATATTTGCATTGAAATAATAAGAAATTTTTTATTACCATTGCACAGCAAGCTGAATTACTGGAATTAGGATTTTTAAGAGAATCTCCTTAGAGTACGAACTGCAACTAAAAACATTCTTGGCACCTGTTCTGTGACAAAATTACTAAACTTAACTCTTCTCTCCCGTTTCAACTCTTTCTTTTTTTTGCAGCATTACAATTTTTAATCTACTTTCTAAAAAATACGACAAAAAAATTAGAAGACTACGAAATATTGGAAAGCCCCGAGAATGGGTCGATCAGATTATCGTGAATTCCAAGATGAAATAGAAATACGAAAGATAACTACGCCAACAAATTCTATGTTGAAATCAAGTAAATGTTTTACATTAAATCACCAAAATGGACAAGCTTTATATACTCTCAATTCCTCAAACAATTCGAAGCGCCTGCTTTTGAGAATTTCCAAACGATATAATAAGGCTGGTATCTTTTGGAATCACACGGCTCTATCCTAAGTGCACGGGCACAGGAAAACCGCATCCCATCTACGAAGCCTTAAATATTCATTTAAAAATCCTTATTTCAAGATGTTAGCAGTATTTACGATCCTTTTTAGTCCAACAAACTTTTTATCGTATAAAATCCGGTACTACTGATATCTGATTAACTGGATCTGTGTAAATAAATTTCCATAAGTATGTTAGGAATATTATCTACCTTTCTTATGACGTTTTCCGAAATATAACTCCCTGATGTCTCCCTACACAGGATTCCTCCCCCCAAAGTGTGATTTTTAGAATTTCGTTATTAGCATTAAGTTTAGTAAATTAAGCCAACAGTACACATGTAGAGTGTGAACTGAACTTTAATAAAAAAATAAATAAAATAAAATGAATACGACGAAACAATTGAATTACACTTGCAACACATGTCTTGTAATGGACATGAATATGTCCTTTGTACTCACAGTAGCTAAACAATTGGGAAGTCGGCCAGGATATCCACTTGTTACACTCAGCTCGCACTGCCGAGTACGTCACGTGTTACTCTTAGTCTTGTGGGTGACACATTCGAATACGTTCTGAGGAATAAATATAGCAACACCGCTGTAAAATTGGACACAGGACCGTCTACGATTGGCCTTTCAATGAAGGTCAAAGTATAAAGAATTAAGTTCAGTTATAACATTCAATTAGTATGTTTGTGGGAGAGATACTGGACCTGAATGTGACGTACCTTGGCTCAAAGAGAGACGATAAAACAACGCGAATTTATAATTACGAGTCGAAGCTTCACACTGCATAGGTTCCTCTCGAAAGCGGACACAGCTCTAAAATGTCGTCTGGCGTCATCGCCGTACACAAACCATCATTCAAGTCCCAAACGGGCTGGACCATGTGTGCTTGCCTGCCAACCGCCCGCCGTGGGCGGGCGTTCGGACAAACATGGCGTCGCGCGCGCCATCTATTGAGCGTGGAACGAACGACGAGCGCGCCGCCTCCGAATACGGACTGGATAGTTTTTGCACGTTATCTCCGATCTTCGTGAAGCTTGTTTTGTGTCGGTGCCTTCTAATTAATACATAATTTAGGGTCTCGAAGAGATACCGAGCGTATAAATGTAACCTTTTACTTCAAAAGTAAACAATTGAGGAGATTCTCTGCTATCTTACATCACTTTTTACTTTTCCTGCTTATATGGACTGGTTAGTATAGAAAGGAATGGTATTATTGGAATTACCTCAACAATACGAACTCGAGTTGTCGGACGTAAAAGACGTGTTCAAGCTTCTTTTGACCGGCAACTCTGTACACATGTCAGTATTAAGCTTATTAGCGCTGTTCCAAAGATTGTTAAGATCAGTGCATGGGCAGACCGGACCATTGCCCGGGGCCCGCAAGTCAAGGGGTCCGATGATGGCACTGATAGAAAAAAAACTGAAAAAGAAATTAGAACTTGAGAAAATCTTTATCGTAAGTTTATAAATCGCGGTACAGAAGTATGATATTTTATAAAATTTTCAAGTAAATGTTTACATTTAAATAGTTAATAGACATCATTCATAAGATAGAACTATGAACTGAATCAAAAGACGCTAACATTAAAATTGGAACTCATATTTACTGAATTAATTTTAAAATTTTTTAACACTAACTAAACAGAACGTTTCTTTAGGTTTTAAACTTCCAAATGATCACTAAATATTTTTACTTAAAAACTATTACTTAAACTATTTCCAAACATTTTTTTTAAACGTAATTTTTGTTATTTGATGAAATAAATAACTCATATGGTTTCTTGATACAACTTTCACATTCTTAATCTTTCGGTGGGGGGAGGGCTATATTTCGGCATTGCCCGGGGCCCAAAATTGTCAAGCTCCTGCACTGACTGTTCCAAAAATGGTTAAGATCAGTGCCACCATCAACAAATTCCAAATATTCTAAAATAGGTTCCTCAGAACTGCAGTTAACGCACCTTGGTTTATAAGCAACACTAACAAAGACCTAGCCATAGAGCCCGTCCTAACATACATCATTAAACTTTCCTCATCATTCTTCTAAAATCTACCCTCAGTTACCGGTGCTTCCCACTACAACATAGGTAAAGATCATCTCGTAGAAACTCGTCTACGTCTACTTCCACATCTTCCTCTGGAAACTGGCTGATATAAGATAATGAAATAAATAGTCCTCCCATAAAAAGTCAACAATATGTATTCCTCCACTTTATCATTCACACTACTTCAATCTATGTTTAATGGGAGGTGGCCGTAGCCACCCCTTCGCATATTGTCGTCTGAAAATGCTCGCTCCTAACAACTGAAAATCCATATGGCTGAGCGTTGTATAATCAGCTCACTCTGTTAAATAAATAAATTTAAAAAAAGATCAGTGCCGACGCTAGGCATGGGCAGACCTGGCGATCCCCGGGCCCCACAAGTCAAGGGACCCGATCATGGGACTGATAGAAAAAAAATGAAAAAGAAATTAGAACTCAAGAAAATCGTTATCATAATTTTATAAGTCGCCGTACAGTAGTCTGATGCTTCATAAAATTTTCAAGTAATTGTTTACCTTAAATAATTATAGTCATTACTTGTAAGGTAGGACTCAATGACGCTACAGTCTACTAAAGTTCATAACTGAATCAATTGACGCTAACAGTCTCTAAAGTCTGTCATATTAGAAACTTTTGAGATCAAACTTAGTAAATAACCAGTTGTGAGATCTAGTTGTGTCATTCCGGAATTAATACATTTTAATTTGGGGGATACTTTTTACACGTGATATTTTCCATATTTTCTTGAAACCAGCAGACGTTTTTTCAAGCTCGAATAAAAAAAGTGCATTTATAAGTATGGAATTGTTCAGGTTTTCATTAAAACCTCTCACATTCATAAAATTGCAAAAAATATTTATATTTTAGACACTAAGAGTCATCGTTTAGAAAGAAATGTGAGCTTTATGTTCAACCAAATGTTATTTTTGCGTTAAATGTGTTTCATCGCTTGCTAATACTGACCGTTTTATAGAATAATCACTCAATCTTAATAAAACTGTAAAATTAATAGAATGAACGCTTATCTACCGTCATTTTTTTGTTTCATTGAATTGTTATCGATCTATTGACAGAATTCAACATTTCCTCTTCGAGAAAACTTATTAGAGCGAGAATGTTGTTAGCGAAGGGAAACAGCCGCCTTTCAATCAGTGATTATAATTATTTGATACATTACGTTTTTAAGTTAAAGTGAACAGCAGGATTTCTTTTCTTTCCTACAATGTACATGTACAGATCTTAATAAATATAAAACATTTCAATCACATTTTCAGAATCATGTTCACAGTGAATAATGAAAGTATGGCTCCAGAATTTATAAATATGCTTCATTTTATTAACCTTCGTGACTTAATACCAAAGACATGAAACAATGTTTTGAAGGTTTTCTTTTTCGAACTCAGGAATTCTGGGAGAACAATTGTTGCATCTTTAGTCGACATCGACGAAAAATGAAAGAAAAAAGTCGTATAAATAGGGCTTATTTCCTTTCGTCGTAACATAAAATTATTGTTTATACTAAAAGGCATTTTTATAAAGTGAAAAAATGACATCTTATCAAAATCCGCACCCTAGTTATAATTTGTTTGAAAACTATATTTTAAAATCAACTCTCCTCGTCTCGAAAATTGTATATCTGTTAAAGAAGAGTATTTATCACGAACATTCAGTAACGTATTAAAATGACAGTTCATTCTACATCACGCCAAAGTCCACGTCCCGCATATGTAACCTTCCAAAAGTACAATACACTTAATTATCACCGTCTTCTTGCCGAATGAAATTCTACGAACAAGAACTTCGTACCCAACGGAAATACACAAACAGCAACACCGCGAGCTGAAAAATATCTTTCTTCCAGAAAAAGTCCCCAAGCAGAAACAACTCAAAAGGACCAACGGCTAACCGCGCTTTTCTTTCAGTAGTATTCCTTTATCACACAGAAAACAGTAGCGTACCCCGGGCCCACATTCCTTCTCTCCATTGAATTTCGCCTACCTGGCGGAGGGCGGGTGTAGAAGCACCTGGTGCGGGCTGGGGAGAGCTGAATGGGGCAGGGAGGGTTTGACCGCCCCGGAGCCGCTAGGGTACGTTAGGCAAGTTCCAAGACAATTTCTGACTTCCAAACTCGGCTACATCAACATCCGCGAAACTATTACTGGGAGACGACGAAATTAGTCGTCGCAACTCAGTGCCGGTATAAAACACGATATTCAAGGGCGGTTTAACGAAATATCGTATAATTTAGACCAATTATTTCTTTTAAGAGGCCAAATGTATATAATTAACACCAATATATGAGTGCTGCGTTGTGTGTGTTCTTTATTTTCGGCGTTTCGAGCATGTGTGTGCGCTCATCTTCAGGATATATTTCAAGCAAAAGTCTTCACACTTCGAAGACCACCGACTCCGCCCCCTTAAAACTCAAAATTCAATAATAAAATGGCTCCACAAACAAACTTCAGTTAAATATTTAGGACTGATGCTCGATTCGAAATTAACATGGAAAGATCACAACAAAACAATTACAAATAAAACTTACGCAAAAATTGCTAAACTGTATCCTCTACTAAACTCTAAATCAGCTCTAAGTATTGAATGTGGAACCTCAATTTATAAATCGATATTACGACCAACAATCACGTATGCTTGCCCAATTTGGTGTAACGCAGCAAAAACACATATTGAAACACTGCAAATCATTCAAAATAAATGCTTAAGAAAAATAACTAAGTCTCCCTGGTTTATTAGTAACAAGCAACTTCACAGAGAATTACGAATAGAGTCAATACAAGAATACTACTAAAATCCTCTCAAAAGTTTTTCGATATTCTTTCAGGATCTCCAGCCACGCCCATCTTCAAACTTGGCAAAAACTACCCAAAACCAAACAGAATATGCTCACGATTTCCCAAGGATAAATTCAGACCTCCATAAATATTCAACGGCATTAGTTCCCAACATCTATTAATATAACATATTAAATCACAAATATTTCATTTAAAGACGATTACGAGTATAAATTCCCCATCAGTATACTCAATTTTCAAAATTATACACTGAAAACAGCTGTAACAATCAGGACAATTAGCGTGAGAAGGAATGACAAATCATTATGTTGTAAAATGTTAACATCCCTGAAGGAGAAATGCCGAACAGGTAGGGAAAAAAAAGATATATCTTATCTAGGTTATGTATATCTACACATCTTAGAGAGAGACACTATTGCACAGCAGTAGATCAATTACGTACGCTCACGTGTCCACAAGCACCCGGTCACAAATGCAGGGTGAACATCCACAATTTAGTGCAGCAATGGCAGAGTCATCTCCACTGCCAGTAAATCACGCCTCCTCTGTGGATGTTCAACTGAAGGAAATTCACAAAAAATCTTTAAGAATCGTTAAATGTCCTATTAAAAGTGCGTTGCAATTTTCATATTAGTTAATGTTTTATGTATCATTCACCCACTAAGCAAGGCAGTGTAGTGTAACTAAACCTCACATCCCTCCCAAATCAATTGAATATAAAAACTAGTGGTGTTACAACACTTTTTCTTTTTTTCTATCTTTTGCAATTTTCAAGAATGCACACAGTTCAACGAAAATGAAACGTGCGTCATATTTTAGGTGTCCTTTGTCTATTCGAAGAAGAAAAATCTTAAGCTGTTTTTGAGAAACTCTTTATTTAAAATTTTCTTTATTTCATACAAAATTACTCATATTTTCAACAAATTCGCAAGACTCATTTTTTAAGATTTGTTTTGAAGAACAATTTATTACGGAAAAAATCTCTACCTTCAATTTTGTGGTTGTAGGAACCCGCTGAAAAAATTAAAACTTCTACAACTTCGAAAATTCAAAGAATTCAACGAATATCGAACTTGCGCCATGTTTATAGCTACATTTTCTTTATCGGAAGAAAAAATGAAGAAGAAAATTTCGAACCATTTTTAAGATAATTTTGAAAAATGATCTTGAAGCTTCATGGAAACTAGCATCGAACCTCGAACGGAACATTCCCGATACTAAGTCTTGGAGATAACGATGGATTGATTATTTCGTGTTTCCGGGCGCGTCAACAGCTTCGGTCATTAGTCCCGTTAGTGTAGTGCATGTTTTTTTCGGGAGATGGCGGTGATTTTCCCCTCGCTGGATGGCGAGATCCAGCACCGACCTACCGTCGGCTAGTGGGGTTTCCCCTTACCAGGACTCTCTCACCAGCGGGGCACCGCTCCAGCCAGGACAAGCTCTGAGCTCCCGACCGGCCTCCCGGAATATGCAGTAGTGTAGTGCATGTTAGTGTAAGTGTGTGTGTGCGTGTGTGTGTAAGGGGAGAGGATAGGACAAGGAAGAGGAAGGAAATATCGCGCGTGGTCCGTGGCCCGTTTGATAGGGTACTGCTCCGGCATTCGCCTGGTGTTGATCGGAGAAACCACGGAAAACTACCGATCAGAGCAGCCGGCCGCTAGAATTCTCCTCCAGACAGCGTCTGAATTCGACCTAGCTGAAAAGCTAGTGTCGAAAATCCTGCCGCCGTCAGGACTCGAACGTAGGACCTCCCGAGGCGCTGAGGAGGGCCTCAGAGGCGCTGCAGTGGCATCAGTTGATGCACTGAGCTACCGCTCCCGGTTTGGATATAACGAAATTAAGCCGAGTAATGAATGAAGCCGAGTAAGGCAGGCGAAAATTTGTGGGCGGGGGAAGGGGGAAGGGGGGGGAAAGTGAAGGGGCCAGGGGAAGGGCGAAGCAAGTAGTGCGGGAAGGGAAAGTGAGATGGGAAAGGGCGAAGCGGAGTGGTGCCTGAAAGGGCAAAGCGGGGTCAGGCGGGAAAGGGCAACGCAGGGTGAGTCGAAGCGGGGAAGGGCGAAGCGGAGTGCCAGGCGGAACGTGGCGAGGAAGGGCGAAGCAGGGGGGGGGCGAGGAGAAGCAGTGTGCCTTGAAGGGAAAGCGGGGGCAGATTGGGGGAAAGGGAAAAAAGCGGAGGGCCAGGGGGGCGGGGAAAGGCGAAGCGAAGTGGCCAGGCAGAGCGTGGCGGGGAAAGGCGAAGCGGAGTGGCCAGGCAGAGCGTGGCGGGGAAGGGCGAAGCGGAGGGCCAGGCGGAGCGTGGCGGGAGAGTGAAGCGGAGTGGCCAGGTGGAGCGTGGCGGGGAAGGGTGAAGCGGAGTGGCCAGGCGGAGCGTTGAGGGGAAGGGCGAAGCGGACTGATCAGGCGGAGCGTTGAGGGGAAGGGCGAAGCGGAGTGGCCAGGGGAGCGTGGCGGGGAAGGGGAAGCGGAGTGGCGGGGAGGGGGGGGGGGGGAAAGGGCAAGCGTGTGGTGGGGAACGGCCAGGCAGGGCGGGGCGAATGAGACTGTGTGGCATGAGGGAGGCCGGAGAAGTACACGAATGTTGGATGTGGGGTTAATTGGAAGGGGAGGGCTGAAAGCAAGGGTACGGGCGTTAGCTGGGTGGAGCGGAAAGGAGAGGAGAGTGACGGACCAGAACACAAACGCAGTGGGTGTGAGTGGAAGCGGGATGGAGAGTGGGACTCCCGCAGGGCAGAGTTTGGTGAACGTGATGGGATCTGGGACGTGATGGGAAATGTGTATTATCGTGTAAATTTTTTATTTATCCTCTTTTAATTTTTTAATTTTTAAAAATAGTTAAGAATTATGCGACGTATTATTGGGAGCTGTGTAATCTCAGCATGTTTTCTTAAATTGTGGCGTCTTCTCTAACCCATAGATAAGTTGAATTATGGATTCAGATGGAAACAAGCTTTTTTAGCAAAGAATTGAGAAGAAAATATTCACTCCCGTGTAATAAAAACTATTAGCAAAGGCAATTAGCTATAGATTTTGGCTATATATCTCTCATCTTACCATTCGTGAAAGATTCGAGTTACTGCCGCGAAAACATGGAGAACATTCATTTGAATAAGTATAATCCCTTCTAAACTCCAGAAAAGCGCAGAGATAGTGAAGTTAAAAATTAATGTTACAATTCTATGAAACAATTATTCAAAAAGCTCCAGCGTTATATCTGAAGGAGATTCATACTCATAATTAATTCAAATCATACGTAAATTTGAACTGAAATAGTTATTTACATATAACTAATACAGATATTAGTACTTTGGTGAAATGTTGACGGACGAGACGACGACAGGAGCTGTCCCTCATTTTGAAAAGAGTGCGCCAAGTGCACTTCACAACGACATTTTCAAAATTTTCTCATAAAAAGCACAAAACGTTTTGATTAAAGTGTTTTTCTCCAAAAAGGAAAGGATGTATAAAAGAATGTCGCAGGTCTCATTTTCGTTGAACTCGGCATTTTGGATGTTCAAATTGTTTCGGAGTCTTCCTAGAACTACAACATTGAAAATGGAGATTTTTTCTTAATGAAATGTGATTTTCAAAGGCAGCTTTTTAAATAAGCCATACACAATTTTTCGAAATCAAGGGAAGTTTTCCGTAATTTTGCGTAAACATTGGTAAATTTCAATTATTTTTTTCAAAAGCGTGTTCAATTTTTTTTTTCCCCTATGAGGCAAAGAACGGTGAAGAAACTGCTGCTGGTCCTATTTTCGGCAAATCCTGTAATTTTGCAAATTGCAAAACTATTATACAATATTGATTGAGATTTTTACTGGGTGAAATATGTTATACTCGCAGTACTAAAAGTACAAGGATAAAACAATATACTCTTCGAAATTAGACTTTTGAATAAGGACACGCTCAATTTTTTGTAAAAACGAGTAGTTTCGCGAAACACTTTTGCGTTCTTGATTGCAAATTCGAATTTACCAAGACTCTTTTGTTAGGAATGTTTCACGTTGTATCAGATTGCAATACACCAATGGCAACGGCGCGACAAGGCAATTTAAATTCTTAGAATTACTTCTCATTGTGGAGCGTTAGAAAGGAATTCAAGTTTAATTTTTAGCAGAACAAAAGTTGGTTGGAAGTGAACTTGAACCCGGGATGGAATAATTCATTTACTATCGCTTGTTTCTATCAACGGATATGTGTTTCACGTTGACCATATTGATCTGATAATTCTACTTTTTATCTTTGTCACTTACGTCGGTAAACACGTGCTTGGCAACCAACCATCTAAACAACGCTTTAAGAGAGCCTCGCACTACTGTATTATTAAATACTTCACTGTTAATTGATTGGAAAGTATTATATTGTTCAGATATGGTATCAGAATTTTGCCGAATATATTTACCGCAAAGTCACTGCTTTAAAATAAATAAAACTAGTGCTAAAACAGGACGTACTTTCTTGCCTTAGTAATGGTTATATAATGCTATTTATTATGCTACACTTTTTCTCTGCTAATTAACACATTTAAGACATCATTTTTTGAAAAACGTAGAACATTTGGAGCAAAAAATAAATATTTTCAAGCAAATAACACAAATTTGACAATTGCAACTGCTAAATCATGACCCAACTAAGACGTAATTCACAAAAATTCAGCTACCAGGTCGCGGTGCGGAATGCTATTCCAATTTCACATTCCCTAAAGGCTAGCAAATTTTTCTTTCATATATTTTCAATAGGTTTTTAATAATTTAATTTATATATTATTATACAATACATACGCATAATCGGCAAAAATCGGTTACCATACGTGTACAACATAATACTTTCCTATCAATAAACAGTGAAGTTAAGCACCATTAAGTTTCCACGCACGAGTGCTGAAAAAGTTATATTCCTTCTCAAAAATGTACGAACCCTACTACTCGTAAAATCGGGCTGTCCCAAGCCAAAGCTGTGATGGTAAGTTCATATACATGCTTCTCAATCAGCGTCTGCGCTCTGATGAGCATCACGTTATCACTACTTCACACAATTTTAAGACCTGTTCGTAAAACTTGAGTCAACATGAACGTAAATTAATAAACATGACAAATTTTAACCTACAATTCACATAAACAACATAGCTACGATAAAACAGGCTTCTAATATTTGTGTGGAATGAACATATTGTACCTAGGAAATAGCTGGACCTTCAATAGTCAAAGGGTTCGGAAGGTCTACTGCCCTTTGCACTCGTCGCGAGCCGTGAATGGAAGCTGAGGATACAAATACTTCTGCGTTTTTCAACGAACAATTGAATTGTATGTTAACATAGAATCAAATATCCTCAATATTAATCCTCACATATTAATAGTTAAATTGTTGGGAAGGGATTCTGAAACTCACGGAAGCGTGCGCAGATGATTTTCTCCCCCATACGTCACATAGTTTTTTTACTGTTTTTGACTATAAATAAATAAATAAATAAATAAAAGTCCATAAAATAGAATCATAAATCCATTTATTCTCGTAAGAACATCCCAAAATTTTCTCAAAGCAACGATTCATAAAAGTCACATACCGTTAACGCCCAGCGTCATTTGAGTTGACGAGAAATGTTTGTCCTCAAATTTGCTTCTTTTGCAATACTTTGCGAATTTTATTTCCTCAATAGACGTTCTAAATGAAACATACAGGCAAGTTTTTTCATTCCTGTACGTCAGATGTCGGTTTAGTCGCTAAGGCATTGAATACTCCTGGCCAAGGCTGTACACATGACTAGCGTCGGTTCGAGTCTTCATCTAAAACAGTGCTTAGCTGCTCTATGATAGTGGTAAGTCGGAGGGAGAGGCCGGTTGTTTTGATTAGATACAATGAAGATGATGTCTACACCGACCTCACACTCTGACTAACCAAAGGCAAAATGGTTTTAGATGAAGATCGTACCGACGCAAGTCATGTGTACACCCTGACCAGGAGTATTGGCCTACAATGCCTTAGCGATCACGGCTGAATCAACATCTGACATGCAGGAATGAAAAACAATTGAATCAAAACAGTTGGGAGCTGGTCCCGGCTGGGACGGTGCTTGTGGGATATTGGATTGGAGACAATCCGCACCGGATATCGCCAGCGAGGGAAGATCTTAGCCTCCTTACACAAAAACATACACTACACTTACAGGACTAATGACCTTGGCAATTGACGCGCTCGGATTCACTAATCAATCAAAAAATTTTTCCCTCATACAATATCCACACGAAAAATTAGTTTTGTTGTTCCAGAATACGCCGAAAACCACCAGTTACACTTTTGGAGTACTGGATTGACAAAATGCGACAAAAATACGAGTTTTGTTCATATAACATATCTTAGTATAACGTTTTTCAGGGCGGACAACTAACCCTTAGTGTTCATTCGGAAAATCTGTAAATAATTTACATTATTTGTTAAGCTATTTATTAAAAAACGTTAATAATTAAGTACAGCAATTAACGTTTTTAAAGCCAAAAAGAACTTCCAAAAATGGATTCTATGGCAACAAATTTGAGCGTCATTGAGATAAATAGATTTGGTCATTCTAAGCCCATTTTTGACTATATACACTACTAAAAGAGTGCTAGTGAAATCATGGTGCATTGGGTGCCCTGTTTAATGAAGATAGGTTTGCACATGATAACTGAAATATTAATTTCAATAAAATATCATCTAAAAGCAAAGAAACACGACCTAAAAATCTGATCAGTTTCCAGATGAACACAAGCTGGATTTGTTACTGATTTAATCGAGACTTCTTCCTTTCGCTCAAGTCAACTCAGCTTGCAAATTTTTGATTTGGAATAAGAAACCTCAGTCTTTAATTATCTCTAAATCAGCCAAACAGTCAATGGCACTGATGGGCATCACATGAACCTTAGATTACATACTCACAATGGCAGACATTACAATTATTGAGCAAAGAAATCGAATAGGCCACTCCGGAATTCTGTGGAGAACATTTGTTGCATCTCATAAATATTATATGAAGAAAGTACCATTAAAATTATATTAAACTCTATGAAATCGAAAAAAAACAACCAAAAAACGTTAAAATGATAGAAGGTAAAAAAATGCCTCATTAGTTGATATTGACGAAATTGCAAAAAACTATATAAGCATGTCATTTCCTTTTGTCATTACAAAAAAATATTGTATATACTAAAATGCATTGTTCTAAACAGGGAAAAAAAAGAAAGACAAAAGACATTTCAATAAAATCCAAGTCCTCCAAGTTATACACTAATTAGGCTACATAATATACCATTTCACTTAGGTTAATAGAAAGTTTGAGATATGTTTGGGTGAAGATAATTTGTTGGGGACTCTATTAGAGTCTGTGGAAGTTGTCTCACCTCCCCCCCCTCTGGATGACGCTATCCCTCTCGTAGAAAATATTTGCACTCCAACAACAAAGGTACACTGAAACCAGGCATCACGAATTGTTTTCATTTAGAAACTGAATACTTGTGAAAATAATCATATAAAACAATTGAAGAGATTTTTTGTACACTGCTCATTTGAATAGAAAAATACATTCATATTTATTGATTCGATATAATTTCTAATATATTAACTCAAAATATCTCTTTTATTACAAAGTAGGTGGCGATGGTGTAACGGTTACCGTGTCGGACTGCTATACCCAAGTTTGCAGGTTTGAACCCGATTGAAGTCGTGGATTAAGGCGAAAAAATCCTTCGTACGCCTTCCTTCGGAGGGGAAGTAAAGCGGCTGTCCCATGTTAGTAGATTTACTGCATGTAAAAGATCCTCAAGCCTAAATGATGCCTCTGAGCTAAATTCAAATCACCTGTTTCGTCGCCCAAGTAATACCTTCTTTCTCCCATGGTTGGTGAAAACAAGCGTAGCGAAATTTACGTGGTCAGACGGAAGAGCACGCCTCATGGCCCGAGTCTTGCCACGTAAAATATGGCACATTCATAAGTAGTATTATTAAACTAACACTGGAGTTGCTGGAAGACGTTCAATATTAAAAAGTTGGTAAAGCATAAAAATATTTTCCCCTTCAATAACTAAAATTGCAAACTAAAAGATAATACATAAATGTTTACATCAGATTATAGGTACAATCTGCATAATAATTTTTTTTACACTCTTTAAAAGAATTTGTACTAACACATCACCAATTATCACATTCTATGCATCATTTATTTACGAAGCCCAGTCTCTACTTCCAGAGACAGTTAAAAAAAACAAAAACAACAGAAATGCAGATTAGATGGAAGTTTACAACATTTCTACATCAATTTTAAGACCAAAAGGTTTTTTCATAGTGACTTTATTTCAGTTACAAAAAAATGCATATCTGAAAAGAACTTGCTCCTGTATCAGAAAAACAATAGCAATTGCTAGGTGTAAAATGAATTAATGTGTCAATGGTACATCACAGACAATAATTTTTTAGATTTTTTATATTAGTGAACATCTTTTTAAAAATGATGACATGTAGTCATACCATATTAAAGAAGATTGGAGAAATTTGACTGGCATGGCAACAAAATGTATCTAAGCAGCCACATGTAACATCATAAATTTACTAAAAGAATGCCAAGAGGTTGGCATACAGTTCAAAATTGTTTCTATATTTTGAACAGATTAGTAACAGTAGACTGGATTATAACATGAAATTAAACCGTGGAAATCGAGTAAAATAATTTTATGTCCAATAAAAATAATCAAGGAAAGGCAATACGTTTGAAAATATCTTTGATGGATTGACCGATATTGATGAAATAAAATAAAAAATATGAAATGCAAGCAAGCAAACATGAAAGCCAAACATGAAGAGTAAGTAAGAAAACATTTTACGAGTTCGCCATATGGTAAAAATTCTCATGTTTGCATACACGTAAACTAAATGATCAGCATGGACAGCATTTTCTGATAGATATAATGTAAATAGAAGTAAACTTTTATTCAACTATAGGGAATTTTTTACGGCAAATGTTTTCACTGAACAAGTTGTAAATTGTTAAAAGATGAAACTTGAAATTAACTTATAGATAACCAAATAAGCATACTCTACCAAATTAAATATGTAAGTAGCCCAGGATTATTAATCCGTTAAATTTAATGGAATGTAAAACTAATGAACTGATTGAATTGCAAATGACATTGAGATTCATTGGTACTATATACTGTATAGCATCATTTCAATGGTGGTGCTTATAGATATGAATAGAGAATTCATTAAATATTAGAAGAAATATTTAAATAAATTTCAATAATAATAATAATAATTACACGTTGGAATTATTTAAATTGACAATGAGAACACCAACAACAAATATATTTTGACAACAGCACCTACAAAATATGAATATTGGTCATTCTCCATTTTATTGAGAAAAAAATATTTATTCAGCTAAACCAATTTATTTTTATGAATAGCTGATGTCAACAATATTTAAGTGTCACTTTAATTGCCCAAATGCATTATGGTATATTCTCAAGATACGTCTATTACATTACATGTTAAGTAATTATGTCAATGCAAACAAAATGTTAATAATATTAAAACATAATTAAAAATTTATTTCATAATCATAAATTTTATAATTTAAAAGAGAAGAAATAGAGAAAAAAGAGAAAAAAGGGAGAGAGAGAGAGAGAGAGAAAAGGGAGAGAGAGAGAGAAGAAAAGAGAGAGAGAGAGAAAAGGAGAAGAAAGGGAGAAAGAGAGAGAGAGAGAGAAAAGAGAGAGAAAAAGAGAGAGAGAGAAAGAGAGAGAAAAGAGAGAAAAAGAGATAGAGAGAGAGAAAAAGAGAGCGAGAGAAAAAGAGAAAGGGAGAAAGAGAGAGAGAAAGGGAGGAAGAGAGAGACACAAAGAAAGAGGAAAAGAAAGAAAGAAGGAAAGAAAGAGAAAAAGAATAATTTTCTAGTATTGCATATGTTTGAAGCTTACAGCAAATGCATACAGCTTTAAATGTTAATAAATCATACACTTCGATGAACGTTGCACCACTAATAATTTTGCCTGAGAGATTTTAATAATTCATAGTTGGAATAGTTAATAAATTACAACATTGTTAGATTGCTAACATTGCTAAAACTGAAATTTTCAACTGTTATATTTTGTTGCTTTTGGAGTTGTAACTCGGGGAGAAAACTAAAATTTGACAGCCAACCAACAGAAAGTAAATTCCGATCTGACAAGTGCACAAAGCTGACTTGTGCAAAGAAAAGGTTATTATAATTAAATTTTTCATTTAGAAAAAAAACTGAAATAATCATGTCAAAACAGCATCAAACATAGATAATCTACAGAATAAAATAATCATAATTTAATTTTTGTAAATTCTTCTGCCCCTGTAATTGGAGAAAAAATGGTCACATACTATAAGACATAAAAAGTGAAAAATCAAAGCAAAAACAAACAAACAAACAAACAAACTTCGACATATCACACATAACTCATCCATAATTGCTTATTGGGCTTTGTTTTAGAACACTTTATATATAATAAATTCAATTTAATACCTTACAATTATTATCATGTTACATTTTGTTTTTTAATAATTTATATGAATATTACAATGACACAATTGCAGAATTTGAATTCCAATTCCTTAACAATATCTTTAATATCTTTTAAAATACAAGAACATGCTCCTTTAAAAAAAAAAATGCACCCAATATTTGTTAGAACAACCGTTACTGAAATCTTTCATATGAATTTTATATTCAACTAAAACAAGAAAGGAAAACAGCAGAAAGAATATCACTCATAGTTATTCAACTGCATTTCTAGCTCGTAATTGAAAAGAACTTGCCATAATTTTAAAAAATAACAAATAAATTTATTAGTTCTTGAATATTCTATCAAAAACGATATTAGATAAGAAATTGTGTAACAATTGCATCTTCTTGAAAAAATTATCAGAACTAAATTTGTTAAATATAAGCTAATTGGATGAAAACTGAATGAAATAAAATGTTCACCAGATCCAATGTATGTAATGCCTAATTCTTAACCAATTAAAATGAAAGAATTAATAAAATCTTTTCATGCTTTAATCGACTAATGCCCTAAAAACCAATAGCACCAAAAATGACTACATAATCTGCAAAATTGTGCTGGTATATGCATGTTGTAATTGTATTCAATTCTGAGGTTATTAGAAGTGTTGGTAGTCGAGTTTAAAACATATTAAAGGCTATTCACTCAGAGACTTCGTCACACTGAGAAAGATAAAATACTGATATTGACATAGAAATAATTTTACACACCAATAATTAATTGAATTTTTAATACATAGATAGTTATGATCAGCGTAAAGTATATTTTGAAGAATAGAAAAGAAACAAATACTGACATTTTGTGTCTTTCAAGTTAGAAAACCTTGCAGGCAACACACATCAACAATTAATTCTTATAGAGTAATCACAAAATTTGTTGACAACAGCACATTGTGGAATAGAAGCTTAGAAATGAGATTAGTGGTGACGTTAAGAAAATTAGTTTCTGAAATTGAAGAATTTGTGCAATATCAAGTAACTTCCAACATTTGAAGTAACAAAAAAGCACCAAATAAGTATTGAAATATAAAAGTAATTATGGCATTTAAATTTCCAAGATACGTTACAGAAAAATATAAATGCATTACAATGTTCTTTGTACTTCATAATATCACATTATAAATAATTTTACTGCACTGTTTACTGCTCAAAAAGCTCAATATTGTTTCCATTAGGTACTGAATTTCATATATTCAGTCTTTATAACCCAATAATAAGTCTTGGGGACCATTCAAAAAATTTGTTTGCAAATTTAGCTTCTTCAAACTCCTTCCTCTACCATCACATCAAAACACAAAATATACCCCCCCTCTCCCAAACACACTCACAACAACATTACAAAATGTTGTGAGAACATTCATCAACCATCAACAAACATCACGAATCCTCCTTCCCATCCCATTTCTTTCCCTCTATAGTGGTAACCTCCTCTCCATCTAAAAGCAAACATATTCTTTGAGTGACCCTTTAACAGCACATATGCAATTCTTAAACTGGTATATTAAGTAAATACAATTCACATATTTCAGCCTCCTGTAACTCCATACACGAAGTTTCCAATTTCGTAACTGTCTGTAACTAAATGATTGTTGAATAGCGATTCTAGACTCTGGTAGGTTGTTATAAGTTTAGAAAATGTTGGGCCACCTTCAAGATAATGTTTTCTATTTATATATGCTTCCAAACACTCTCTATAGATTTCGTGAATTTTTTGGACTTTCCAACTTTCTTGAAGAGTCTCGCATCCTGAAACTAAACAATATAATTTTATGTCAGCTCTTAGTACAAATATCAAGGAAAACAGAAAAGGATGTAAGAAATAATAAAACATTGTACTGAAATATCGTTAAAAAAGTGATAATTAGTACTTGCAGCCAACATACTATTATAATGAATATTTTAATTTGTTACATCATTGATGCAACATGTCCCTTAAACCCTTGTTGGGTATTGAGTGCTTGCATGGAGTAATCCTCCTTTACTTTCTTTGTCAAGTCTCATCACATCACAGTCAGTCAGTGCATTTTATCCCTTTGGCCAGGGGCTCAATGCCATTACATCCTGGGGTTCCTAGCCGATCACCCAACCAGGAACCTGCAAGTCTCGAATTCGCTTAACCTCTGTGACTTCATGGAGCTTAGTAAATGAATTTGGCTAACGACGCCAGTTTTTATGTTATCTTTAAAAAAAATTCGCAGGGCAAACAAAAATTATTTTATTTGGTTAATAGATAAATTCAGTAATACTAACTACATAATTTCTAAATGTTGTTGAACACAAAACCTATCAAACATGCCGCGTTATTTAAGTAATTTTATGTATTATATTTCATGTATTATTGAACATTTTATTTTTTAAATTACCAATAGCTATGATTATTATATGAAACATATTAAAATTTAATGATTCAATGTTCACTGTTAATTACAAAGTACTACCTATCCAATAGAGTTCAATATATAAAATATCTTACATCATCAGAAATACCTTCAACTATTCAGGTGTAATCCAAGGAGCTAATTTAGGATCTTTATTGTTCTTGACATTTATTAATGATATAAAATTTATACTACCGACACGCCCATTTCTGTTATTTGCAAATAACTTGAAGTTATACAAGGAAATCAACACTTCAGAAGACAGTAAAAGACTTCAGCAGGCTATTACTAAGTTATTGAATTGGAGAAATTATAATATGCTTATTTTAATGTTAATAAAGGAAGTTATGAGGTTTTCGTACTTGAAGTCTCCCATAACATATTCTTATAACATAGGTGAGCACCTATTGGAATTAGTTGACCAAATTAAAGACTTCAAGGTAATTTTTGACCCAAAAATGAAACTTAATACACATGTAGACCATATTGTCAATAAACCTAACTAAATGATCCGCTTTGTGAAGAGGATGACAGTGAAATTCAACTACTTAAGGACACTTAAAATTCTTTACTTTACTTTAGTATGACCTATTTTAATGCATGCTCCTTAACTATGGTCTCCACCTTATACGTCCCTTAACAAGAAATTGAAACACTTCAGCACGTACCTAATTTTCTAGATGGGAAACTGCTTCCCATCTTCATTCTTCCCCAGAATTATACACAAGTAGCTCTAAGTATACTCAAATAGTCAATATGAGCTCTCAAGTCATATAGAAAACTTCAATATCTTGCATATCTATTCAAACTCAGTATCAATACAACTGATTGTGTTGAGTTACTCTCAAATGTATCATGGAAGATACCCACATGTCAATTGAGAGGAAACTGATACACTTCTCAGTACCAACTACTCGTACAAACAATTGATATAATGCCCCAATATGGAGAATGTGCAAACTTGAAAATAAACTTATAGTAGATAATGAAATCCCTTTTGTTTCAGAGCAAGATTTGTAAAATTATTTAGGAATTGTCTGCTAACAGACTTTAGGTGATTCATGGTTATGTCTCGTCATCGAATCAATAGATTCAATTTTCTTTTTGTGTCATCATTGTAACTTTTGTACTATGTATTAATTGGGCGATTTCCTATGAAATACATTTTAAAAAATCCTTCTCTTTAGATAATTATTAAAAAGTGAACGTATTTTCATGTTTGAGTAAATCTAAAATTTGCATGTCCAGCAATTTTACAAACTCCTTAAATTTTTAAACCCTAATACTACAGCATAATCAAGTCTTGTACTGAAATCAACTATTACAGCAAAATCTAACAGGTAGCAAAGCTTTTCTCAGAAATAGTGATTCAGAAAAAGAAAATGTTATAATGCACTAGCAAAATACCGATGTTGCCCCGGCTTTGCAATTCAATCCCTGCGAAAGGCGAAAAAGCTCAATTTTATATAAACCACATGTTTAAGATTATTACTTGTACTGTAATTGGTTCAAATTTAAATAAAATACTATAATTTTATTTCACTATTAGATTAAAATTTGTTATCTTACACTTGGCTACTGGACTCTAGCAAATCAATTAGATACCAGTTCTGCTGGTCATGGTGCATCTACCAACACTTTATTTAAATTATTTCTTTTATGCATTTGGGTTGTGTTAATCTTTACCAAACTTTGCAATGAGACTGTGACAATCCTAAAGAAGAGTCTTTAAAAATTTCATACTATTCACTTGCTACTTTTTGTGGTGTCAATGTTGGGTAATTGTAGTTGAATTCACTTTTATTAGAATAGATTAGATGAATAATCTATCCAATTAATGTTAGTAAGATTGATAAGAATAATTCTTTCTAGTCATGTAATAATGTTGATATATTAATGAAATGAACTTAGAAATGAAAATTAGATTGATCTGGTTTTGAATATTAGCATTGAAATAAATACACTGCCTACCTGAGAAAATTGTGATTGCTGTTAAAAGGGCATATCCAGCACTATCCACTTTCATATCATGCATCTGACGACAGAAACCAAACATGTCCACAGTAGGTATTCCCATGTCAAGTACATAGAAGTTATCTTGAGTATAGGGACGTTCAGCAAAATATATAGTTTCAGAATCTGCATCATATGTTTCAACTAAACGAAGCAATAGGACTCTGTTCACGCAATTCTGAAATCATACATTGTAACTTCACATTACTAAAATTAAAAAATTGCTAAATTAAAAGGTTTGGAATTAATGTTTTCATGAGAATACTGAATCCTCATTACTTGCTAATATTTATTTTCTATTTTGTTCAAGAACAGCAAATGCAGTCAGTATTTCTTCATGCATATTAAAGAAAATTCTGAAAAAGAATGAGTAATTTATTAACATTCTTTTGCTTTTTGCTTCCGTTTAAAACAACCATTTGTTGCTGAATAACCAGACTTTAAATTAATCACATCAACTTTAAATTTCACAACTACTAAATTTTAGAATAAGTTCCAGGTTTGCAAAATTGTAAATGCTACTCCTATATGGTAAACCATAGGGCCCTCAGTAAATGAACATCTGTCTATATAGTAGACTACTGACTAGCATATAAGTTTCACAACGTCTGAAGGTTTAACATGAGCTAAGGATGTAATACACTGGTTTAGTATGATTTTTGTAATTTCTTAAGGAATTCACCACATAATATACTTTGAAACTGACAATTTAATAGTAAAATAGAACCCCAGAAATTTATTCTAGTTTTGGAAACACACGCGGGCACACATAATTTCTTTAAACTGTTCAATTCACTCTCATTTTTAAATATACTTGGCATTTTCTGTTACTGATGATGATGTTGATGGTGGTTTCAACAAAGCCATTGTCACCCTTTTCATTCCATAAAACAATTAATGTACATGTTGCCGATTAGAAGAATAGTTGATACAAGAGTTCACATAAAGAAGGATTTCACAAAGTACGATATACTTATTTACGTGAACATATGGACAAAAGATGCATAAACAAATATTTAACTGCTTTTAGAGCATGCAAATGTCAAGTTTTTGAGTGCCTGTAAAATTTTCCATAACAACCAAAATCTGCTCTTATTTACAATTATTACATCCAATATTTTAAATTAAAAATTTTCCACAAAATTATTATAGAATGTTATGTTTTTGGTAATTTGTAAGAATTTATTTGCTCTTTTAATATTCCCTTAATAACTTTCTTAATCAAAATATCAGCAAACATTGAAAACTTTGAGGTGTTATTTAGTAGTACAACAGAAATGCTCTTTTCAATTTAAAGTTACTCAAGTCCAAATGTCTGGAAACATAATTAACAATTTCTTAAATTATTAAGATTAAATAAATTATCAAGTTTTTCCATTCTCATCATCATTAGCTACATATGGATTCTCATGACATCTATGAATCACTCAATTTCATTAAGTCCTTCACAGATGTCACATAAAGCATTCATGTAGGAATACAAAAAATATTTTTATTGAATCATTTTTTATTAGTTCATTTTTAAAAAACTTGAATGTAAATTTTATGATTTTTATCAGTTTGTTTTGAGGTTATTAGTATTTACCATGGTTAATTGTATTTTAATTTTTATTTTTTTGTTTGAGAAGTGCATTGCATAACAATAAAGTCATGATGCACAGTGGATTTATTATGATTGTTCTATTAAGATCATAAAGGTTTGGTTGAATAACTCCAAAAATAGTAAAGTTAATCAAGTTTTTTTGTTAATTACAATTTGATGTGGATTGACAGCACATATAGTTTTCTCTATGCTACTAACTTATTTACTATAAAAATTTCTAAATAGAAGTATTTGTCGACATTTGATCAACCTACTACATTACACTATGAAAAAGTACTTTATTAAAAAAATTATTAGATATTTAAAAATTTTAAGTGAATAAAAAGATTAATTTATTAAAATTATGATTTTTTCCATCTAACGGAAAGTGCCAGCTACCTCTATAAAAATCTTCACAAAAAGGAACTTCATTCTTGTTATCGAACAAACAGAAGTAACATTCCTCAATACATCTCCAGCAATTTCTTATCAACCCAGCATAAAAGTGATTAATACTCACAATGCGCCAAAATTAGGCTAAACTTTATTAAACATTTTGTGAAAGATGCCCTATGACTTCGTGAAACATTTCCATTAGCAGATGATGTTCTGTCACCTTAATCCTTGAAAAATTTGGAGTGTTGTGTTGCACACAGATTTGGTCCGAGAGATGTTCAGAATGAGGGAGATCCCTTGGCATTTACCGGGTTATATACCCAAGCCTTCCTGACAAATGCAGAAGACAGGAACTCTCTTGCGATGTACTGGTAAATACTATTCACAGAATTGTATTAGCTGTACTATTTTTACATTTATTTTCCTTAAGAAACAAAGACCTTTGCATGTTCTAACCATATGATTGCTCTTCTCAATTCGCTCAGCCACCATCAAGCACAATACACTCCACTACAGCTGATGGCATACAGCGCGAATGGAGACTTAGCTGCATCCACAGCTATGCTCCTTACTGCTGGTAACATCATGCCATTGCCAGAGATAAGTTATTTCACACCTATGCCCAAACATAGGCCAGCTCCTGAATCATCAGATGCTCTTCGTGTGCCAGCTTGGATGGATAAAGTGATATCATAGAGGTCTCCGAGAGTTCTACCATTATCTGAATTTGGCACAGATTTATACACGAAGAAGTCACGCAATATGTAAGCGTGTTTTTTCTGTGGCCCACTGGACCCCTGTGTCCAGCCACTGGCCGCTCTGCTCCCACACTCGACTTGAGTTTTGCATTCCTCCACTGGGTGGCAGTTCTGCCCCCCTGGGCAACATGTTACCCTTCTGCCGTGATGAAAACTTTGTGACCTATGATGCCACACTGCCAAACATCTAGGCAGCTCCAGGCCTGGCAATCCGCTGATGTCAAAAGATAACATTAACAGAAAGTGTAGCAAATGCTTTAAAGGAAAAAAATATTTGATGATCACAGTTCAAAAGAATAGGGCCTTCAAGATCCCACATAAAAGGAACATAGCCAACAAGAAAAAGTCAGTACATTTACCTTGATTAGTGCCACTTGGTCATCACGATAAAGTTTGTCGAATCCTGGTAATCTTTTACAGAAATCTATTAATTGTGTTACCATGAACATGAAAGCATAAGCTCTTTGATTATAATTGAGGCGGTGCCTAATATTTAGAGATCCAGCTAACTAAAAACAAAGAAAAACAAGAAGAAAATAATATCTAGTTGCATCACATAACAATTTCATTTGCATAATAAACAATTTATTTTTGCTTCTTCAGAATTCACTCAAAATGTCAATTGCTACACTTCAAATTTTTGGTGCATGTATTATAACTTGAATAAACTGTCATCTTAGCAATGTACAAACACAAAGTAATAAAAGTAAAATTAATCAAGAATCCATATTTACTCCATGGTCCACCTTTCAAAAGATCAAATCCCAAGTGAGTATTTTTAAAACTGATTTTCTCCAAAATTTGTTATAAATTATTGTTGTCTTACTGATTTGAAAATATATTATGAAATTCAAGTTTAAACTTAAGGATATAAAATATCATGAATTGAAATACTGGCAGAATTTGAAATATACCTTATTTTAATTTTAATGACCATGCACACATGTGTACTTTTCATAAACGCAATACTAGTTGTTAATAATTTGCAGCACAATTTAAAATTTTAAAGTTCATAATTAACACAGTTTTTGAAAAACAGTTAACTTTAATACATTCTACAACTTCTGAATAGGTGACCTGTGGGTCACATCTAGACCACAAGTGCACATTTGTTAGCTCACCATAACACAATCATCTGTGAAAATTAATAAAAAATTACAACTTTTTGATAAAATGTCTCTCTTTGTTTTAGGATAATATAGGTAATGCATGGTAGATAGCAGATAGATGTCAAGAGTTGGATAATCAATGTTCTACTGTAGTTTTTTAACCTAGGGTGTCCATAAATTTCTTCTAACTAATCAATAGTACTGTCCATTGGAAAAATCCCATACTATGAAAGCTCTGAGGACATGATTGAACACCAATAGTATGTACAATACTTACTCTGATTTTTTCAATGTCACTGTCAGACAACTGGTTATATTGGCAGTGAAGAATTTTCAGTCCGTGAACAATCTCATCATGCTGCAAATTTATAGATACACAAATTATTCAAACCTAAAAAAATTGCATAATTTATCTCACTATATATCTATATAATCATCACATTTTCACTTTTGAACAAATATTTGGGTTTTTCAATTGTTGATACAGAATGAGAAAATTAATAAAAACTTATGATTATTAGAATACTTCCAATGTCCAGTATCAGAGAAAGAATTATCTATTTATTTTTTGGATACTAAGTAGGTAGACAATTAAAAATAAAGCAATTTTCAATTGTGCAAACATTAAGGGACAATATACATTTTCACTGAAGTTATACAGCATGTACAGCATTCTCCTACTAGTACAAAGTTGTTCTTTCAATATTAAATGATAAGAATTTATTTTTTCACTTATAATATTTTGAAAATTGAAATTATGTAACTCTAAAAAACATCAAAAGAGAAATATAAAATGGTTAATATTTTCTAACTAAATAAGAAATGAAATTTCCATAGGTTGGTCACGTGACATGATTAATTCCCAGGGGTGACCATATACACTACATGAAACACAATGCATTTAAATTCCATCTTTTGAATGAAGCTTTGGTAACCATTTGAAATGAAATTATGCTTAGTCACATGGAATTTAAGTCAAAAAGCATTGACTGATGTATCTAGATGTAGTAAAATTCCATTCCATAATTCCTCCAACTTACTCCCAAATTAAAATGAATTGAATTCTATATGATTTATTTAATGTAAAGTCTCTTATTCATCAATCTACTCTCCCCATTCCTTTAAAATTTTCTAGTCAACAGACTAGCTAATAATACTATAAATATACCAGAATAGTATTCTCAACAGCTAAGGTACAAAATCTTACAAGGTCCCAGCATCAAATACACTGACTGGACAAGGTCCTCGTGAAATATTTCATTTCATAGTGTCAAACGCCTAAATAAGAATAATATTTAATGTTGGAAAGTTTATTTAGAAATCTAAGAAATTGGTTTAATGATATCGGAGGAAACATTAATAAGTTGCAAAACTCCATTATTGAAATATTAAAAACTCTGAAGATACCAAATTTTTTTCATTCTAAAATTTTTATAATTGGACAATAACATATTAATAAAGTACATATTTAACTAATTAAAAAAAGGAAAAAATATTAGGATTGGGACAGTATCTTCTAAAGAGAAAATTTACCAGGATGTGACAAGTTAAAAATTTAGTTTAAGAGTACAAACTCAGAGTTGAAAACTACAATTAATATGATAGAAAATACAAATAAAATGTATGGTTATTTAATTTCATATTTACATTTACTTGTAAATGTACTTGAGAATCTTGGAAGGACTTTTAGAAAAAAATCCATGTCTGTGAGACAAATATGGGAGACAGGGTTTCACAGAGGCAAAAGATTCAAGTTTCCAGATCCCAGTTTATGTAGGTTTTGGATTTGTTCATCACACATTACATGCAACTCTCAACAAACTGAATCAGTGCTTTATATCCCCAAACAACAAAGTATTAAGTCCAAATTCAAAAAGGACTTTTCTGGAAACCTATAATATTAAATATTATAGCGTCAACACTGAATAACACAAAAAAATTTCCCTACTCTGATTATAAGTCTAGTAACTGAACAAGAAATTCCATGTTAGTTTTCCTTTTCAACCTCAAAAAAAGGGTTCATCTCAAATGTACATTAAAAGGATGAATAGTTCATTAGATTGTGTGGGATTTGGAGGTTGGACTGCCAGAAATTGTTGCCACATTTATTAATCATGCTATCATTGCAGTAACAGACTGATTTTGATGGCAATGGTATGTTTCATTGTTATTGAGAACAGTGAAGTCATCAAAAGTTGTCTAGAATAACTTAAAGGGTTATACACAACAAAGATTACAAAGCCTGGGACTGAATAGAACACAAGATAAAAACTGCAACTACAATAAGCACATTTTTTTACCATAGGATTCAGATCCGATTTTTCTTCGTGGTTCGTTTCCATGACCAAGTCGTTGTCATGTGGAGTTTCTGCCATCGCTCTTTGAGTTTTGAAGAATAAATTGAAGAGGAAATATACTTGTTCAAAAACACTTCTCAGAACTAGAAAATAAAAGCAACTGCATTTGAGGATACTGCGATACACTAACAGTGGACTTACTCATGCAGTTATAAACATTGCTAATTACACTCACACTTACATATAAACACCGTCCTACTCACTCATAATAATGTTCACTTGAAATGCATCCTGTCGTTGATTTCTCAAATCCGCAGGAAACATCTTCCGAGAGCTGACAGCAGCTACTCTTGATCTTGCATGAAACGTCAAACTGCAAGCGATACCATGCAACCAAACGTGAAGTCAACGAGTGTTTAATCTTGAAGGGTTTCTATCCCTGAATCTGAAGTGTTGTAACCAACTTAACAATAATTACCTCAAACTAATAATTTACTAATATATGACGTCTTTCACGAATTTAGTGAATGAATTTGACTTTTTAACATCTATAATAGTATCAATGTCGGAATTAAATACATTTTCGAAAGGAACTGCATGTGTTCAATACATTAATCAAATATTTTACATTCACAATTATCTGTTACAATGGTCAAATTGCTCCATATTTCAACACTGGAACTTTGATAACATGACTTCCGCCGCTAGAGTGCAAATGACCAATGACACCGGTCCATAAGTTATTCATCTATAAAGAGCTGTTGAGTTATAGCTGACGGGTGTCTTATTAAATAATTGTGCGTGTTTTGCAGGGTTGACCAGTGTCCTGGTATAAGTAGAATGGGTCAACACCATTTCACTCGTCTCCCTTATAGTACTCTCTGACCCGCACCTATACACTGTTAAAGGTAAGCTGATGCCCATAAGCTTACACCACAAAAAAACATCAGGAAAAGTCCACCTGTTTTTTAGTGGGGTACCCCGGTGCAAAGAGGTCAGACGAGGCCCCTGGGTACTCCAGAGTAGTCTCTCGCTGTGGAAAACGGAGAAACCCCATGCCTTAAAATGGGAGCTCTGGGTCAAGGGTAGGAAAACTCCAACAGAAAACCAAGGGGAAAGGGGGGATTGCAGAGGCAAGTTAAAAACCTTCCTAGGAGAAAGAAAACATCGTAAACAAATCCAGTCCAAATGCCCTCAAAGGCATAATCGGCCAAGGAGACCCTTGAAACTACGATGTTGGCGAAGAAGCAAATCTCCTTGATGAGAGCATTCTATGGAGAGGGGGTCGAGAAGGGAGTGTACTTGCCCAGGGCCCTGACTTACTTGCGATCCCAACATATTTTTTCATTCAAAAGAAATTAAACACTTTACGATCTATTTCTGTTGAATGGGGAAATGAATTCTGTTCATGAATTGGGGAGGTTTTTTGTTTCTTTGTTTAAAAGAAGGAATCCCCTTGGATCAACCACGGCCTCCTTTACTAGTAGGGGAGGCCATGGATAACTGCCCTAGGCCAACACCTCCACAGTGGAGAGAGCGTTGTCCAGGCCCCTTGTTTTCTTTGGTCGCCCACGGGTATAATTTATAGTTTATATACAGTAAACCCTTGTTAGCACGAACTCGCTTAACACGAATTTCGCCGTAACACGAACAAAACTTTGGTCCCTGCGAGGGATTGTGGTAACACGGACATTTATAATACTGAGATAACACGAATTTTTATAACATGAACTCAGATAATTTCGGTCTCTTGGAATTCGTGTTAATGAAGTTTACTGTATCTTTAGGTAGTACTATATTTATTATATAGAATCGCCTTTTCAAGCCTTTTTCTAATTGGTTATTTAAGGTCGCATCAACATCTAGGTCATTAGCGACCACTATTGCTGTTAACGGTATGGTAACTATGAGGATGAAACGACATGATGATGATAAGGAGTGAAAGGGCGAACACAAATACAACCATGAGGCGGGACTCGAACCCGCGACCCTTCGGTTCAACCGGGCCAACCTTTTCAAGCCTTGTTAATGCTTGAAGAAAAGCTTGGCAGTTGGCTGGCCCACCCATTCTTGCATTGCGTAGCGTCGGTAATACTATCAAGAGTTGGGCCTACTTTTTCTCATCATCACCAAGATAATGGCCGGACTGTTCCATACAGGGCGACTGAAGCCAGAAGCGATCCAGCCGACCACTTTAGAGGCGACCATCATAGACTTTTGTTAAATAATAAATATTTGTTATTATATTGTTTTTGTAGTATGTGATACTAAACAATACTATATTTTAATAATTACGTAATTCTACCATACAAATTTAAATCAATTTTATCAAACAAAGGAAGGTAACAAACGAAAACTCTAGGCCTTGGAGGAGAGAGGGGAATGGCCCCATGCCCCCTGGATCCCCCACTGACTGAAGCAAAGAAAAACTATTTCACATTGAAAAGTCCATGAAGGAGGAAGTCGGAACTTGATATGTTAGGGAACTGACCAGTGGCGTAGTTTGATTCCCGAAGACACCTTTACAGGAGGAGGCGCTTAATTGCTATTGTCAAATGTGAAAAATGGGGGTTTTGAATCTATTTTTTTATAGGAATGTAATCAATAAATTAGATTTCTCCATCAGCCAGCGAATAAATCATTCTCCATCACTCTTTGTCATGGAATCCCATCCCTTGGACCCTGTTTTGAAAATGAACTGTAGAATTTTGGTTCACAGAAAAGACAATAGCGCTGTATTATGTGAAAAACAAACAGCAAATTGTTCATGTATTCGTTCCATGGTGTTGCCAGCAGTGGCGTAGGCTCAGTGGTGGCGAGTGATGTATTGCATCCCCAAGGTTTTCGTCTCTTATAAAACTTTTGTTAAGAACATTTTTTATTCAAGTACATTTCAGTCCGTTACATCCGTTTGTACTGAACAGTTTTTCCCCATGCGCATTCCGGTAGGCGTCTGTCACCTCTGTGGATGTGACCGGCCGAGGAACATCCCTTCGACAGCTTCGATTTGTTACCGAGTTCATTGAACTCTCACCATGAGCTGTGAGCAAGAAGCGAGGTTTCAGACGACGGTGATGCGACGCTGACTGTCGCACTCGTATCTCGGACTTTTATTGGCGCTTCTGTATTCCCCCTCCCAAAACTTCGCCATCGCCTTCCAGTGGTCACATGCTAACGACTGTGGCCTACATAGCGGGTTGGGAAGAGGGGGTTTGACTACATGCATGCGCGTATTATTGTTTTGTTTATTATTATCAGAGCAAGCAATGAACAATTAGCAATTCACTAGATTCTCAAAGAATGTACAGTAGATATGTACACCGTAATATGGATAGACCTTAATTGGTCTACCTTATTTAATCCGTAAAACTGATCGCATCCCCATGATCACTAAACAGGAGACGCCACGGTTACAGTACACTTGTACCAGTTTTATATCGGGTAGATTACTAACGAAACTTTTGCCAACATTTGCCTTCACTGCGCCTGGCAGTATGGAACGGTTAAGTCGCTCTGTTTTCTAGCAAAGGGGGCGTGGCGGACTTACTGTGAATCTCCCTTTCAACTTTCTCGCCTACCACGTACGCAGTGTAGAGAAAGTTTCGTAACGCAGTGGGAAAAATGGTGAATTTTAGACAGAAAAAAACCTTTATTGCTGTGCCCTGGTAATGAACAAGCGGATGAATCTTTTTCCTATGTGCAGTAAATTACTTCATCTATCCGAACGTAGCGCGCTGAGCACTGAACTGTAGCGCTAAACCTAGGATTACGACTAGAAAAATCTGCAGATCCCATTTGCCGATGGCTGAGCTCCTGTCCGAGTTTCTACCAAAGCACATTTAAAACCGCCAAAGCATTGAGACTCAACTGGCCCTATACTGAACAAGATTTAAGAGCTTCTAAGAAGAAATGCGCCGATGACGAGGTAGCCGCCTGGGAGAAGTTGGGATCCCAAGGGAGAGCGGTTAAGGCGCATATAAACGATTCGATTGGAAGTGCCTTTTTGAAAGATTATAATCTTCTGAAACCTGGTCTTTTTATCACTGCACTCCAACTGAGATCAAATACCGCTACCAATAAATCTACTCTTAGTAGAGGAATACCCAGAGAGGATGTATACTGCAGGAAGTGCAATACAGCGGTAGAAACTATGAATCACATCCTCGGTCAGTGTATTTTTGAAACTAGCAAGAATAAAGCGTCATGACGAGATAAAGAACATTACAGAGAGGAAGAAGCTCCGGAAATCAGACACTGTGGTGTCCACGGAAGCCACTTTCTCCGTTGCCGAAGGGGTTAAATTCAAACTTGACCTGGTAATAAAAAGCCGGGAGTAGGTCCACATAGTCGATGTGACTGTTCGCCACGAGGATGGTTATAGCCTTCTGAAAGCAGGGGAGGAAAAAGTGGTAAAGTACCAACCAGTCATTCCCCCAGCAGCCTAACTTCATGGAGTGCCCAACGCCAGAATCCTGCCAGTGGTGGTTGGAACCTCTGGGGCTATGCCACGGTCTACAGTCAGTGCCCTCAAGACGTCGGGGATCATGCCTCGAGGCGATCTACTGATTTATCTCGTTAATTGCTCTCAGAAGCTCTATTAAGCTCTACACCCATTTCGTAAATTACGATGGAGCAATTTAGCATTGTTGGTAGTAAATGCAGAAAATTAACTTCTTGGTCCCGTGAGGAAGTCTAGGGAACCCAGGCGATCCGAAAATGCCTAGGATATGCCTAGTTACCATGACTTTAAGTGGGAAGTGTATGCTATTTAATGTAGCATATAGAAAATTGTGTAGCCATAATCCACGTTTGATGGGTCCTTGATACAGAAAAATCAACTGAAGGCAAAACATCTGTCCGTCCGTCGGGCTGTGAACAAGCTAGCGGTCAAACCGTAAGCAGGATTATCAACAAAATTGATATTCTGCGATCAATTTAAACGATGTCGCGGCCCCTTGAAATTGAAATGGATATTTTGATTGTTGTGGTGCTTTACACGAAATTTCATTTTCAATTTTTTTTCAAAATTGGCGCCAAATTTTTTCTTTATCTTTTTCCTCTGATAGAGCAAAACACGCTTATAGAAATGGCGTAAGTCGCATATTTCGTTGCGCTCCCTGAATTTTCGACAATTGCGAAAGTTCATTTGTTTTCGGCGTCCTCCTACACGTTCAATAATGAATTTTTTCTTAATAAAATCTGTTCATCAAAAGCAGATCTTCAAATAAGGTCATATGCAATTTTTCGAAAATATGACTACTTTTTGCGATATTTTCCGTGAACTTTAAACAACTATTGTCTCAAAAACGGCTACAAATTGTTTCTTTAATTTTTTCCCTCGTATGTAGCGAAGAATGCTAAAGAAATTGGTGCTTGTTCCATTTTCGTCGCACTCTCTTATATTTTCGAAAATTGCTAATATTCGAAATTGCACATTTGAATTTACCGCGCGTTTGACGCGCTGTAAATTCGCAAAAAAGCATCTCGGCGGTTGGTAATTCTTAGAATTTTTGTCATTGTTGGCGCTCGTGATGATCACAGAGAGTATATGATCATATGATGTAGAAAAAATTCTTATGAAAGGAAATATTTTAAGGAATGTAATAGATTTAGAACTAACAAATACACTTCTGTTGCTTTAAAAAATTTGATCACTGATTATGTTATTGACAAATTAAAAGCTAATTTCGAGTAATCATCGCAAGCTTATGTGAAATTATTCTTTTTCCCCCCTTTTTTGTATAAAGTGTATTGTATAATGTGTTTTTTATTCTGTATAATGTGCTACGAATACTGTAACAGCTATATTTATATTATATATTATAATATTTATAAGAAGTGTATTAATTTTTGTTTCATTAGTACAATTAAGAAATGACCTCTGTTCCTGATTTTTTAAATAAGTGCAGACATGCACCACAGGTGCTTCCTTTGAATTGGACTTCTCAAGTTAAGTGTTGAGTGTTAGTAGGGCAGAAATTGCAATATTACAATATTGCGCAATTGTTTTCAATAATGTGAGGCAGTAAGTTTTGTTGAAACAGCTCTGGTTCTATAAGGCTTGCCAATATATTGTTTGTATTTTCGTAATTATTTTGTCACATGCTATTCAAGCAAAAATGAGTAATTTAATTTTATATGAGGTTGATGTGGGGGCCTAATTTGTTACTGATTATTTTTTAATTTACCATGGAATTCTTTGAAAATAATTTCAAATTGGAGTTTGCCAGGAGCCCTTAATTGGGACCTATTCATCTTGTTCATGCATATCCTTTCTTCCTGGTAGGTATTTCTTTGTACTCATAATAGAAAATTCAAGTTGAGAATAACCCAAGTATTAGTAAGAAAAAACAAATACAAACCAAACAAGCAAAAATAAGTATGCGTTTATTATTACAATATGCAATCCCAAGATATGAATATCATCATCATCATCATCATCATCATCATCATCATCAACAGCAAGGATTAGACCTCTTGATCTGTTCCGTCTCAAAATTGTTCATGCCATCTCTTCAACACTTCTTTTTCCTTTAGGTGCATATTGAAGGACGACAATTTTACTTATCGTATGTTCTGGCATTCTCAGGACATGACCTTTCCAATTTTCTCGATGTTTGTTTTTTATATCTATAACTGACTCGATATGTGTTTTATATACTGTTGTTTTATTTGGAGAGATTTTCATACCATATTCATTAGCAATATGACTTAGTTTGTGAACTGCTATTTGAGTTTCATCTTCAGATTTTCCTATGATAAGCTGGTTGTCAGCAAAAAGTAACGTTGGGATCTCGACATTATTAATCTTAAAAACATCGTTTCAAGTTATCAACCATATTCTAATGATCACATCCATATACAAATAATTGTTCTATGTTTTTTAAATTACAGGTATTTTAATAGACGTTTCATTTGCAACAGTGACAGTACCAGGCTTTATAATTTACAACTCGGCCAAACATGGAAGTGAAGAATGAAGCAATCCAGGAACACAAAATTGTACTCACAATACAACACAAGAAAAAAAACATAGTGCTTACAAAGAACGAAAACAGAAAGCCCCAGAAGTAGATAAACCGCTCTAAAAGATGCCATAAACAAAGTGTGACATTTACAGAGGAATACTTCTTACCAACTGCTTCACAATTATTTGCTAGCCTTCTTAGAAACAGACTAAATTAAAATTGTGAAAAAATTGTGGGAGAGGAACAATATGATTTCAAAAAAGATAGGAGTTCAAAGGATACTACTTTTACAATTCAGATTGTCATTGATAAACATAATGAAGTGAACCATCCTCCTTTCCGTTGTTCTCTGAGAAAGCACATGAAGGTAAATTTAGATTATATGTGGGAAATAGTGAAGGGAGAACAGGTACCCATAGAAAATCTAAAAGGAATTCAAAACCTATACAGTCGACTCCGGTTGTAGTGAACTCAGTTATAGTGAACTTAAATCACTGGTCCCGTTTCATTTACATAAAAAATAAGCATAACTATACTTGGTTTTAGTATAATTGAACCATGGCTATAGTGAACATAGAAAATACATTCTTAGTTCTCTTAGAAATTAGTTCCTTTCTGGAAAAGAATATATCGCCTCAGATTTCAATATATCATCACAAATTCCAATACTGGGTCACTTGAAAAAAATATTGTTGGCCAAAGGTCGTAATTGAAGATGTCTGCCTTCAGGCAGCTTGAAGGTAGTGCACCGAGAATGGGCACCTTACTGATGACCTTATGACACCCAGTTTCAATGCGGAACAAAAGTCATGTCCTTCATGGGTTACAGCCGGTGGCAGCAATGGGCATTTGCTTGCTTCAGTTTCTATCTAGGTATTATTTGATGTTCCATGGGACAAATCTTATTGAGTTCTACGTAGGTGACAGGAAGTATTGGATTGCTACAGTCTGGGGATATCCGCCTCGCCACACAGAGAAGCAATCAGTTTCATTAGGTGCTTGTGCCGTCCCGCTAGTACCGAAAGCAACTTGTATGTTATTATAGGTCTTTGGAGAGTGGGACAGTGTTCCAACAGTGCAAGAAGCATTGAAGGATGTCAAGACTGCATTACGATACTTAGAGTCAGTGGACAATGCAGAATCAAGTATGGAGGGAGCACAAACTCTGGAGAAGGATCTAGAGAATTTACTGATGAAAAAAATGCAAAGCAAACTATTGAAAATAATTGTTTTTTTAAGGGCAAATAAAGATAATGAAATTCTCAGTTTGTGTTGTTAATGTATTTTGCTGTGTATTAACAAAATCGATAATTATGGAGACATTCTATTTAATTTTGACATCATTGGATATAGTGAACCAAAAATCTTAGTCCTCAGAAGTTCACTATAACTGGAGTTGACTGTATTCAGAACCATAGTTCAGAATTATTATGAATAATGAGAGTTTAACAGATAACTTTGGAAACACCAGAGGTCAAAGACAGAGATATCACCATACCATTTTAACATATAAGCCAATCACTGAAAACAAGTGAACTAATGAAAAAAAATTGTGAAAAACAGATTCAAACTCAATAAATTAAAAAGATCCACACAGACTTGTGTAGAGATGATATGATACTAACAATGGAAACAAATTGACCTGCGTATCACAGCAAGTGAACTTTGTAATGGCTCTGATGTGACATGCCCACAAGCAAGTTCTACTTCAAGTCCCCTTTTAAACAAACAATTGCACACCTCATTGAACATAAACTGATGTAAAACTAACAAAATGTTTGAATCTCTCGCTTCAGTCAAACCTCAAATTGAATGTCTATTTCAATGAATTGAACACAAAATTAACTTCATTATGCTGTTTTGAGAATTGTTTCAAATTCACTCACCCTTTATATGGCTTGTTATGTTAATATTGTGGATGTTCATTCCCAATGATATGGCATAGTTCCAAGGAACCACATCCTACAGCTCTCAGACTTGTAGATTACGAAAAAGAATTGTTTGAATAGTAAGCAAATCCCAACTACAAGCATCTTGTAAGCATCTCTTTATTAAGCTAGGAATACTACCATTGCCTTGCCTCTTGATTTGCAAATAAGTTGTGTTTGTCAAATGGACTTACTCAAAGGTGGGAACGTATTTTCAGCCAATATAGATATCTATAACTATAATTCTCAACATAGTAATCATATTCAGTAGGTGTCATTGTCAACAGATCACTATAAAAAAATTCACATGGACATTATTTTACAACTCATTGCCAGATGACATTAAGCAATTAAAATCAATACGCAAGTTTAAGTGTCAAGTAAAATTATTTCTGCTGCATAACTGTTGAAATGGACCCTTGTTTTGCTTCTGGATATAAAGCTTCCCTACCTGGACATGTTTTCCTGAGGTCTGTTGGGAATATAGTTATTCAATTAAACATTCTCCATACTCTCAGGCAGAAGTTGATTCTGTTGTGGAAAGCATGATAAGGGAAAATAGCCAAAATGGAAAGCTTATTTGTCTTTGCTAGCTTTTATTACAGGGGAGTGAATATTCTTTACAATTCTTTCCAAAATTTCTTGTTTCTACTGGTGTTCATAATCCAACATTATACATAGGAAAGGATCTAAGAGCTCAAGAAACCATGTACAGATTGATAGAAAGTGATATACAACCAGAGAACTTCAGCATGCATTGTGAAAAAAAAGGGAGAGCCAATTTTTCTGGATCTCCTTATCCATTCCAAATTCTTATTTACTCTTAATATTTTATTTGTATAAAATTGTTGTCTATTTTGAATTTTTAAAATTAATTTTTGGGCCGTTGTAGAAGGAATCATCTCTGGCTTGGCTTCATTTATCAGGGTAGTTTAGTATGTTTCTCTATATTTTAAACTGTTTTTGACTAATTTTTCTATGGGTGTTTGAGCCCACCTTGGCCACCTTTCAAGGGTAGATTCGAACGTTTCTTCTTAATTTTGGCTTCAAAATGTGCAATTATTTTTACAGTATTGGGTATGCAGTATTTACAGTATGCAGTATTTTGTTACAAAAATTAAAAAGTAATAAGTAAACATTAATTTACTTTTCATTATTTAGAAATAGTGTGTCAATGAGTTAAACACTTCAGCACCAGTGGTGATGCTTATAACTAGAGGGCAGATTTTGATGACCTAAAACATCACCAAAAATGATCAATAAAATGCTCTTAAAATGTTTTAAACATGCCCAAATACAAAGAAAAATTACGTACAAAATCTGATAAAAAAACAGGTCAGATGAACAACTCCAGCTATTGAATATGTTACTGATATAATCAAGGCTTCTTCCTTTTGTTCAAGTGAACTCACGTTGCACACTTTTGTTTTGGACTGGAGCAAGAAATCTCTGACTTTAGTTATTATGAAATCTGCCAAACCAACAATGGTGCTGATAGGCATCACAGGAACCTTAGATTATATACTCACAATAGTTGACATTACGATTTCCGAGCGAAGAAATCAAATAGGCTACTCAGGAATTCTGTGAAGAACATGTGTTGTAACTCATAAACATTATTTGAAACAAGTACCATTAAAGTGATATTAAAATCAATGAAATCTGTAAAAAGTGCTTTAATGATAATGAAAAAAGGTAAGAAATGTCTTTTAGTTGAAATCGAAGAAAAATGTAAAAAATTTTATAAAAATGGGTCATTTCCTTTTGTCACAACATAAAAAGTAAGCTGTAATAAAATATATTGATCTAAAATGAACAGAAAAAAGTTACATTTTGTTAAAACTTGCCTCTATTTCTAACTAATTAACTTAACAAAGTTTTCAAATTTTATCTCTCTAGGAAATAATATTTACTCAAATGCAGATAGGGTAACAAAATACTGATAGACTACTGTGCCCATTCATTTGTCTTCACTGTAATGTTTAAAATATATCTATATATTCTGGTAATAACCTGAGATCAATTTTAAAAGTTTTAAGGAGAGAGAAGAGAAGAAATGAAAAGATCCTGAAAACTCTTAAAAAGTTAAAAATACTGCCTAGAAATTGAAAACTACCAAAGGCAAGAACATACAAAAAAAATGAAGATACAAGGTTTCCATTGATCCTAAGTTCTCAAATCCAAACCAATAGGAAGAAGAGGCAGACCAAGAATGTGCAGGGAATAAAGAACATCTTGGAAGCGACTGAGGGGCTATTGATAAATCAAAGGAACAGGCCAGCAGACCTTAAATGTTAGTAATAATAATAATAATAATAATAATAATAATAATAATAATAGTAATAATAATAATAATAATAATAAAACAATAATAATAACAATAATAATATGATGACGATGATGATGATGATGATGATGATGATGACGATGATGAATTTTTATTAGAAATTTAACAAATTTATGGAAATATGTTTTATTATGGGGCCTCTTTCAAAATTTTCAGAGAGCAGTGGCCCTGGGTCTCTTCCCTTGTGTGCATGCCTAAGAATTGAAACAATGGAACAAGAAAAAAGCATTTTGGGAGAGACCTGACCAGGACATGACATAGGACTTTAAATCGAAAATTCACCAGATAACGTCAAAACCAATGCTACTGTTAGGGTTCGTGTGGATTGTCGCTCAAGAGCGACCAGAAGGGGGGAGGGGAGAGGCAGGCAGGACAACTTGCCCCAGGCCGTGACTTAATTGGATATAAAGAGAGAAGAGAAGAAATGAAAAGATCATATTCATTATTTAGAAATAGTGTCTGAGCCTGGATCCGAGTCCTGGATTTTTTTCATAAAAAAAAAAAAAAGTTTTTATCTCTAATTTAAATATAATCCTGTAAGTTATCTCTGTCGCATGAAGAAATGAATTCTGTATATGAATTGAGGGAAGAGGGAATGTTTTGTTTTCAATGAGGGGCCCTTGTGGATCAATTGCCCCAGGCCTCTGGTTTTCTTTGAGCGCTCTTGTATATGCTACAATGGGTTCTAAAGCTCAAAGACACCCAAAGACCGGAAGTTACTCACATGATATTCTATACCATATAACTGGAAATATAAGATTAAACTGACAAAGAAATGAGGACGTTAGAAAGAAGACAAATAATCTAGGAGAGAGCATAAAAGAGAACAAGAAGAAATGGCTTGTTCACATCCTCAGAATGGAAGACAAAAAAGTTTGCCAAAAGCAGTCCTGAAGTATAAATTCATTGGGCAAAGAGACAAAGGAAGGTTTCATAAGCACAAACAGATTTTCATAAGCATAATTTCATAACTCGTTACCCATTCATACAAAGTTGCTTGAGAGGAGAAAATCCTTGAAATGAAGAAATACAAGGACTGAAGGTCTGTCAAAAATTTGTCTGAAATATTCCAAACTGAATTTTTGAAGTGAAAATTTGAATTAAAAAACTTAGAAGAACAAGTACGTTGTTTTTATTACAACAATTTAATCACCACTCCCCTTTGCAGTTTCTGAAACGAACACAAGCTTCAAGAACGAAGTGATGATATTTCTAAGTACTCTTACATTCAATAAAAAGAAAAAGGAAGGAAAGAACACCGAAACAATGTTTGAATAAGACAGAAATTCAAAATTGTCTTCATAATGCTCTCGAGATTTTTCTTGTATGTTTCTTCAAATATTTTTGAATCTTATTATTATATTAGTATTGTCTAATTTTAATACTGAAAGTAATTAAAACAAACGTATTTTGAATTCAGTGAATAATAGTGATATTTTCAGATAAAGAAGAGGCAATAATTGAATATTGTCAAATCTAATCATTTTACAATCGGGTAAGTTTACGAAAATCCATATCCCTTTCAATTTATAGAAGAAAGAGACTGCATAAAATTATTTTTTATTTACGATTTTAATTAATACGTATTATATCTTTTCATTCATCCCTGCATTATAAAAGAAAAAGCAGTTATCTGAAGGGTCCGAAAATAAACATTTTTTGCTAAGAAGAAAGCAAAAAATAAAAAAGAAAGGGGGCTGTAAGACACAAATAGTGAATTTTAATTGGAAAAATATTGCCATACACATGATACATTGTGATTTCACAAAACAGGTTCTTGGCACTTTACATATCTATCAACATTACAAATTAAAATTCACATAACATCAAAATGAATGAAATTTTGCATCTTTTACATTACTCCTTGGAGTACGTTCATGCATTTCATAACAAAGCAAATTTTATAGTAGTTTTATTATCAATCAAAGATATATATTATTATTTGTTATTGTAAAATATACAAATGTTTATTGAGATAATATACAATTTGAACATGTAAATAATAACATTTACATAAGAAGAAAGAACACATTTCTTAAGAGAAAGAAAGAACACTTTCTTTCTCTTTATTTGAAACATTAAGATGGGCTAAACCAAAATGAGCAATTGACCAAACATCAAAAGCATAATAAATATTTGGAAACATTGGCTAGTTATTTCATTTCATTTGCAACAAAATGTGATGATTTAGAAATTATAGTGATGAAAATGGTCCAAAAGAATAAAGTGAACTATCTCTCAACATGAAATGTAACTTTCAGGTTGACAGGCAATGACATGAGTTGTGTGTCATACTTCAATGTTTTGAAGACAGGAAATCCTAATGATTTTTTACCCCCAAGTAAGTAGTAAAGTTCTTTGAATCATGATATTTTTAGGTTTCAAAATGAGTAAATGATGACTGTAAGTATTTAAGCAATTTTTAAGAAAATAAATATAAACTGAGCATTCAAATTTTACTTCTCTTGATTATCGTATCGTTCATACTTCCAGAAAATGTAGCTTTCCAATTTTTCTATTGTATATTAAAAAGATTTTTAATATATCTGATTTCAGAAGACAAATTCAAAATACTTTCATCAATATTTGGCTATGTAACAGTTAATTTAAAATGCATTACAAGTCAGAAATTTACAAGTTCCTTTTAAACTTTTTCATTAAATAATTTTCAATCTCCTAATGAGATTTTAAAAGAGCACTTGTGAGTTAAAATTAGAATTTACAATAAAAGTATTCTGCATAATTCTTTTTTGATATTTGCTATTTATTAAAAATATTTTTTGCAGTAAATTATCATTCAATCCAGATTCTTACACAATAGTTAGTTACTATGGCAAACTCTACTAAGATCTTTGGATTGACAATTGATAACATTAATAATTAAATGGAAATAATGAAATGTGTTATTTCTATGTACAGAATTGTTAACAGTTCTACATAAAGGCTACAAAGATTTCTTAGTTCAATACACAGGTACAATGGTGAACTCTTAAGGAGTCAACCAATTCATTAGCATCTAACACATAGTCATCTTTATTTTAGACTTCATTTTGTATTAAAAGAAGTTCCTATTTTAAATAAATATATAAAAAATTTGTACAAGTGTACTTACAGTCAATACTGGTGTTGGAAATGAGAAATAATAAATTGTATTATACTTTTTGCTGTACATTAATATATGTCAATTCTATGAACATGAAATGAAAGAAAAAAAGTTTTGCCTTGACCTGTTCTTGGCACTAATGTGACATTTGATCACAGACAAAGTAACAATATTCTTTCTTAATGATTGTTTTTTAATTACAAGATGCAGTGAATAAACCCTTTGCTTCATCAGTCAATGCCATAGGCTTAACAAGAACAACTGTTTCATTAATCAGTCACGAACACAAGTTGTATGTACAATTCCTTCCGACACATTTGTTCTGAATAATATTTCAGAGGAAAATGCAAGTTGTCTTTACATCAATTATTGTGCTCTTGAGAACTCATAATAAATGCTGAATGAGCAATATGTCTAGCAATGGCAGATCTCTTAGAATTAGTAATATTGTAAGTAGCTTTTCAATTCAGTTTGACAGTTTGTTTGTCATACATTGGGGATTATGGGAACATTGCAAGGGATTGAGCTGCAAAAATCCTTTGACTAATACATATGTTGTGTTTAGTTATTACAATACACACAATAAAATGCTGAACTCTTTTCTTAATATCATTTCCTTCCTACTTCTGAGTTGAATCTGAGCTGCAAATTTAATGGTCCCCACAAATTTCTTAATTTAATGATACTATCAGAAACCTATCAATTACAATATACAATCAGATTTTTCAATTGAATGTTCATATGAAAACAATTCTACATTTAGGGCTTTTGTAAAGATTCAAATTATACTGTCTTTCACTTTTCATTAAGTTGATACTATTAAGAAAGCAATCTTGCTGCAGAAAACTCCGGCAGGAATTAGGATAGTTACGTAAAGGTTTGGTTTGGATTTAAGACAATGAGAATTCAAATTTTGAACCACAAAAATAATTTTGAAAAATGTAGATGAAAGTTAAGTGGAAAATATTTTTAAAAATCCCCTTTGTTCACTCAAGTTTTACAATCGAAACATATTACAATATAAACATATACAATAATACAATGAATAATAATTACAATTATTATTCATTGTATTACTATGTCTGTCATGAAGTATTCATTACATTACTTTGTTATTGTGTGACCCTCTTTCACAAATTCCATTTTCATTGTAACAAAATTACTATGTCCACTTTTGAATTGCCTTTTTTTTCTTTCTTTCTTATGTGTCGGTCTTCATCTCTTACAATTAACACTTCTATATAAATTATATATTTCATCCAAAGATGTAAATACAGGCTAGCCCTACATATTGTGAAAAATTTCAGTAATTTTTAAGGAATCATAATTTTTTATGTGTGTGCTAATTTCCTTGGTGGATTCTACAAAATTTATCACCTTGCGATTTCTTTTTATTAGAGATTCCTATAATGGTCTTTCCCTTTTCCCCCTTCCAATTTAAAAAATAAAACAATTAAAATCATAAATTATTTTGAGTCAACATTATATTTAATACATCATTTTTGAAAATGGTAATTTTATACATTCTTAGTTATTTTTCACCAACAAGTTTAGAAATGATAATTTTGGAATTCAAGAGAGAAAAAATTGAAAAGATAAAATATTTTTAAAAAAATTCATGAGTTGATAATTGTATCATGAGTTGTTGAATGAAATTGATTCAATTTTAGATTTCAATAGAATTGATGAGTTGTTCAATAAAAGTCTACAATATTGTAAATAAAGATTTTCCATGAATTATAACAATAAATAGTAGCCTATTTTAAGCAAATTTTGTTCTTTTTTATTAAAAGAATAAAGTGTATATTTGTACCCATCCTTTCGTAAGGTGGAGTACCAGTGTAAATGTTACAAGTGTGACAATACAGAGATGAATTTAGATTTATTGCTGAACAATATTCGTTTGGTAGACTAATAAATTATCATAAAAATACTTTTTTGGGGCTCACTTTTACTTAAAAAAATGTCGTCTTTGTCGAATTTAACATGGCCTTCTGGTTTGATGCAATTTAGATTGCAAAGAGTTTCTATGAATTTCAGACCCAAGGGTTCCGTGGTTCTGCCTTCATGCCGATCCAGGATTGGCGTGATGTTGCACGCGCCAGACGTTTGGAGACCGGCGAGGGGACCAGACCTTCCGCCACCGCGCTATCGACTAATATTTGGTCGAACACTGCGAATCGCTGTTGTTTGGCAATTGTCATTAGGCAACCTGCTTCACGTTTATGCGTTACATGACTTGGTTTTGCAGCGTCCCCTGCATTAATATTAACTGGGACACCGACGATAAGGTCAACGTTGAATAATAGAAGTGCAGCAAAAAGAAAAAGGCGAGAAAGGAAGAGCCAGGATGAGGGGAAGGAGAAGAAGGACGAGGGGAAGAGAGGGGAAGGAGAAGAGAAGGAGGAGGGGAAGGAAAGAAGGAGGGAAGGAGAAGAAGGAGGGGAAGGAGGAGAGGGAGGAGGAGGAGAAGGAGGAGAAAAAGAAGAGGAAGAAGAAGAAGGAGGAGGAGAAGGAGAAAAAGAAGAGGAAGAAGAAGGAGGAGGAGGAGAAGAAGCAGCTTTTTGAAGCCTAATGCTGTATGTTCTGTACCCTCTTAACTAATCACGTGCTCACACATTTCTCACAGGTTGTCTCCTTGCAATGAGGTCTCCCACAACTAAAAGACTGGTAAATATCACTGATCCCTATGTTGAACAAGGTACTAGGCTATGCTTCGTACGCCGCCTGGCGTAAGTTTTCGGAACATTTACTTCAGCACTTCGGTTGCCACAAACCGTCCCTCTGACTATGCCTCATTGGAACGCCATCTGACCGTGCGTAACTTCGAGTTTCATTGATCTAGTGGTCTCTGGTCTCAAAACGTTTGGCACCAGCAGTATCTGTCTTGCCGGAGGATGTAATTGTGACCGATAATTCTTTACGATTGAGTTTTTCTTTCGAGTTCGACGTACGTTTGAATTATGATATTTTCATGCAGAGCACGGCATGCAGGTTATGTACACAGGCTTCAGTGCATGCTATCATTTCTTCGCGATGCCTTCTTTCTCCTGAAAGTCTTCTTTGAAGTTCTGAACGTGAAGCAGCATCGACAGCTTCTCAGACGACGATCGGACAGGCCTTTGCACCCGAGGTCCATTTTCGCCCGGTCATCTTATTCTTCCAAGTCTCGACTACTTCCAAATTCTGGAGGTGCTGAATCTCCAACGGCTTGTCAGACGAGGCTGGCTGTGACGACGGTGGCGCCGCCGGAGGGATCTTCGTCGTAACGGCTGCGCGGAGTTCCCCGTTGCGCTGGTGTCGTGGTCACTGGCCCAGGGCCCGTTCCGTACAGCGCATGCGCCGTCGCCGAAGGGGGCAGCATGCTGTCACACTCGATATGGCCACCTGCGGACGCGCATGTTCATATAATTCAAAGCGACATAACATACGCCTTAGAAAATGAAATGAATAAATACATCTATAGTGGAAGCTATCTTAAACGGGCCTTATTGGTCCAGGAGAAAAATATCTCTTTGAACTCTATGGACATCATTTAGACGGTTCAGGGTTATTTTCGAGGTACACCCGCCACCCTCCCCAACACCCCGCTACCCTCCCCAACACCCGCTACCCTCCCCAACACCCGCTACCCTCCCCAACACCCGCTACCCTCCCCAACACCCGCTACCCTCCCCAACACCCGCTACCCTCCCCAACACCCGCTACCCTCCCCAACACCCGCTACCCTCCCCAACACCCGCTACCCTCCCCAACACCCGCTACCCTCCCCAACACCCGCTACCCTCCCCAACACCGCTACCCTCCCCAACACCCGCTACCCTCCCCAACACCCGCTACCCTCCCAACACCGCTACCCTCCCAACACCGCTACCCTCCCAACACCCGCTACCCTCCCCAACACCCGCTACCCTCCCCAACACCCGCTACCCTCCCCAACACCCGCTACCCTCCCAACACCCGCTACCCTCCCAACACCCTCCCTCCCCAACACCGCTACCCTCCCAACACCCGCTACCCTCCCACACCTTCCTCCCAACACCCTACCCTCCCAACACCGCTACCCTCCCAAGATCAACATCCGCTACCCTCCCAACATCCGCTACCCTCCCAACACCCGCTACCCTCCCAACACCCGCTACCCTCCCAACACCCGCTACCCTCCCAACACCCGCTACCCTCCCAACACCCGCTACCCTCCCACAGCACCTCGCTACCCTCCCAACACCCCGCTACCCTCCCAACGCGCCCAGAAACACTAAACAATGGAATGAATAGCTCCCTTGACCGCAGAGCCAAAGCCCAAGTGCGCGCGTGCTCACCTGAGAGCGCGGGCGAGGGCCCCTTGGAGCTGCCGTAGAGGCGCGTGCTGTAGCCCGAGTCGTTGTGCAGGTCGGGCGGCGCGTCCTGCGACGGCGGCGACGGGCTGTACACACCGGCCCGCGACCGGAAGGGCAGCGCCTGCGCACACGCACTCCGCTCAGCCGGCGAGGTCAACAGGCTCTAGGGCGAGGAGAGGGTGGAAGAGGAACTTAAAAGCATGAAATATGGTACACGATAAGTAAAAAAATGAGCCAGAGAGAGGGAGGGAGAAAGAAAGAAGGAGGGAGGGAGAAAGAAAGAGAGAGGAGGGGGGAGAAAGAAAGAGAGAGAGAGGGAGGGAGAAAGAAGAGAGAGAGAGGGAGAAAGAAAGAGAGAGAGGGAGGGAGAAAGAAAGAGAGAGAGAGAGAAAGGGAAAGAAAAAAGGAGGGAAAGAAAAGGAACAGAAAGTTTAAAGAGACGAAAGGCTGAACAAGCAGAAGAAAGAAGTATTAACGATTACAAAAAACGGAAGAATTGAAGAAAAGAAAGCAAGAAAGAGGAAATAAAAAAAGGAAGGAAAGAGAAAGGAAGGAAAGAGAAAGGAAGGAAAGAGAAAGGAAGGAAAGAGAAAGGAAGGAAAGAGAAAGGAAGGAAAAAAGGAAAGGAAATAGAGTGAGAGAGAAAAAAAGGGATAGGAGGAGAGAGGAAGACGAATAGGAGGAGAGAGATAATGGGCGAGACAAGGGAAAGAGGAAAAAACGGTGTAGGGAGAGAGAGAGAAAGAGAGGGGAAGAGATGGAAAGAGAGGTAAAGGAATAAACGAAGAAAGGAAGGCAGAAAAAGAAAACATTGGGTTTAGCGCAACGCAAAGAGCTTCCCAACCTACCTGCAGCCGCCGGTCCTCCCCGTGCCAGGCGACGTTCTCGTAGTCGGGGCCGCCGCCTCCGCCGCCCGCGCCGTCCGCGTGGCCGTGGCCGCCCGGCGCGTCGTCCTCGCCCTCGCTGGACTCGGAGGCGTCGTCGTCGCCCGCCAGCCGCCCCCGCACCTCGCCGCCCCGCGCCGCCACCGCCGCCGCCCGCCGCCACGCCTGCGAACTCAGCTGCGCCCCCCACGCCGTCATCAACAATGAATTATATTCCATTCAATTCGATTTTTCTATTTTTTATTTTTATTTATTTTACGTAAAAAAAGTTAAAAACTGCGTATGACGTGCTATGGGGAAAAGTGAATTGTGTGCACATTTTCAAAATTCTGTGATCCCTACACTAAGCCATATACTACTTAAATTTTGAAAAAAAAAAGGCAATAAATTTTGGCTCTTATCCATGTTGTCCTTCGGAATAATACTTCCTGCCGCGACAACATGGAAACGATAATTTGAATAATTGTATTTCCCACTGAATTCTAGAAGACGTGCACAGAAAATGAAGTTACATTTATGATTCGATTAAATGATTTTACGTGGCGAGTCTCTGGCCATTTGTCCTGCTCTTCCGTCGGACCACGCGAATTTCGCAACGCTCCTTCCACCATCTAGCTAAGAAAAAGGGCGACGAAAAAGGCAATTCTTTCACGCTTCTTTTAGGCTTGAGGATATTTTAAATGCAGTATATCTACAACATGGGACAGCCGGCTTTACTTCTCCATCCGAAGTGAGGCGTACGAAGGATTTTTCTGTCCTTAAAACTCCACAGCTTCGATCTGTTTTGAACAGTCCGACGAAGCTAGCCGTTTTACCAGCGAAGCTACGCGAACCCTCACAACCAATAATCTCAAGGGAGGGAGGGGTGCATTGATCCTTACGTTTCGACCACGACCTTTACAACCAACATAGTGATTGGTAGGTATGCCTGTGTATATCTTCACTAAGTTTTTAATCAATTATGATGTCCTTTCCGTGCTTCCAACATTTTAAATTCCACGCCAGAATAATATCGCAATTGCGTACGTAATTATTTGAAAGAAATTCAATGTTGGTGAAAAAAGACGTCGTCATATTTACTTGCATAAGTTGAAAATCTTAGAATAAGCCATCAAATTGAATCTCTGGGTTTGAATATGTTCCGTGGGTTTGTTTATTTACTATTGATGCAAACATTTCCGTTTACGCGTCAAATAATTAATACTAAGAACGGATAAAGACCTACCTCGTCTTTTAACTGGTTGATTGGTTGACACGGATATCCCAAAATACACATTCCAACTTAATTAAGTTTTGAATTCAATGTAATTTAACATATTTATCCAATGACCTTAGAGAAGAGTTAAAAATTTTTGACCCCGACGTGATTCGAACACGCAACCTTCTGATCTGGAGTCAGACGCGCTACCATTGCGCCACGGAGTCACTGTATCCATTACCACGATAATATAACAATTAAAGTTCATTTACCTGTCACCTTTAAAAATCTAACCTCTCTGCCATTTAAAAGTAATGTCACGATGTTTCGGAATGCTCTTTTTGTAAAACGGAAAATATGTTAGTCATTCTGCACGCAAACCAAATCTTAGAATATCAACAGCATACATTGTTATTCAACTTAAATGTTACTATCGCATTTTTGATGTAAGATAGGCTATTTTGCTACAAGGCTAGATTTCTTTACATTTTTTCTCATTTCATAAGAGGGACAAGTATCATTCTTAAAATGGTATCACACAAATAATTTTCTTAAATGTTTTTATTATAAAATATAAGTTACTTTAGATGCTGTTCAGATAAAAAACATAACACAAATGATTTAGTAATTTTTATCAAATCAGAATGTTGTGTAACCAGTTAAAAGGCTTACTAATAACAATGAGCTGACATAAAATATTTGTCAAGAGTATTTATTGTGACGAAACGATAACTTTATTTAATTGTTGGAAAATTTGATCGTGTTACGTATGCAGAAATTCATTTGGCGCCATTTTGGCTTAGAGGTTGATATCACTGTCAATATCATGGCCACCTTTGTATTTCATCCGGCTTCGCTTTATTATACAAATTCCATTCCGATATGCTAATACGATTAGTATGGGCAACTCAATATCCCATAAGTATGTCTGCGATTAATAATAATAATAATAATAATAATAATAATAATAATAATAAATTGTCTTTATTAGTGGCAAAGCTCATGCCATTGGGCCTCTTCTTTCACCTAATCATTAGATTGGGAGTTAGGAGTTAGTGATTAGGAGTTAGTTCTCTTACTATTTATCGTTTACTAACCTTAAGTCGACATTACAAGATATTTGCCAGAATTAATTACAGAAAGATGTGCAGGCGACTGATAAAAGTTGTATGTATAGATATTTGGATGACTGTCTCAAGAGAATAATAAAAATTCGCTATCTACCATCAGACTGCAACACGAGAAACACGAGAATTATCTATATCTGTATTTATATTTGATGCTGTACGAATATACTTATTTCATATTAAATAATATGACTGGCATAAATTCGCGCTGCCTGATTCATCATTCCTCATTAAAAAAAACGCGAGTACCTTTGGATCAACATATCATAATGTAGAAATTAATAAACTGTAGTAACACATGTTCCTTTTTATTTAATTCCTATCTAAGCTCACACTATCACAGCTGGAGAAGATGCTCGCTCTCCCAATTTGCCAACGTCAGCAGTAGTTCTTACTTCAATCGCTCGGCGATCTCTCTGAATGAGTCATTTAGAAAAATCAAATACGGCGAGATTTATGGACAGAAATACGTGCGCGCGTGGAACTTCATCTAGATTCTCATCTGTACTTTTTCCGGAAATAATGTGGCGTGTACTCTTGGTTTCAGGCGCAACACGCTTCGTAACTAAGTTTGTGGGAATTATATTCTGATAGCGTTGGTTATGTAATTTATGACGCTTCCTATACTTCCATCTAAAGTCACGAAAACTTAAATGATGCCAATAAAGCATAGGAAAATACTGGACAAAACAGCTTAAAGAACTCCTCGTCCACCATTCCGCTCAACTGACAACCATCCACTCTGCTCAACTGACAACCATCCACTCTGCTCAACTGACAACCATCCACTCTGCTCAACTGACAACCATCCACTCTGCTCAACTGACAACCATCCACTCTGCTCAACTGAAAACCATCCACTCTGCTCAACTGAAAACCATCCACTCTGCTCGACAGAAAACCATCCACTCTGCTCGACAGAAAACCATCCACTCTGCTCGACAGAAAACCATCCACTCTGCTCGACAGAAAACCATCCACTCTGCTCGACAGAAAACCATCCACTCTGCTCGACAGAAAACCATCCACTCTGCTCGACAGAAAACCATCCACTCTGCTCGACAGAAAACCATCCACTCTGCTCGACAGAAAACCATCCACTCTGCTCGACAGAAAACCATCCACTCTGCTCGACAGAAAACCATCCACTCTGCTCGACAGAAAACCATCCACTCTGCTCGACAGAAAACCATCCACTCTGCTCGACAGAAACATCCACTCTGCTCGACAGAAAACCATCCACTCTGCTCGACAGAAAACCATCCACTCTGCTCTACACAACAGTCAACCAACCCCTCTACGCTCAACACGCAACACTCTTTGGCTCACCTGTTGGGACGCTGCGGACGCGCTCTGGAACTGCGCCACCATCTCGTGGACGGAGCGTCGCCCGGGCTGCTCCCGCGCCCACTCGCCCGCCGCCGCCGCCGCCGCCGCCCCCGCGCCCGTCGCCCCGGGCTCCGCGTCGTCCTGGGCGAGCGCGGGCGCGGGCGCGGGGGCGGGGCCAGCCGTGGAGGCGCGCGGGCGCGGCTGCGGCGCGGGGGACGTGGGCGTGGCGGGCGATGTGGGCGAGGGGCGACGCATCGCCCACCAGAACGTCGAAGCTGCGGTCCAGCGCGCCGGACCCACCCTGTGCATAAAGGCTCTTTGAGGGTCCAGCTCGACACTATTTGCAACTCAGCACCCCATTCTTGCTTTGTCTATTCGTGCCAGTAGCCTTAATATAGAACAATGGGGGCTGAACGCCATCATTTATGATAATGATATGTCGTTGATTTCTGTATCGTTGTTCTTTACTATAATACAATAGGCCTTAGATAACTAATATAGTGTTGCTTTCTCTGAAAACAATAACAACAACAACCAATAACAAAGCGCTTCCATAGGCAGTCAGCAGTTCAAGTGATCTGCTCAAAGGATACATTTTATGTGGTTATTTCTTCTAAAAAATTGTTCGTATAATTAGAACTGGATTACGTTTATTCGTTCGGTTAGTGATTCGTTCATTAATTTCACAAGAAACATTGGAGACAGCAATGCAATACAGTAGCGAACTTTGGTATTATTAGGATGGTGAATGATTTCAGAGTATTGCCTACAGGCATTATTTATCTTTGATATTCTTAAACATGCTAAAAATGCTGACGTACTGGCTTAATTTTCAAATGAATTATATTATAAGGAATAATAATTATAAACATTTTATCCACATTTTTAAAAACATTTCAAAGGTAATTGGGGGAAGAAATATTGAGGAAATGTCAACCATGCCAAATAACGATCACAATATAAAACTACGAAACAGAAATGCACAAAGTTGGATGGAGACACTTCTTAATGGTCAACAATATATTACTGTAGTACCTTCGAATGATAACATTTACCTATTCTCCTGTGCGCCCCTGGCGGCGGCGCAGCTAACTATTGGGTTTGACATAATCTAACATTTTTTCATTTTTCTAAAAATTGAAATACATTTTTTAAAATTTCTTTTGATATATTTTTAATGTATCTATTTTATTTTCATTATATGTACTACTCCCCCTTTTTTGTACTTACATTAATTTCAAAATGTTGATTAAATTATATTATTGTTCACTACTTTTTAAGAGTTTGTATTTAATTTTGTATTTTATTTATATCATTCCTCGACTGCAATAAAGACAAAACCGTCGAAAGTCTGAATAAATCTAAATTGACAAAGAGGACTTCAATTATTTCATCGTATAACTGTTTTCACCAATGTTGAAAAGCACGTCTTTTGGTCACTGGAGTCCCTGGATACAGAGAGTAGTGCATTTCTTTGCACCACCGGTGCCGCCATTTCATATCCAGTTGAACTAAGCGGTATTGTGGGTACGTTAGGAACCACCACTCTACCAAAAACCAATGGTAATTTACTCGAAACTTCTAATAATGCGTCCGATTGCTCTCGTTTCTTCTTAACTTCTGAATGCTGCCTGGCGGGGCTATCCAGTGAAAGGATATCAAATGTCGTCGGCCGCTCGGATTGCGCTACTATTTGTATATAGAGACTCTAGGCTGCGTTAGAGTCCCTAGATACGGAGAGTAGCGCAACCTGAACGCCTGCCGCCATTTAATATCCTATCACTGCAATGCCCCGGCAGGCAGCATTCACACGTTGAGGAGAAATGAGAGCAATCGGACGCATTATGAGGAATTTATAGTATATTATCATTGGATTTTGGTAGATTGCTGGTTCCCAACTTATCCACAATACCGCTTAGTTCAACTGGATATAAAATGGCGGCCATACCGCTTAGTTCAACTGGATGTAAAATGGCGGCACCGGTGGCGCAAAGGAATGCGCTACATTCTGTATCCAGGGACTCTAAATGCCACCTAGAGTCCCTAGATATAGAGACCGCCAGGAAGCATTCAGGAGTTGAAGACAAACGATAACAATAGAAGGAATTATGGAAGTTTCCAGTATATTATCATTGGTTTTTGTAGGGTGCTTTTCCACAATACCGCTTAGTTCAACTGGACATAAAATGGCGGCACCGGTGGCGCAAAGGAATGCGCTACTTTCTGTATCCAGGGACTCTAAATGCCACCTAGAATCCCTAGATATAGAGACCGCCAGGCAGCATTCAGGAGTTGAAGACAAACGATAACAATCGAAGGAATTATGGAGAGTTTCCAGTATATTATCATTGGTTTTTGGTAGGGTGCTTTTCCACAATACCGCTTAGTTCAACTGGACATAAAATGGCGGCACCGGTGGCGCAAAGGAATGCGCTACTTTCTGTATCCAGGGACTCTAAATGCCACCTAGAGTCCCTAGATATAGAGACCGCCAGGCAGCATTCAGGAGTTGAAGACAAACGATAACAATAGAAGGAATTATGGAGAGTTTCCAGTATATTATCATTGGTTTTGGTAGGGTGCTTTTCCACAATACCGCTTAGTTCAACTGGACATAAAATGGCGGCACCGGTGGCGCAAAGGAATGCGCTACTTTCTGTATCCAGGGACTCTAAATGCCACCTAGAGTCCCTAGATATAGAGACCGCCAGGCAGCATTCAGGAGTTGAAGACAAACGATAACAATAGAAGGAATTATGGAAGTTTCCAGTATATTATCATTGGTTTTTGGTAGGGTGCTTTTCCACAATACCGCTTAGTTCAACTGGACATAAAATGGCGGCACCGGTGGCGCAAAGGAATGCGCTACTTTCTGTATCCAGGGACTCTAAATGCCACCTAGAGTCCTAGATATAGAGACCGCCAGGCAGCATTCAGGAGTTGAAGACAAACGATAACAATAGAAGGAATTATGGAAGTTTCAGTATATTATCATTGGTTTTTGGTAGGGTGCTTTTCCACAATACCGCTTAGTTCAACTGGACATAAAATGGCGGCACCGGTGGCGCAAAGGAATGCGCTACTTTCTGTATCCAGGGACTCTAAATGCCACCTAGAATCCCTAGATATAGAGACCGCCAGGCAGCATTCAGGAGTTGAAGACAAACGATAACAATCGAAGGAATTATGGAGAGTTTCCAGTATATTATCATTGGTTTTTGGTAGGGTGCTTTTCCACAACACCGCTTAATTCAACTGGATATAAAATGGCGGCACTGGTGGCGCAAAAGAATGCGATACTTTCTGTAACCAGGGACTCTAGGAGGCATTTAGAGGCCCTGGATACAGAGAGTAGCGCAACCCGAACAGCTGCCGCCATTTAATGTCCTATCACTTAAATGTTCCGCCTGGCAGCATTCAGAAGTTGAGGAGAAAGGAGAGCAATCGGACGCATTATTAGTAGTTTCGAGTATATTATCATTGGTTTGTGGTAGATTGCTGATTCCTAACTTATCCACAATATCACTTAGTTCAACTGGATATAAAATGGCGGCACCGGTGGCGCAAAGGAAATGCGCTACTTTCTGTATCCAGGGACTCTAAATGCCACCTAGAGTCCCTAGATATAGAGACCGCCAGGCAGCATTCAGGAGTTGAAGACAAACGACAACAATCGAAGGAATTATGAAGAGTTCCCAGTATATTATCATTGGTTTTTGGTAAGGTACTTTTCCACAATACCGCTTAGTTCAACTGGATATAAAATGGCGGCACCGGTGGCGCAAAGGAATGCGATACTTTGGGACTGCGTTGGGCGGCAAAGCCATCTGGAGGCGCGCTGCCTACCTGCGCTGCCTTGGGGCGTCGGGTCGCGGCGGGCCGTCGAGGGCGGGCGCCGGGGGCCGTCGCGGCGCCGGCGGCCGCTCCAGCAGCGCGTCGCAACTGCGCTGCAGCTCCGCGCCGCCCCCGCAGTCGCCTCCGCGCAGCTCCGCTCGCCAGCACCTGCGCACCACACGCTGCGTCAGGCTACGGCCACTCCACCCACGGTATAGAGCGATTTTCCTAAGGATGAGCCACAGTGACAGTTCGCGAAAACAAGTGAACATCACATGTATTTCAGAGAAGTATCCCTCCGCCGCGACAGCTGTTCAGCTACGCCCCTTCGTAAACTGCTAATGGCTCCTGTGAAAACATCTCTATGAAGTCTAAGAGTTTCGCTGAGGTATATGCACGTACGTGAGTCCGGGAAATATTTAAATTTAATTACGTATGTGGAAAATTTCTTAACATGCTCTCACAATCAGTGAAAGAAAACTACCACGAATGTAAATAGAAAAAATGATTTTAAGCCGGAAACATGTGCACCAGTACGCCTCTCGCATTCAAGTCTCGGTTTTAAAATAAACAAAATATTTATCACACAAAGAGAAAATTCAATGTAATACATAAAGAAAAAAATAATTTTTACAGAAGAGCACATTACAGTACACTTCCTAATTTCAATTATTACTCGCGGCGCACTATATTTTTGTCGGACAAGGACACCACAAAAGGAAGTGTCGAAGCCATTTACAGGTTAGCCAACAGGAAACGAACGAATGCGGGAAGGGAGTCTAATGGGCTCGAGGGCACAACGACCACCGAACCTTCAGTTATGTTGTCAGCACTAGCTGTCACTTTGGCTCATCCTCAGGAAAATCGTTCTATAGAAAGTCATGGGTCAGGTATCAGGGACTTTTAGCACCACGCGTAAGGTAGCGACTTTATGCACTAACAGCCACGTGACGGGCCTTGAAGTCATAACGTCTTACCTTAGGCCTAAGGTACGACTTTATACCTTCAAAAGTAAAGTACGCCTGTAGGAGTCTCTAAGGTCACCTTACAAGCGACAAAATGGCCGCCTAAATACAGGAAACGTCGGGGAAAAATTCCACAGTGCATACTCATCGCAGAGAAATTGCAAAAAGAAGTTGATCATATCTTCGGGATAGGTTATGTCTTACTCTCATAATGAACGCTGTTTGAAAATATTTCCTACGTTCTCAAGAACAGTCGATTCAAAATTCCAAGTGCATACTCATCGCAGAGGGCCACAAAATCTAAAACTCCGAACACAATGTACATTTATTATACTCTTGTCTCGTATCGTGGTTTAAAAGTCTCACCGCTAGCCTAGACTCTCTGATATATTATGCAACTTCTTTGTTCAAGTTGAAATGTTTCTTTTGTTATAATGCATTACGCATTGTCGCAATTGCTAAAACTCTTCTGAACGTTGTTCATTATGACCGTATGAAGTCGTTAGTCACGTGATCAATAGAGTTTAAGGATGTCTCCTTACACCTGACACTAAAACTCCCTATTATACGCGCACTTTTCTTGGGCACCGGAATACCTACCCCCACTCCTTTGCCAACATTAGTTGAATCAAGAATAAATGATAGCAACGAGCGTTGTATACAAAAGCTGATAACCAGAAATGTTCGATCCCATATAATAGAAACTATTTTGCATCGAAAAAACGAGCTACAATTGTATTATTAAATTCATTGTCAAAATAAACAAAATTCCCACTCCTCGCGCAAGAAGCGAAGCGAGAGCTCAAGAAAACTGAATTTCTAGGGAGAGCGTTGGGTTGCTTGTATTTGTTGAGCGACGAATATTCGGTGCTCGCTTTACCGGCAGGGTGAGGGGGTCTTTGGGGACCGAAGGAAGCGAATTCTGGACCACACTAGCGAGTGGAATGCGCGAGAAGAAGCCGAATAAGAATAAGAATGAGTGAACGCGCGAATGAGTGAACGCGCGAATGAGTGAATGCGCGAGTGAGTGAATGCGCGAGAGAGTGAACGCGCCAATGAGTGAACGCGCCAATGAGTGAACGCGCCAATGAGTGAACGCGCAAATGAGTGAACGCGCGAAAGAGTGAACGCGCGAAAGAGTGAACGCGCGAAAGAGTGAATGCGCGAAAGAGTGAATGCGCGAAAGAGTGAATGCGCGAAAGAGTGAATGCGCGAAAGAGTGAATGCGCGAAAGAGTGAATGCGCGAAAGAGTGAATGCGCGAAAGAGTGAATGCGCGAAAGAGTGAATGCGCGAAAGAGTGAATGCGCGAAAGAGTGAATGCGCGAAAGAGTGAATGCGCGAAAGAGTGAATGCGCGAAGTGAATGAATGTGCTAGTGAGTAAATGCGCTAGTGAGTGAATGCCTAGTGAGCGAGTGAATGAGAGAGCGAGTAATTGACTATTTTGTGTTTCCGGGCATGTCAACAACTTACGTCCTAAGACATGAAAATGTAACACATAAGGGAGATGACAGTGTTTCTCCTCTACTTGAACGTGAGATCCGGCGCCAACCTACCACCCCACCACGTAACTCCGCCAGCTCTCTAAGCTCCGGACTGGTCTCCCGTCATGTGTGGTCGTGTTTTGCGTGTAAGGTAAAATGTGTATATTTAAGGGGAGATGAGATAAGGATGAAAAAGGAAATATCGCGTGCAGTCAGTGGCGCGTTTATTAATGCACTCTGACTTTCTCCTGGTACTGAAACCATGGAAACCTATCTATCAGAGCAGCCGTTAGAATTCTCCTCCAGACAGTGGCGACTAGTGAATGTATAATACAAAGATGTAATGGACGAATGGTAAAAAGATTTTACCTTACAGTATCATTAAGTATCACATACAAAAGAAATTGGGTGTAATTATGGAAATGAGGCCTGATATCTTTGGCGTTTGACTGTTTACAAGAAACCGACAGCTTCATTACGTGTGTTCGTTGGTGCTTCCAGCGTTGAAGTCTACGCCTGCTCGAAGTTGATGATGATACATCGGCGCCATTCATTTTACAGATTTTAATTACACGGTGAATTATCGTTGGTTGTGGGGAAAGCGAAACTTCCCAGGCCGGTTTTTGATGGCAATGGAGCCTATGATACTGGGGGGAGTGGATGAAAAGTGTCGACTCCCTGCATCAGACGAGTACTACTCTTTTTAAGTTATTAAAATACGTGATTACAATAGTGATAATGCTCCGGTAAATCGGTACTTCGAATACTACTCATAACACAGTTTTCTACATTGACTAACCTCAAGTGAAGTGATTGAATTTGGTCTCATGGATCGGTAAAGAAAGTTGTTCTCAAAAAATTGAAGATTTCGAAATTATTATTGTTATTGGAAGTTGTCGGCGTGTTACTTACTGTGATCTGAGCACCAAGCCGTATCACCATACTTTGGATGCCACCGTTTTTACTGGAAAATATTATTTGGGCGTAGAAATATTACCTACTCTACTCCAAGATGAGCTCTTTTAACACTCACGATATTCTTACATATATTATCTACTCATAAAAATAAGTAATCAAAGGGTTCAAAAACATTGTGGTTATGAAATTCGGCTACCGGTGCAGGTTATTTATTCTAAAATATTCAGGAAAATCGCGTTCGACATTCTGTTTCGTAACGATATGAGCATCACCGAATTCATATTTTTTTGGAGTAATTGCTTATTCTCGACCCGTGGTTTCCAAATATTCGAAAATCAAACATTAACATTATTTCCCCTATTATCACCCATGTGCTATTTGAAAAGCAAAAGAGTAAAATAACAAAGTAAATGAAATACAATACACGTAATTGATACACCCTGACCTCACAACAAGAGTTCAACAGGTCGACAAAAGATGGTAGGGTACCGGTCCATCAAAACTTGACGAATGTTTAACGATCATCAGGCATAACGACTTTAGTTAAGTGTAAATTTGTGTTTAACGCGCCGTCAGAGTTTGACATCCGTCAAGCTAGTACCAATATTCCTAGAGCTCCTAATAGCATCGTCCAGCACAAGGCAGGCTTGCTAGTACTTCTCTAATTAATGCATTTCAGTGTTCCAAAGTATTATTTGTGTTTTTCTGATGACTGCCTCAAGTCACCAGAAGCCTTTCTTAACCGGTACTCTGATAATAACAAGACTATTGGAATACTATAATACCTGGACCATGCCACAGATATTACACTTATTTAAACACGTCCGTAATTCCAACAGCGGGGACAGCGTAATTCTAATTCGGGAACAGCGCAGTTACCGCAACTTGTTTTGTTGTTAAACGCGAGTATTCTCTACAGGTTGACTCTGAGTAAATATTACTATCTTTTAGGCTATGGAGGGGATTGAAGACTATTCCTTTAGGCCAATTCCCCCTAACTTCGTCACAATGTGTACCTGCCAAAGAGAAAACACGATGCGTTGCTTAGCAATCAAGGGCGTATGTGAAATGTATAACTTTGTTATATGAAATTTCCCACAACACGTTCATTGGCAAAGAGTGATCGTCTTCAAGACCCTACATAGCTTAAAAGTTTGGAATTAATTAAAAAACATTCATTCAGAGGCATTTCGTACAGTAGAGTTACAAGTCTGTAACATTTATTATGATCCATCCTGTCCAGTGGAATTAGAAGTGTATAACATTCATTGTGACTCATCCTGTCCATTGGACTTAAAGTCTGTACCATTTACTCCCGGTACTGGGGGGGGGGGCGTGGCCGATTTCGAAGTCTTTAACCTTTATTTCTATTCCTTACTCCTTATTAAGACCCCTGTCCAGTGGCCTTAGAAGTCTGTACCATTTACTCCCGTGTACTGGGGGGGGGGCGTGGCCGATTTAGAAGTCTTTAACCTTTATTTCATTCCTTACTCCTTATTAAGACCCCTGTCCAGTGGCCTTAGAAGTCTGTACCATACTGGGGGGCGCGTGGCCGATTTAGAAGTCTTTATCCTTACTCCTTATTAAGACCCCCGTCCAGTGGTCTTAGACCTTAGCACCATTTCCTCTCGCGTGTTGGAGGGGGCGTGGCTCACCTGGGGTCGTGCAGCAGCGGCGGCAGCGCGTGGGCGAGCGCGGGCTGCGCGGGCCGGCGCAGGCCCACCGCGTCGTCGGGCGGCGCGTCCAGCAGCAGCTCGAGCGAGCGCGCGCGCGCCACGGGCGGCGGGCGGCGCGGCGGCGCGTTGGCAGCGGCCGCGTGGTCGTCGAGGGCGTGCGGGCGCGGCGGCGCGCGCTCCGAGCGCCGGCCCGCGCCGCCACTGCGCCCCGCCTCCGCTTCCCCCCCCCCGGCCCCCCCTCCAGGCTCGACACCTGCGCACGCACACCAACGCCTTCAAGAACGGGCAACACGCAGGAGGACCAGGAATAAGAGTAATATCAGTGGTAAGATGTCGGCTGTCAATAGGAAGTGGAATAGGGATAAAAAGTGGAGTAGATACGGAAATAGAACCCCTTCTATTTCCGTTTCTACTCCACTGCCAAGCAAGTGCAGCAAATGGAGTAGGAGTAACAAGTGGAGTAAGAATAAGAACACAAAGTGGAGTAGGGGTAGGAACAAAAGTGGATTAGGATTAAGAAATAGAAGGGGAGTAGGATTAGGACTAGAAGAGGAGTAGGATTAGGAATAGAAGTGGAGTAGGATTAGTACTAAAAGTGGAGTAGAATTAGTAGTAGAAGTGGAGTAGGATTAGGAATAGAAGTAAAGGTGATTAGGAACAGAAATGGAGTAAGAATAGGAAATGGAGTAGAAATAGGAAGTGGAGTGGGAATAGGGATTGTAATAAAATTAAAAAGGAAATGAAGTAGGAGTAGGAAAAGAAGGAAGTGATAGCGGCGGGGGGGTAGAGACATTGAAGTGCAAAAGGAACAGCAGAAGCGATATACAGAGGAGCAAAAGAAGTTAGAAAGGATGCGCAATGAAAGGATGAGATTGAGGAAATAAATAACAAAATCAATAAAAAGTTGAATAAACACTGCATACCGAGGATAATGGCCGGTCCGCTTTATTTTTATACCATTTCTCCTTTCGCTGGCGAAAAAATGAAGACGGCATAACAGAATATTTAAGGAAAAAAAAAGAAGAAAAAGAATAAGAAACAAAATAGAATAATGAGCATTTAAATATGAAATAAGTGTGAAAAGGAAGACTCAGGATAAGTGAAAGAACTTGAAGAAATAAGAAAGAAGAGCAGGAGTAAGGAAGCGATAAACAGCGGAGCAAGAGATACCGACACAGTTGGGCAGGTATTTAAATACTTTTTTAAATCCATTTTATATTTGAAAACTGTATTTTTGAGTTTTTTGTACTGCATTTAGAGATGTATTTAAATAAATTTTTAAATGCAGTCCAAAAACTCAAAAATACAGTTATTAAAATACAAAATGTATTTGAAGTGCGTATTTCAAATTGATATTGATTCAGTGGTGAGTTGTAGTTGACATTTACATAATTGAAATGATTGTAGGCGTTGTCATCGTCAATGCTATTATTGAAATAAATACTATTGTTGACAATGACAACGCCTTCAATCATTTCAATTACGTATTTCAAATACAAGTATTTAAATCCAACCTTGGATACCGAGGAAAGCCCTGGCGACTGCGAGAGCGGCCGAGAGCGAGAGCGAGGAGGCGGCGAGAGGCGGCGAGAGGCGGAGCAGGCGAGAGCGGAGGCGAGAGGCGAGAGGCGAGGCGAGGCGAGAGGCGGAGGCGAGGCGAGAGGCGAGAGGCGAGAGCGGGCGAGAGGCGAGAGGCGAGGCGAGGCGAGAGGCGAGAGGCGAGAGGCGAGAGGCGAGAGGCGAGGCGAGGCGAGAGGAGAGAGGCGAGAGGCGGAGGCGAGAGGCGAGAGGCGGAGGCGAGGCGAGGCGGAGGCGAGAGGCGAGAGGCGAGGAGGCGAGAGGCGAGAGGCGGAGAGGCGAGAGGCGAGGCGAGAGGCGAGAGGCGAGGCGAGAGGCGAAAGGCGAAAGGCGAAAGGCGAAAGGCGAAAGGCGAGGAGGCGAGAGGCGAGAGGGAGAGGAGGAGAGGAGAGGAGGCGAGTATTGGCTCACCTTCTGGTCGAGGCGCTGGTGCGCCTGGTCGATGTGCTGCTTGAGCTCCTGCTTGTCGCGGTCCAGGCGCGCCTCCATGTGCCGGAAGAAGGGCGCGCAGTAGCACGTGTAGCCCACGCCCACGGGGCCCTGCAACCACAGTGACCGTTCAGCCGTGCATTGCGTTCGACATCCCAACTACACACATACCTCTCCAACCCCTTTAACACTCAATGCCTCGCCCTTCACTGCTTTAATCAAAATCAACCGCAGCTAAACCAAGTCGATGGACGTTGTTATAACATGCCTCAATGCTTGCTCTTCATCCTTGCATTTAAGTCAACATTACATATTTGTGATCACATTCGGAATGCCCTCGCGCCCTTTCAGCTACGCTTTTAACTCAACATCAATCCGCCAGCTAAACCCCATGTCGATGGGACGTTGTTATAATCATGCCCTCAATGCCCTTGGGCTCTTTCATCCTTGCATTTAAGTCAACATCATCAACTCGCCAGCTAACTCCATGTCGACAAGGTAGGACTCTATGAAATGAATCAAATGACGCAAACATTAAAATAATTTCTAATGTTATTCATATTTATTATTACATGTATTTAACAAAATTCGATTAAACACTAAGCACAACAAAAATTTTAAGCTCGGCGTGAAAATGATCACTAAATACTTATACTTAAAATGATTATTTCCACTATTTTCAAAAACTTTTGCAAAAACTACCATTTTCAAAACTTTTCTGGTTTAAACGCTGTAATTTTTGACATTTTTTGAAATAAAATAACTCGTATAGTTTCTTGATACAAGTTCCACATTTTTATTTTTTTCAGGAGAGGGGGGGTTTCAGTATTGCCCCGGGCCCAAAATTGTCTAGCTCCGGCTCTACCAATGATTATGTATGCTGAATTTTACAGAGAAAAATGCAAGAGGGTGGTTGAAGCCAACAATTCTTTTAAAAGGGGTCGATGCAAGAAAAATATTGGGAATCTCAGTGCGAATGTAACTAGCGTTAATAGTTTTAAACTGCGGCCAGTTAGCCCCTACCACCGCGAAACTGATTTCCTGAAAGCTCGTCTTCCCATTTTTCTTTAGGAATATCTAGCTTTATAATTGTCTAAAAAATTGCTCGACTTCGAAAGATCCTTCCAAAATCTCTGTTTTTCCTTGACTTTTTCAGATCAATAATTTTACTGTCTTTTCCCAGTTTTCCGGAAACGATCACCCTGCAGGCACGCTGTATAAGAGAAGCAGTAGAGATGTGAATGGCAGTAAACGTAGAACAGCTTCATCATACCATTACCACCCTCTGTTGTATTACATATTCTTACGTTAGATTAATAAAGATTCTAATTGATGACTTGTACTTGACGGGACATTTTAAAGAGTTTGGTCCGTTCTGAGAGTTACATGGTTCCTAGAGGCGAGAAAGAAATTTAAAAGAGATTGATTAAGATGTCTTGGACCCGCTGAACGAGTACAGCCCTGGTATGCGGAAGTATTTTATTTGATGATTGCTTCTGTAAGTTATTGTAAGTATGTGAATCGTGTAATTTGGTTGGCAAGAGAACATTAGATTTACACAAACAATTGGTGAACTAAAATAGAAATATTAAGAATTGATATACTGAGTTCCATTACAATGTATTGGAAGACTTCCATCCATAAAGAGCTGAGAATTAATAAATTGTATTGGGAGAAGCTGAAACCCATTCCAGGGACGAATTTCAGTTTTTTTCAAGTCCAGTGATGGGTTATTTTACGTGTCAAAGCTCAAGTCATCAGGTCTGCCCTTTCGCCATCTAGCACCGAAATAAGGTATCACTCGGGCGATATATCGGGCGACTAGAATGAAGCTCAGAGGCTTCTTTCACTCTTGACGATCTTTTACAAACAGTAAATCTACAACAAGGGACAGCCGGATTTACTTCCTCCGAAGGGAGGCGTACGAAGGATTTATTCGCCCTTGGAAATCCACGACATCAATCGGATTTGAACAAGCGAACTTGGATATAACAGTCCGCTAACGCAAACCGTTTTATCACAAAAGCCACAAATTTCTCGCAATTTCGTCCTAGTACCTTGCGGATGTTGCCCGCCAGGTCGAGGTAGTACTGCTCGCCGCGTTTGAGGGGCTCGTGCGGCAGCGAGTCGAGGTTCGGCTGCGGGAAGGCGCGCGGGTCGGGGAAGTAATGGCAGCCGTAGGGCGACCAATGCCTCCCGCCCCCACCGCCCCCACCCCCGCCGCCGCCGCCAGCTCCTCCACCGCCTCCGCCGCCGCCGCCGGCCACCTTCTCGAAGTGCACCTTGTGGGCGCCGTGCTCGTTCTTGTGCTGCAATCACACGAAATGTTACGGTGAAACCTGTCTTAAACGGGCAAACGGAAGAGAGTACAGAAGGACACTTAATGGAGGTTTTGAGAATGTGAGAAGCTGATATCTAGTCTAGTATTGGTATTTGTGATGAAGTTAAGTATGCCTTGCTTGGTAGCGATTGTAATTACTTATAAGAGGAAGAAGAAGAAAAGAAGAAAGTGGAAGTGAAGGAGGAGGAGAATATTAAGTCACATAGACGTTTGAGAAGAAAAGAAAGATGGAAAATGATTAGGAAATAGATAAAAAAGAAATATTTATATTAAAAAAAAATTTTTTCGAAAGAAAATTTGGCAGTTAGAAATAACGTCAGAAGGTACATATTGTTTTAGCACCTCTTGTTTCTTATAAGAAGGTGGTATAACGAAAAGTATTGTTACATACACATGGGCGTTATGATAAATAACAGACTTGATTGATTATAAAGCTCGGGAAGTGCTCCGGTTGCAGTTGCGTGCAGTTACAGTTTCAGTTTCAGTTGCGTGCGTTATTTTATTTGTTGCGTGCGTTATTTTATTTGTTGTGTGCGTTATTTTATTTGTTGCGTGCGTTATTTTATTTGTTGCGTGCGTTATTTTATTTGTTGCGTGCGTTATGATAAATAACGGACTTGATTGATTATAAAGCTCGGGAAGTGCTCCGGTTGCAGTTGCGTGCGTTATTTTCTATATATTAGTGTAATGATGTTAACAAAGATAACCTGCCGCGAAAAGCGAGCAAAAGAGTCGCAAGTTGCGCGCCCTACCTTCTTCTTGTCCTTGTGTCGGCCGCTGGAGTCCTTGCTGCTGGTGCCGCTCTCGTTCTTCTCCCGCTTCTTGTCGCCCTTGGTCGCGCCGCTCTTGGCGGCGCCCGCGCCCGCGGCCCCGCCCCGCCCCGCCGCTGCGCCCGCGCCCGCCCGCCGCCCCCGGGGCGGCCGTCAGCAGCGCCAGGATCTCACCCAGGTCCTTGCGCGCCGCGATGTCCTGCGCCGTCTCGTTTTGCTGCAACACGCGCACGTCCAGTCACACTTTTCACTCTTTCACTCACTCAATCAATGATGTCGATTTTTACATGGCGAGGCTCATGCCCTTAGACCTGCTCTTCCCCCTAATCAAATTTCAAATATCAAATTGCTCGTGCATCATACACCAAAATTCATAAAAAGATAAGCTAATTAAGCTAATGGGTTCATACCCCATTTATAAAGGTAAAAATACTTTTCTTTTTAATTTCGATATTTAATCCTTCAAAGATATTATTTATGTTAATGCTAATTTTAGGTACAATAATTTCTATTAGATCTAATTCATGACCAGCCTTTTGTGGGTATCAGTGGGGAGCGACGTAACAGAGGATTTTATTTTAGCTCAAATGCTTCTTTTAGGCCTGATGCTCTTTTACATGCAATAAATCTACAACATGGGACATTCGGTTTTGCTTCCCCTCCGAAGAAAGGTGCACGAAGGATTTTTTTTTAAATCAACGGTTTCGATCGGGCTTGAACCCGCGAACTTGGGTATAACAGTACAATACGCTAACCGTGCATTACAGTTTCATTCATTACAGAGTTTCAGCGAATGCGCGTATGCGATTCTGAGCATCCAGAAGCCACACTGCACATACGTGAGCCAGCTAAAATTCCGGAAGCGTCAAAAGGAAGCGTGAAAATCAAGTATATAGCAGTTCCACACACGTCGTAGAAATCATTTTCATTAGACATCAGCATCAACAACTCAATACAAGAAATCCTCATACAATTCATGTACAATGTTTTACATTGTCACATATTGTCAGATGACATTTGAAAAATTGATACACACGTTTAAATACCAAGTAAAATCTTTTGTGTTGCATTACAGTTTTAAACAATTAGAAACCAGAGAGAAATCGAATTTTAAATACCAAGTTTATGACAAGTGTTTTGGGTGCTGCTTTAGACCTAATACCGTTTTGAACTGTACTGAAATTACTATTATGCAAAATAATCTAATGCATTAAGGTACACGTTCGTTACTGTTTAAAACACGAAATACTGTCGAATAACGATAATTAAATCCAGGAAAGTGCTTCAAATAGCAAAAGAGTTTCATTAAACATACACTTTCTCTGTTAAATGTGAACAAGATTTTCAATTTTTCCGAGCTGTTTAAATTATGTTAATATCTATTTCCAGCAAATCAAACTTACGGTCAAATAATTTGAGTTTATAAAAATTACTGTATGTCGAAAAAGAGTTTAAATTACCACTTGTGTCTCCACTACACATTTATTTTTAAAATTCTGTTACGTTTTACTCAACGTTCTCTTAACCATTTAATGGCGTTGAATGTGGAGTAATCCTCCTTTACGCTGATCAGACATTGTCAGTTGTATTCAGTCATTATATCCTTTTATCCCTTCGGCCAGGGGCTCGGCGCCATTAAATTTCTGGCGTTCCCGTACGGCCACGCATCCCGGAACCCACGGTGTCTCGATGTGCTTAACCTACGCGACTTCACGGAACGTGGACAAGCAATTCGGCTACCAATGCCGGCTTTTTTTGAGGATTTCCATTTTGGCAATAAAAACGAATTACTATTTACACACAAAAAGATGAAGAAACGTAAGTTTTGTGGTGTTGGCTAAAAAAAATGTTTTCGGTTCGTTGAATATAACCGAATACAAACAATCTGTCAAATCTACTATAAACATGTTTTACGCATCTCAATCTGGATAAGTATTTTGCTTGGAGTATTATCACTTTATTATTTGAAGTAAAATAGTTGGCCAACTGACATCTTAATAAATAGAAAAGTGACTTTGCGACAGAAAATTGAGATGTGAAACTCGATTGAATTTCGAATCGATTGTATTCTTTGTTGAATAGGCAGATGAAGTGTGATGGCAAATGATCTTAACTGTCTGATGACGCCGCGTCGAAGGCTGTGTTGCCGACGTTTCGACCATCTTGTCGTGGTGTTCCTCAGGGCTATTGTGAGGAAGACCACGACAAGATGGTCGAAACGTCGGCAACACAGCCTTCGACGCGGCGTCACCTCGACAGCCAAGATCATTGACATGACTGGCCGCGGAAGCCTACGACTTCACGAAGTGTGATGGCGTTGGGTGTGGTGGTGGTGGGTGTGGTGGTGGTGGTCGTGGTGGTCGTGGTGGTGGTGGTCGTGGTGGTCGGTGGTGGGTGGTGGTGGTGGTGGTGGTGGTGGTGTGGTGGTGGTGGTCGTGGTGGTGGTGGTGGTGGTGGTGGTGGTAGTGGTGGGGGGGGTGGTCGGGGGGTTACCTTGTTCTTGAGCGAGCGGTCGCAGCCAGCCTCCAGCAGGATGCGGGTGAGCTTCCGGCGACCCATAGCCGCCGCGATGTGCAGCGCCGTGTCTCCGTTCTGCAACACAGCGATCTCCTTGTCAGTGGACTCTCATTCCTCTCCCTCCCTACTCGCATCGCCCTCTCGTCTCTCTCACGATCACGTGCGGCAGATCCTCTAGTATTATCCATTTTCTGAACGTTTAGTTAATATTTAACAATGATTACTCAATCGCGCACACGCACGCACACGCACGCTCCACACACACCACACACACACGCACGCTCCACACACACCACACAAACACACCACACCCACACACACACACCCACCACACACACACACACACCACACCACCCACACACACACACACCACACGCCACCACACACACACACACACACCACACACACACACACCACACACACACACACACACACACCACACGCCACACACACACACACACACCACACGCCACACACACACAGACCACACGCACACACACACACAGACCACACGCCACACACACACACCACACACACACCCTACACACCACACACATACACTACACACCACACACACCACACACCCACACCCACACAGAGTCAGGTCCAAAGACGTGATACATGTTTATCTGTGTATTTAAACGCGCTGAATCCGAATCTGAAGCTCAATTGCGCCAACGCCCTCCATTTGTTTTTAAATCGCGAAAAAACACAGTGCAATTGAATTTTATTTTCGGGGGTTGTTGTGAGACCCAAAGACTTGAGACCTGATTATCTATTAATGTTGACACGCTGACCCGAATCTGAAGTCAGAAATGCGACACCACCTTCCAATTATTTAAATAGCAAAAACATCGTGAAATTTTATTTTTGTTTTGGTTTCGGGGATCACTGTTAGATCCAAATACCAAAAAATTACCCTAAAATTTACAACCTACGATTTCATGGTGTTTTTTGTGTGAATTAAAAAAATGGAAGGTGATTGCGCAATTCTTACTCCTTCTCAACCTGCTTGCCTACTATTTTCCATTTAATTAATTAATTTGATTTATTCGTAGTTACAATACTACTCTTGAGTATTTCAAACTCTGTAATCAATTAATTATGACAGACAACACTTATTTTAAACTAGTTACCGTAGTAATACCAACCGCTTTCTGGAATGGACCCGATATTGCAGAAAGATTAACTCCAAATATAAAAAATGCAATTATTACCTTTTTATAATATTAAAAAATAAAATCAATTTCATCGTGAAGCCAGATTCCTTGCGAATTCTGTACTAAACAATGTGTATATAACTACTAAGATCATTAAATTTGTGATGGAAATAAATCAACCAAAATTACTGGCTTTTGAAGAAACCTATTATTAACAGATTTACAGATTACATTCACCTTTCACGACATTGAATTTACAAATAAGTTTTGTATAATATAGGTATTTTTAACGTAGCTTCTTCAATTTGGTATATAGACACCAATATATATTCACTAAGTATGAATAAATTAGTCAAATTTTAGGTTGTGAGTCGGCGCGCGATATTTTGATGAAAGACGGACAATTTAATGAAATATTCCCGAGAGACGTTTAAAGAACAAAGGTTTAAGATGAGATTTTTCTGAGAAGCCTTACTTGCAGAATTCTATTCTAACACGGCTAATCATTATTCTTATAACTACCCTTTGAGCGGCATCCATTTTCAGTTTTTGTGGATTATGAGTCTTAAATCCTTAATTAAATTCCTTCAAGGAACGCTTTCAGGACAGAACCCCACGACGCTCGTGGGTGGCTAAAAAGCTTTAATAACTGCGCCATTTGGTCACTCAGGCGCGAAATTAGAACAGACCCCGGCAGCGTTACTCACTTCCCCCATTTTTCTGTAAAGTTCTGTTAGCCTTAGCAACTTTCTGGACTGCTATTAAAGTCTGATTCGCATAGCAGAACAAATTTTCTTCATAAATTTCAAACGAAAAGTAACTCGAAATCCCAAACAGGTCTTGGTAAGGCCGCTCAAACTTCTAAAAGCTTACAACAGTCGTTCCGCTTTGTAATGATTAATTGTTTTTTCGAAAATAGTTGTTCATGATACCAGTTAAAAGCGATATTTTATTTTGCGAGTAGTAACTGAGGCGGTCAGACGAAAGTACTTTGTTTTCTTTGTTGCATTCAAAGATTTACTTGAGCCCTTGACCATCGTCTCACTTTTAGTACTAGTGCTAAAAACTGAACTTTAAGGTCTCGAAAGAACCGCTTTTACTAGCGGCTATGTAAAAATACATTCCTTATCTTTTATATCAGGTCTCTTACTACATAATTAGGAAACTCCATAAGTACAATATGAAAAAAACAACCAAAAAAGTTTTCATCTTTCAACTATTAATAGTTAAATTGTTGGGAAGGAACTCTGAAACTCAAGAAAGCGTGCGCAGATGATTTTCTCCCCCATACGTCACATACAGTTGTTGACTGTTTTTGACTAAATAAATAAATAAATAAAAAGAAGTGTGAAAGAAATTTATCAATTATTTGTTCTCGATCTTACCTCCTACAGAATTAGAGTCGCAACAGCGTGCGAGGGGCTCACCTTGTTCTGGTCGGAGACGCGGCAGTTGGCGCTGATGAGGATGCGCGTGACTCCCGCATGGCCGTAGCGGGCGCTCGTGTGCAGCGCCGTGTCCCCGTACTGAAACACCACACCACGTCACTACACTTGGCATTAAGTTGCATTGAATGCCGTTGAAATAACAATTCAAAACAGAGGGAGCGGTTGGTTTGATTGATTTTTTCGTGTTTCCGGGCGCGTCAACGGCTTCGGTCGTTAGCCCCGTTAGTGCATGTTTTTTCCCGATGGAGATGGCGGTGATCTTCCCCCGCTGGATGGCTAGGGGTTTCCCCCTAACCAGGACTCTCCCACCAACGGGGCACCGCCCCAGTCGGGACAAGCTCTAAGCTCCCGACCGGTCTCCCGGAATATGTGGTAGTGTAGTGCATGTTAGTGTAAGTGTGTGTGTACGAGGAGGGGATAGGACAAGGAAGAGGACGGACAGATCGCGTGTGGCCCGATTGGTAAGATACTGCTCCGGCATTCGCCTGATGTTGATCGGAGAAACCACGGAAAACTACCGATCAGAGCAGCCGGCCGCTAGAATTCTCCTCCAGACAGCAACTGAATTCGACCTAGCAGAAAAGCTAGTGTCGAAAATCCTGCCGCCGTCAGGGCTCGAACCTAGGACCTCCCGGTTAGAGGCGCTGCAGTGACATCAGTTGATGCACTGAGCTACCGCTACCGGTAGGGAGAGGCTGGAAGGCGTGGTTAGAATGATTGATGGTGAGGGTGGATGGAAATGACGAAGAGGAGTATGGAATAGATTGGAGGCTGAATTATGATGTAGCGATAGTTTGAGGTGGCTTAGGAGATGGAGTGGTTGTAGAAGATGAGATGATGCGGTGCGAATGAGCTGTGGTAGTGGTGAGTGGGTGTGATGATGAGAATGAAGATGTGGAGAGGGGATAGAGCGAGGTGATTAATGGATGGCGATGGAACGCTCCCGGTCATTTTTCAATTAATCATACAAAACAATGGAATGATGTACCAATAGCAATCACATCTCCCATCCCTCCTACGTGTCACAGTGCGCGCGAACGGCTTTCATGATGGAAAGACATGGGTGCGCTGGTCCGGCGCACCGCTTTTTGCTCCTTCTGCGCAGTACCAGACACGTCACGTACCACATGACCGACAACATGGGCACTTTGCTTGACTAGCCAAGCTAGGCGTCGCAAGCGAGACAGTCGGCTTGGCAAGCGAGCCGTGCCAATGAGAAACATTTTGAAAGAGGCATAAGTGACAATTTTCAACGGTTCCCAACCAAAAGTAACACAAAGATGTAGTCAAAATAAAAGAAGCAATATTTTAAAAATTCTTACTATGCCTGTTTCTAGTAAAGATTTGTAAGAAGCTGTTTATTATGGTGTCCATTTGCGTTTAAAATTCCCGCTAATTGTGTGACGTAAACGGGTGCCTGAAGCTCATTGGACTTAAGTCGAATACGATGTGCAATAGGTCAACCATTCTTTCCACCATGCGCACAATAAGTAGGAATGGGCGGCTATTAAAAACAAATCAATTAATGTCATTGGTCGATTAATGGTACAAAACTATCAATTGAATGGATGAGTGGAAAAACAGAACTAGTCCAAAATTGGTCCTTTTCTTTTTTTTACAGAAATGAGTGTAGAAGGCATGAAACTACGAGTTGAGACTGAAAATAGTTCGATACGAGGTCTTATAACTTCAAATCATGCAGCTCCTTCTCTTTGATGGGTGAAAGAACAGAATCTGTTCTGGACATGTACTGCTCTTCCGCAGAGGGTTTCAGACGACTGGCGTCTTGTGCGGATGATTCAAATTTGTTATTCACTACTGATATGGGGCTTATGTAACTTACTTGTTTTGTTACTGATCGACAGAGTGTCTGTAATGAACCGAAGAGTGAGAAGTGAGGAGAACAGTAAGAGAAGCGCCAGTAACGAGAACTGCACACTGCTCATACGATTTTGGAAAGTTTGTGCCCAGCGATTTGAACGTCAAAACACAGCATGTTCACAGAAAATATCACGAAACGTAAAATATTGTAATACATGAGCTCTACGCAAAGTTTCACCTTCAAATATGAACGACCCCAAGTTATATTATTTTCAACAATGAAATGTGGTACTTTTGTGGTACATTATTACTTTTCAAGAAATTTGGATGGTAAATCTTCGTTCAGTTGAAAAACGGTAAAAGTCCAGAGTTTTGTTTAAATTATAACACATTAATAAAATGTTTATCGTAATTATTCCTCAGAACCTATTTGTATTACTTAATACATTTTTCAAATATTTAAATCTTAACAGATTTTTTGTCGTATCTAAGATACGTTATAACTTTTTAAAAAGAAATTGGTTATTTAAGGTCGCATCAACATCTTAGGTCATTAGCGACCACTATTGCTGTTAACGGTATGGTACTATGAAGATGAGACGGTATGATGATGATAAGGGGTGAAAGGACGAACACAAATACAACCATTCCCGAGGCGGGACTCGAACCCACGACCCTTGGGTCCGAGCTCACTACGACACTACTGCCTTAGCGATCTCGGCCACCGGGCCGACGGTATAACTTTAATCGTCTCCAAACGAATTACTGTTTCTGAACTAGTACTGTTATTCCACTCACTCGTCCCGTTGTCGTCGCGATCAAATCGCCCATCCCTCCTCCCCCCCAAGAGACGCAGAGCGCGCCGATCGATTGATCGATCGATCACTCACGTTGTTCTGCAGGTTGGGGGAGCAGCCGGCCAGCAGCAGCTCGCGGCAGCTCTGGTTGTGCCGTTCTGGCAGCAGAGGTGCAGCGCCGCGAAGCCGCCGCAGTTCTTGAGGTGCAGGTGCGCGCGCGCGCGGCCCAGCGCCGCCACGCTGCGGCTGAAGCCCTTCCACGACGCCTCGTGCAGCGCCGTGTTGCCGTGCTGCCACAACGCATGGATAAGATGGACGACAACATGGATAAGAGCCAAAATTTATTGCCTTTTTATCCTCGAAAATAGATGTTATTACATGAGAGCTCCTTTTTTTTTTTTTCAAAATTTAAGTAGTATATGACTTAGTGTAGGAATAACAGAATTTTGAAAATGTGCACACAATTCACTTTTCTCCATAGCACCCCATAGCCGTGTTGCCGTGCTACCACAACACATGGATAAGATGGACGACAACATGGACCACCACAACACATGGATAAGAGCCAAAATGTATTGCCCTTTTATCCTTGAAAATCTATATATTTAAAAAAATAGGTATTCTGCCATGGCTTCGTTTAGAGCTTCTACTGAACTGATTGTTGTATTTTTTCTTTTAAATGAAAGAATATGATCCCTAGATGTGTTATCAGATATTGTTTGTGTTGATTCACCAACATTTACGGTGTAAAGTAATTAATTAAATCAATCTTTAGTAGTACGCTTATCAATAGTCAATTGTTTCCTTGCAAAGGGTGGCAGTTTCAAAATTGATATATGAGTCCATAGATACGAGTCCACGCTGCTTGATGTTTTGTTTTGATTGTTGAGATTTGTTTACAATTCGTCCAGGGAAAGAGAAAGTCAGCGTAGGTGTTGTGATAGTAAGGTCATTTCGTTTTCTATTAGGTCATTGTCTATGAAATGTCAGTTTTGTTCTACTTTGTACTTTCCATGTGAGAGAAATTCTGCAAACGATTTACTGTGTTGCTTAAATGGGAAAATAAGTATACCTTCGAGCAATATGCCAGAAGAAATCAAACAGTGCAATATATTGTGAACATTAGCGTGGGTACAGTACTTTACATTTATCTCAGATCTCACCGTCAAAATTTGACGGGTTCTCACTTGTAGATTTTATTACATGAGAGCTCCTTCTTTCTCTTTTTTTAATTTAAGTAGTATATGACTTAGTGTAGGGATCACATAATTTTGAAAATGTGCACACAATTCACTTTTCCCCATAGCACGTCATGCGCAGTTTTTAACTGTTTTTTGACGTAAAATAAATAAATAAAATAAATAAGTAAACACACACGCACCCCTCACACACATCTCCTCCAAAAGCACACATTATACTCGCGTTTCAAAAAAAACTTTATCGCGTTTAATTGGTTCTTTGTTTTATTAGTGATTCCGGGCGCGTCAACTGCCAGGTAATGTCAGATATGGTCCGTAGGACTATGCTAGTGATTTCGGGCGCGTCAACTGCTAAAGTCAGTCAATTCGGGGGTGTTCGCATTATTTTATATATTCGATCGCAGAAAAGGATTTTTTATAGTTGTAATTCTAGAAAAGTGCACTTCAAAATTTCTATTTTAAGAAATATTACATACATGGATAATTATTCAATTGGCTGGTAGACTATTGGGGAATTAATCATTGAAAGTATGACAAATGAACAGATTTGGTGACTGAGGCCCCTCCGTCTACGTTCGTTTGATGACACGATTCACACACACACATCTGATTTTCAACACGATTTATTGCAATTTTTACAAGATTCTTTTCAGTGGCGATAACTGTACAAAACCACTCGTGAAAACTACCTGTAACTTGTAATCCACGCACTGAACTAAAACTTCGAGGTGTTGACAGCTGGCGCTCGATTGATTGATTGATTCTGATTCCGGGCGCGTCAACAACTAAGGTCATTATAATAGTGCGTAAATATAAGTAAATATAGTGCATGTTTTTTATCGCGGGAGCTGGCAGTGATCTTCCCCTGCTAGATGGTGTGATCCGGCGCCGACCTACTCGTCGGCCAGCGGGGTTTTCCCCAACCAGATATCTTCCAGCAGCGGAGCACATGCCCCAGTCGGGACATGCTCTAGGCTCCCGACAGGACTCCCGGCATGTGTGTTAGTGTAAGTGTGTATAAGAAAGGAGTGAGGATACCAGAAGGACGGGGAAGGAAAGATCACGCGCGGTCCGTGGCCCGTTTGTTAGTGTTCCGGCATCGCCTGGTATTGATACACGGAAAACTACCGATCAGAGCAGCCGGCCGCTAGAATTCTCCTCCAGACAGTGACTGAATTTGGCCTAGTTATGTCGCAAATCCAGCCACTGTCGGGAGTGGAACCCTAGGACCTCCCGGTCAGAGGCACTTGCAGTGACATCTTTGACGCCCTGAGCCACCTCTCCCTGCAGAGTTAATACAGAAAATCCTGCCACCTTGGAAAGTGGAACCCTAGGATCTCCCGGTCAGAGGCACTGCAATGATATCAGCTGATACCCTGAGCCACATTTACCGCTAAAGTATCGCAAGTAAAAACAATATGAAGTTACATGAAAATGGGCACAAGAGCTTTGGCGAGTGCCTGAACGCGCTGCCACTCACCACGCTGTCCTGGTGGTTGACGTCGGCGCCGTGCTGGATGAGCTGCCGCACCACCTCCAGGTGGCCGTCCGCCGCCGCGTGCTGCAGCGCCGTGCACCCCGCCTGCGCACCAACCAACACCACTCTCAGGGAAAGCACTCCATGTCCTCTCGTCAGCTTACTCGGAGATTCAATTTTAGAGATTTTTCAATATAAATAAATAAGTAGATAAATAAATAGATAAATAAATAGATAAATAAATAAATATGTATTTGGCGTTATTGGGTCCGTAGTACGACTTCGCCGGCCAGCTACCGGTGTCCGCCATGCCTGGGCCTAGTGACATTCCTATGCGATAAGACGGACATGCGGCGAACATGACATATTCTCTTCACTGTAACAAGTAAGATCAACCTGCTTCAGCTTTTCTTCGTCGCACAGCTACAAAAACTGGGACGATTTTAAAGGGAAAGCTTCAACTCCACAACACCACAACACGAAAAGCTAGTACGTTTCCCATGAGCCATCCCAGAAGATAAAATAAATAAACAAATGAATAAGTAAATAAAATAAAAACATAATCCGTATGTTGCATATGAGAGCAAAAGTATAAATTTATCCGAAGTTAATCAAATCTTTTACAACTTTTATTTCTTAAATATATATATATATATAATATATATATATATATAATAATATATATATATATATATATATATAAATACACACGCCATGTGAGTATTTATTACTTTCCGACGTGTTAACTAATGTCATTATTTCCTTTCGAGTTCGATGTGAGGTCCATGCAGACCTGCAAATAGGCTTGCGGAGTTTTCCCCTCCAAGTATCTCCCACTGCGGGTCGTTACGCCAGCTCGGAGAAGCTTCAGTTAGCTCGCGAAATTTGCAGTAATGTAGATCATGTAAGTATGCACGTACAGTGACAGGAGGAGACAAGGATAAGGAAGGCAACATCACGTGCGGTTCGTGATTCGTGTGTTACGGTACTGCTCCGCCAATCGCTTAGCGATGTACTGCTTGCTCAAGAAACGGTCAAAGAACAATAGGGAGAACATGTATACAAACATGGCAATATAAAGGTATTTGCAGGAACAATTAAGAATCGTATACATACTGCGTATCCCCTTGATTCTGTAATAAAGTTCGTTGTTTTTACGTGCGTTGAAATCTCCAATTTATTTAAAACAACTGGACTTTCGCAGATCACTGTGGCATTAATTGTTCTGAGCAAGGTTTTTCGTTTGGTATTCTGATATTCTACCTCGCGTATGAATATGAATCGACAGCTAAGGAAGTCTGTTCCTTAATCATATCTGGTAAATCATTATTCTTGGTTTGTTGCTTAGCTAAGCCAGTTAGCAGTTCTCCGATATCTGGTGTCTGTGAATGTTGAACTAAGTCCCGAAAGTAATTTGGGAATATTATTCTATAATAAATGCAAATGTATTGTAATGATTTTGTTTCGTGAAAATTGTGCTGAGCTGAAAATCCAACTACAACTCTGATTGTATAATGGTCAAATGAATTGATGATTGATGAAAACATCATAATGTGGGTTCAAAAGAACAATTTATTAAGTAGGAAACAGGAATTGCTTGCCCTTCCCTGCACCAAATTCCAAAAAAATGAGTAGCAATTCTTAGAAAAGTATTACCAATAACGAACCCACATCGGTGGCTTTGTGCTTCGGGTGAAATGTTCTGCAGCTCATGCCGTTGGCGGTGGGCGAGAGCGGAGTGTAGAGTGGGAGTGGGGGGTGAGGGTGAGGGAAAAGGGGGGAAACAGGGGGTCAGGGCGTTTGGGGGTGGGAGCGGCAGGCTAACAGAGGCCGTGAGGCGTGGACGTGTATTATAGTGTGATTTTTCCAATGCTGCCTCTGACAACGGTGCCATCGAATCGGGACCTTACACGTCACTACAGTGATGTCATTGTGGTGGCATTCAACCTTCCCATTGGATGACACCGTAACAGCTGCTTTACTTCAGAGGCAGCTATTAATAAATCACATGATAGGGAGGCGGGTGCGAGGAAGGAGGGCTAGTAGTGTAGAGGGCTGGGAGGAGAGGAGCAACAGAGCGGAGGCGATAGACGGGGAGACGGGTATCGGAGGGCGGGTGAACGGGCGAAGGCGGATGGCAGGGGGCGGCTAGCGGCTGTCGGGAGGCGGAGCGGTTCGGAAGACGGTGGCGGCGGTGTGGGGATGAACATTGGGGGGATGGGGGACGGCGGAGGCCGCGGGGGTGGCAGTGGTGGGCAGTGGAAGCGAGGCGTACGTAAGGGCGCAAGAGAGGCGGCAGGAAGGAGCGATTGGTGGCAGCGATGGGAGGGAACGATAGGAGGGGGCGGCAGGAGGGCTCGGCCGGAGGGGGCGGCAGGAGGGAGCGATAGGAGGGAGCGATGGGAGGGGGCGATGGAGGGGGCGATGGAGGGGGCGATGGAGGGGGCGATGGAGGGGGCGATGGAGGGGATGGAGGCGATGGAGGGGCGATGGAGGGGCGTGAGGGAGGGGCGATGGGAGGGGGCGATGGAGGGGCGATGGAGGGGGCGATGGGAGGGGCGATGGAGGGAGCGATGGAGGGGGCGATGGAGGGCGATGGGGGGGGCGATGGGAGGGGCGATGGGAGGGGCGATGGGAGGGGGCGATGGGGAGGGGGCGATGGGAGGGGGCATGGAGGGGCGATGGGAGGGGCGATGGGAGGGGGGCGATGGGAGGGGCGATGGAGGGCGATGGAGGGGCGATGGAGGGCGATGGAGGGGAGGGAGGAGAGGGGCGATGGAGAGGGCGATGGGAGGGGCGATGGAGGGGCGATAGGAGAGGGCGATAGGAGAGGGCGATAGGAGGGGGCGATAGGAGGGGGCGATAGGAGGGGGCGATAGGAGGGGGCGATAGGAGGGGGCGATAGGAGGGGGCGATAGGAGGGGGCGATAGGAGGGGGCGAAGGAGGCGAGGGCGATGGAGGCGAGGAGGCGAGGGGCGATGGAGGGGCGAGCATGGAGGGGCGATGGAGGCGATGGAGGCGATGGAGGGGCGATGAGGCAGGAGGGGCGATGGAGGGGCGATGGGAGGGGCGATGGAGGGGCGATGGAGGGGCGAAGAGGGCATGGAGGGCGATGGAGGGGCGATGGAGGGGCGATGGAGGGGGCGAGGAGGAGGGCGATGGAGGGGCGAGGAGGGGCGATAGGAGGGGCGATAGGAGGGGGCGATAGGAGAGGGCGATAGGGAGGAGGGCGATAGGAGGGCGATAGGAGGGGCGATGGAGGGGCGAAGGAGGGGCGAAGGAGGGGCGAAGGAGGGGCGTAGAGGGAGAGGGCGATAGGAGGGCGAGGAGGCGAGCAGGAGGCGAAGGAGGGGCGAGGAGGGGCGAGAGGGGCGATAGGGGGGCGGACAGGAGGCGAGAGAGGGGCGAGCAGGAGGGGCGAGCAGGAGGGGGCGAGAGGAGGGGCGAGGAGGGGCAGAGGGCGAGGCGAGGAGGGGCGGTCAGAGGGCGGCAGGGCGAGGCAGCGGGGGGGCGGAGGGGGCGTAGGAGCGGGGCGGGCGGATGGGGGCGGGCAGGAGGCGGCAGGAGGCGGCGAGGGCGAGGGGAGTAGGCGGTGCGGGGGCGGGTGCGCGGGCAGCGAGGGGTCGGCTGCGGCGGGGTGGGCGGCGGCGGGCGGCGACGGCGGCGCGGGCGCGGCGGCGCGGCGGCGGCGAGGCGTGCACGGGCGGGGCGGGGCGGGCGGCGGCGGCGGCGCGGCGGTGGCGCGAGGGCGGGCCGCGGTGGCCGGGCGTGGCGCGTTCCGGCGAGAGCGGCGACGGGCGCTTTCTCCGCGCGCGCCGGCGCCGAAGTCCGACGTCTGAGAGGCCGCCGGCGCCGCGGCGGCGCGCCCTCCTCCTGCTCCAGACGCCGCCTCACGCCGCTCGCCGCGCCGCCCTGCCCGCCGCCCCGCCCTGCCCGCCCCCCCCGCCCCGCCCCGCCCCGCCCCGCCCTGCCCGCCGCCCCGCCCGGCCCCCTTTCTCGCGGCGCGGTTCGGCGCCGTGACCCACGGGCGGGGGGCGTGGGCCGTTGGGATCAGACGCTTTCAGCCGGCCGGGCCCAGATTCGCGTGCGTGAAGAAGACGTAGCTCCTCGATGAGTCAGGGGAACGCCGTGAGTGAACGGGATTCTTTCGCACGTCGTTGTGTTGGCATTTCGTACTAGTGCCAATTAGGGAAGCAATGAATAGGGCTATTTGGAAAGATTCACGGTTACTTCCGAGTGAATGACTAGGATGGACATATTTTTCGTGAAAATATTATTTTTGAATCTTTTGAATTCGTGAAATAACGCTTAAAATTCATACACCAAGAAAAAAAATGAAACTTGAAATACCTGATGTCGAATAAAATGAGTAGGGATGGGTTCAATGGAATGAGTAGGGTCGCACAGTACACCAATGCCAAAAATTAATGTTATTTCATTTGCCTAGGTTTAGCAGTCTCGATTACGAAATTTTGAGTAATATAAATGATACATTAAAAACAACGGATTGTTTGACCATCATAGGAACAGTTTACTAGTAATTAGTTGAAATTTGAAGAAAATTCTCTTATTTTATTCATAGTAGGAGGAACAACGGAAATCTTTCTTGGGAAAGTAAGACACAATCGCGAAGGAACTACGTTCAAATATTCTGTTTCTATAAAATTATATTGAATGTTTAATAAACATTTATTAATAATTTAAACTGAACCTAAACTATAGAAGAAAAGAGAAATATAATATCATGAAGAAAATAAACATATACATTTCTAACGCCCCTTTTATTCTTTGTGAACAAGGTCCTGAATAGTGATCTCTTCGCGCGTGTACAGTCTTTCATCCGGTGTACTGCGTGGGATTTAAGGACTATCAATCACTTGGCACTGAACCAGCCTGTGTGCATCGACGTTGTGGAGTCGTCGATGAGAAAATAAGCATCGGTTGAGTTCCCTGGGCGAGTGCTCCACGCCGCGATTGCGGAGTCAAAGGGCTTATTATCCTCGAGACAGCAGAAGCCGCCATTGTCTGCGTCCGCCTCCTAACTCTGCCCCCTATCGGAGCGCCAATCTGGAAGTCGCGGCGCAGAAGAAAGCCGGAACGCCGAGAATGCATACAGACGTACAAACAAATAAAGCAAGCAAACTTATTCGCGGGCTCACTAATATCTCTTCGAGGGTTTTCATGTACGTGTTTATTATGTCGAACAGTTCGCGGAAGACACTGTTGAAACAAGTTCTCTCCGAGAGGTTGGGACGCCAAAAGTCGCATGTCGTTGAGGATTCCATGTATTCTCAAGAAACTGCTGTCATATTGTGGTAGAGGAGGAGCTCATTTTACCCGAAATTATTATCAGAATAATATTTGTATTACAACTTCAGTACTAATTAAAAGGAGAGTATGAGGAAAATAAGATTTAAAGAAGACTTTTTAGTTTCAAATAAGTATATAGGGCTTGATTTCTGGCGGAATGCGACGGAACGGCGTTCCGGTACCTCAGGAATAATTATTAAATTATGTTATAAATATATAAATATTTTTACTTTATTAATGTAAAATTTGGGGCGCGTTTCCGGACCTAAAATTTTATAAATCAAGCACTATATATATATATATATATATATATATATATATATATATATATATATATATATATATATATATGACACACACGCATATGATTTGCGATTAGGTACAAGTTAAATCACTTTAGTGATGCTAGTAGATTTGAAATTTATAAACTAGCTTAACTCGTACTACTTATTTAACATTTTGAATATTTGTTGCAATTCCTAAAGGCCAATTTGTTACCTGAATACGGAAACATTTATCTGTATTGTATTCGGCATTACACGTGGCAGGTCGTAGAGGACTGTCTCGTTTATTATTACTATTTATTCAAATTATCCACATTATTCATCGGTGATTAGACAAGAAGCATTCACGTTTCCAATAAGGAGACGATCATTTTAGGAGAGGAAGAAACGCGACTTTGCCTTTCTGGACGGACCAAACTAAAACAATGGCAGAGCCACAATGAAAAAGACGTAGGCCGCTGCGCGACATATAAGCCATGTTCAGAGTGACACTTACCCCATCAGTGACATTGACGTCACATCCGGCGAGGAGCAGGGCTGCCACCACATCGGCATGTCCCCCTGCGGCAGCCAGGTGCAGCGCATTGCGGCCGACCTGCAACACAGCACACGCTCTCAGAACCTGCTGAATCGGCAACCTCTCTTACGAGGCCGTAGTCATGGATGGTAATTTTGCGTGAAACTGTTTTATTTTTTCATAAGAGATGCGCGTATATATCCCTTTTCTAGATGGCCCCTGCGGTCAGTGGGCAGACACATTTCGTAAATTAACTTTGATTAAACGGCAACAACTTCCTGACAAACTGTCGAATTTAAGAAACGGAGAAGTGTTAATTACTGAAGGTATTATATCTTCCTGGTTTAGCTTTAATTAAAATTGTTCATAAGTAAAGTTTGCTTTACATCATTGCAAATAGAAAAAATGGACGTTATGTCTGATTGATTTATTCACATCACCTTTATTAAGCGGCCACCTCTGATGTCAGTTCTCTCCGGAACCGCCGGTCGCAGATTTCGTTGAATACGCAAATATGTAGGTGAACAACTGAATTTAGAAGTGGAGCCTGAAAACTAATTCTGTAAAATCTACAAATGAACGTCTGTAAGAATGAAACCAGTTATGCAGGCAGGGACAGGACTGCTTTAACATGCGCTCTACACACATACATACACATGCTCTCCACTCACCTACATACACACACACTGCTCTACCATCTCCACCACATCATACACACATGCTCTCCACTCACATCTCACACAACTACACATGCCTCACATCACGACATACACATTCACACACATACATACACATGCTCTCCACACACATACATACACATGCGCTCCACACACATACATACACATGCGCTCCACACACATACATACACATGCGCTCCACACACATACATACACATGCAGCTCCACACACATACATACACATGCGCTCACACACATACATACACATGCGCTCCACACATACATACACATGCGCTCCACACATACATACACATGCGCTCCACACACATACACATGACTCACACATCATCACTCCACCACATACATACCATGCCTCCACCACCATGCTCTCCACGCACATACACATATATACATTCCTACGCACTTCCCCACGCACACATACCAACGTATACGCACCAACGCATACCCACGCACACAAATGCACGTACACGCGCACACCAAGAATCATCATGGGCAAAATCGCGCGGTTCATACGTGGAAACGGAATGGATTTTGGAGAGCTAAAGTATTCATAATCCGGGCAAGATGGAATTTCATAAATAAATTTCCGCCATTATTAATGAGAACGCGTAGTGCGGTGGAAAACGCAAAACGGACTCAACAAGAAATTCTTTTCCGACTCCCACCCGCGCCATAGGGAAGAATTTAGAACACCATTTTTGGTGCATGAACAATTTTTTCCATCAATAGCTTCTAACATTAAATATCTTGAATCAATATCACACAATTAGTAAAAATAATGGTAATTACATCGCCTTATTTACAACTTAAAACATGGAGAGGCGCTACCAGGTATTAACTTATTACATTAGAGTATCTTTCAGAAACAATACATTAATTCTGTAGTCTCGTCCCGCCACACCCCGTCCCTTAACGTCCCTTTCCATAATGGTTCCCGTCGTTGTCCTGCCAAGCCTAGTAGATGCATTGCGGTGGGCATTGTTCAGTTCACATACAGAAGCGTTACTTTAATAGTGGTACAACTCCATTGACACGCATTTCGAAATATTGAGCTCTAAAGTTAAGTGATTATAAAAAATCGGGGATAGAGTTTGTAAAAGAATTGTGTGCTGACCACCAGACAGCGGCTGTATTCGATCTAGCAACTAGCTGCATTCGATTAGTAGCTGATGTCAAATATCCTGTCATCGTCGGGACTCGAACCTAGGACCTCCCAGTCACATAAGCTGCAGAGACGGTAATCCTAATAACTACTTGACTGCTCAAGGGACGCAGTGTCCTAGGGACAGGTGCCAACGTTCGGCCGCCATTATGCGACCTTCCTCACAAAGAAATGGTTTTCGCCCTGAGGAAGGACGCAGAATGGCGGCCGGAACGTTGGCACATGTGCCTAGGATGCGGCGTTTCGCGGATAGCCAAGTAGTTACTGACTCCGGCCGTGGAAGCCAACAGTAATAATACTGGCTCTGAACGAACTCAGTCGATAGAGAAGGTAGAGAAGTAAAAGATGAGTTGACTCACCTCATCGGGCAGCACCTTGGCGCCGTCCTCGATGAGGCGCAGAACGTCCTTGGTGCTGCCGCGCGCAGCCGCCTCGCGCAGCTTCGCCGCAGACATGCCGCCCCCGCATCTGGAACAGCGAGCGCCCACGTCAGCATCTCGCCCCAGGCGCAGCGGCGCCCCGCAGCGCGCACGCAGGGGGGAATCGAATACGTAACCTACGCATGCCTCTTAACCTCTGCGGTTCTAGAGGAACCCGATTGCCTAGTAGTGATGCAACATCTATCACAAAACGATCGATGTTACCCAAACATCGACGTTACCCAAACATCGACGTTACCCAAACATCGACGTTACCCAAACATTGACGTTACCCAAACATCGACGTTACCCAAACATCGATGTTACCCAGACATCGATGTTCAAAATTAAAACATCGATGATAATATTACATCGACAAAAACCATGGAGTTTTTAACAAACATCGACGTTACCCAAACATCGACGTTACCCAATCATCGACGTTACCCAAACATCGACGTTACCCAAACACCGATGTTACCCAGACATCGATGTTCAAAATTAAAACATCAATGATAATATTAAATCGGCTAAAAACCATGGATGTTTTTGAACATCGATGTTCTAAAGGTGGTTTAATAACTTAACATGGTGGTACATTCTGGCGCATCAAATTTGGCCATTAATTGATAATCAAGATTTAACAGAAAACAAAATTAAAAAATAATAGTACAAATAGTGTTCTTTGGTTCAACAAAATGAAAATGGTACATAGTTATATTTCATATTTTAACTTTTACACAATTGTGATTACAGAAAATTTTCATTCACAATCAAAACATCGAAAACGTAAAACATCGTGCACAAAAATCGATGATGATAAACATCGGCTTTAATATATCTATGCTTAAAACATCAATCTTTCTCATCAACCTCAATCTTTCAACATCAATGTCGCAATAGGCCAATTAAATGTGCAACGTACGTACCTCCTCTGCGGTTCTAGAACAAACCGCTTGCCTAGCTGATGATATCCAGGCGTAGTTCCTAGTTCACAATGTCCTGCCTATCTTCTGGGACCCGCTTGTCCTCCAGGTATGACCAACGTTATACCTTCCAGACACCTTCATTCCATCACCTGATGTGGTCCATGGACCTTACACACAGCGTGTTCTTATTATAACCAGTTACAACTTAAAAGTGTCGCCCGCGGACCCCTATGGGTTTGGCCTGGCATTAGGGGAATAGGGAGAAAAATCTACGCATGTAGATTAAGCTAGCTATGGTTCGTAGGACCATGCTGCGTTGAAACAGGCGGTATTGACCCCCTAGTGCATTTCGTGAATGGTGCTGTTCAAATGCAACGAATAAATGTCTCACGAAACATGCTAGCACGCCATCCCGACAGGCCAAGAAAAACGTAATGAGCTTAGTGTGACGTCGTGGGAATACACAATAACACAGACACGAGCTTCAATGATAAATATGTACAGGTTTATTCACAATATGTACAATAAATATTTAAGTTATTTTTAGCTCTTGGAAAACGTTTACTCCCCTGATCGCAGGAGCGATCCTTAACAATGTAATCTGACTCGTGGCCCGCGCCACTCCTCAGCGAACCTTATGCACACAGCACGTGGCTCCCGTGACGTAGGTCACCCGTGGGAAATCTCCACCCCGGCGTCCCAACACATGGGTTGCCGTACGAGCCTCGCTCGGCACCGCACCGCCCTGGGCGCAAGTTTGTGCATTCGCACGAGGGTTCCACTCAGCTCGACAAACCCCACCCCCGCGCTCTCCGTTCGCTCTTATATAGCTCCCACCCACGTGACCTGAAACGTCACTGGGTTTTTCACACGGCCCGCGCTAGTCGCGTTGCCAGGCATTTTGGGCATCCCTTCCCCTGGATTCTAAGAATTTTGCACGCGGCACACGGCAAAAATGCGCTGTCCCGTATTTTGGGCATCCCTTTCCCTAGCTCTCGGAATTCTCCCAATACCGCATTGTTCTTACATCCTGCCTGGCCCTTGCGTCTAATCCCGTTGGCGCCGCCATTTTGAGTGGAGCGTACAATACGTTACATTAGAAAAGGGGGTGGTGAATGGAGGTTGGGAGTGCCAAGTACTACGACACATGAAAAAACATCCATGTTTAAGTGTACAAATTCAGCCTTCGAAGTTTAACATACCATTAGACGGGTTTTTGAATACCGTATTAACGTAGGAGAAACGCCATATCTGAATACATGTTACAAGACGATGGAGAAACTCTTAAGAAAATATTGATACGAAAAACTAGAAACAAACGAAAATTGTGATGCCTTATTTTGTAAATAAAAGCTAAATTATTGCGCATCACTTCTGAAGCATATCTTTGTGCACACGAATTGAAAACTCACGTCAACCTAATCAGTCTCTTAAATGAACGGGGGGAAGTCGGTACGCGGAGAAGCAAACGATTCTGGAGGTAACGTTGCCCTTGGAAGAAGATTTGCAGCTTTCAGTACTAAAGTGAACATTTTAGATGTTTGAAATTCGGACAGAGTCCTGGTAATAATTATACTATTGACACTAATGCGAAGTGGTACCAATGGTAATAGAAACTTGTACACCTGGTACTTCGCGCGGTAGAAATTCCTCAAAAACCTAATATGCAAGTATAATTAAATTATTCTTGCCTATCACTCCAAATTTTAGAGACCCCGCCAAAACTGAGGTGTTTGATTTAATGTGATTTACTTTTAAAAACAGTAAAAACTGCAAGTGACGTAAGGGGAAGAAGTGTAAGTTTGTGCTCTTTTTCTTGAACTTCAGAATCTCTCTCCTACCTTTACTTACACGGTGGAAAGATGCAAAGTGAGATTAGCAACATCTGAAAACCTGGCATTTTTGCTCCTGAGTTGAAGAAAACTTATTTGTATCGGTAAGAAAACTACAGATTTGATTTGGTAATATTACTAAGTAGCAACCCACATTTCCGGCTTTACTACAAGTAGCAAAAGCAAAGCTCAACAAAACGTGCGCATAGTGGAGCTACATTTATGTTCAGAAGCAAAACAAAGGACCATCTCAGAATTTGCTCAGGAGATCAAGGAAATTGGACAAAAAAATCTGATCGAAAGGGAGATCAATAACCCAGAAGCTGAAGTGCATTACTTATTATAAGCATTAGCCTTTAAAAATTTTACAGTACAAATGTTAATCGATTTATTATTCTTGTTAAAATAAATATTTTCTTTTTGAAGGTCAGTATAATATAGTTCAGATTAGATCTCCCAAATTTACCATGACCGCATACCATAACAGTCGCCCATATGCAATTCGCAGTCTTCTCTCTCTGTCATTGAATTTTATATTTCAATTAGACATTCCAACCATTCAGTTAATGTTTTCTACGAATGCTGGAGAGTGCGAGTGGTTATGTAAAAATGCTTTAAACCTGTTAGTGAGCATATGAATGTATAATTATTCAGCTATCAATTGATGTTTATAGCTATATTAGATTTCATAATGTAGATGTATTAATAATTAATGACTCCATCATTAATTCTCTTTTTTGAACAGGTGATGAAAATTCATCGTCGCGACGAAGAAATGCTATTATAGAGTTGTTCCGCATACGTTTAGCCAAAAAATAAGATAAAAATCGAAATGCACGTCCAGGGCTGCGGAAATACTTAAAGCAAAAAATGAAAGCAAGAAGCATCCAGGAAGAGATTAAAAGTGCGAGAGACATGGGAACTTAAAAAAAAAAGAATGATGGGGGGAAGGGAAAAGAGACGACGAGAGCAAATGTGATGAAGGGAGCACAAGTGATGAGGGGAGGAGGGGAAGCAGCTGGAGTCTTGGAGGTGAATGGACAGGATGGCGAAGTTCTGGCTGGGCAGCTCGAGAGGTGGGGATGGAAGGCCGTAGAGGGGGAAGGGGAGGGTAGCACGGCGCATGGGCGGAGCAGAGCAGGGGGTGGAGCGGGGTGGGGCCTGATGGGGCGGGGTGGAGTGAGGTGAAACGGGTGGGGCGGGTGGAGATACATTGATTAATTTTTTCGTGTTTCCGGGCGCGTCAACTGTTTTGGTCATTAGTCCCGTAAGAGTATTGCATGTTTTTTCTCGGGAGATGGCGGTGATCTTCACCCGCTGGATGGCGAGATCCGGCGCCGACCTACCGTCGGCTACTGGGGTTTCCCCCTAACCAGGACTCTCCCACTAGCAGGGCACCGCCCCAGCCGGGACGATCTCTAAGCTCCCGGCCTGTCTCCCGGAATATGTGGTAGTGTTAGTGTGTGTGTGTGTGTGTGTAAGAGGGAGAGGATAGGACAAGGAAGAGGAAGGACAGATCGCGCTCGGTGCGAGGCACGTTCTTGAGGGTACTGCTTCGGCATTCGCCTGATGTTGATCGGAGAAACCACAGAAAACTACCGATGAGAGCAGGCGGCAGCTCGAATTCTCCTCCAGACAGCGACTGAATTCGACCTAGCTGAAAAGCGAGTGTCGAAAATCCTGCCGCCGTGGGGAGTGGGTACCTAGGACCTCCCGGTCAGAGGCGCTGTAGTGACATCAGTTGATGCACTAAGCTACCACGCTCGGTGGGCGGGGTGGAGAGAATAGGGGCGGGGTTGGGAGGTGTGGGGGCGCGGGCGGGTCGGATTGGAGCGGGGCTGGCCTGGGCGGAGCGGGGGGAGCGGGGCGGGGCGGAACGTGGTGGGGTGGGCCAGGGCGGGCGGGGTGGGGTGGGGCGGAGCGGAGCGGATTTGAGCATGGTGGGGCGGGGCGGAGTGGGGACGGGACAGGGGTATGCGAGGTGGGCGGGGTGGGCGGAGTGGGGCGGGCGGGCTGGAAGGAGCTGACCGGCGCGCGGCTGGGCGGAGGGGAGGGGCGAGGCGGGGCGGGCGGGGCGGGGCGGGGCGCGGTTGGGCGGAGCGAGGCGGGGCGGGGCGGGGCGCGTCTGGGCGGAGCGGGGCGGAGCGGGGCGGAGCGGGGCGGGGCGGGTGAAGGTGCGGGTGCGGGCGAAGGAGCGCAGTGGGGGAGGGCCGGGCGGGTGCATGCCTATGGTAATGGCGCTTTAATGAGCGGCGCGCCAAGAGAGCGCCTTTTGTTTCGCCTTTTTGCAAAGCGGGCGCTGAGATCCGCCCAACCGCTTCACACGCGCGCTGGCGGCTCTCGCGGACCAACGATCCTTCCCTCTCCCCGACAACGCCTCACGAGTCAAGTTGAATTTCTTTTATTATTCAATTAATTTGTTAGTTTTACACAAAGAACATATTAATAAGAAGGGAAAGCGTGGATTATTAAAAACAATGTAAAGCATTTGCTCTGTAAATGAAAGGAATCGTGGCATTAACTGTGATTAAGATTGTTACAAAAACACTTAATTTTTTTCAAGTATTATAAAGAAAACTCAATTTGACAATACATGAAATAAAATTTCACGTTATCGAAGTCATTTCAATAAATTCTTTTTGATACTCGACATTTTACAGTAGTAAGTTATAGGCAAAAAGTCATTTACAGAATATTTTATGAATTTATTTATTGTGGAAGCAGCAAAGCCGATATTACGTTATAATTTGGGACGTGCAGTTAAATATGTAGTTCATTTTAATTTTCAAGCAAATAGCTAATTTTCAATAATTGATTTTCATTCATTGAAGAACATTCATAATTTTCAAGCCACTGGTTAAATTTCAATGATGAATTTTCATTTTCATTTATCACTCAACCATGTGTCACTCCAAGTCTTCCAGTATCTCCCAAGAATGCCAGAGTATTTGCGTTTAAAGTAGGAAACATGTTCCACTTCTTTATGACTCGGGTGAACAAGAAGTGTGAACGATGGTTTGGGCATATTTTCTCCTTTTGCGGCTTTTCGAGTTTCTTAGTTGCTCAAAAACCAGCAAAAAGCCCAGTGTCTACTGATGTGGTTGCGAACTGGCGTCAACTAATTATAGGCTAGGATGTGGCCAACGCTTTCATGTCCTTTCCCACGCAAGTGCTCACAGAGGTGGTTTGCCTTTACCTTCCTCTGTAGGAAGAACGGCGGAGTAAACATGAGGCATATTTCGTGAGAGATGAATGAGTAACCTTCCTTGCTTCTCTGGGTCTTCTGGACCCAGAGAAAAAAACTTTTTAATGTTTCAGGGTTTATTATTACTGTGTGTTCTTCAGATTTTCGGTAGCTTCATTGTTTTTCGTACTAATGAGGTCCCTCAGTTACTGCGTATTCTGGGAACTTATTCTGTGAGATATTTAATTTTCCTGATATTTTGGGGGGTCCCGTAGACCCACTGTTGCTTTGAGGTAAGAAATAAATACATTATAGTCTTGTTAGGAATTCTAATGTAATTCTGTTTATTACCTGCTTTCGTCCAATGCAGTGATTAATAGTACACATAACCTTAAAAAGGATGGTGTCTAGAATTATTATTTTATTTTTCGTTATCTTGTACCTACAATGGACGAAAAGGAATGTTTAAAAACGTCTGAAATTATATAGTAAAAATGTTACAAATAATACAATAATACAGTGAACGTACCTACAGGAATACTCTTAAATCAAAAGAACAATAGATCAAATTATAATTAACAAAACCACAACTAGATATGAAATAATAACGAATGATCTACAGTGACCACGATGCAAAAATTCTTACAATTACTAATAACATGAATACTGAGACAATAAATAAAACACGCTGGTGCAGAGCATTTACTAAAGTTAACATAAAATTGTTTACGGACAACGTGCTGAAGGAATCATGGGAGGCAGTTTATAACGCTATTGACACAAATGAAAAATGTAATTTATTTTTTCAAAGCTTTCATTTCACTTTAACGCGTGCTTTCCTATTAAAGAGAGAAAATTGAACATTTCACGAAAAAGTAATACTTGGATCACACAAGGAATTAGGGCATCGTGTAAAAACAAACGTACGCTCTACTTTATTTCTAAACATATAACGTATCACCCGGTTTCCATGTCTACTGCCGAGAATATAAAAGAATTTTAAGGAAAATAATAGTACAGACAAAAATAATGAGGATATTTTGAACGCTAGAAATAAAACTAAAGCAATGTGGAATATCGTAAAAATACAACCACGTCATCACGATATTTCGTAGAGAATGTTGTTTCAAAGGAAATGAAAGAGAAACAAGTAATCTCAGAAAAAAGTTGCGAATATCTTCAACCAACACTTTTCTAGAATTGCGGTTGATCTCACGAAGGACTAAAACCACAAAATTTAACATCATATGCTTCTCAAAAATAAATAAATAAATAAATAAATAAATAAACAAATAAAAAAAAAAAATAAAAAAAAAACTATTAGGTTATTCATATATTCGTAGTAAATGATTGGATAATGCAACCACATAAATTGCATTTCAAAATTGCAGGCTGGAGAGGACTTGGGTCTGATAAACACAGCGTAGCCATCAGTGAAACATCCGAAAAGGGTAACAATGGTTAGATGGTTAATAATGAGATGGGATGTGATGGTGTGAGAGGACGCTAATAACGCCAGAATTACACGGTTCAAACAGCTTACCGAGATTCGACCTGCCAACATTGGATCTAACGGTTTTAACTAAAGAACCATTTTCTTCTTGGTGAAACACGAACGGTCCTCATTGATGAAAAATAACATTCTTATGTAACACAAAAATATCATAATTACATTACAGTAAACGTAAGGATTACTTAATATTCGTATTATAATGCTTACATACACATATTTTATATTTTGTCTTTACGGAATGTTAATTAATAACCCAAAGCATATATCATTCTTGAATTTAATGTGAAATCTGCTACTGTTATACTCTTTTTACTTTTAGATGAAAGTGGTGTTTGCAGGCCGTTAAAACTTAAGCAATGGGTGGCATTGTAGTTAAAGTGAGTATTTGTTTGCGTGCCGCTAACAATTAAGCCACGGTTCGCGGGTTGAACACCACTTGTAGTAGAAGCCGGCCGCGGTGGATCAAGGCAGACCAAGTGTATAATTCTTAGGGGTTCCCGAAGAGGAGGGAGCCCCGATTATTAAACAAATTTTATGTTAGTTAATAAATATGAGAAAAAATGTGCTTGATTATTACACCATTAGATACTTTAATGGGTACATTGACCTGAAGGATCAGGAACTCGGCTAGTATTTTTAAAAAGCAATTTTATTTGCTGTTTGGTAACATTTCCTTCAGTGATGATGGACGTCTTGAGGACTTAATTTTGTAATAAAGAAACATCCGTAAGTTTTATCACTCGACCTAAGGAGTTGCATCCGCGATAGAAAAATCCTATCCCGATTGCACGTGAATAATTTAATTTATATTAAAAATGGAAAAGATCATGTATTTCGTTCTTGCGTTTCTTCACATATTCTGTTTTAATTAATACAGTCGACTCCTGTTCTAGTGAACTTCAGACACTGATCCCGTTTCACTTACATTACAAATAAGCATAAGAAGGCTCGGATATAGTGAATATGAACATCGGCTATACTGAACGTAGAAAATACAACGTCCTGAAAGTTAACTCCTGGAAAAGAATATATCGCCTCAGGAGCCACAAATTCCAACACCAGGCAGCTTGCAAAAAATATCGTCGGCCAAAGGTCCCCATCACAGAAGTCTTCCCAGAGGTGAAGGAAGCGGACCTGCAGCACGAATTCTGGAGTAGGATGTAGAGAAATTACTAGACATCGGATGTTTAGGCACTAAAAAATCGTCTTTTAGGCGCCTAAAAAGGCACTGAAAAAGTCAAGAATAAGGAGAAAAAAGGCACTGTCATAAGTTACATACACAATAAAATGGAAAAATTGTAATTTTTGTCTATATTATTTTGTAAACTTAAATGGACAAAACCAGTTCGTATATTTTAATGTAAAACTAGATTTACATATTTACAACTCTTCTACATTTTATTCTTAATAATATTTACATATTACCAGTAAATTTTCAAGGATCACAATTTCAAATTTGCGACGACGGGGAGACAAAATCAGTTAGAATGCGGAGAAGGATATCTGAAAGACGTGACTGGCATATTTTAGCAGCCCAGCAACACTGAAACCTGGGAATTTATATTTATTTCCACTTAAAATTTCGGTTCCCTCGATGTATTGTCAATAGTCCATGTTCTCAGATCATGGCTGGTATTTATGAAATAGGAAAATGGAGAAAAATCAGTTGGTATACTTTTAGGAATTCTCTCGTAATTTTAAATTCCAAGACGTGAATTGAAGGTTTCGTAATGAATGGCCACATTGGATCATCGCCGATTTTCCGATATCTTAGCATTGTATATAAATATAATAAATAAAAGCCAAAAAAAGTCCTAATAAAGGCATTTATGCAAAAATAGGCATTTATGCTAAAATAAGCAAAAATAAGCATTATAAAACTTCGTCATATGTCATCATTTGTCATGATTCGTGGACATATTTTACCGGCCTTTAAATAAGTTCTCTAGAAAAAAATAGGCATTTCCCTAAACATCCGATGTCTAGAAATTACTAAAGAAAAATGCACCAAGCTAACAAATGAAAATAATTGATTTTTTAAAGACAATAAAGATATTGAAGTCGGCCCGGTGGCCGAGATTGCTAAGGCAGTAGTGTCGTAGTGATCTCGGACCGAAAGGTCGCGGGTTCGAGTCCCGCCTCGGGCATGGTTGTATTTGTGTTCGTCCTTTCACCCCTTATCATCACCATATCGTTTCACCCTCATAGTTACCATACCGTTAACAGCAATAGTGGTCGCTAATGACCTAAGATGTTGATGCGACCTTAAATAACCAATTAGAAAAAAAAAAAGATATTGAAATTTTCAGTTCGTGTAGTTAATGTATTTTGTTGTATCTCTATATTAATAAAATTAATCATTATGGAGATATTCCATTTAATTTTGACAACCTGGGATATAGTGAACCAAAACTGTTAGTCCCCAGAAGATCACCATAACAGGAGTCGACAGTACAATTACTTAAATTTCTGTCCATTGCTAATTTACGTTTAATATAGCATCTAGAAGCATTCACTGCGAAGGGAAGGAGCAAGTTCGCAAAATGGTGAACTGTGAAGCCCACAAGAGAGACAGAAAACAGCGTTGGAACCCGTTACGCCCGTGGGCCGTCGACCAACAAGGAAAGCGCCCTGGGGAGTGCGCGCTGCGATCTCATTTGTTTCTCACGCGTCGCATTCCAGCGCCCGCGGGGCCAAGAGCGTGGGGATGCGTGGGGGCGGGGCGAAAACAAACGCCACACGCTCTTTGTTGGGCGCCCGACGAACCGCAAGGCCGCCGGAGCTACCGCACGCCCGTACACAGACTGAGGCACTATACTTGGGTTTTCGTATCGTGGCGGATGACATTAGGTCATTTTTACACCTCCTGCCTTAATAAAATGAATCTTTATAACAGTGATAAGTAGGGAACGGATTTTATTGTTATAAAAATTCAAAATATGTACATAAATATGTACTTATTTTTTCCAAAATATGTAAGAAAAAATAGGAAATGTGTAAAATAAACTTCATTATTGTGTTTAAAATTGTTCTCTACAAGCATTTTCCGAGCATACAATGTCGCCAATCAATTCTTAACAAGCATTCGGAGTGGCTGAAAGTAGGTTCTACCTCTACAGAAGTAATTCTACACTTAATTTCATCACATATAAGATTTTTATTCGAAAAACAAAATACGTTCATAGTATATATTACAACGGTCACGAGAAGCCAGAGTTCTAATGAATAGTAGGACCATGTAGCCAGTAATTGATCGCAGATTACCCCCTACCGCCAATCGAATAATGCATAAGACAATTATCTGTAAAAAGTATTTGTTAGTTTTCGATCGAGTAACGAATGTGCTGTGTGAAACATGAGCAAAATCGTAGTTGAAATGGCTTTTGTTCACAGAAATCCTCTCATTCTTGACTCCGAGTAAGCAGTAAGCGGGGCGAACAATTATGGTGAAGATATGGTGGTCATAGAAGCCTAGCAGCATTACATTTGATTTTTCAGAAAGATAATTCCGTAACATATAATTCAAACGCGCATCTGAATTACTCCGTTTCGACGTATAAATAATTAAAATATAACTAAATATGTAGTAGTAGGTAAAATATGCAAAAATATGTAATTATAGCAAAATATGTAAAAATATGTAAAATAAAAATAGTTCCAATTCATTCAGAATGTCTTGAAATATTATTGAATGCAGGTATCTAGTTCCGTTCCCTAGTGATAAGCACATTTTTGAGGCCATGAGCCCCGTTGAGAAGGACGTTCGCAAATCAATTAAAATTATTAATTTTATAAGGTGGGAGGTGTTACAATGACCTTATGTCGTCCGCCACGTGACGAAAACCCACGTATACACCAATAATAAAATAAAAGTGTTCCTGATCCGTTCAACAAATGCTGAGATGGCCCCTTGTTTTGCTTCTGGACATTAGTGTAACTTCGTTATCTGTCCACGTCTTCTAAAATTCAGTGGGATATATAGTTATTTATAATGTTATCGTTCTCCAGGTTGTCGCGTCAGGGAATATTATTTCTTCACGAAGAACATTATGAGGGATAAGAGCGCAAATTTATTGCTGACTTACCATTGAAAATAGATTTTAATAAATAGGAACAAATATTTTTGTTAACAATCCTTGCAAAAACGCTCATTTTCTTTCTGTATTCAAAATTCAAATAGTATATTGCTTAGGGTAGGGAACACAGAATTACGAAAGCGTGCTCAGAATTCACTTCTCCCCGAAGAACGTCACACATAGTTTTTAACTTCTTTTGACGTGAAATAAATACATTAAATTAGGTGATTGCGAACCTCCAACGAGAGCTCCAGCTCTGCTTGGTCAGATCTGATTAATAATTAGACTTCGAACCGAGAAAAAAGGTGTTTTCTGGGTGTCAATATTTTAAACATTTCACATCTTTTTGATCGTGTAGCAATCATCAGAGCAGAAAATACGTACAAGAAATTAGTATAATGACAAATGTGTAAGGAAACTGGATCGTACATGCCTATTCCCCTGTCTCCCTTTATCGAAGAGTACAAGGAGATCAACAAAACTTAGTTCAAATCTCTGTTCTACTATAATCATGTCTTCTTACAAAAAGGAGCTATAGGAATCAGTCGACCAAAGATATAGGAAATCTTCCGAATAGGTAGAGGCAAGGGAAGAGGATATTGAAGAACATACAACATACAACATGCATCAACAAATCAAATGCAAGAATCAGAAGCCTTCGCTTACAATCTACCGAGGAGGACGAGTCATCAGAAAATTAGTCCTTAGTGTCACTAAAGTAAAATTCCTCTATGGGAGGTCCTCCTAGAGATTAACCGACTAATAATGGTGCAGTCTGCACGTGCTGTTAAGGGAAATGGTCATCGAATTTATGGGTATGTTCAATTCAGGGCGACCCTAAGGTCCACTCAGCCTCCTTTCAAAATTGGTACCAATATTTAATGACATTATTAACAGTAAATATTGGGGAAATATTAGGAGCATATCGCTTTCCACGTCATCTTCTCCCACTTCCAGAAAGCATATAAGATCTTGTAAGACCGTTAATTTACAGAGGGCCTTGAAAGAGGGGAAACAAATGCCACAAAGGCTAACCAGCGCCCTCTGGAATAGTATTTCTGTATGCTAGAGGGCGCTGTACCGGGAGCGGTAGCTCAGTGCATCAATTGATGTCACTGCAGCGCCTCTGACCGGCAGGTCCTGAGTTCGAGTCCTGACAGCGGCAGGATTTTCGACACTAGCTTTTCAGCTAGGTTGAATTCAGTCGCTGCCTGGAGGAGAATTCTAGCGGCCCGCTGCTCTGATCGGTAGTTTTCCGTGGTTTCTCCGATCAACACCAGGCGAATGCCGGAGCAGTACCCTAACAAACGGGCCCCGGACCGCGCGCGATCTTTCCTTCCTCTTCCTTGTCCTCTCCTCTCCCCTTACACACACACTTACACTAACATGCACTACACTACCACATACTCCGGGAGACCGGTCGGTAGCTTAGAGCTGGTCCTGGCTGGGTCGGTGCCCCGCTTGTGGGAGAGTCCTGGTTAGGGGGAAACCCCACTAGCCGACAGTAGATCGGCGCCGGATCACGCCATCCAGCGGGGGAAGATCACCGCCATTTCCCGAGAAAAACATGCACTACACTAACGGGACTAATGACCAAAGCAGTTGACGCGCCCGGAAACATGAAAAAATCAATCAATCAATAGAGGGCGCTGTAACTGAATTCTAGAGGGCGCTGGGCTAATACAGAAAGAAGTCACAGTCTGAGAACGCAATATGGCAGTGCTTTTTCCCAAATGCTGAAAATGAACCCTACTGGCAGATTCACTAGCGCTTCAAGTGAACAGTTAGCTGATATGTATGGTAGATCAAGAATTTGACGTCGTAATTATATTATTTTGAAATACTAATTCACATTCTACTCTAATTTTATCATTTGCAGTTATTATTGGAAGCTTGAAAGTATAAAAACCTAAAAAATCTAATCCTGTAAAATTTCTTCTGAAGGTCGACAAAACAAGATCTGACACTTGTTTCAGAACGGATTTTTTTGTGGTTTTACGTGCTCCAGAATGTGGAAATTATACGAAAATTTGGGTATTCTTCTGGTGATCAGTTATTTACTGTTGTACAAATAAACAAGAAGCGAGTACATACATATATATAGAACAATTAAATACACACATACATACAGGAAGAAATATATACTATATTAGATTTCAGTTATATTTATTTACTGTCAATTATTATTTTTTAGAGATTATATCAGTGTCATAACACTGTCACAGTAATGACATTAGTGGAAGGATTTGCTAGTTTATTTACTGTTATGGAACCCATGATGAGCTTCCTTCCATGTTCCCGTTATGCAACAGTATAAACAAAATGTATATCAAATTCATATTGTTATTTACAGATCACCCAAAAAATAAACAAAGGAGATAATACATGTGTCCAAAATTTTTTCATACATTCCACATTTCTAACGTTTCCTTTTCCTACATATATACATTAACAAGACACTAATCTTAATAATTAGCACTTTAAATTGCCTACAATTTAATATTTCCTATTTTTCTTCGAAGTTGAGCATTAACGGATTTCTCTCGAAATGTTCTGCACCTTATGTTACCAGGAACAGAGACAACAGAAACATATCAGCTTACTGGCCGCTTGGAGGCGCTAGTGTCGCGACAGGTCCAAAAATTCGCTGGAAGCTGCGAGACTATGATATTGGACTGTGTCCTAACACCTATAACCCTAAGCAGGTGGGTCCTGCAGCACATAATTCAGCAAAGTGTACTAAAAACTACTTTTAAATAAATGAAAAACGTATTGCGAAATACACAACAAATTTACTAGTTTTACATGTATTTTTACTCATAAGAACAAATGTTTTCGATATTTACTTTTGAAGATTTATATCAAACAATAAAAATTACCAAACATTATCAAACATTTTTGATGCAAAAATAATGTCTTTATTTAAAAAATAAAAAGTATTATTTATAATGAAAATGCAAAATATCGATTATCTGATATAAAAATGTAATGGAACAAAGAATTGACAATATATTATGTGAAAGTTGTTTCATATGGAATCAACATATATTTTAGACACCAAATTTCTAGAACGGTTATCCATGAAGTCTACCCGTATTATAAATTTCCCGCTAGAATGTGTCGAAAACCGTACGCCTTTTTTGCGGCAAATTTGACACGGTCACCCTCGCTCAAAGAATACCACAGATATATTGAGAAGTCATCAGAGTTTCGCTCAACGTTTAAAGCAATGGTGCAGGTCTCATTTTCGTTGAAAGATTTTTGGAAATTAAAATTTAAAATTTAAGATCATGTACAATTTTTCGAAAATTTGAGTACTTTTCATGTAATGTTTTGTGAAAATACGACGAGAAAGTACGTTTATTTGAATTTAAAAATACTGAATCAATAAAACGTTTTATCTAAAGTAGTGTCAAATAACACTAAATAAATAATTTCTCCTTGAAACTTTCGAGTTCCTCTCACTTGATAATTTAGTTTTCTCACGAATAAATACATTTTCATAAACTTTGGAACACGGCTGCATTTTGAAATTAACACTCGTCCCTGGTTTTGTGGAACGAACAGAGAAAAAGTCGAAGCTGCTACAATATACAATAGACAATTGCTTTATTCTAAGAATTCATGGCATCCTTTCCCCAGAAGATTTTTTTGAAGCTTCAAGAATTTTTCCATTTCGGAGTTTTACTTACCATACGTTCGATTCCTTTCTCAATAAACGTCAGAACGTAATAATTAACAACCCAGAGCTGTGAAGCTAATTTACTGTCTTCCACAGAGTCCTGAGAATCGTGGTACAAAACATTAGAGACGGCAACGAACGGTGAATACATCTTTTTAGAAGCAAAACTTAAACATTTGTTCTCAAAACGTCAGAGTTCTTTATGTATATTCAATGAGGATCCAAAAGAGGCCAAGTCTTACGGAAACTTTCACCTGTAACTGAGTTTGCTTTACAGAAGAGACATGAGTTAAGCATAGCTAGTAATCTACATTGCAGAAGCTACATTTGCTATCGCTGATTAGATTCCGTGCGCGTCAATAGCTAAGGTCATTAGTCCCGTAAGTGTAGTGTATACTTTTGTTGCTGTGGTGGTGGTGATGCCGGGATTTTCCCCCACCAGGTACCTCCCACCAGCACCACTCCCGCTGGGACAAGCTCTAAGCTCTCGACATCTGTGGGGCATGTAGGGGCGTGTGTGTGTGTACGTAAGGAGTGAGGATAGGTCAAGGAAGAGGAAGGAGAGATCGCGCGCGGCCCGGGACCCATTTGTTAGACTCCTCCGGCATCCGCCTGGTTTTTGATCGGGAAACCAGGACAACTACTGATGAAGCGCTAGGATCCCCTTCAGAGTCACTGAATTCGATCCAGCTGTGTAGTCAGTGTGAAAATCCTGCCACCGTCGGGGCTCGAACCCTAGGATTCCCGGTCAGAGGCATTACATCTGCTTTCGCCTTCCCCAATAATCCGTAAGATCGAGTTATTAACTGCATTAGGGTGGCAAAGAGCACACAATGGTCGCAGTTGACGGTTATAAATCGAGGCGATAATAGAGGTTGCTAACGAAATGTATTGATTATTTGTGTTGTAGGTGTATAGTTCAATACTTTTCATAATACCATCTTATATAAAAATAAATACATTTTAATTGAATATATTGTGACAAATCACAATGTGTGGTAGTTAAGAGGAAGATATTTAGTTTATTATTGTTATTATTGTTCTTCTTCTTCTTCATCTTCTTCTTCATTATAATAATAATAATAATAATAATAATAATATAATAATAATAATAATAATAATAATAATAATTATTATTATTATTATTATTAGCCCATTATAACCCCTGAAGGGCTAGGGCCTTCTGGTTTCCCAGGGAAGTTCTACACGGGCTTATGCCCGTGCAGTTTGGTTGAGTAGAACTACGCAAATGAATAAATTTCACACATTAAGCTGGTATTGATTATTACTCATTAAAAATTGTCAAGTATTTTGTCTATAAATACAATTTGTCTCTTAAAATTGATGTTTCCGCAACACTGCACTGGTTTCACTTTTCTTCATTTCCACGATTCAGCTTGTTTGAAGGGACCTCCATGACGCTCTGCATGCAGCCAGTCTCATCCAATTTCTGCCAGGTGACTCCTTAAAGCTGGCACGTCAACTGCTTCGATCATTAGTCCCGTTAGTGTAGTGCATGTTTTTCTCGGGTGATGGTAGTTATCTTTTCCCGCTGGATGGTGAGATCCGGCGCCGACCTCCCGTCGGCTAGTGGGGTTTCCCCCTAACCAGGACTCTCCCACCAGCGAGGCACTGCCTCAGCCGGGACAAGCTCTAAGCTCTCGACGGATCTCCCGGAATATGTGGTAGTGTAGTGCATGTTAGTGTAAGTGTGTGTGTAAAGGGAGAGGATAGGACAAGGAACAGAGAGTGGATACGTAATATATCAACGTTCAGAGGAGAGATGGTTTTATACCAATTAACGAAAGAATTGGAGTGAAGGGAATACGACAAAATATCAAGGATAGTATTACGACGTCGAGTACTGAAGACAATAGTTATGAGTGATAAGGCCATGTAAAGTTGTTTTTTAAATAGTTCAAATGTGTGCCCAAATATTAAGTGACTTTTATATTTACTGGACAATAGGGAAACGAACGTCTGGTGTTGTATAATAGGTTAGTTGTTAGATTTATCTAAGTCAAATTTTATTCAGTTAAAATAGGTATAATTGGTTGGTAATTAGTAAATTAGGGTCTTAATCATTTCTGTGTGTTTTTGTACGTGATTGTTTCGTTTTTTGCTTTTCACGTTATAATAAATAATTGTTTTTTGAAATTCAATGAGTCTTTTTTTCTTTAAAGAAAGATACTGTAAGAGGTGGAGAACGCCATTAGCGTTTGCTGTGGAAATCAATAACCTTTATCTTTACAAATAACCAGCAAACACGAGTTATGATAATAGTACAGATAATTACGAAAATTTGATGGTTTTCGTCCAAACTAATCTTATGCATTAATTATTTGTCTATGTTTTCGTCTTGACAACATGGAATAAACATTTCCTGACATGAATTTTCGAATTTTTCAGTGATCACGAAAAGAGACTTCCACCACTCTTTTAGACGTCGTTTGTTTTCTACAAGGAGAAAATTTAAAGAAAAAAATATTTCATACTCAAAGGGATCTCACTTTCTTTTAAATCAATCAGCGCATATCCATTTTGGAGAAAATGGCTGAACAGTGTAGGCGCCTGAGTTGACCACAGACCGATGGACGGACCGCTAGAAACATTTTGCTGTCAATCAATTTTTTGGCATCAAGGACCTACAAAAAATGGATTCTGACTACCTTTTAAAGGAAGTAATTTACTATGTTTACGAACGAGATTGATCCACTTTTTCGTTAGCAGAGCCCAGCAATACGAGTTTTTCTACCGCCAAATTTGTTTTCCGGCGCACGATTACAGCACTTTCTCTTCTTACGAAGGAAGGACGAGAAAGTAAAAACAACAAAGAGCATATTTACTTACGAAGTTCAACTTAGTTGTGCAGTAGTACCATCACACTAATAACAGGCGAAAACAAACCGGAGGTGAATAGTGCCAGAAAAAAGAAGAAAAATTAACAATCATTCTCTTCTTCTTTCTAGGGTTTTCATCCAGCCGACAGCCGGTTACCCTTTACGTCCCGATGGGACGCATATTCGACCATACACTAGACACCAACACACTTGCGGGCTCCTCCGATCTGGGGTCAGCAGAACGCGAGGCCCTCCGCGACAACACATACATACAAAGACAAGGGACAAACAACCATGCCCAAGGCGGGACTCGAACCCGCGACCCTTCGGACCGAAGCGCTGAGTCGGTACTCGCTCTTAGCCACCTCGGCCATCCAGGTCGGCAACCATCATTCTCAATACTTTAATTCGTTCCTGCACCCCTTTGCTTCCGCCAACATTGTTCCCCTTGGATGAGGAAGGTCGGTGGCACTGAGCTCCAGTCGACCGGCGACGAAGCCCACGCCCGAGGTCCGGAGTTCGAGGCCCCGCTCTTGCTCCCGCGCAGCCGGTCTGCGCGCGCAGATGCTATCGCTGCGCGCCTCGCTGCTCCACTTTCGCCCGCCCGCCCAGGAATAGACGAGCAGCACTTGGCGCTCGCCCTGTGAAGATCCCACGCTCCCAAACCGCAAGGCCTTCTGCGGCCGCGTTGAAGGTGGTATGTTCGTTGCATCGACCACGGTGAAGTAGATATTTAAATATTTATTTAGTCAAAAAACAGTCAAAAACTGTATGTGACGTATGGGGGAGAAAATCAACTGCGCACGCTTTCTTGAGTTTCAGAATCCCTTCCCAACAATTTAACTATTAATAGTTGAAAGATGAAAAAAGTTTAAAATAATAATAATAATAATAATAATAATACAAATAATAATAATACAAATAATACAAATAATAATAATAATAATAATAATAATAATAATAATATTTAAAAAGCGCGAGATTAACATTTGAAAAACTAGACATTTGTGGTGACCCCGAGTTATAGAAGACTTATTTGCAATGGTAAACGAACTGCAGATTTGATTTTTCTGCATTGCTAACAAAATAGTTACTCACGCTCAGCTCTACTACCACTACAAGCAAAAAAAAAAGTTCAACAAAACGTCCGCATAGAAAAGCTACATTTACGTCCAGAAGCAAATCAAGGGGCCATCTCAGCATTTGCTCAATGGATTAGGGAAACTGGACAAAAACCCGATGGAGATGGGAGTCTCCCCCAAAAATAGTACCCCGAAAAATACTTTTTGTATACCAGCATTATAAACGACCTTTTCTGTTGCAAGAAATCGTTCATAAAAGGGCAATTTTACGGCACAAATGACGACGTATTAGATTTTACGGCATGAATGATTGCGTCATCACACATTCAGTCAATCGGAATGCGAGAATCTTGGAGTGTTAGCGGTTAATGGTACAGCCGACTACCATTTTCTGGTATAGATGTCAAATACCCGAGACGTCACGAGGAAGTTATTTCGTAATATTAAGTGTGAGTCTCGTATGCAACTCGTTTATAATGTTATTATATGTTATATTATTATTATTATTATTATTTAATAATATTAGTATTTACTCGTTTATGATGCTTTATTACATTTGTACAAATTTCGCTCCAAACGTCGCTCGTTTTCAAAAGATGTACCCATGCAAAAAAGCTTAACATTACAATTGCATAAACTGCTTTTAGACAACACTACCACATATTCCGGGAGACCGGTCGGGAGCTTAGAGCTTGTGCCGGCTGGGGCGGTGCCCCGCTGGTGGGAGAGTCCTGGTTAGGGGGAAACCGCACTAGCTGACGGTAGGTCGGCACCGGATCTCGCCATCCGGCGGGGGAAAATCACCGCCATCTTCCGAGAAAAAACATTCACTACACTCACGGGACTAATGACCAAAACAGTTGACGCGCCCGGAAACACGAAAAAATCAATCAATCATACCATCTTGGAGATACTACTCTCAGCCGTCACGTTAGAAAATCCCGTGTAGTGCACGATGGCGCCTCGTGCGTAAAACTGAACGAAAGGAGACATCGATTGGACGTAGCCTAACGGCAACTGAATGAAGCGAGGAGATGCAGTACGTGGGCGTCCGCTCGCCCGCTCGTGTGGCCACGCGAGTGAGGTGAGAGGGGGGAGGGCAGCGAGCGACGTGTGGGCAGCGGGCGCTGGCGGCGAAGCCTAACGGTGCCCCTCCCTCCCCCTCCCCTCCGTCCCCTCCCACGCTGCATCCGCGCAGACGCAGCCGGCGGCGCCGCGCTCTCGTCGCCGCGGACGATATGTAGAGCGAGTTCGCTTTTGCATGAGCTTTTTTCTTCGTTGCTATACATCGCATATTAGTGGCTTTGAAACGTCGCCAGAAATCACTTTTCATTCCTCACTACTCAATACTTGTTAGGTGTTTTATCACTTTGCGTAGGTTTAAATCTCTATAAAGATGGTGTCTGGCTGAAACGTAGAACGAGTTCGCTTTTGCATGAACTTCATTCTTGATTGATTTTTTCGTGTTTCCGAGCCCGTCAAGTACTTTGGTCATTAGTCCCGTTAGTGTGGTACATGTTTTTTTTCGCGGGAGTTCGCGGTGATCTTCTCCCGCGGGATGGCGAGATCCGGCGCCGACCTACCGTCGGCTAGTGGGGTTTCCCCACTAACCACGACCCTCCCACCAGCGGGGCACCGCCCCAGTCGGGACAAGCTCTAAGCTCCTGACCGGTCTCCCAGATATGTGGTAGTGTAGTGCATGTTAGTGTAACTGTGTGTGTAAGGGGAGAGGATAGGACAAGGAAGAGGAAGGACAGATCGCGCGAGGTCCGTGGCCCGTTTGGTAGGGTACTACTCCGGCATTGGCCTGGTGTTGATCGGAGAAACCACGGAAAACTACCGATCAGAGCAGCCGGTCGCTAGAATTCTCCTCCAGACAGCGACTGAATTCGACCTATCTGAAAGGCTAGCGTCGAAAATCCTGCCGCCGTCAGGACTCGCACCTACGACCTCCCGGTGTGAGACGCTGCAGTGGCATCAGTTGATGCACTGAGCTACCGCTCCCGGTAAAACTTCATTCTTCTTTCTACTCATCGGAATATTAGTGACTTTTGAAACTTGCAGAAATCACTCTTCTTCGACACTGCTCGATAGTTTTTAGGTTTTTTATCACTTTGATATCTTGGGTTTTCGTGACTAATGAGGGTATTATCTTCAAGATGGAATACGGCACTGCTTTTCACGTCTTTGTCGGTCGTGCCGCTTGATCTGCAGTACTGGTTCATACGGTCGCGATCATTCGATATCTTACGGTAGGATGCGAAAAGTCTTGCTATATTCCATCTTGAAGATAAAATCCTCAGCTGCCATGTTACGAAAACCAAAGTATAGTTTTAAAACTCCATAAAGATGGTGTCTTGTAGAAATATAGAGCGAGTTTCCTTTTTCAAGAGCATTTTTCTTCTTTTCTGTACATTGCAATATTAGTGGGTTTGAAATTTCGCCAGAAATAACTTTTCATTCGTCACTGCTCAATAGTTTTGAGACCATTTTTCACTTTGCGTGGGTGTAAATCTCCATAAAGATAGTATCTTGTAAAAATGTAGAGCGAGTTGACTTTTTCATGAACGTTCTTCTTCTTCTCTGCACATCGCAATATTGGCAATGTGGCTTTTGAAACTTCGCCAGAAATAATTTATTTTTACTGATACATTGTAGCTTGTTTTCGATACGGAGTTTGATTTACGTTGCAGAACTTCACCTGGATCTAGAGGACCGCGGTTACAAGAGAAATATGAAAAGTTGAATGATGCGACATATTCCCTTAAGGATGGAATTATGGGAAGAAAATATGAAAAGACACACCGAGTCAAGATAACATCTAGTTAATTAGTAAATAAGTAAATCTGAATCAATAAAATTGGGTAAAATGTAATATATGTTTGCACTGGTTCTAATGACCTCGGGTGACAAAACGCATTCGAGCCAAAGGCCCTCGGGCATTTTGGGGCCGCTCGGTCATTAGAGCCCCTATAAAACCTTTGATGCATAAATAGCTATTCATTTGCCACTGCTTAATACTTTTTAGGTCTTTTAGCACTTTGCGTAGATTTGAAAGTCCATAAAGATGGTGTCTTGTTGAAATAAAGAACGAGTTCGCTTTTGCATGTCTTCTTTTACACATCGCATCGCAAACTGGCTTTTGAAACATTGCCAGAAATCACATTTCATTCGTCACTACTCAATAGTTTTGCGCAGATGGCATAGTTTTGAAACTCCATAAAGATGTGTCTTGTAGAAATTTACGAGTTCGCTTTCGCATTCCGGCTGAGGTTACTCAGTGGCGCTGCTTCTGCAGTGTTGCTGGCGTGGAAATCTCTGAGTTTCAACCTCGATTGATTGATTGATTTTTTCGTGTTTCCGGGTACGTCAACGGCTTTGGTCATTAGTCCCGTTAGTGTAGTGTATGTTTTTTCAGGAGATGCGCGGTGATCTTCCCTCGCTGGATGGCGAGATCCAGCGCCGACCTACCGTCGGCTAGTGGGGTTTCCCTCAACCAGGACTCTCCCACCAGCGGGGCACCGCCCCAGTCGGGACAAGCTCTAAGCTCCCGACCGGTCTCCCGGAATATGTGGTAGTGTAGTGCATGTTAGTGTAAGTGCGTGTGTAAGAGGAGAGGATAGGACAAGGAAGAGGAAGGACAGATCGCGCGCGGTCCGTAGCCCGTTTGGTAAGGTACTGCTCCGGCATTCGCCTGGTGTTGATCGGAGAAACCACGGAAAACTACCGATCAGAGCAGCCGGCCGCTAGAATTCTCCTCCAGGCAGCGACTGAATTCGACCTAGCTGAAAAGCTAGTGCCGAAAATCCTGCCGCCGTCAGGACTCGAACCTAGGACCTCCCGGTCAGAGGCGCTGCAGTGACATCAGTTGATGCACTGAGCTACCGCTCCCGGTGGAAAAGTGAAGAAATCTTATTCCTATAAATAGTACGTTTCCTCTTAACATGTTGTGTAGTCAGACTCCGCGCTTTGTGGGTCCTTAATACCAAAAACTTTCTTCATTTCAAAATTTTCTCAGAAATGGCTCCAATGTTTTTTGTTCAACTCTTTCCTCGGATAAAGCGAAGGACGCTTAAAAAGTCTCAGGTTTCATTTTCGTTGAACTTCCCGAATTTGCAAAATCTCGAAAAGTTACAAATAATCCGAGATAGTATTGCTGTTTTGCACCACTCATTTGTGTTTGTGTTATTCTCGAATCTACACGAGCCATATGTAGTATCGAGATTTATCGATACATGTACATCCAACTTTCTTGCATGAGTTGCTTTTCTCTCTGAACAACTTGACAGCGAAACTTTTTTAAAGAGGCTTATTCCAGTTTGAGCTAGTTAAACTCGATTCCCTTTTTTAAAAGTGAATGTCATTTCGGAATGTATATTAAATTCACTTTTGCTCGGGCGTGTTTGCTTGATGTGCGGGGAAGAAGAAGGATACACAGTATGTGGCCGGCGTAAGGACAAAACATGCGAAGAGAGCCCAATTTTTTACTTGATTTCTTCAGATGAAGTGATTAATTTAAGAAACAAGCAACTCAGCTACAGGTGAACGTAAATCTGATTCAATTATGTCATTTGAAGTAGAGAAGCGCTTGTGTTTAATGCATTTCAGACTTCACTCTCACTCATACTAGAAGCTGTTTGGTGATGGAGTATCTTAAAAGGAGCTGTAAATACTGTTAATCTCGTTGAACTGTAACTAAGTTGAAGGCGTATGTTAACCTGTCAAGCAATGTGAGGAGTCTCCAGGTTTGCACTCTAAATGGATTAATACGATAATGTAAATACTTTTTACACGAGGAAATTTACAACTTATTGCATTTGTTTTGAATTTTCAGTAGAGAGAGGTTGAAGCTCAAAATTACTTTCCCCGAGAATTTTATTGTAACCCTTACATAATCTTACAACCAATAATACTAATACGAGACATACAAATTCGTAGCGACGAAAATTCCTATTCAGATATGTTGAAAAAATCTTAATAAAATTATAAATCAGTTTTGTGCAGCAAGAAATATTACAAACAAAGGACTTGGGCAAAGGACAAAACCTTGTGACTCCAAACAGGTGTTTAACTGATTACGCAAACAGATTAACGAACATAGAACATAAATGGAAACCTAATCAAATGTTAATCATGCGCAGAAAACAATGAAAAGGGCACGTACGTTATGGCAAGACTAAGGTATTTCTGAGTGTCTACAGACATTTTTTTACCACATTTGGTGTAGAGAGTCTTTTGAACCCCCCTCAGATTTAGATTTGGCTCACAAATGGATGCCCAGAAGAAAGAAGGGACATTTTAGGAATAGTTGTATAAAGTGTCAGGACAAATCGCACAAGAATGTGTCATGCCAAGTACTTTCGAAAAAGAAATAATTCTGCTTTCTATTTTTATTTTAATAAGTATTCACCTTGTCTCAGACATGGCTCTGAAACCGAGATAAATTTTATTACGTCTTTGATGTTTCCGAAATTTCACTCTCTCGGTTCCGAGGAAAGTAGTATTGTATTGAAGTGTGGTGACGTTGTGCAGTGTAGTGCAGTATAGAAGTAGAAAGGAAGTGAATTGCAAATGTTGTGAAGTGAAGTGAAGGAATGAAGTGAAGTGAAGTGAGTGAAGTGAAGTGAGTGAGTGAAATTAATAAGTCGTGTAGCCTTGTAATTAATAGTTTAAAATAACTGTGCAGGTCAGCCATAAAATGTAGTTAATGCGACTGTTTTATTATTATTATTATTATTATTATATTATTATTATTATATTTATTATTATTCTTGTTTTTCTTCTTATTGTTTTATTATTTTATTACATTTTAGTTACATTGTTAATTTAAAGCTAATATTCCTATTTGTAATATGTAAATTGTAGTGTTCAGCCGCCAGGTTGTATATACCTACCTGCGGAAATAATAAATATCTATCTGTCTAAAGTGAGTAGACCGCGTTTTATTTTTCCGACAATTCCGGCTGAAGTTGGAATCGGGATTGTCATTCTTTCCGCACGTGGTACGATTCCGGGTGAAGAAGAAATTGTAATTAAAAGGAAACTTTTTCGATTTTGGCTCAATTTTTTGGGCTGAGGTTCGAGTCCAACAAAAGTATATTCCCTACGTTATCGTTCGATTGCAGTGGAAGTTTGAGTACAGTAAATCTTTTGTTTTCATTTGTAGGCTTATTTCGGATGACTCTGAAGACAGCCAAATTATGTATTCAGGGATAGGATTAATACATAAGCAGACTAGACTCATTCTTACGAAATCCCAACAATTTATTGTGTACTAATATAAAATTTTGTACTACTAATATAAAGACAACTTTTTGGGCTGAAGTTTGAGTACAGCTAAAGCATACTCTCTGCGTCATCGTTCGATTGCAGTGGAAGTTTGAGTACAGTAAATCTTTTGTTTTTATTTGTAGGCTTATTTAGGATGACTCTGAAGACAGCCAAATTATGTATTCAGTGTTGGACTAATACATAATCAGACTAGACTTATATCTCCCCCCAATAATTTATTGTACAAAATTTTATATTAGTACACAACTATTCAAAATAGGCATTTTAAAATTAATTAATAATTTTATTTTCGTTTGAATACATTTTAAATATGTAGCATGTTTGATATTTCAATATAACCAGAGGGACCCATTGTTTGGTTCTGTTTCGGGCTCCTTAACATATCAATCCGTTTCTGCTTGTGCTCTTTCTACCTGCGGGTCTAATCCGTCTAAACTACAGTTGAGCGATGCGTTCACTTCCCGGCAGCCGTCCGAGTGTCACTGGCTCGAGCCCAGGCAGGTGCTTGTGCGCGGCGCAGGACGCGGCGTTGTCTGCGGGCTGGGCCACGGTGGCCCGGGGCGGCGAGGACTCGCTGAGGACGACCGCGGCCAAGGACCTCGCCGCCAGGTGGCGTCGCCGCCCCTTCCCCCTCCTCACCACCCTAACACGCCGCTCTGATCGCACTCCCAATTGGCGCCGTTTTATACTTGGGTTTTTCTAACATGGCGGTTGACGTAAATCAGCTTCTTGTTGTGTGTGTGTGTATATATATATATATTATATATATATATATATATATATATATATATATATATATAATGTTATTAACCTTTACCAACCATTTTTATATAATAAAATATAGTTTTTTTACGAGGTTGGTATAATATTATTTTATAATAAAACTTTTTTAATAGTTATATATATATATATATACACACACACACACAACAAGATCTTATATACCGTACGGTGTCATCCAATCGAGAGATAGAACGGTGATGTCAGTGCGGTAACGTTTAAGCTCCCGATTTGACGCATCCGTAACAGCTGATCAGCTGTCATTGGCCAGGTTACAGAAACACAAGTATATCTACACTGCGATTTATTCAGAGCTGCCTCTGACAGGTCAACAGCTGATACGGTGTCATCCAATCGGGAGCTAAAACGTCGTCACGGTGACGTCACCGTGGTGACGTCTAAGCTCCCGATTGCACCAAACCGTCAAAAGCTGATTTACGTCAACTGCCACGTTCGAGAAACTAAGTATAATAGAGCGTTTTTGAGCAGCGCGATGCACTATGTAGTGTTCGATTTAAAACTACGTACTACTTTCAGGTCTCTGCGCACGCGCGATCTCCAATGCTACGTTAAAGTTACACGTATTGGCGAGCATTAGTAGTTTATTTCAGTCAGACCCGATCCCTGCCGTAAAGCCTAATCGGCTGCAGTCCAAACTATACCAAAAATTGACTGGACTTCCGCCTTTCCAGGGCAATTGGAGAGGGGGAAATTGAAGGGGAAAAAAAAACATTGGCGTGCGCAGCTTGAAACAAGAGGAGGGGGGGGCAACTTCATTTCCGGGCACCATTGGGTCTCCTTTTTCCATTAACTTTATTTACGTATGATACATTTTACAAGAAAATTGATAAAACATACCAGGATATTGGAATTATAACGTAAATTATACAATTATTTAGTAAAAAATATTGCTTTATGTTGAACCATTTACATTATTGCCAGACGGTTTGGAGAACCGCCACTTACCCAATTAATGTGTATCGATTCTCCAAATTATCAGCTAAAAAGGCGGAAATTAGGAACTGAATATATTTACGGGAATAAATGTTTTATTGCGTAGGAATATGGGCTAAATGTTTTAGGAGACCATGGTCGACCCTGTGCACACGCGTATGGTTGCAGGAAAACACTGCTCTAGAAAAATTACGAAATGTAATCACGTGACTCGAATCGTGCACGATACGTGTAACGTGATCAGGATAATGGAAATTCATTCCAACTATAGCGGCAGTATGTGCTGCACACACACACACACACACACACACACACACACACACTGTATTCCCACGATGCAACAGCAGGTTGGTGTGCATCTTTAGAGCAACAAATGCGAATCAGGAGGATGAGGCATTATGTAAACTTAGCGTTAGCAGCACGTCAAAATTCGGGACGAATGCCTTCTATTTAGAATGGAACGTTGTGCAGAAAGACCATACTCCTCGCAGGATGCAGATAACGCGGTTACCTCTTATAATTTTACAATACACGATGGAAAACCTCCGTAGCAGGGAGCTTTTGCACTATAAAGATACGGCTAAAAAAAAAAAAAACCAAAAAAAAAATACCATTTAGTGCTTATTTTCCAAGACTAGTGAAATGAGAGAACAATAGAGTCACTTTAAACTGTGAACACGGCTAAGTTAAACATGTTTCTGAAAACATGTTTCTTTAATTGAAATGCTTTATATTTACCGAGATATTTGTATATTATGAGAGGAAGTTCTGGTGTTCACTTTATCTTGAAAAGGTAATGGATCACCTATAATTGTAATAAATTGAAGGTTTTTGTAAACACATGTCAAACAATGAACATTACGTTTATGGAAACTCAATATCCTTTGCTTTTGAAAACGGTCTTAATCTTTGAATTTTAAAACTTGCTGTCTTCTCTTTGATTACTATAACGTTACACTCAAATGCCTACTTGCACTAGACAAAACGTCGACTGCATTCGATAGTTTGATTGAGAACCGCATAATGAAACAATGACAGCAATATTTTTTAATTATGGGTAAAAATAACGAATTTAAAAAAATTTTAAACCCTGTTAGTGTTTTAAATATAAGATGATGTTCGAATATGTTAGAGGCAATCACATCTTGTAAATTTTAAAAGCGTTCTGCACAACCTTTTCAATCAAAGTGTATGGTAATGATTGTTCTGAACTGTGACGAGAGTGTGTGGTTTCAAATGCTAAATTCTTGTAATGTCACGTCCTCGAGTCGCATTTGTTCGAGTAAAGTTGCCCACAGTGCGTCGTGGGAATGTAGTTAGTAGCACACTTTGCTTCCTCAGGTGAGAAAAAATTCACTTGCTCGTGAATTGAACTGTACACATGGATCACAAATATAATGGCAAAAGTAAGAATTCATTCGGAAAATCGTTGGCTCCAGAAATTATTTGCTTCTCAGTATGTTATTCTCGGTGGAGTTTTTAAATAAACCTGACGAAAAACGGTTACCACACTCCTAATAGACATCAAGAAGCATTGTACATGCATATGGGAAACAAAGAATGTGAATAATGAATAAAATGAAAGCCCTGCGTTTCTAGAAATGTTTGATAATTAGTTCATCCATGGTCTATTTTGATAATATATCAATATAAAGTTGCTGAAGATAGAAGCATCTCACATCTGAAACATTTCAATGTGTTTTGACGCAGCGAATTTTGCTCTCCTGACGCACTTAAATTGGCAACTTACTTGAGATGTCTTAAAACGAAGTAATTATTCATCAGATTTGATTACCAAGTCTGTACAAATTTCTTCTGTTGAGAACAGACTACTTTTGCAAACAAAGCTGGGAACAATGCAGAATATCTTTTCTAATAATTTGTGAACTAAGAACTGCAACCTGTCCATGTTTGGTGGCGTACTAAAATACTTAATTAACTTGTAATCTGCACAAATTATCTTGTTATTTTCTTTATGCGCATACCATTTAGATATTACTCCTTGTCTTGTAAAGAGTTTTTCTAGCGGAAAAGAGAAAGAATAAATTTGTAAAATTAGTTTCGAGAATGGACTTTGTCATTTATGTTTACTGAAACAGAAGAATCCTGTTTTGCGGTATTACGTGTTCATAACAGATACTTTCAAGAGAAAATATGAGTAGTACTCTAAGTTGAATTAGTGATGTATGGTATAAACATAAACTGCCTGACCATGCAAGTATAAAGGTAGAAAGAAATGGAACCGGTTTTAATTGTCCCTAATTAATTATCAAATCTCAAAATGACGCAAATGAAGTATCGAATTCAAATATTTTTCACTCCAATCGCACACTTTTTCATTGGAACAACTAAATGTGTTTAAACCATAGCAGTGAGAACAACAGAACTACAAACGATGAACAAATACACGAACATTAAAAAAATATGAAAAATAAGAATTCAAATATTCCAAAATGTTGATTTAGAGTAATTACCTAAAAACAGGATATTTAAATCAATTGAAGGGCTTGGGACAGAATAAAAAAAAGCACCAACACAGCAAGTCACCTACTATTCGTAAATGTTAAGTTTTGGATTTTGGTGAAATTGCCGTAGCTTAATACCTCTTTTTATATTTATGAAGACTTGGGTCAGTAACAGATCAAATCTTCTTTGACATTAACATTTACGAATAGTGGAGCCTTGCTACGGCTGGTGAGATTTTGTTACTGGCCCATCGATTTCTCGAACCGAATGGATGCATTTGCACAGACATGTAAGAGACTGTTGATTATTCTCGTAACATATATTACCATTCTTTGGTTGTTTTTATAACATTTCAGACATTTAATCCACCTGTAGCACTTTATACACTCTTGTACAAACATTTAACTACCCTCTTTGCATTCAAATGCAGTTTCACCTCTCCCCTCTCCCAACGACACATCCTCCTTCACAATGTTCGTCTACTTCGTATTCCATTCTTGCCCGATAAACTTTTCTTTAAAGCATATAAACACCCTCCCTCCGTCTTTGAACTCTCCTCACACGGAGACCTTCATACAAACAATCGCAGGTATTATTTCGTAAGAAAGACTGAAGATTTCGCCTGCATTATATTACAGATTACTTATCATCTTTCAATGAATTGACTTTCGATACTTCGATTACAGCATTCACGTTCCAAATTAGTTTAGCATTGATTTCCGCAAGAGTATTTCTTTTTTACTTTTACTTTCTCGTATACAGAGTAATATACGTAGTAAAGAGAAAGTTATGTAATGCTGTGCGAAAAAATGGCGAATATTCGGAAGAAAAAAATGTATTCCCAGGCAGACAATTTGCAACGAGAAAGTCTGTACCATTCTGTAGCACCACTAGTTCGTTTTAGTATCTTTCTTTCTTGAAGTGTTCTATTCCTTCACCGATGGAACAGACAGTGCAGATGGCCGCGATGGGAAGCCTGCGGCTCCCGAGAGAGGCATGGACGCTTTCACTTTGCGACTGTCGAAGAAGGCAATGCACACCACCACGTACGCCATTATATCATCTAAATTAGCGTCCATTATTTCATAATTGTCCGGTAAAGCCTGTTCTCTGAGCTTGGCCACCATCAGTCCCTCACGGATGTAAATTTCTAAGGACGACAAAGAGAACACCAAGAGCTAAAAGCTAAAGCAGCAGAGGGAAGAGAAGTATAAGGAAGATACAAAATGGGAAAAGGCAAGCGAAAGAACGTGAAAAGGCAAGAGAAAAAGCGGGAAAGGCAAGAGAAAGAGCGGGAAAGGCAAGAGAAAGAGCGGGAAAGGCAAGAGAAAGAGCGGGAAAGGCAAGAGAAAGAGCGGGAAAAGGCAAGAGAAAGAGCGGGAAAAGGCAAAAAAAGAGCGGGTAAAGGCAAGAGAAAGAGCGGTAAAGGCAAGAGAAAGAGCGGGTAAAGGCAAGAGAAAGAGCGCGTAAAGGCAAGAGAAAGAGCGGAAAAGGCAAGAGAAAGAGCGGGAAAAGGCAAGAGAAAGAGCGGGAAAAGGCAAGAGAGAGAGCGGGAAAAGGCAACAGAGAGAGCGAGAGAGAGCGGGAAAAGGCAAGAGAAAGAGGGGGAAAAGACAAGAGAAAGAGCGGGAAAAGGCAAGAGAAAGATTGGAAAAGGCAAGAGAAAGATTGGAAAAGGCAAGAGAAAGATTGGAAAAGGAAGAGAAAGATAGAAAAAGGAAGAGAAAGAGTAGAAAAAGGAAGAGAAAGAATAGAAAAAGGAAGAGAAAGAATAGAAAAAGGAAGAGAAAGAATAGAAAAAGGAAGAGAAAGAATAGAAAAAGGAAGAGAAAGAATAAAAAAGGAAGGGAAGGAGAAGAAAGAAAATAGGGATGGCAAGCGAAGAAATCTGAGAATAACAATATTCCTCCCTTCTCCTTTTACGTAAACCGCATGCACCTCACCTTACACAGAGCGGGTGACCCCGTATGCCACTCGCAGGCCACAAATACGCGCGAGCATTCCTGCGCGGGCGTTGGATGGTCGCGCGAGGGCCCGCCTCCGCCTCCGTCGCCCGCGTCATCGCATACCTCGCGGGACAGTGGCGCGGCGGGTTCTGCCTTCCTCGCCCCACGCCCCTCTCGCGTGGACGCGCTCTGTTAATTGCCTCCGTTTATTGCGAGTGCCCACCGCGGGCGGCCCCGGCGACCGCGGACTCGGAGCCCTGGGTTCGAAACCTTCCCCCGTCAAAGATTTAATTGATGAATTAATGATTTTTTGATATTTTGATTTTTTCACGTTTTCGTGCGCGTCAACTGCTTTGGTCATTAGTCCCGTTAGTGTAGTGCATGCTTTTTCGGGAGATGGCGGTGATCTTCCCCCGCTGGATGGCGAGATCCGGCGCCGACCTACCGTCGGCAAGTGGGGTTTCCCCATAACCACGACTGTCCCACTAGTGGGGACCGGCCCAGCCGGGACAAGCTCTAAGCTCCCGACCGATCTCCTGGATCAGGGCAGGCGGCTGCTAGAATTCACCTCCTGAAAGTTAATTCGACCTAGCTATAAGTTAGTGTTCATATCCGCTATCGTTGGGATTCAACCCCAGGACCTCCTGGTCGAGTCGCTGCAGATACAAGGGTAATGCTGCTCTGAGCTCAGGCGGTAGAAATTTCGAATTCTCTTTTCCTCCCCCACCATTATCTTTACCTTTTCTCTTCATTCCTAACACACTACGAAATCAGAGGAGATAGGACCCTCCAATCCACTGGAATTTTACAGCTTTCTGCCGTCTTAGCCTTTTCCCCCGCAAGGTTATTCTGGGATTAGAGCGTGGCGGTGATGAGCGGGGGGCGGGGGTGATTTCACATTTTGCGATCGATTTCGCAGTTTATGCGGATTGAAAACCTTCAGAAATATTTGCTAAAAATCTACCATTTTTAGGTCATCTCATCATCGTCATTGTCATCATCTACAAAAATTTGAGTTTTGAATCTCTTCCGGCTTCTATAATTGCTCACTCCATCGTTTTAGTGGTTTTCACACTTTCTCCTTCTTCTAGGCTTATAATTCAGAACCATTCTAGTTATTCTCTCTTAGTTCATGATTTTTCAATTTTACTCTATAGTGTCTAATCGATTCCATTTACAATTAAACTGTTTAATTTTTTCCTAATTCCTTCATTATTTACGTGGTCAAAAAGTGTGTATTGTGTGCAAAATCGACACG